>VDFB02058242.1:381480717-381538746 GCA_007258455.2 Sequoia sempervirens
TTTTCCAAACTTCACCATGTGGTTGACTTTAATTTTTTAACCCAAAATTGATGAAATTAAAAATGGAGCCAGAAGGAGTTTTCAACTTTCCACCAATATAAATTATACTCTTACATTGAATCTAATAAATAACTATTATTCATTTCTTATTAGAATTACAACTAAAGTCCCAATTAATAGGTTGATTGAAAACATCTATAACTTCAAATGATATCAAGACATTTTTGAATCTAAAACATGATCACATTCTATGTTTTCCTTACATACTATAGGATTTTAAAAAATGAATTTCATGAAGTTTGACTTGGGTTATGGTCGCATTACACAAATTTACATTTTTAAAAGTTGTAAATGAAAAACTTAGCAATTAATTATTTACTTGAAAAAAATTACAAAAAGATATGCATCACATCCAAAGATGAGTCCTCTACTTATATCTAAAATCTTATAAAAAAATATTATCATTTTATTGTGATTAGGGTGGTCAAACAAACACCTACTTCTTATTTTTTCCTTGAAATTTAAGTACTACTGCATTGAAATTCCAACTTTTCACCAAATAGATTTTTTTTAAAATAAACGTAGTAGTTTAGAAACTACATTCAATTTGCCACAAATTATTTTCTTTTATATTTTTGAAATAATATAGATAACTTATTCAAATTTTTACGTCAATTTGTCTAACTCTAATTTTTTTGAATTTTCATTGCCACTTAAGGGTCTATTTTTTTCCATGATGATCATGAACATACCCTATTTAGGTTTGATGGTATATGATATAGGGTTTAGGGTTGAGTTGTTTTTCTCACGTCCTCAGTTGGTTGTCCTTGATGACAAAGTCACAAATGGTGCTATGGTATTCAGAGGTCCTCATATAAAGTCACAAATGGTGCTATGGTATTTACAGGTCCTCATATACTCACATTGAACAATTGATTCACTTTATTGATGGAATTCATGATATGTTGATCATGATTCAGAGTTTATAGAATCTTGATGCTACTTCACTTTCAGATATTCATTTGTAGATGTTTATGATGATTCAAGTTTTTCTTGTTGATATTACTCATGTGGCTTCCATTTCAGATTTATGAGTGAAATATATCTTTAGATGATTATGGTTATTGATAGTGTGATAAAGCATTATTACAGGTCATTTAAGATGATCATGCAACAGGTTCAGGATATTTAGTTTGACAGGTATATTGTTTTAGTTGATATTGGTTTGGCATCTATATCGTCTTGGCATCTTTCTATCTTCATGATATCAATGGTATATGACTTGTTGATTGATAAATATGGCACATGAATTCTGGTTTACTGTTTCTTTATATTGCTTTAACAAGAAATTACATTGTCTAAGGATTCAGGTAGTTTGGTTATTGATTCACTTTGTTCTTGGTGATATCTATTTGGCCTACTACATGATTTGTTTACTAACAATCACCTTGTAAAGTGATTGGGCATCAATAGAGGCATATAAAATAAGCCTTTATTTTAAAAGGAACAAGAAGTTTTATATTGTTTTCATTTTTTGTTTGATCACATTAAAATTTTTCTAACGGAGCTATCTTTGTTAAAGTCACTTTAGCATCGGTGGTTTTGTTTCACATAGCAAATATATTCTTTGTAAAGGTGACCGGGTCCTTATGGTTCCAAATGGTAAGTGTTTATGAGCAAACAAATGAAGTCACATTTATCAAGCTTCAAGGATTTATGAATTATAACCGACATTGGTTAAAGCTTTAAATGTTATTGGCCTTTGGTGATTAAAAAATAAGTCATCGGTTTTTCATGTGAAATTATATATTTATCGGTGTGCTTCTTATATAAGTTTATATTATGTGATTTTAAATCACCCTGTGACAAGCATATGGTCATGTTGGCAATGGAAAAAAATGTGGCAGTGTATTTTGGTGTTGTGTATCTAACAACTCATCATAAGGTTGTTTCTTTATTATGATTGAGAGGTTGACTTGGTAGCGATAATATTATGGGTATCTTGAACTCCAAAAAGTATTCATTATGTTTTGATTATCAAACTCCAAATGATTTTTTTTTTTTTACTAAGGACATTGCAAAGCTTATTGAAGAAGCTAGAATAGTTTTTTGAAATCCTAGCCACTGCCATGAGAATATTTTGTTCACAGTTGTAAATATGTTCTTCTCAACTGACACTTGAGGAGTTAAATGAGTTAGTTACAAGCATGAATAGTAGACTATGAGCCAACAAGAGCTTGGTAGTTGTTAAGAAAGTGACAATGGCTCCTTCAGCTAGGCAGTTGTGGTTGACTCCTTCAATTTGGTATTTGTTTGATTTCTTCGTTACATAATCAGGTATTTGCAATATTTTGGAATGATTTGTTAAGGAAAAGGATTATTTTTTAAAAGTCATGAAACTGTAACTAATATCATTTTCTTTGACAGTTATTTGTGTCAAATGTGATTGCTTTGTTGAAAAGAAAAACAAAAAACCCTTATGGGTTATGTGATTAAAATCTTAGTTGAACAATTGTAGTAAAAGAGTTAAAAAGCAATCAGTTGAAGAAAACATTTATTGTAATCTTGAATTTCTATTGAAGATTCATAAGATCATTTGTATATAAAAGAAGAGATGGAACATGAGTTTAGCATGTTGGAAATTGTTAGAATTGGCTATGGATGCCACCCAAGATCTATGGACCAAATGGAAAGCACAAGAAGAGAGAGAAATGATATGACAAGAATAAACTGTATTCAATGTCATTAATATGATATGACTGATTATGATTGATTACAAATGAGAGAGACCCCTTGGTTATATAGCCAAGGTGAGAACATAGAAGGGCATAAGATTATGACAAGTGTCAGAATCTTATGACATGAGACAACTAGGAAAACTTATCACTCCACCAAAGATGGAGAGATAATCACATGATGTGTCCACAAAAGGTGGAAATGATGAGGTGATGAGATGTCAAGTCCACCAAAAGTGGAGATTCTCCAACAACCTCCTATGTGGTCCCTAAGTAAACTTAACTAAGGTGTAATCACGACCTAGGACAAGGTACAAGATATTTAATTACACCAACACCCCCCCTTAAGTGCAACTTAGGGAGTAGTGCACAAATGGAAACAATGCAAGATAGGTCCCGGCTACTAGGCCATGTTAGGTACCCATGTACAAACAATGCAATCAATGCAATCTCTCACAAACGAGGAAAGGGAGAAAACCTCATGGGACGAAACTCCCCCTCAAAAGAGAGATGAAATACAAAAATAGAAATACTCTCAATGAAGAATGAGAAGGTAAAAACCCCATGTGAGGAAAAAGACCCCCCAATAAGAGAGAAGTAGAAGAGAAGCAAGGTACCCCCCCTCAATGTTGAGTCTCCTGCAATGACGGTAGAAGCTCGACATTGAATGCTGAAGATGCTCCAATCTCGCCGAACAACGTTCCTCCCCTTAGGAAGAAACAAAACCAAGGATGTATGCAGGATATCAAGAAGATGGATGATGTATGATGGTGTTGTATCTGAAGCATGCTCAAGTGTCTCCATGTCGATGCCAAAAGTTGAACCACTCCAATCAGGTGTTCTAGGCCACACTGCTGAAGAGGAAAATCCAACATCTAGTAGAGAAGAATGTAGAGCACTATCCAAAGACAATGATATCCCCTCTAAAGACAAAGAAGCCTCCTCCAAATGCTGTCCAAAAGAATCCACACTCACGCCAAACTGTGAAGAATGATCATGTAGAGAATGAACAAGAGGGTCAATGTGTTCCCTCACAACAACTGAAGAAGGTGCATCTTCATCAAAGAGAAGATGAATGCTATCAAGAGTGTCCTCCAAATCTATAAGATGAGACTCCACAAACAAGTCTGAAATACCTATTAGGAAGTCATCCAAAGTAACCATATCTGGAAGACAATGTATATTCTGCTGCATTGAATCACTAGGAGCCAAAACTGTTGATTCGCAAGTATCATCAAGTACGACAGAAGATGGAGGAGATGAAATGCAAGGCTCAAGAACTGGATCTGATGTGAGTATGCCCAAGTTCAAAAAGCCAAATGTCTCCTCAAAATCATAGTTGCAATCAATAGTCAAAGGAACATCGTCATTATCAGAAGCAAACTGTGCAAAGGAATACAACCGAGATGAATGATCAACCACCCCAGTAGCAATGACATCTCTAGTCTCCAAGTCACGAATGATAACAGAATCAGGAGTGAACTCCACAGTTCTCCCATCTCCACCATGTGTAATCTGATAAATGGAAAGTAGATTGTTCGTCAAATGAGGAACACACAAGACATCCTGAAAAGTGTTCTCCCCAATGCTAATAGATCCCTTCCCTGTTACACTCATATATGTATTGTTTCCCATCAAGATAGGAGACATAGAACAAGGCTGAAATGAAGAGAAGATAGTTGTGAAGATGCCATATGATGAGATGCTCCTGAATCTAGAAGCCATCTCCCTGATCCTGGACTTGAATGAGCACAAAGAGCTTGTCCTTTATATCCTGATGTTTGACCTTTGTCCTTTTTAGACTATTTTGAAGTAGAAGGAGAAGAAGATTCAGACATTCTAGAAGGAAAATCAATGTGATTCTTTTTGAGAAGATGTTTCAACTCATCTATGTCCTTCTTATAACAATAGTGTTCTTCATGTCCATCCTTCTTGCAATATGCACAAAAAGGCCTCTCCTTCCTAGATGATTCTCCTTTTGAAGAAGATTTTTTCTTTGATTGATCTGAATGTGGATTTACTTGATCTGAATGTTGATTATTCTTTGCTTTCTTATGTTTCTTATCTGATTCTGATTCTTTCACCTGATTAACCAACAATGCCTGAGATTTAGAAGTCTTGATGAGACCCATTGAGATAAGCTTTTGTTGCTCATGTATCAACATCTCAGAAAATGTTGTAAATGAAGGTGTAGTATATGCAGACCCCATAGTCAATCTATGAGTATGAAAGCTAGAAACAAAAGAAGCATAATCAGGACCAAGTTTGTTCATTGTATTGTACACCAACTGGATGTCCTTCTTATCAATTCCACATGCTTTACATTGCTCTTTTAGATCATTGACCTTAGTGATGTAGTCTTGGATGTTGTCAAAGTTCTTAGGATCAAGATTCATCAAATCATTATCAATTTGATAGCCTCTTACTTCATCTTTTATACCATACAATGTTTTCAATTTTTCCCAAGCTTCATGAGAATTTGTACATGATTCAATCTGAAACAACAAATCTTGAGAAACTAGTCTACGAAGACACCCAAGAGCTTTGGCATGTTTGATCATCCATTTTAACTTTTTCTCATCATCTGTAGGTTCAGGTACCTTATTTTCAACATATAGAGAGTGACCTTCTGTCATTAGAATATTCCATGTATTTTGATGCCATGTTGAATAATTATATGATGTGAGCAAAGGAACCTTAGAATGATCCATGAGAGTGAAAGAGCAAAGCAAACAGATCAAAGCAATGCACCAAGACCCCCCCCCCCCCAAATCACTCAATAAAGAAACCCCCCAAGCAATATATCATTTGGAACTTTATATTTAGTGCGTTTACAGTTGCTAGATGCCAGAAATAGCAAACTAGACTTGATCTTAGTGCTTACAAATGCCAAAATAGGCCACAGTATCAAGTATAATTTTTGGTACAAAATGAGATCAATCTGATCATACCACTGAAAATTACAAGAAAAATCATGCACTTTCAAAAAAAATTGCACCCAAAAATGTTACCGTAGGAGCAAGTTATGAGCTCCCGAAGTTCCCAAAATGAGGACAAAGCAGCAACACCTGTGAGAATCTGAAAATTCTGGAAAAACCAGGCACCAAAACCAAAAACTGAATGCACCAGTGCGTAGAGCACAAAATTCTAGCCCAAATCAAAAAAAATTGCTTGAAAAAAGGAGTCAGAATGAGCAAGTTATTAAGCTTTAAAGTTTGACTGCAAAACAAAAAGCTCAATGGTGAGGGGGAAAAATTTTTCAAAGCACTGCTGACGTATTGCTGACGTCAGCAACCCAAGATGCTAAATTTGACGGCCGCTTAGAAGTCGCCGTCGCCGTCAGTCCACCTTTGCCGGAATATTCTCCTGAACGGAATATACTGAGAATCTTCGACGATGGAATATTCGCCTGCCGAGTTTTTAGATGCTGCCGAAATTTTTTGACTGCCGGGGTTTTGTAACCGCCGGTCATTGAAGCGCCGGTGGAATGAACGGAGGGGGCCCGCGGATGGAGAGAGGGGGTCGCGGTGGCGGGGCCTCCTGCCCACGTGGAGGCCTGCGTGGCAGCGGTGGGGGGCCTGAGGTACCTCCGCGGTACTCTGCTGCAGAGTACTCTATAGTACTCTTGTACGCATAAATTCTTTTCTTCTTTTTTTTTTTTTGACAATATTTTCAAATGATTTTTGAATAAAACTTTTGAAAATATATTTCGATGATACAATAAAAAATTCAGAAAAAAAATCCCGAAATAAATCAAATATTTTATTTTCTAAAATCGTACCGTCGACGAAATAATGGCGACCTGGGGGCCGTACGGATCTTGGCCCTTCTGGACGCGATGGCAGGGTCGGATTTGACCCAAAATGCTCCAAAATTGTAGCGACCTTCGGATCTGGCAACCACTCTTTAGCTTCAAACCCTCATAGATTTGGCCTCGTATCTCCGATTTGGACGAAACAAAAGGCAAAATCGACTATCTCGAACCTTCCGGACACAATGGTGAGCTCAAATTTGCACCAGCAAGCTCGGATTTGAACCTGCAACAAAGAGCCACGAACGGAACCTCCTCAGATCTGGAATCTCTCTTCAGAATAAGACTCTCCAATGGCTCCAAACACGCTCTGATACCATGTTAGAATTGGCTATGGATGCCACCCAAGATCTATGGACCAAATGGAAAGCACAAGAAGAGAGAGAAATGATATGACAAGAATAAACTGTATTCAATGTCATTAATATGATATGACTGATTATGATTGATTACAAATGAGAGAGACCCCTTGGTTATATAGCCAAGGTGAGAACATAGAAGGGCATAAGATTATGACAAGTGTCAGAATCTTATGACATGAGACAACTAGGAAAACTTATCACTCCACCAAAGATGGAGAGATAATCACATAATGTGTCCACAAAAGGTGGAAATGATGAGGTGATGAGATGTCAAGTCCACCAAAAGTGGAGATTCTCCAACAACCTCCTATGTGGTCCCTAAGTAAACTTAACTAAGGTGTAATCATGACCTAGGACAAGGTACAAGATATTTAATTACACCAACAGAAATATTGAGAAGGTTGTGCACACATTCTGCAATTGAAATTATTATAAACATGAGGCAAAAATCTTGACTAATATATCAGGTATTTTAGAGATTCAAACAATAAATTTGTAGGATATTTGATGTATTGGTTTGAAAGAAATATGTGGGTTTAATTGTAATAAAGAATCCCTTTGAATTATTGATATTATTTAGATTTGTAAAATTGGGAGTTGATGCTCCTAACTTGAAGTGGGTGCTTCAATTTGTATTTGGATTTGGTGCTCCACATTGATACAGAGTTGGTGCTCTTTTGAATGAATAAAAAGATAAATTTATGAGTGGTTTTTTATACCCCATGAGGGATTTTTCCACTCAATAAAATAATGTGTTATGTGGTGTAATATGTGCATTTGTGTTTCATCCCATGTGCTTAAGAGTTAATTTTTTTTTAATTCTGTCATTTGTCAATACAAACTCATGTAATGCTCTGATACTTGACTAAGCATTTCATCTTGAAAGTGTTCATGAAGTCTTGTGGAAATAAAGCATTAAACAAAATTGTTCAATCAAGTTTACATGAACAATTAATATCATGCTTTAACATTGTATTTTGTCAATCTGTCATTTTGCTAAAAGTTCTTTGATGTGTTAGAGTTCACTTTGCAATTTAAGAAGGTTCATAAAGTTGTCTTAAGGTCATCTTTTAATTTGCGCATGAAGTTATAAGTTTGAAAAATTGTATACTACTCTTATTCATCCCCCCTCTCAGAGTAATTCATCTTCAAACATGAGTGTATATGGTTAAGGGTTTAATTATATAGGCCTGAGGGCCCAAGGTTGAGGGATAGGGTTTAGGTTCAAGAGGGTATATGATATATATGGGATTGAGGGTTAAGGGTTTAGCCTATAGGCTTTAGGGCGTAGGGTTGAGGGTATAGGTATAAGGTTGAAAATGTGGTTAAGGGTTTAATCTATTGGCTTCATTTCCTAAGGTTGAGGGATAAGGTTTAGAGTTGACAGTATAAGGTATAAGGTTTGGGTTTACAGGTATAGAGTTTCATAGAGTTAAGTCTCACATCTCCCTCCTCTCTACTCTCCTCCTCATCTCTATTGTTCCTTTTCTCACTTATCTCTCTCCCCTAGATCAACCTCTCTCTCTCTCTCTCTCTATCTTAGCTTTCTATCTATCTCCCCTTCCTATGTCCCCTTATCCCTCCTTATCTAACTCTCCCTCCCTTCCTATGTAGATCTATCTTAGACTCTCTATCTCACCTCTCTCTATCTCTCTTCCATGTCTCCTCTCTCCTCTCTCTTTTTATTATCTCTAATATATTAATTATTTAGGGTGTAGGGCCTATGATTTATGGGTTTAGGGTTGATGGTTTATTATGGATAGTTGAGAGTTGAGGGTTCAAGGATTAAATTTAATTATGTCAGTTTTAGTGTTAAATTATTAATGTTGGGTTTTATGGTTTAACGTATAGGGTCTAAGATATATGTATTAGGGTTTAGGTCATAGGTTTTAGGGTTTACATGGTTAACAATATAGGGTTTAGGGTTTAGGGTTGAGAGTATAATATTGAGTGATAAGGTTTAGGTTTGAGGGTATATGAGCCTTGAGGGTTGAAGGTATAAGGTTTAGGGTTGAGTGTATAGGCTTTACAACCTAGGGATGAGTGTAGGGTTTAGGGTTGAGGGTATATGATATATGGTAACTTAGGCTTGAGTGTATATGGTTGAGGGTTTTTTATACAGTCCTTAGGGCCCAAGGTTGAGGGATAGGGTTTAGGGTCAAGAGGGTGTATGGTATAGGGTTGAGGGTAGAGGATTTATCCTATAGGCTTTAGGGATTAGGGTTGAGGGATAGGGTTTAAGGTTGAGGGTATATTACCATATAAGGTTGAGTATATGGTTAAGGGTTTAACCTATTGGATTTAGTTCTTAGGGTTGAGGGATAAGGTTTAGGGTTTAGTGTTGAAAGTATAGGTTATAGGGTAATGGGTAATGGGTATAGATTTTAAAGTTAAGTATCACATCTTCCCCCTCTCTACTCTTCTCCCCATATCTAATATTATCTCACTTCTCTCTCTCTCCCCTATATCTACCTTTCTCTATCTAACCTCTCTCTCCACTATCTACCTCTCTCTCTATCTTAGCTTTCTATTTATCTCCTCTTCCTACCTCTCCCCTCATCCCTCCTTTTCTTAGATAAATGAACATAAAACAAGAACAAAATTGCATAAAAAATGATGCATTGATAAAATGAATCTTGATTGATAAAAGTGGTGTAAAAGTTTCTAATTCCGCTCTTGACTACTTTTTAGGATGCTCAATTGTGATTCCAAATTGCTAGGATTTCAAACGGTGAAAATGACTTGTATTTATATGCATTAATTTGTTTTCTCATTAAATTAATTATCAAAAGTTGACATATGAATTTAAATTTATAAATGTTAAACTTTTGACAATAATATATTTTAAATTGGGCAAAATAGGTTGGATAGGGGCCCTAGTGTTGTAGTCCAAACCTATTTTAGGTCTTTAGGTACATTGTCAGATAAATATTAAATCATAATGTTTTTGATTTAATTATAATTTTTCTAATATAATCATAAAATAGATAATTTAAGAGCACAATTTGGTCCAAGCACATAGGGGGAGCTAAACCTAGTGTGAAATTGTCAAGGGTGACAATTTACAACGCTATATATATTAAAATACTTTTTTTTAATATTTTGGGGGTAAGTATTTAAACTTGCAAAGAAAAAGAGATATTTGATGGTAATGATATTTAATTAAACAAATCATAAATTAATAAATTATTAAAAAAAGGTGGATATTTACAAGGCCATATAGATACTTGATTCTTTTATCTAGTAATCTTGAAATTTTGTTGTGAATCCTTCCCATTTTCCCCTTTCAACCTACAAATAAGGCTCATAATGGGATAAAACCCCTCTAATTACTATTATTTTGGATTATGGTAACTCATAATATTTTTCTAGATTCAAGGGTGAGCATAGAACCTATCCAATGGATGAAATTCGATGCTCAGGCCCTTTTTAAAAATCTAGTTAAAAATAAAGTGTGCCTTATCTTAGTAAGTTTAAATTAAAGTTGATTCATGGTGGGGTGCCATGTTATCTATGACCCTTGATGTAAGTTTCTTTAAAAAATATATATATTATAAGAAAGAAATTTAGTCTAAACTTGTATTTATTTATATTAGTAGTATTTATTTATATAGTTATTTTAAGAAAAGTGAATTCTCTTCAGTTCAATATTTGTATAACCGAATTAAAATTAGTTTGAATTAATAAGATATATAACCTTAATATAAAAAGAAAGATACATCATTATATCATTTTCTTTACATTACTAATCATGTATGTATTAATTTTAGGTATTATAATAATGTGAATTACTCCTTTTAATGATGACATATCTTTTTATGTATCCTAGTACTCTAGAAGTTAGATGTAGTGGGTTAAATATATTTTAGTGTATATTATAAATGTTATTAATCTTGAAACTCTAGTTAAATGATTTTTCTATTTCATTAGAAGTTTCCTAGTAGGGTGAACCCACAAAGTTGGTTTACAATTTTTGGGAGATTCTGATTTTTGCTTAAATCAAGTATTTTTAGAAAATATAAATGTTTAAGCCTTAAAAATTTTCATTTAAAGCATTCCAATTGAAGAGGGTTTGACCAAACTACCTTAGATCAAACCCCCTTGTATAGAACCTTGCTAGTTTTAAACCATACCTATAACGGAGTCTCCTTTACACCTATCAAAATGTAAGATAAAAAACCACTTTTGATTTACCTTTTGGGGATCAAATGAATTCATTTAAAATTTATTTTTTGTAAGTATGTAGTCCTTATTATAAGCTTCCCAAAAGTATAATAAATAAATTTAATTTAATTATTATATTTATTTTTTATTTCTTGTGAATGTAGGTTTTCACCAAAAATCAAGCTCTTTGTTCTGCACATGTGGAAAAATAGAAGATTATGATTTTTTTTTTTGAAAAATATGAGTGCACTAGATATTGAAGTCCTTGATCCAACACAAAAAAAAATTAAATTTTTTTTGATACATACAAAAAAAGTTGTGTTATACAGTCCACCTATGTCTGAATTGTAATTGGTTTGACTTCAAAACTTGATTAAGGAAAAAATATTTAATAAAACACTATGAAACCAATTGGAAGCACCATATATCATAGTTACAAATATAAATTCAAAAAAAATAGAGTTTTATCCTTCATGGAAAAAAATTTATGTGTTATACGATGAGCGCCACTCCTTAAAAATGGTGTTTACTAAACAAAACTATTTTTCAAAGGAGATGGGGAAAAAAGTGCAATCTAATTCCAAAAAATTTGAAAAAAATATATTTAGAATCTATAGGAAAAATGTCACAAATCACTATTTTGCATCATCTTCAAATTCCTCATGGTTTAGCCACTATAGGTGTCCAAAAGTGAAGATTTAGTTAGAGAAAATCAGTTTAGTGTCCAGTTTGGCCAAAAATTGTAAACTAGTATTGTGGGATCACCCAGTAGCTTTTCATCTAAGAGTGTCTCAACCCCTTAAATCATTACTACTCAACCCCAAGTGAGCCATCAATTCCCCTTGGATTTCTTTATAGGGTTGTCTTGACCTCTAGTTCTAGATTCAACAATAATCAAGCTCTCCAACCTTGTTATCATGATTACATGTCTATACTTTATTGGATCACATAAATGTTATTTTCTCCTTCAATTCCAAGCATTTTTGTCACATGTATTTTACACTTGTTGAATTGTTGATTGTGTTGAACATCTGACAACAAATCATGTGCACTCAAGTAATGTAATAAACCATGTGTTTAAAAAATTGTAAGGTTTTAACCAAGTTTCAAGTATTCAAGTTTTGGGCATTGAAAACTATGTCACATGTTACATTGTAACTATAGTAATGAGTCAAAAACATATCTCTAGTTTTTTAGTGTTTTGTCTATTGTTAAAAAAAATTACAAATAATTCAACCCTATGAATAGGATGTTTAAAAATATTCTTAGTTCATTAGGGATTACTAATTATATTCTACACTTGTTATATTTAAGCACTTTTTCTTTCAATTTATATCGATAAAAATGTAAACATTGTATCACCATAATATATTAGTAGAAAAATTTAGTCATTAAATTACAAAAAAATGGTATTTAAGGAAATATATCTTCATCTACTCTAAAAATTAGTTTCTAATATATAAAATTTTCTAGAATATTATGCTTAATTTTAGTGGATTTTCCAAGATTTTTATTTTTGAGGGGTCATTTCTTAAAAATTATCCTAGTGTAACCACTATTTAAATATCCATCACTAATGATATTGATCTAAGTATAGGAGTCTACTAGGGATCTCTATACTAGATTATCCACTACAACTATGTTTAATATATTGATTTCCTTGAGAGCTATACCATGACTTTTAATTCCCATTCATATTTTATTCTAGGAAATTAGCTAGAATTTAAAATATTACCCAAGACATTTCCATTAGAAATATCTCATAATAGAGAAAATTATTTTGGTGATGATTAGTTTTGGACTAACCAAGATAGATAACCAATAAATAAAGGTAGCTTGAACCACAAATTGGATGACATTAAGTCTAGCCACTAAAGATATCCATTTTCATTTCCATCCCTTTCATTTAATGATTCAATAATCATATTCCATAGAACTTTCTTATTGCCTCCTAATAAAGGGTAATGCCTGGATATGATATAGGAAGCTCCTCTTTCTCAAGGGAAATTTGTTCCCATAGAAAATTATCTTACCATCTTTAAAAGTATCAATAAACATACTTCAAACTTAATTTTTAACTTTTTCCCTATAATCTATCTTGAATCAACTAAAGCTATATTTAATTTCTACATATTCTTGAAAGGATATCTAAGAAAAATAGAGTTTCTTCCACAAAATATTGATGTATGTTCACCTACTATCTAAGGATGAAAACCTTTAACTCTGTTTATACTCCTAATATAACTATTGTATCTTTCTAAGGGTTATACTATGGTGATTAAGAGATAAGAAGATATATATTCTATTTTAAAATTCCTTGAGAAGAAATGAAGAATCCCTATGGAGAGACAATAAGAAATTTAATTGAGAAGCTAGATGGGGAGTAATGACTTTTGAATCATTCCCTCAAAGAATTTCCAAAGCTACATTTCTATAAGAAAATTCAATTACTCCATCACAAGCATTAGTAATGTCGAGCTTGATCATCACACTTTTCCACTTATTGTATTGGAGGGAGTGAATAATCTTGTGAGTTGTAACAATGCCATTAATGATGCATTTCCCTCTAATAAGATCCCCTCAGTAGATTCAAAAATAATAGAGGGTAGGATTATTTTAAGTTAATTAGCTATCACCTTGGAGATGATCTTATAATCCATATTGCATAAAGAGTTAGGACACAAAAGTGCTTAAGATTTTTAGACTTGTTGAACTTAGGAATAAGATATAGAAAGGCTATATTAAGAGGTTTAATAAAGTAGGAAATATCATATTCCTATGTCTTGAAAAATCTCAAAATAGGTGAAAAAAGAAGATTAGGTAAGGGTGATCCCTCAATACTAGTTTACAATTTTTAGCCAAACTAGACACTGAAATAATTTTTTTAACTAAATCTTCACTTTCAAGCACCTATAGCGGCTAAACCATGAGGAATTTGAAGATGATGCAAACTAGTGATTTGTGAAATTTTGTCTGTAAATTCTCAATATATTTGTTTCAATTTTTTTGGAATCAAATTGCACTTCTTTTTCCATCTCCTTCAAAAACTAGGTTTTTTTAGTAAACACCATTTTTAAGAATTGACGCTCATTGTATACATGACTTTTTTTCCACAAAGGATAATTTTTTTTTTTTTTCAAACTTAGATTTGTAACTAGGATAATAGTGCTTCCAATTGGTTTCATAGTGTTTTATTGAATTATTTTTTCCTTAATCAAGTTTAGAAGTTAAACCAATTACAATTTAGACATAAGGCAGACCGTATACAACGTAATTTTTTTGTATGTATCGAAATTGTTTTCTTTTTGGATCAAGGACTTCAATATCTGGTGCACTCATATTTTTCAATTTTTTTTGATAATCTACTATTTTTCCACATGTGCAGAACAAAGAGCTTGATTTTTGATGAAAAACCTATGTTTAATAAAACTAAAAAAATAAATGCATAATAAAACCAAAACATATTAAAATTATATTCATTGGATAGCTTGTTTTGAGGACTACTATCATCTAGTTGGGTCTATGAAGTCCCCTCCATTTTCATCCTCAACCTGAGCTTTGAAGGGAAAATTTTTGGAGTTTTTTGGTGCCAAAGGTTGAGAAGGTGGGAAAAGGGGGCTTCGCTCAAACTAGGGGGGTTCGAGCGAGCCCCCTTTCCACAAAGGTTTTCTATTTGTTTTCTCCCAAGAATGGTGGGACCTTGCATTTAATGGGTTCACTCAAACCTAGGTTCTAGCAAACCCCTTTTAGGTTCACTTAAACAAAAATTTCATTTGAACCCCCAAAAATGATTTTTTTTTGCATGGGGTCATTTTTTGCAATGTTTCCTTCCTCACTAGAATTGTAAACCACTTTTGTGGGTTTACCCATAACCATTAAGGCCTTGGTTTTTATCTCCATTTATATCAAAAGAGCAATCCATATGTCCTTTTTAGAGATATATGTCACCAAGGTCACATTTTTATCTCCACTAAAAGGCAAATGGATGTTGGTTAGGAAGAAATTTTGCTTCTCTTCTCTTAGAGAATCATCTCTAGAATTGATTCCCAAAAGGAGACAAGAGAAGTTTTCATCTTCAAATGGTCTTTTGAAGTAACCTGACCACTAGACATAACCATTTAATTATATAATTTCTTAATCTTTCCATTTTTCAAGACACCTAGTAGAATTTAGTCTTACAAATGCCTTTTGTTAGCCATTTGATTATAGATTTTTCTCTCCCATATATATCTCATCTATAATAAGTATCACAAACTTAGAATCTAACTCATTTTATTCTACTATGAGTGACTCATGGTTCCCTTGAGAAAGGTGTTCTAATTCCATTCAACTTTTCAAATTATCCTTTAAGTGCAAGAGATTATTACACATGTCAGTGTTCCATTCCTTAAGTATATTTCTTAGGTCCTCATGTTGATGAAAGAATAAAACTTATTTGTAACATACCTCTTAGTAAGGGTGATCTAAAATGCTTTAATTATCCTCTCTAAATTAGGATGTTCTGTATAATCTTTTTAAATAATTGGAAATTGATCCCCCTCATATCCAAGGAAATGGGTAAGTAGTCTTACTCGACTTCTGTCAAAATTTTAAAAATAAATTTCAGAGTATGGTCATCCCAATTAATAGATGCATAAGTTTTATTGAAGCAAGCAAAAATGTAAAATTCATCTTTACTTTGTTGGATCAAGTAAATAATTCATAAATTAGTTTGAAAACCCAAGGACTAGAATTCAAAATGAAAAGGAGAAAAAAATCATTTTCCTTGGAGTATTAAGTTCAACATTTTTTTCAAAGGAATCAAGACTAAAAGGATACTAGAGTTGCAAAAATTCCTTCCTAATACTAATCTTCAGGAGAGAGATACAAAAAACATTTCAAAAATTTGCAATTACAGAACACAAAGATGCATATACATGAATAACATAATAGAAAATAAAGAATGAAAACATGATTTACGTGGGAAAACCCTTATGAGAAAAAACCTACACACCAAAGAAGATATCTCTTGTATTACAGTAAAATGTAAATTACATACAAGTTCACAAAGCTATGCTCTTTCAAGTGTCAATTCATAGAATTAATTTGGCAACATTACATTACAATTACCTCGATCATCATTCACTCATGATTACCAATCCAAATCACTACAAAATTCAATATAGACTTCACAAGTGTAATGGGAGAACAATCACTTCAACTTCCATATTAGAAAAACAGTCACAACGAACTAAACCGTCACTACCTTCTACCTCTATCGAAATCCCATCAGAATGTCGAAGAGACAAGAAACCCTATCTCTTTGAATTATCACTATCACTTGGTATTGGGATGTCAAGGGAACCATGTAACACCTCCCACCGATATAAGGTGGTCTCACCAACCAAGCTTTACCACCAACTCACCGTTCATCTCATGTGACCATCGCAGGACAACGAGATCTATACTGCACCACCACAAGCCATCTCACGGGTTGTCGTGGGACAATGAGATATCTCACACTATCACAATCCATCTCTAAACACCATCACAAGGTAGCAAGATGGCCCACAAACTTGCCAACCTCTTCATGGGCCGTCACGAGATGGCGGGAAACCATTAGGTGAACATTTACCGCCAACCTGCTAAAACTAATTTGAACCTTTGCGATACTACAGTGTAGAACATTTTGACTCGGCTCATCATCAACCCGCCAGATGCCGCAATACCGTAGTCCCCATGAACAAACTACCGCTAGGTGGCAGCTAGCAATTGTTCCCTGCAATACCACAAGCTCTAATTTAGACTTCTGCGATACTATGGTGTTGAAGATTTTTCCTCAGCTAAGTAGATTCTTGATTTCAGAGAGCCTTACTAGTAAGTTTGCAATACCTTTTTCTCAACAAAGACATGCAAAGTCTTCCAACACAATCCATTTGAAAATCTCTTAAGAATGTATCAAATAAAATATTGTTCCTAAATTTTCAAGAAATTATCAAGGTCAATTTAAATTGTATACATATTAACCAAAAGACAATCCATGTTTAATTGTTTGTAACTACCATGGCAAGCCATCTAGTAGTCATTACTAAGGATTTCCAAAATTTCTACCACTTGAGGGTTCCACAACATTGTGAAAACCCCCATGGCAAGTTTTACCTCTATTCCCCTTTATCAACTTTCCCTCATAAGAGAATTTAATTGGTGATTTATAATTTTAGTTTTATGCAATAGAACGACATTTAAATTATGGTTATGATTATAAAAAATTCTTTAAAAAATTATCCTCTAGGCAAGCACATTAAGGCCTCAAATGTTCCAAGGCAAGATCTTCATGAGGAAAGTTTAGATCTCTTAGTACCCACAAAGATGTCTTCTAACTTAAATTGGTTTTATATTGCCACATCAATCATCACTAATATATAACTTTGTTGGGAAACATATTTAATTAATGTCAAGAAGCATTCTACAACAGTAGCAAGGGGTGAAACATTTCTCTTAAATTTGACAACTATTTACATGTCAAAATATTAAATTTAATAATAGACATAATATTTCCAAAATAGGTGACATAAAATTTATGGAAAATATACCAATAAATAAAATAATTTTTAAGAATAAAATAATTCTAAATTGATATCTCTCAATATTTTTTAAATAAATATATTTAAGAAGTGTATAATAGTTATAATGAAACTAATAACACTTAATTTAAAATATAAAAAATATTTTTTCTCAAAATAAAATTAAAGAGAAGATTGTATTTGCCTAATGCAATTGAAAAGATAGAATGGTGGGGTAATTTGGGAGAATATCAATTGAAAAGATAGAATGGTGGGGTAATTTGGGAGAATATCTACTGGTTGAGAATACCCTCGCTCACCTCAAGAATATTTTGCATTCCTTTTCAACTTCTAGGAATTGAGAGAGAGTTGGCCTTGCTGCCCACTTAGTAGATAACAATTATCGTATAATGTGAATGATTCCACCAAGCATATGTAATGAGTTCTAAAAATAAATTATTTTTGAAGTTTCAGCAGAAAAGTCTAAACAAAAGAGGTTGAGATATAGCTTTCAAGGTTACGCAATGGCGGAGACTACCAAGGAAGAAAAATGTCTTATGCCCTATCAATTCTTCCGCCTACAAATTAATAAAATGGCCATTCAAGTACTAGTTGATAATCTAGCTATTCCACATCCCTCAAGTACAAGGAAGTCAGTCAATCCATTCCATATGATTACAAGAATGGAGGCAATTTGGAGCAGCTAGGAGCTCCTCCTCCAATGGAGGCGGAGGTGCACACAACCATTGCAGTTTATCAAGAGGCAGAAGAGATGGAAACCTCTAATAACTTGGACCAACAACTATCACCCCTTCTGAAGCAGGTCAAGGTGCAGACCACCATGACCTTCCTACAGCAGCAAAAAGAGCATCGCATTCGAGTAGCCAACCTCGTGCTCAGAAGTGCAGGGGTTCTATTCTCCCTCATCTCCTTTGTTATCATGGCCTCTGATGATCAGAGATATGACTATCTATCATACAAAGATTTTGAAGCATACAGGTATAGTATAACTTTAAATGTTTTTAGATTTGGTTGTATGAATATTTCTCGTTGTTTCAAATCATACAGTATGATCAATCATTTGCATCACACTCTATTATCCATCATCAGAATATAGATAACATAAAACTCGCAGACAGCTTATATAGAGACTTTACACAGTGCTGTTTACAACAATGCACCCTGACCCTCTCTTTAAGCTCTTTTTGGATGGAGAATAAGTTATTGACACCCTCTCTACAATTTGCAACAGGTACTGCCTGGACATAGCCTTAATAGCGTTTGTCTACTTGGTTTTTCAGCTTGGGAAAGGGATATATGATACATTCTTCATACCTGAACTATTTCCAAATGTGGTCTTCTCTTACATAGATCTCATCGGCGATCAGGTGAGGCTGAGGGCTGCACAAGAAATAGTTAAGTAGGCCATTTGTTTGTTGTTATTTATAGATGGATGATGAAATTGAGAAACGGTGCGTGTAGTCATTGGCCTACTTACTCATGTCTTCTTCTTCGATGGCGGCATCGCTAACGAAGTTACTGGGTCACACGAGATCTACGAATCTAGCAACCGTGTCTTTGATAATGAGTTTCATTGCCTTTTTTTTTTTTAGTTTCGAGTTTCATTGCCTTTGCGTTGGTGGCGGTTTCTTCTCTGCTCTCTGCTTTTGCCCTTGCTAGACGCATCCGCTAGTGATAAACGTATTCATTCCCTCGTATTCTTAGACTTCCTCTTCATGGTCGTTACTTACCTTTGTTATAGTGTCATTCCTTCCCAATTTTACTACTGCAAATTTATGTAGCGAAGATTGCCCCGTGACGTCGGCAGTGAAGAGACATTACAGATCACGTCACGACCTAATTAAGAATTATAGTGTTTTTTTTTAAATATATGTAATATATTGTCGTTAGATGGACCTTTTATTTATGATTCCAAATTTCATATGTGAAGGAATTAATCATAAGTTTGGTTTACCGAGATGTGCTAAAGGTTTAAAATTCAACCTCAAAAAATATTTTCAGAAATCTCGGGGAAGGTATGTAATGTATGTGTATACTTTTTAAAAAATTATGTATTATAAGAGGTATTGAACCTTTGTCAAATTAATAAGTGGCTTCTAGTATGTTTTCGAAATTTGAAAGAATAAATAATTCAATAAATGTTTTAATTCATGATTTTTTTTGGAATGATATATCAATTAATTTTGTATTTATGAATTAAATTTATTACAAAATATTGTGATATTTGCGAATTAAGATTTGATTGATTAGGTTATAAAATTGAAGGTATTCTCACAATTATTCTTGAAATACACGTGCATGAGTTCTTTAATTCAAAAAGATTGTAGAAATAAAAGGACAAATAAAGAATCAAAGATAGAGGATTAAATTAATAGTGTACAATCAACTAAGAAGGATAAATGTCATTCAAGCTAACAAAACAAAGATATAATCAACTATATCTACATAGGGCACTAGGTTTTAATTCAATATATTACATCTTTAAGTACTAACTAGAAAATAGAGGAGATGTGGTGGTAAATGATAGAAGGGTGAGAGCTTCCTATTTGCATGGAGCTACTTGAAAATTTAGCATGCTCAACTATTCAAATATGTTGGTAAAAAAAATTATTAACTACATCATAAATATGGATTATATTAGGAATGGGGATTTTAAAACTGTAATAATTATGAACTAACAAGATTTTTATGCATGAAGAGCTCTAAAATACTTCAAAACAAAGAAAATATAAATAAAATATTTTTGGGTGATGCAAGATTGTCCAACCCTTGAGATGCTCCCACATCATGACATTCCTAGTTCATAGTTGATGCTGCAAATTCCATCATAATCGTCATGTTCTCAATCAAAATCCCTTCAAATTTCATGTCATGGTTCAAATTAATGTGGACTATCCCATGTTCAAATTTAATGAGCTCAAAAGTTCATGTTGTATTCTTATATTCTTATAGCTTTGAAATTATCATAAATAGACTTGAACTATTGTTGATATGTCCTTCATGGCTCTATTGAATATTTTTATCATAAATTATTAACCATATCTTTAACATCTTTATTTCTATGCATGATTGGCCTTTTTTCTAGATTTCATCTTTGTGTAAGCCTTGTGTAGAAATAGCATTGCTCTATATGATTGGACTTGACCTCAAATTTCATTTTCATTGATCTTTCTTTTGGATGCATTGCCATGTTCATGGTGACAAGTTTCCTAATAAGATAATCAAGATTATTTGAATCCCCCATTTGTTTAAGCCATAAATTTGTTCCATATGTCAAGTTTTTAATCTCTTATTCAAATCCCTCCACATTCTATATTTTTAATACCTTATGGCTGCAATCTATTTTAAAATCACATGTTATCAAGTCATATTTCAATGTTGGGAATATTAAATCAAAACCTAATCATATTTTGGATTTCATTTTAATGTTAAGAGCATTTCCTTTTATAATCCTTTTGTTTTTTTGCTATATTTTCTTGTTGATCTATGATAACTATTTGATTATGACTTAAATAATTTCTTATAGAATAGAAGGTGACCAAATTTTTACATCAATCTCTCAATTAACCTATTATCTTGGTCTTCACCTCCCCTCTATTCTCCTATTGTCATTAATTTTGCATCCTAGGTGATACATGTCATGATCATGCTAGTTGCATGTTATCTTTTTATTTTAGTTGAGATCTAACCTTTTCACTTTAACCCTTAATGTTTCTAACAAAATAATTAAGGGGATGCATCATTTTTCAATCATCATGGTGATCCATCACCCAATTTGTTACCTTACACCTTTATCAACTTCCCATTATTCCACTATAATAGATTTCATAACAAAGAAATATGCATTGAATTGATCACGGTAAGGACTTAACAAATCAATGATAAGATAATCCATTTGATCCTCCATGGAGCTAATTTATTAAGACCTTATAGTCCATGTTTGTGTTAGTTCTTATGTGGCTAGTATAATTGAGAATTGATTTTCATGTGTCATGTGTCTTATTAATTGCACATCAATAGTGAACATTCTTTTATTTTCATTTAGGTATGTTGAATGCTCTAAGGTTGTTTAAGTATGACATGGTTGGTTCTATTTAATCACAACTTATTGATCAAGTTATGAGCATATAACTTGCCACCCTTCTCATTATCCTCCGATTCTAGATATTAATACCACGTAATAAGAGCTATTGATCATGGAAAAAATTTAACATGTTGATCTAATATTCTTATTTATGTCCTACATGAGTGCATGTGCTTATTCACACTATGGAAGGGTTGACTCAAATGCCTCCAAGTGTCCCATTAACTATGCCAATATGGTGGGATGATGTCTTTTATCCACATGTGCAAAGACTAATGCACATCAAAGCTTGAAGATGACATGGTGCAATTCTATTGGAATGCAACCCATTAGCTAGGCTCGTAGCCAATAAGTTCAATCCTTCTTTTCATCCTAACACTTTGATCTTATGTTTGATCAATCTTTTCCATTGATCCTAGCCATTATTTAGTGAATACAATAAACTTAAGCCCACCACTTTTTTATTTCATGATGCATTGTCTTCCTATGAGAAGAACATGTATGATTTGAACTTGTCACCTATCCACTTTGCATAGGTGAAAGCATATAAGTATAAAATAAAATATACCATTGAAATCTATGTATACTATTTGCTTTCAACCTAGGTGTTGAAATAATTAGTTATTATGCTTTGAAATTAGAAAAATGATAATGACTCAAATATGAGAGTCAATCACAATCTAATAAAAAATATAGTACTTTTCTTGTTTAAATAGTGTATAATGTTGGAAATATCTTGTATACTTTTCATGTTTTATAGTTACATGACAGAAAAAAATTGGATACTCTTTTTATGGATTTTTTATTTTCCCTTATAGTTTTAAAACAACAGTGAACTTTGTAAAACCACTTTTGATGTGCCTACTAATAATTACACATACATAAAGGTTGAGTAAAAAGTGTATTATTGTGTTATAATGATTGAGTTTTTATGCAATAATAAAGAAAGTTATTGCATTGGACTTTTTACTGAGAAAGGTTTTTCTTGCTGAAATATTGTGTATTGTATGTTTGTTCTCTTTCATTCTATTAATATTTCAAATTATCCTTCTATTATACAAATTTATCAAATTTGTTTTCCTAAAATATAATCTTTGAACATCTTAATAAAAAAGACTTATGTTTCCTACACGCTTCTCTCCATACTTCAAAAAAAACAATACATTTGTATTAATCCAAACAATCACTTTTTAAAAACCAAACAAATACAATAGCTTACCTAAGCAAGAACTAATTATAAGCAGTGTGAATCAAAAAATTGTAAACATGCAGATCATATCATATTAGTAGTGCAAATAATCTCATTACTGGACACAGTTAAAATCAATTTCATTTGCATAGAACCAAAAAATGATACCGAATGCTACGCTAATGGCGGCATGCAGCTTATGCCTTGAAATTCTTACAGATATATGCTATCGTGGTATTGATCTTTACATTTTTTCAGCTAAAAGTCCTACTACTACATCAAATTTCTCAGCATCATCAGATCCACTAATCTGCTTAACTCTCAAACGCCCAATCAGTCCAGAAGTCGAAAACTGTAATGGCAATGTACAACCCAGTTGGGCAGCCATGGGGCCATAAATAATTTCCACGATCCCTTGGTCTTTAAACGCCAAGAACGAGGCCACGGGCGTCTCCCCCAAGAAAGAGATCCGAGATTAATTCTAGCGCGAGCACCTGGTCTTGCATTGCCGCGCAGATCCGGTAATCTGGGGACAGTTACCCAGCTCGCAGAGTCCTATGATTGGTAGAACTGCGGCAGTCAACGACAACACTCCTTGGGATTGGGTGAATACGCGGTCCCATAGGTTGCGTAAAATAGTTTCCCACGTCACGTTCATGATGGTCACCAGACCGCGGATCCCAGAGCGAGAAGGTCGCTTTTCTCTCCCGCTCAGGTCGGCGGGCTCCGAGCTCATTTTCCACACGTGTGGGGACAGATGACCCCAAGCGCCATGGGAAACAAAGGCAGAGCGTCATCATCTCATTCCACTACCATTCGAGGCAGACGGGAGAGCAGATCGGAAGAGCGAACTGGAGCAGCGCCACCACTGCTTTAGGCACTCCCCCGACCACCCCAGCTACTGTTCGGTCAATTTTGAATTCAATGCTGGATAGACAATATATGCATGTCATGAATCATTTTGTTTAATGATCAAATAATCAACAATAATTTTACAAAATCATAAGTACATATACAAGAATATCAAAACTAAAAATGATTCTGGATAAATTATAATTGCTGACAAAACAATTCAATGTTCAAAAAAATCTGTAAAAATCTTCGTCGGTTCCATCAACCATCTTCATCTTTTGAAGATTCTCCGTCTCCATTTTATTGATTATCTCATAGTATATGAAGACGGAGAATCCTCAAAAGATGAAAATGCTGACGAAAGTAGAAAATCTGCACAACTCCCTGTCAATTTTGCCAAACATCTTTCGTTTTGGAAGATTCTCCATCTCCATGCAATTGATTATCTATTTTGCAAGGAGAATCCTCACGAAACTGACGAGGAGTTGCGCAGATTTCTGCTGTCGTCGGATTTAGTGAGCTTCTGCTCCTCATTGCCTAACTCTGCAGCGTCCCTGCTTATATAGAGGAAACGAAGCAGGCCCACAAGGTCTTTTCACACGGACAAACAGGCCAGTAGTCGACCATAATTATTTCAGTATTATGAGAAGGAAGAAGAAGTTAGAGCCCATGAGTATTGTCACTGCCCGGTGCTGACTACGACTATCTACGGAAAAAATATAACAGTGTTTATCACGCGTAAAATCCCTTTCTTCCTCGAATGCTGTAGAAAGCACGACAGAAAACCAATGGAATTTTATTTAACTTCCCCACCAAGTAAGGACTATGCAATTTGACGGATGAATACAGTCAATGGCGCCTCTGCTTTGTCATGTGACCTCAACACCTTAGTCCGATGCCCCTAAATCAATCCGGGGCTTCAATTTGACGGTCGACCCTGCCTGTCAAGCAAATTTTCTGTTGCCTTGGAATGCTAAGGCGCGGGAAGCGTATATATATATATATATTGACGCTCTGCCTAAAATCTCCTCTCTCAAGTTTAAAATCTTTCTGAAATTTCAATTACGTCAATACCGCCATACAGCCGTCAAATGTAAGCGCATCCGGACTCCAACTAAGCTTTTTGGTGGCCACCGCCAGCAGGAAATTTACTGGTTGCACCTGTCGGAGATAAGTTAATTTATGTCGGACACGGCTCAATAATGTCTATAAGCACGCGTTGCTTGGACAATCCCGCACCTTTGCTTACGTGTATTTGTCGCCCGTTGTAAAAAGAGGACTGTTGTAGCAACCGTGCCGATTCATTCCAAGACTTCTGGAACAACTCTGCGCCGTTCCAGCCAGTGGTCCCAGGGAGATTTCGAAATAGTTGCTTCAAAACAAATGCCCCCTCTAAATCTAATTTTACTACGGTACCTTCTTCCTTTTAATATAGTTTTTACTGTAAAAATGTATTATGTCACTAAAATTGCAAGCAAATCTGATTTAGTACTTCGGGATAGGATGCCATAGGTTAAATTTGACTGTTGACCCTCTTTAAAGGTTATTTCCTATTTGCCATTTTGATTAATCTAAAATATGGATTTAAATTTTTTTATAGTTTTATATTAGAAGTTTTTAAATTAATTATGATAGATTTTGGAAATATCATATTTTGAATGAGAATTATTTATTTAAATGTCTTTCAAATTATCATGTATATTATTGTAATGATGAAGTTAGCATACCTTATTCATTTTACATACCTTATTATTTTACATTTAATTTTTTGCCCACCTTGATGAGAAAATCTTAATGCAATAAAATATCAACAAGGGATATGCTCTTGTATTAAAGTTCATTTACATTTTCACAATTATTCATCCTTAATTACATCAAGAGGCGTTCTACAATGAAAGCAAACAACCTGTGTCAACAAAAACTCTTCAGGAAAAAATTGGCGTGCAACTGCCAATCTTTGAATTTGAAAGGGTTAAAGTGTAACTGACAAATAGGAGTGGGAATCGCATTGGCAGGGTAGTGGAAGAGTAGCATTGACGTTTCTAAAAGAAAATAATAAATGATTAGTCGTCTTGACAGGGTAGTCTAGAAGAGTGTGCTTGCATCTTTAAAAAGAAACAATTTTCATTCAACAACACCAAGCATTGTTCATTCATACTCTGCAATCATGGCAGCGAAATTCTTGCCATGGAATTTTCTTCCCATTCTTATCTATAATATATGGAGGCAAGAGGAATACAAAGTGGATTGTGTTGTTGTGATATTGTCAAGCAGGGCAGCGGATTCAAAGCGATCTAAGCTAGAGCTTCTTCACACTCTGTGAATGCATAGATGTGCATATGAGTCATATTGTGTGGTGTTCCAAGAAGAGGACGAGGATGGTTGAGTGGGTATGTTTCTCTCCAAAGATATCATCAAAGTGATCAGTGAAGGACTCGACCATGACCATATTAAAGCTTTGGAGAGTGTAGTAGCCTCTGTAAAGGAGCTAAAAAAGCTTATCAATCTTAGCTTTCTTTATTTTGCATGTATACATTCTGATAGACATTGCATTCTCTACAGGAAGGTTTGCATATCATGGAATATTTAATGATAGAAATAAGTTTAATAATTTAGGTGCCTTTTATGCTTCCACATTTTGCATATCCTTTTGTCAAATAGTTCACGTGCCTTGTCTATACTTACAAATTTTGGATACATATCTACCAAGGCAGTTGTAGCTACAACATCTAACAATGGATTTTCATACCCTCTTCCAAAGCTCCCATTTTAGCATAGGTTGTGAGGATGTTGGTAAAGGTTGCAGAGTCTAGCTTTACACCTGCCAATCGCATTTGGTTGAAAGTGGTGGAACCTTCAAATTTTCATGTTTCGCAGATCTAATGTATTTGCTTGGGTGGTTTATTGGTTTTGAAATGCTACAAGGTTTTAGGGTTTATGCTATGTAGGTGAGTTTTACTTAGCATATTTTTCCTTCCTTCTTAATCCTTATTCTTTTGGTCTAATATTTCATTGACCTATTGGGTAGGTTCTTGGTTATCTAAGTTACATTTTGAGCATATGTACCCATGTGGTCACCAGTCCCTTATGCCTAGGTTTTTCGTTTACCCATCGTGTAGTATTTTCCTCTTATTTTGGTCTGGGGGTTGATATTTTATAAAGTTGGATCTTTCTAATATTTTATCCTTGCGCCCTAAGTTGGATGTGGTCCTAAGTCTATTTTAAGCCCCCATTCCTCGTTTTACCTAGGTGGCCCCTTCTTTATGAACAACTTTGAGGCATGTGCTAATTACCACTTGAAGTCTTTGTATCACCCATCATTGAAACCTTATCACTCATCAGTTTCATTTATGTGATGAGCGATGAACTTGTTTCCTTTGTATCACTTATTGCTACAAGCATTTGGCCTTTTCATTTCACTTCTGCGACACGTGATGGCTTATGTTTCCCTTGCATCGCTTCTATCCGTCGCATCGTTGAAGTCTTTTAACTCGCTTTAAGCCTTTTTTGTGATGCACAATGGCTTGTGTCATTTCTTCGCATCACGCCAGTTCTATGCATCGTGATTTAAATCTTTTGCAAAAGCAAGGCGCCAAACAACGATGGGCGATGAAGGGGGTAACAACAGTTTTAAAAGCACGTGGATCATGGCTAGTCGTCAATGATGTTCTAAATCAAAATCAATCAATGGCTACGATGGAGTGTTGCGGTTTAATATGAACCATCCCCACTAGCCCGCGGGGGACCCACCAACATTTCTCATCACTTAGCGGGCAGGCAGGCGATTGACACGTGGACATCTTTGAAGCTTGAGGAAATTGTGGAACCCGTGGGATGAAGTGGATGTGTTTCCACATGGTGTAATTTTATTGGTCAGTAGTGGGGGTCCTCTATGATTAGATTTTCAGACTTGTTTGACTCAAGCTGAGTATTTCATCAGGCCATCTCATTGTTAGATTAATGGTTGGGGTTTGAGGTTCAAATTTGGGGCCTGGAACGCATGGTATGAATGTTGTTGCTCATAGAGGGAGTATTTGCAATGACCCATTGATGTGTCTTGGAGGCAAAGCAAATACAAGCAGTTTTATCCAATGTGAATTTTCCCTCCCTATATTGTAAATGTAACTGCATTGGGGAATATGTTTTGCAGTGATCAAATGAAGGTGTGACATGTGTGCATTCTAGCCCAAGGATTTTTTTGCTCCATCATTTCTATAAGAAGGGATTCATAGCCAGTAATGTGGGTTTTGATTTCTAGGAAGGATCTTAGCTTTAGGTTTTGGGCCATGAAAGAGGATATGTACTGTAATTGTTGAATGCTAAGGGTAAACCTCTCCATATGTTGTAAGTCCATATACTATAATACTCATGTAACTTGATTGCAAAGACATGAATATACACTATTATGTAATTGTCTCCATGTCTTGAATCTAATATCTTTGGAATTGAAATAACAAAGTTATTGAGGTTTTTCAAACACACTTGTTGTTTGAGTTATCTGTTTGTTTGCTTTCCATTCAAGGAGTGGTGTAAATGTTTGCAGATAGGTAACAAAGACCTATTATATCTTCAGATGGATTACTAAGTATGATTTCATGACATGCTTAAGCAAATCTTTCTATCATAATGTGGTAGAACTTTGTAGGTCATCAAGATTATGTTATAGTATTATGGTATTATGTGCATAATATGTGACTCTATAGCTCAAGGTAGGCAAGGGTCTTGCACAGATGTCTTTCCCCATCCTCAGAAACAATCTTCAAACACATACAACCTTTTAAGTTTTTAGTTTTATGTTTATTTTGTCTCTCAACTTCATGCTTGTAGTGGAGTGAGAACAAGGGGTGTACCATTATTGGAGACAGTCATACATATCCTTGTTGTATTGTATGAATTTTATCTACTTTACACTATTTTGCACCATAGGTTGAGTATATGCATCCAATGTCACATAGGATCACCCTCCTAGGTTTTGTGGAGACTAAAGTGCAGGGGAGAAAAGTGTAGAATCCATCTCCCATTCGCTTGCCACTAATCTTGAAGTTCTTAAGCATAAGGAATGGCTATCCTTTAATGGATTTTCAAGGTGCAGCTGGAAAAAACACCAACAGAAAGTTTCAAAACCCCATTTTGTGCATATCCTGCAATCATAGCATTCGATGAGATTACATTTCTTTGAGGTTTCCTATCAAACAATTTGAATGTTCCTTTTTCAAACATTCTATGCTTCCACATTTTGCATACATGTTTACCAAAGCATGCCGCATGAACTCTGATTTCTATAGAATACACTCAAAATTTTGCATGCTAGCATCTTATAAATACCAACTAATTAATCTAGGCTAAGGTTTGTCGAGTTGTAAATTAATCTCAAAATGGATTTTATATTTAATAAACATTTAAAAGAATGGTCTACAAACTAAAAATTTTCTTTTGTGTGTAACAAGATTGAAAATAGATAAGATAAAAAGATAGTTTCTAATTTCATTTATGGTGCATGTTACTATTATTTCCTTATCAAGAAAGAAAGGCAGTTTATAATTTTATTTATGGTGCATGTTACTATTATTTTCAGTTGCGATTAAAGTTTTGCATACACATTTTTTTATGTTTTTCTATTAAATTTAAATGTTGTTATAAGGAAAGATGAGTTAAAAGTAACATTTTAATTAATGTGAATTTACAATTATAAAATAAGTTAAAATTATTTTAATTAGAAAGATGGTAAGTTTCAAATTTATTTTATTTTAGATTTTTTTTGTTGGATAGGTAAGGTGAATTTTATATTGATGTTAGAATTAAGCTTGGCCTACACGAGGTGAGATCACAAAAGAGGGATCTCATCCCCATGAATTCAAAGTTACATATGATTAAAACATCCATTGAAATACAAACTCATGCAATTTTCTACCTACTTGGTTCTATCACTACAATCCAAAACCGGATCTGCCTAAGATAAAAGGCTACAAAATAAAAAATGCCAAAAAATAGACCACACACAGGGACTTGTGCAACCATCCAAGAGAAGCCAGACAATATAGAGTCCTCACAATAGTTGCTTACTGAGTATTGATGCCAGAATTGCCTTGAGACAACAATTTATTTCTAAACTTCATTAGCTTGAGGATAGCATTCTCCTTTCTTTGTGCTTTGATCCATTCAACATCCTCCCCAAACATTTGTTTCATTGGGGTAGAAATGGTGGAATATTGAGGTTGTTATTCATTGTAGCCATCCTTTCTTTGGCCATTGATTTACTTCTTTTTCCTTATTGTTTACCAATTATCTTCCTTGTCCCCATCAATAGGATCTTTTAGTGCATGTGAAGGGTCCTAGGAGAGGGAATTTTCAACCACTATGGTCTATGCATCCACAACTGCAATAGTAGATTTTGTGAGATGCTTGACTGATGAAGCAGCAACACTACCCATATCAAAATCAGGGACACAAGATTCGATCATAGTAGGAAGTTTTGGATCGGATTTAGAAGCTGGAGAAAGCTCACAAAACTTCTCCTCATTCTTTGTGTTGAGAACATTTTTTGAAGAGCCACAAATTTTGGGTGAGATTGAGACAAAATAATGCTTAGGGAAGGCATCCTTCTGGCATTCTACTGGAATGTGATCAATTTTGTAACATCCTCTGCATTTGATTATTAAACCTTCATAGTCCACTGTTTGCAACAAATGGTTACCATTTGCATTCAAGATGATTTCTACTATGAGGGCTTTAGAGGTGTGCAACTCAACCAAAATCCTTGCAAAGGTTGTGTGTATGAATTTTTTTGAGTTTGCATCTGTGCTTTTGAAATTACCAAGAGAATTACCAATAGCTACAAAGCATGACTCAAACCAATAGTGCAAGGGAAGATTTGGGAGGCGAACCCAGATCGACATAATAGCAAATGATTCGATGGTTGAGTCAAAATATGGATGTCATAATTTTCGAAGAAGTATGCTTTCACCCCACATCCATGTATGATTGAGAATAATATTTTTATCTTGCTTGTTGTCAAAAACAACTGTGAAAAAACCTTTCGCACTAGGATAAATTTCCAAGTTTTTTTCCATTAGGGGACCTCATGATTTTGAAATCCATACATGTAATAGAGGGAGGCTGGGCCAAAATTGACTAAACATACCAATTAGCCCATCATTAGAGAAAAATTCTTCATTTTCATGCATTTCCTTTAATAAAATGGTGCTAAAATTCACTTCCAAAGGTTTGTCTAAACATTGAAAGGACCTCCTAATGGTTATACTTGAATTTCATGGTTTTGAAGAGACCCTAGGTGAACTAGACCTGGAGCTAAGATCTTTCAAAGGAGTGCCCGCCATACAGGTATTCACAAGTTGCTCATCATTTCTCTACCCACATTTAACCACTTCTGCAAAGGAGGGCATAGTTGTGGCTCTATCTCCCAAGAGGAAATATTTGGAAGATCGTGGAGAAAATTCGATCGTGCGAGGGCCATTCCCATGCCCAGCCTGTGCGCCAAAGTTGACAGAGGAAGGCGCAGCATGGATTGAACCCTGATTGTCAATATCATGCACTAAAACCCCCTCATTGTGTCCAACAATCGAGGAAACAAGAGCGAATGTGTCGCCAACACCCTGAGTATCATTCGGTGCCAGAAACCGTCGCCACACTTGCAACCGAAGTCTTAGCATTTGGTAGCTTCGCAAACCCTGATACTTTTCTCTTTTCTCTTTTTTCCTTTTTCTTTTTCTCTTTTTCCCTGATACTTTTGGCGACATAATTTCCCTTATTTATTTTCCCTATTTTATTTTAGATTTAATCATGAAATATATATTATTTTTTATACATAATTATTATTTAAATTTTATATTATAAATTATAAATATATGATATAATATAACAGTACTATATTAAATTATATATTATCTAATATAGAATTATTTTTAGTAATATATAGATTTAATATTATAAATATTTAATTCTATAAATTATTTTTCAATTAAAAAATTAAATATAAAAAATTAAATTAAATTAAATAATAATAAAAAATATATATAAAATAATAATAAAGTTAAGCTAAGGTTATAATTGATATTGGTAGAATTGAGTCAAAAGTGATTGTCAATTCTTTTTTAGTGAAAAAAATATAATTATTTATAAAAATAAAGTATAAAACAAATATGTTAAATTATTAAACATAAAAAATAAAAATAAAATTTATAAAATTAAGTATGAAAGAACTTTATTAAATTTACTATTGTAAATTTTTCTAAATTAATCAACCTAAAATTAAAAAAGAAAAAAAGAAAAATAATTTTTGATATCATTATAAATAGAAATAAAATTATAAAAGAATGAAAAATATTTGTTCTTTTTAAAAAATATTCTAAATTAATATATTTAAAACTTAAAGAATATTTTTTAAACAACTGATAACATTTCAAAAAGGAAAAATCATTCATATTATAATTAAGTTTATATTATTAGAGTTTAATTTAGATTAGGGTTTGATAATGGTTAGGGTCATGGTTCAATTAAGACTAGGGCTAAGATTAGGGTTCAATTATTGTTAGAGTTTAATTAGGGCTAGGTTTCAATTAAGGTCAAAGTCAGGGCTAGGATTCAAGTATTCTTAGAGTTTAATTAGCTTTAGGGTTAGAGTTTAATTAAGGTTAATAATCACTTAAGGTTAGGGTTAGGGTTTGGTTAACATTCAATTTGGTTTATGGTTAGGGTTTTACAATAAAATTTTTGTGTTAGGGCCAAGGTTTGGCTTCAGATAGGGTGATGGTCAAGGTTAGGGTTATGATTCAATTAGGGTTACAATTAGGATTAGGTTTAGGGTTTAATTGTGATTCAGAGATAAAACTTGGGGTTAGACTTAGGGTTATAGATATTAGTTTCTTATTATAACTAAGGTTTTATGGTTAGGTTGTAATTATGATTCGATTTGGGTTAGGGTTTAATAAGGGTTAGGGTTCAATTAAGGCTAGGGTTAGGAGGTGATCCCACAATAGTGGTTTACAATTTTTGGCCAAATTGGATAGTGAAATATTTTTTTTTTAAAACCGTGAGGAATTTGAAGATGATGCAAAGTAGAGTTTCGTGACATTTTGTCTATAGATTTTAAATATATTTTTTTCAAAAATTTTGGAATCAAATTTCACTTCTTTTTTCATCTCCCTCGAAAACTAATTAAAGTGATGCTCACCGTATAATACATAACTTTTTTTCCAGTGCACTCATATTTTTCAATTTTTTTTTTGATAATTTTCTATTTTTCCACATGTGCAAAATAAAGAGCTTTATTTTTGGTGAAAAACCTACATTCACAAGAAATAAAAAATAAATTTAATAATCAAATTAAATTTTATTAAAATTATACTTTTTTGGAAGCTTATAATAAGGACTACAAACTTACAAAATAATAAATTTTAAATTAATTCATTTGATCCCCCAAAAGGTAAATCAAAAGTGGTTTTTTATCAGCATTTTGATAGTTGTAAAGGAGACTCTGTTATAGGTATGGTTTAAAACTAGTAGGGTTCTATCCAAGGGGGCTTGGTATAAGGTGGTTTGATCAAACCCTCTTCAATTGGAGTCCTTTAAATGAAACATTTCAAGGCTTAAATCATTATATTTTATAAAATTACGTGATTTCAGCAAAAATTAGGATTTCCCAGAAATTGTAAACCATTATTGTGGCAGCACCCTAGGATTAGGATTCAATTATGGATAGAGTATGATTACGGTTAGTGTTATTTAGGGTTAGTTTTCACTTAGGGTTAGGGTTAGGCTCAAGGTTAGGGTTACAATTTAGTTAGGGTTAGGATTCAATAAGGGCTTAATTAGGGTTAATATTAAAGTTAAGGTTCAATTAGTCTTAAGGTTAGGGTTAGGGTTCAATGAGGGTAAGGGTTATTGTTAGGGTTAGATTTTAATTAAAGGTATAATTCAATTAGAGTTCAAGTTTATGGCTATGATAAAATTATGATTAAGGTTCAATTAGGGTTAAAGTTAGGGTTAGGGTACAATTAAGGTTAAGATTTAATTAGGGTAAGGTTTCAATTAGAGTTATGGTTAGAATTAAAGTTCAATTAGGGTTAGAGTTAAGGTTAGGATTAGTGTTCAATTAGGTTGGGATAGGTTAGGGTTCAATTAGGGTTAAAGTTAGGGTTATAGGATAAAAATTGGGGTTATAGTTAGGATTGAGGTTAGAGTTATGATGAATATTATGATTTGGGATAGAATTAGCATTCACATTAGGGTTAAAGCTAAAACATTCTAATTATGATTATAATTAGGGTTATGCTTACAATTATAGTTATGGTTATGCTTACAATTATAGTTATGGTTATGGGTCCATTAAAGTTAGGGTTAGCCTGGTTCAATTACAATTAAGGTTAGGATTAGGGTTCAATTAGGGTAAAAGTTAGGGTTAAGTTTCAATTATGGTTAGGGTGTAATTAGAGTTAGGATTTAATTAGGGTTTAGAGTTATGGCTAGAATTCAATTGGTGTTAGGACTCAATTAGGATTTAATTAGGGTTTAATTGGGGCTAGGTTTAATCTTCAATTAGGGTTAATGTTTAAATAACATCAGGGTTTAAAAAAAATTAGTGTGGGTGCAATTAAGGTTAGGGTTAGCATTAGAGTTCAATTAAGGTTAACATTGTTCACTTAGCATTAAGGTTAGGGTTCAATTACCTGTTTAGGGTTAAAGTTCTATAATTAATCTTAGGGTAGGGTTAGGGTTAGGGTTCATGTATAGGGATAGGATTAGAGTTAGGGTTCAATTGGGGTTAGGATTCAACAAGGGTTAGAGTTAAGTTTAAGATTCAATTAAAGTTCAGATTGGGAATAGCATTCAATTAGGGTAAGGGTTAGTGTTAAGGTTAGGGTTATGATTCAATTAGGGTTTAAGATTAGGGTTAGGGTTGGGTTCAATTAGGATTTAGGTTCAAATAGTCTTGAAGGGTGAGGGTTAGAGTTGGTGTTAAATTTCAATTAGGGTAAGGGTTAGTGTTAGTATTAGGGTTAAGTTTCAATTAGAGTTATAATTCAATTAGTGTTTACAGGTTTAGGGTTATGGTATAATTGGGGTTAAGATTCAGCTAGGGTTAGGGTAAAACTACACTTAGAATTTAATTATGATTAGGTTTCAATTAGTACTCAATTAGGGGTAGGGTTTGATTAGCATTAAATTAGGGGTAAGGTTCAATTAGAGTTAGAGTTAGGATTAGGGTTAGGCTTCAATTAGGGTTTGGATTTAGTTAATGTTAGGCTAATGACTAGAGTTAATTTAGGGTTATGGGTTAGCGTTCAATTAGAGGTATAAGATAAATCTTTGGTTTAGGGTTATGATTAGGGTTAGGGTTAGGATTATAGTTCAATTGTGGTTAGAGTTAGGGTTATTATTTAAGTACATTTAAATTTTGATTAGAGTTATAGTTAGGGTTAGGATTTAATTATCTTAAATTAATAAAAATTTAATTATCTTATACTTAGAATGGGAATTCAATTAATATCTTAACCCTAGGTAACCCTAACCTTAAGCCCTAAACCCTAAATCCCAAACAACAACCCTAACCTTAACCCTAACTATAACCATAACCCTAAACCTAACTCTAACTTTAACCATAATCATAACCCTAACCCTAATTATATCTCTAACCCTAATTACAACCATAATCCTAACCCTAACCCTAACCCTAATATTAATCCTAAAGCTAACCCTAATCATAACCATACACTAATTGTAATCCTAACACTAAACTTAACCTTAATTCATTTAATATCTTCCATGTTGTGTCTTGAATGGAAATATCTATTTCATAACCATACCCTTCATCCTAATTCTATGTCTTATCTTAGCCCTAACCCTAATTGTGATGATATTAATTCTATCTCTAACCCTAACCTTGACCTTAACCATACCATTCATCCTAATTCTATGTCTAATCCTAACCCTAAGCTTAATTTTGAGGATAAGTACGAGCCAATTTATAATTCTACATCTAATTGTAATCATAACCCTAACCCTAGACCCTAACCCAAATCTTACTATCACTGTTAATCCAACCATAATCCCAAATTTATCTCAAACACTAACTCTAGACCATTTCCTATCCCAAATTTATATCCCAATTACAATCTTCAACCCTCAACCATAATCCTGAACCTAACCCTAATGCAAATCCTAAAAATAACACTAACCCTAACCTTAAAATCTAAGCATATCCCTAATCCCAATACTAACGTTGAGAGATATCCTTCTCGAGAGAAATCCTAAAAATAACACTAACCCTAACCCTAAAATATAATCATAACCCTAATCCCAATACTAACATTAACCCCAACCTTAACCCTTATTCTATATTTAACCCTAACCTTCACCTTAACCATACCATTCATCTTAATTCTACATCTAATCCTAACCTTAACCCTAATTGTGATGATAATTTTATCTCTAACCATAACCCTGACCTTAACCATACCCTTCATCCTACTTCTATATATAATCCTAACACTAAGCCTAATTGTGATGATAAGCCCAATCCAAATTATAATTCTATATCTAATTGTAATCATAACCCTAACCCTAGACCGTAACCCAAATCTTACTACCAATGTTAATCTAACTGTAATCCCAAATTTATTTCAAACACTAACCTGGCCCAAACACAATCTCCAACCCTCAACCATAACCCTGAACCTAACCCTAATACAAATCCTAAAAATAGCACTAACCCTAACCCTACAATCTAAGCATAACCCTAATCCCAATACTAATGCCGAGAGATATCCTTCTCGAGAGAAACCCTAAAAATAACACTAACCTATCCAAAATTTATATCCTAGACACAATCTCTAACCCTCAACCATAACCTTGAACCTAACCCTAATGCAAATCCTAAAAACAAAACTAACCCTAACCCTATTCCTAATGTTAACCCCATCCTAACCCTAACACTAACCCTAACCCTAACCTTAACAATAATAATTTGGTCTTCCATGTCCCGATGTGAATGCTACTAGCATATATATTATATATTAATAATATATATAAAATACGTCAATAGATATCCTTCTCGAGACATCTATTTTATAATGAATTAGACACGTAAAAGTGCAATAGATAGCTAGAGAAGGATATCTCTTGGCGTATTTTATATATATTATTAATTTAAATTTAATATATATATGCTAATTAATATATTATCAACAATATTAATTTTAATTGAAAGATAAACTCAATGTTGACAAATAAAAAATTATTATAAATTTGAAAATAAATTAGATTTAGAAAATTGAAATGTACTTCAAAAAATATTAAAAATAAATTTAAACTATGTTAAATTTGATTAAGCTAAATTTTTAACTTTATATTAAAATTTATAAGTAAAACCAAACTTTAAAATTTAAAAATAAAATAAAATCTATTAAAAAGGTAAAAAGTTGAAATTCATTAATTATCTATTTGAATGTGGTAATAACACACTTGAAATTATATTTTTATTTCAAAAAAATTAAGTTCTTATTTCAAGATTTCCAAGTTCTAATAAATAATCTACCAAACTTCTAAATTACATTAGTTAAATTATATTACTTCTTATATTAATTAAATAAAAATAACTTATAATCTACCAAACTTCTAAATTACATTAGTTAAATTATATTACTTCTTATATTAATTAAATAAAAATAACTTATGGACCATTCTTAATGTTAAATATTATTAAAATTGTATTAAATTTTTTAATCAATATTTTAAGAAGTTTTTTAAATAAAAAATATTAATAATTTAAATATCTTTTTAAGATATAATAACAATAGATATTTTTAATGTTATTCAAATTAAAATTATAAATATGATATTTTTACATATTATTAAAATTTTTTTAAACAAATATCAAATATTAAATCAAAAGTAACAAAATTATTTAATATTTTTTCTTTCTATATTCTAAATTATTTTATATAAATTAAAAAATTATTTAAATTTTGATTTTATTATATTATTATATGTTAAATTTTTTATTTTATAATAAAAATATAATATAAAATAATAAACAAAATATAAATGTTAAAATAAATTAGAAGCGATGGGTGGGGCGATCGTTGTAGAAGACATTAGGGTTGCAACGACTCCTTCCAATGGAGGTTATCAGAGTTGCAGGATAGAGAGCCGAAAGGGTGGGCAGAAGGCAATAGAGAGGCAGTCAAGTGGAAAGGATGTGAGAGATGTGTGCAATGACGGGAAGAGCTCCAGGGAGAACACAAGTGTAAAATGCTATGGCGGTGATAATGCCACAATGAAGCCTCTTCTATAGGCGTTGGGAAAGATGACCAACAAAGTGTCGATCCTTTTGCAGGAAGAGCTTGAGGAAGAGGATGCTAGCACTGCTAGAGACTACAATAGAGAGAAGGTGAGACAGGGCAATCTAAACGTTCAAGTCGAGAAGTCTTTAGACCTAAACGATACTAACCCTGCTTCACACGATGACAGTCGGGCTATACTGGGAAGACAAAAAGGAGATCAACCAAGTGTTATTGTTTCTGGGGAAGAAGGAGCTGGGAAGGGGAAAAGGATGCCTGAGAGTGGGGGGTGCAAAGCAAGGCATGCTTAGACAATGGAGCACCCATCCAAAAAGCCTATAAGAGGGGGGAGAGGGGACTTTGCTCGCCATCCCTCTTCTAAATCTATTACAGTGGAACTTGATGAAGAGCTGGAACAAGAAGTGACACTTAACAAAAAAAAAAAAATTCCGGTTTGGGCCTGATTGGTAGATTCAGGGGTTTTTGGCCAAGCCTGACTGATCTTCACCAATGGATTTCTACTCACTAGAAGCATGTTCTAGAAGGGTATGTGCAAATTTATCCCATGGAAAAAGGTTTCTTTATTGTTGTTTTTGAAAAAGAACAGGATAGAAATAAGATCTTGTGTGAATATCATTGGGATTGGGATGAAAAAAACACTTTGATGTTAAAGCCATGGCATCTAGCCTTTAACCCAGCCACTTAAGTGTTTGAGATGGCTCCTATTTGGGTGAGGCTCCCTAACTTCCCTCTCTAGTTTTGGTTTGAGTCCTACCTAGAGGCTATAGGAAACTCTTTAGGAAGCTTTTTAATGGTGGACGAGGGTTCTTTAAATCCTCTTCATTCAACTTATGCCCGTATTTTGGTTGAAATGGATGTGTCCAAGGTACTGCCGGAGGAGATTCGGCTAAAAAATTTGAAGGGTTGTTGGGTGCAGCCCCTGGACTACGAAGGGGTACCCTTTAGATGTAGGATCTGTTACCAAACTAGGCATGTGGCAACAAAGTGTGCCAAACACAAAAAAACAAGTTAGCTTCATGGTGGAAAGACGTGACTCCCCAACACTATATAGTGGAGAAACAGGAGGAGCAACAAGTGATTTCTCAATTGAAAGGTTGCGAAGAGGAGGGACGGGTACTGAGGGTTTTATTTCATGAAGGGAAGTCGCTAGTGAATCAGGTTGGAAGAGAAGAACAACAACTTACTTTAATGCTATCTCAACACAGGAAGGGTGTCAGACTGGGAATAGTGTTGATGCTAGTTCTAATGGAAGTAAAAAGGAGTTAAAATTTAAGAATGGGGTTGCAACTCCTGAGTGTAGGGAGAAAAAAGGGGTGGTGAGGCCACAAGAGAAAGATGTTGGGAGTCGGAAGGACGAAGGGCAAGGTCATCAAGCAAGTAGCAAGGGGAATGGTGATTGGAAGAGCCCTCGTGACAACTCTTTGGAATGGCAGGAGGCTACAAAGGTGGAGGAAAGTTGGTAAATAGTTCAGGGGAAGAAAGCAAAGAAGGAAAAGAAGAAATATTTTGCAATGGTCCTCTAATTGTAGACTAAAGGAAGACCAAAAAAGGCTCCAAACCTTTGACCTATTCATAGGTTCTTAGGGGTTGTTGGTGTAAGCCTATTTGGTAGATATAGGGGTTGCTGGTTGTAAGCCTTTTTGGTAAATGTAGTGAAGCTCTATTTGCATTCTTTGGTTTTTTTGCAACATAAATTGGTGGGAGGTCTAGGGGTGTTTATATAGGAATTGCTGGAGTTTGGGAAGATTTTTTCTGAAGATGTATTGAGGTTAGCCTTGTAATCTTTTATTATTTTTATTAATAAAATCAACTCTATTACTGATAAAAAAAATAAAATAAAAATAAATTAATTATTTAGATTATTTTAAATTGATAGTTCATTATTATTAAAACATTGGCCTACAATTACTTTGTGCCCTCCAATCATGTTAATGCTTGTCTCAAATGTTACAAAATATGTTTTTGTCTTCATTCAACAATCATGGTGTTGGTTTCCTTTACACCAAGAAGTATAAACTTTAATTAAAAAAGGCACTAAATGGAAGCCATAACTATACATAAGAATATTATATAATAAATGTCCTGGCCTGAAGCTCATCAGAATGTAAATTTGACTGCAACAGAGGACTTAATAAAAGGATCATTCAATGGAAATTGAGATATCCTAAAACAAGAAAATAGTAAGGTTAATTGAGAAACATGAGGAATTTATATTATAATCTCTAAATAGAATGAAATGACTCAAAAATCATTCAACTGAAACTGTGTCAGATATCATATTTGACATAACAATGGTTGGATCTATGAGCACCCTGCAAATCTACACACAATCTAAACTCCATGACAAAGGTTAGTTCATGCAAATTCACTAAATACTTCTATGAGATAATGCACCATACTTCACAAACAAAATGACCAAATAAACTAATTGAAAGTATCAAAGAAGCACAAATGCATACCTATCCCATAGTGGATTGGTGTCACTTTGTTGTGAAAAGTGACCCTTTCCCAACCCTTGACAAATCAATGATGCAAATGATAATGGGAAAAATTAGCTCTCAATGTGAAGAGAGTAACTTTGCATAAATGGTGGATGCTAAAATGAGGAATGAGACCTCCAATTTATAGAATATCAAGTTAGAAGAATTCCCAAAAGAGAGCAATGTGGGACAAAAATTCAACCAATAGGAAGGAGCCACAAGTTGTCACCATGTGAGTGGATGGAGGATGTGCAAGTTTTGGTCAATGTGCCAATAAATGAGATTAGTTGGCCTTTTCAAATTTCAAATTTGGCTTGTTGGAGGGAGAAAAAGGGACTTAAATGCCAAGTGGGGGACATGTAAGAGGGGAGTTAATGCCATGTTGGAAGGGACAGGTCAACATGATTTGAATTCAAACTTGAGGGAATATTCTCCAAAGATGCCTTGTTGAGGGAAAATGAGGATTTTATAAATGAATTAAAATGTTTTATTTTTTTAAGTGGGAAAATCTAGAGAATATGACATGCATTAGATTAGATTTAATCCTGATTTAGTTAATTAAAAAGAGGATTAGGTGATTTGACCTTTTTGCTTTAGATTTAAAGATTAAACTAAGTCAAAAAGAGATGAAAGATGATTTTGGATCTAATTAAATAAAGATTTGATTTATTTAATCAAGGAGGGTGATGTTAGGATCAAATTAAATAAAGTTGATTTATTTAATTTAAATGGATGACTTTAGAGATTGAATTAAATAAGCTTGATTTATTTAATGAATGGACTTGAGTAAATGCAATATGATAATTTTGCATGTCTACATTTTCCCCTTTTTGAAGCAATGTACTTGTTGCGTTGGTTCAAAGAATAAACTTTCCGCGATAAAAATTCAAAAAAATTATATTTTTTTTGGATGCCCCAGTGAAAAGAAGTACACTAGTACATTGCCCCCTCGAGAGATCGAACGAAAAGATTCGATTTGAGAGTCGATCTCATGATAAAGAGGTTCAAAATGAATGGTTATCATGATGATGCAAATGAGATGGTTTTAAGATGCTTAGAATAACCAATCTGTATTATCCTAAACAACTTAAATGATTATATGATGTGAGATGGATGATGCGATAATGCCTATATGATTATGCAATAGATGTTTTATGCAAATGTATGATTTTATGAGATGCTTAGACTAACAGATCTATATTATGATGATGAACATACATGTGAGATGATGTGAAGAATGTTGATGGTTTGTGGATGCAGGATGGATGCACTGGTGATGATGATTAACTATTCTAGCATGATGTTAGTGCGGAAAAGAAGAAATCAGATGATGACAAGAGGACCCAACAAGCCAACTTTATTAGAGATGATGATGCGAAATGGATGATTTGCTTATCAAGAGTTGGGATTTCAAAAGGGCCACTTACCTTATGTTTGATAACACGCATAAGCATGATGCATCAAGGTATAAAGAACCAAGATGGCGTTGCACTTAGTGTGATGGACTTTGACTCAACAAATAGATAGGAGTATTCTTGTTCATACCTAACATACAGATACCTTACTAGGATGCACTTTAGAAGTTTCAAACATCTCAGACCAAAACACAGAAAGGCATAACCTATCAATGCAATAGTCAACAAGCTGCCCAAAATACCCTCCATACATATCTAACAAAGCAAGTATTCACCAAGTTATATTACAAGAACATCCAACAAGCATAGAAGACAAAAGATAATGATCATTGCCCCATTCCTATCTCTCTAAATCCATTTGTTTGAACATCATCGAGAGGTTATTGGAATGAGCGCAAAGAGATAAGTCAAAAGACAAAGATAAAGTAAAAAACAAGCTGATGTTCTTCAATACTGCTAACCAAAAGGAAATGTGTTTTTAAGGATAAGAACCAAAACTATTTCCAAAAGATAATGCCCATTGTAGGAAGGATACATCCTAGGACATGTTAGTGGATAGCGGCACATCATTTCATTTATCCAAAGTGTTCTTTCCGATAAATAATGCCCATTGTAGGATGGATACATCTTAGGACATGATGTTATTAGATGATTGTTTTGGGACTGATTGGATGATAGGCTATCAACACAAAGAGTTGACTAACTTGTTTATGTATTGACCTCAACCTAAGACTTGACATTTAGAGTTTTCACTTTTAACCTGCTAGACTTGTTTCCAATTGTTTTAACAAAGGTTTGAGGATGATGATCATTTATTATGGGTGATGTTTATTGCGGGTGAAAGCGAGTTGAGACAGATGGATTTTTTCAAATATTTTGGATGTTTTTGGAGTTTTGAAATGTTTTGAGGCTATTTTTGGTATTTTTCAAGATTTTATAAATGTTTTGATTTTTGATTTTTCAGTGTTTTGGGGTTTTCTGAGATTTTGACCAAGAGACTAACCTAAGGACCTATCCTAGGGGCCTCATGGGCTGATCAATAGATTAGCCTTGACTACGTTATACATGCAGAGACCACATAGTTTGATTGACGACTCGACCGATTTACAAATGAAGATATACATGATGAAATGTCAGTTTATTATGACGGACTCCTAAAGGACTGACCTAATTGTCTCGAGGGATAATCAAAGATCAACCTTTCCTACGTTCAAGGCTCAGAGACCCGTAGTTCGATAAGACGACTTGGTTCTTGACTTTTTGATTGACTTTTTAACCTATTTTTGGATTTTGATATGTTTTGAATGTTTTTGGATTTTGTGATTTTTCGATGTTTTTTTTTATTTTTTAGATTTTTTGAGATTTTAGGACTTCAAGAATATACACTAATCCGATCTGATGAGAACATGCCCCCAACATGATGCAATAGACTACTCCAATGAAGGAAGGACAAATTAGCATTGGGAATGGGCCGAGTAGTACTAGGAGGGATCATGATACGAACACAGGATCAAGCTATGATGCGATACCAAACAGATGGGTGATGGATGGAGATCTGAATGTGATGGATGATGGAAACGTAATGGATGGATGATGCAGAACAAGCCATAAAGATCCTGGTGGATGGAAAGTGCTTATTTACACAAGGCGCCTATTTTCCAGGTTTTCATCGAGGTACTTACCCAAAGTGCCACCAAAGCGGTTTTCACCAGAGGACGATTTTTTCTCTTTAGTGTTTTTAATCCTTTTTTCTAATTTTTTTTTGGATTTTTCTGCTTTTTGATTTTTTTGTCACCAAGATGCCTGTTTTCCAATTTTTCATCGTGGTAACCATTTTTTAGGACATTTTCTGATTTTTGGATTTTTGGTTCTATACCTTGAAATATTAGGCATAAAACTTTTTGAGATGGGAGTTGTTCATTGGCTCCTGCAGAGGTTCCCCTTCGGGTGTTGATAACTGATATGTCCTGGACTTATAGCTTGTTGTGATAACAAATGGTCCCAACCAATTGGGTTCAAATTTTCCTTGTTTGGATTTGGGACGTTCTTCTGATTCTCCTTTAGTACCAGTTCTCCAACTTGGAATGTTCTGCTTCTGATTTTCTTGTTATAGCTCCTCTTGAATCTATTTTGATAGACTTGCAAATGATTTAAAGCATCTATATGTCGCTCATCTAGTAGCTCCAGCTCATTCAGTCTTGATACTCGGTACTCTTCATCTGTGATGAGCTTTTGCAATGATATTCTTAGTGACGGGAGCTTGATCTTAATGGGGAGTATTACTTCTGATCTGTAGACTAGGGAGAAGGGGGTGGCACCGGTGGGTGTGCAGATGCTGGTTCAGTAGGCCTAGAGGGCAGGATTGAGCTACAAATGCCAATCACGACATGTGTCATTGACTGTTTTCTTGAGGATCTTTAAAATGGTTTTATTTGTGGCTTCTGCTTGGCTATTGCCTTGGGGATAGTATGGGATGGAGAAGTAATGTTGGATTTTGAATTTTTCACACAAGTTGCGGACATCCTGATTCTTAAATGGTGTCCCATTATCTGAGATAATGGCTTGTGGGACACCATAGCAGAAAATGAGATAGTTTAGGATGAACTTTGATATCTGCTTCTCGGTTATATATGTCATGGGTATGGCTTCCACCCACTTGGTAAAGTACTCAGTGGTGGTTATGATGAACTTGTGGCCATTAGATGAAGTGGGAGTGATTTTTCTAATGAGATCGAGACCCCATTGCAAAAAGGGCCATGGTGTGATGATGGGATGAAGTTCTTGAGCTAGAGCATGGATGAGGTCCCCATTCTACTGACATTGTAGGCACCTTTTGATGTAGTCATGTGCTTTTCTTTCCATTGTAGGCCAATAAGACCCCATCCTTAGAAATTTCTTGGCTAGGGTCATTCCACTCGTGTGTGAACCAAAAATTTCGTTATGCACCTCAGTTAAAGCAATCAATGCCTCCTCAACGTTTAAACAGCGTAATAAGGTTCCTTCTATGCTCCTACGATAAAGGGTATCTCCTAGGATGACAAATCAGGATGATTTTTTGACAAAGGTCCGTTTTAAGGTTGAGGGTAAGTCAACTGGTAGAACACCTATTCACAGGTAGGTATAAATGTCATGGTACCAGGGATCACTAGGACCAACGATTTCACACAAAAATTTTGATTCTGGTACCTCGAATGTGGGTACAAGAAGTTGCTCTACCAAGAATTCATATTTTGGGACATTGTGAGGGATGTCTAGTAGGGATCCAATCGTTGCCATGGCATTTACTGCTCTATTGTTGGCTTTGGGTATCTGCTCAAATGTGATCTCGATAAAGGATTCCTTGAGAGTCTCCACCAGTTTCTTGTATGGAGTGAGCTTATCATCCTTAGTCTGCCACTCACCATTCACTTGGTTTATTATCAACTAGGAGTCTCCATATACTCTAAGGGCCATGATGTGCCACTTCACTACTATTCTGAGACCTATGGTTAAAGCCTCATATTCTGCAATGTTGTTGGTGCAAGGGAATGCCAATTTATATGATCTAGGTATGTAGTCCCCTTGTGGGGTGATAAAGAAGACACCGGCTCCTGATCCATGTTGTGTGTATGAGCCATCAAAGTAAAGTTTACAGTGGTCGGCTATGTTGAGATTGAAGATGGATTTGTTTGGAAACTCTGAGATGAGAGGATTCTCTGAATAGATTGGTGCTTCCGCAAGCTGATCTGCGATGACTTGGCCTTTAGTTACTTTCGGCTCCCAATATTCAATGTCATACTCTAATAGTGTCATGACCCATTTTCCCATTCTTCTAGTGAGTATTGTCTTTGATAGTAAGTACTGGAGAGGGTCAATTTTGGTGATGAGTTTTATTTTGTGTGCCAGCATGTAATGTCTAAATTTTTGTGAAGCAAACACTATTGCTAAACATGCTTTTTTGATGAATGAGTAGTTTAACTCATGACCGACCATTGTCCTGTTGATATAATATATGGCCCTTTTTGTCCTGTTTTCGTCGTGCTGAGCTAGGAGAGCTCCAAGGGCTGTTGTTGTTGCTGACACATAGAGAATTAATGGCCTTCTTGGGATCAGTGGCATGAGGACCGGTGGTGTAAGCAGATATTCTTTGATCTTATTGAAGGCTTCTTCACACTTGTTATCCCACTTACATACACTACTCCCTTGTGAAGTAGGTGAGAGTATGGATTTTTTTTATCTGCCAGTTGTGCTATGAATCTTTGGATGGACTGAAGCCTGCCTTGGAGACCTCTTAATTGTTTCAATGTTTTGGGTTCCTCCATCTCAAGGATTGATTTTACCTTAGCAAGGTCTACCTCAATACCTCTCATTGACACTATGTATCCTAGCAACTTTCCCGATTGTATGCTGAAGACGCACTTCTTTGGATTTAATCGGACCTTGTATTCCTCCAACCTGCCAAAAATAGTACTCAAGGTTGCTATGTGATCCTTCCTCTTTCTGGATTTTACTAGTATACATTCATAAACATAATATTTTATAGTTTTATGGATCATGTCATGGAAGATTAACATCATGGCTCTTTGGTATGTTGCTCCTGCATTCTTCAAGTTGAATGGCATCATATTCCAGTAGTAAGTTCCCCATGGACAAGTGAAGGTCATTTTGTGTTGGTCTTCTTTAGCAATCATTATCTGGTTATATCCCAAGAAACCGTCCATCAAGGAGAGCATTTCGTGTCCCACTGTCATGTCCACAATCATGTCAATGTTGGGTAATGGCAAATTATCTTTTGGACATGCTTTGTTTAAGTCCCTGAAATTTGTGCAGATTCTGATGCCCCCATCAGGTTTTGAGATAGGCACCAGGTTTGAAACCCATTCTAGATAGTCTATTGGTCGAATGAATCTTGCATCCAATAGCTTCTTTAGTTCCATTTTGACTGGCAGGGCGATCTAAGGGTGCGTTTTCCTGAGCTTTTGTCTAACGGGCTTTGCTTCAAAATATACTTCTAGGTGATGAACCACGATTTTTGGATCGAGCCCTAGCATGTCTACATAGCTCCATGCAAAATTAACTTGTCTTTCTCCCAAGAAGGCTGCTAGGAGCTCTTGTTCCTCTGATAGTAATGAATACGCATAGAATGTGATGTGCGGGGTCTCCTCTATTCCTAGATTAACTGGGTTGCACTTTTCTGCTAGGACCACTAATTTTTCCTGATGGAGAGCTCTGAAAGGAAAATTGAATCCCCCATCCTCAGGTGCCTTGGAGAGGTTTTCACCATTGGATGTGTCCTTTCTTTTTACTTTTTTCGTGTTGGAGAGTGCCATAGTGTGGTTTTCACTCAGGGACTTAGATATTATTCTCAATTTTTCACTTTTGTGACTAAGGGATTCAATCGTTTCCCCATAGTATGCATGTGTATCTAGCTCAATGATGAATCCTACTTTGTGATCACCACACAAAATATTATCCCACAGTCCCATGAATTTTGAGAGCACCTCATCATTTTTTAATGTGTCAAGAATTGGTGGTCCTCATTGGTCATAATCAATGAGTTGGGGGTAAACTAGGTGGATTTCATGATTTTGATGGTCTAACTCAAAGGATAAGGTGCTAATCATGAGAAGGGTGGTATCCTCAAAGAGCCTAGGTAGGTTGGTTATGGTATCCTCGTCATCACTACTACTACAAATGTCAGTTATATCAAATGTGAAGTTGTCTATGACTCGACCTGTAGATACGGGTAAGTGAGGTTCGATTCCGAATTGCTGAGGAGGATTATTGACCTTTCTAACTAGAGGACTTTGGCCACATATGGTTATACTCAGAGGGATACATCCAAGGCCAATATTTTTCATTCGCGTCTTTGGAATGATAGGTATTATAAGCTCGTTGTCATTTTTCCCAAGTCTCTGGTTTCTGTCATAGCCCATTGCGAGCATCATTTGCAAACCTTTGCTTCTGTCATCCATTGGTAGATTGGTTTCTAGTCTATTATCTTGGTATAGGAGATGATATGGGTCCTCTTGTATGACTTCTCGGTCGAGATCTCTCCAACTTTTGAGGTTGGGCTATTCTTCAGGGGATGTTTTAGATGTGGAGGCTTCATTTGATTGTAGACGTCCTCATGATCTGGGAGATTGTGGTAACTCTCCTACCACAAAAGCATTTTTAGGAATCATGTAGCTTCCAAAAACATTGTCCTGGATGATGAATTTGATATCAGAGATGGCGGGGATGGTGGGAGTGGCGGGTGTCTCTATCGTAGAAGCGGAAGCAAGAGTGGCTAGATCAATGTACGGTGTTGATGGGCCTTCATCATTTTTAGGAAAATGAGGTATTTTGTAGTATTTTTCCTCAAGGTTCTTGCAATAGGAGAATGGTTTAGGATCTCCATGGATGGTGACCTCTTGTCCTTCATATGTGAATTTGACACATTGATGGAAAGTTGATGCTACCACTTGCATTGGATGAATCCATGGACGTCCTAGGAGAATGTTATAACGCAATTTAAGGTCTAGGACCTGACAAGTGGTTTCCATGATAGCTGGCCCTACCTGAATAGGGATTCTAATTGTGCCTTGGGATACTCTTTCCTGATCATCATATGCTATGATTGTAATACCTTTTCCTTTGCCAATGGAATCCTCTGAGATTTTTAACTTCTTAATGAGCTTGAGGGAACAAATATTCAAGCCTACACTTCCATCCACCAAGACTCGCTTGACTTTACTTTTCTGCACTAGGACCTCTAAATGGAGTGCATGGTTATGAGATGGTTGAGCGGGAAAATCTTGGTTAGAGAATGTAAGGAGATTCAGGGTAATGATGTTTTTGACCATAGCTTGGAATTGTTCTGCATCAAGATCTACAGGGATGATGGATGAAGCAAATGCTTCCTCAAGGATTTTCTTATGGGAAAATGAGATTTTTAATAACTCCATGATGGAGATTTGTGTTGGTGTTCTTTTTAGCTGATCAAGGACATTGTAACCATTGGGAACAGATCTTGAATTGGTCATGAAAGTTTTGTTTGGTTGAGATGATCCTACGATAGTAACTTTTCTGCCTCTTGTGGTGACTCCACAATCGGCCTCAGCTCCTTTGATAGTGATTACTGCACAGTGTTCATCTAGGGAAGTGATGATAGTTTCATACACATGATTCACATTTTTGAAGGTGCCTTTCCCCTTATCAATGTTATTGTTCCCTTTATTCTTATGGTTAGGCATCGGATTTGTGTATATTTTGAGGTTTTGGTTTCATGTTGGTTGTTCCACATTTATGATTCCTTGATCAATGAGGTCTTGGACTATGTTCCTTAACCTCGTGCAATTTTTTAGTGGTGTGCCCTTTGATTTTGTGGAAGTTGCAGAGCTGATTTTTGTTGTACCAAGGAGGTTTAACATCTGGTTCTTGGTAGTTCTCATAGGTGGGAATCTTGATGAGGTTTTTGTTTATTAGTTTCTTCGTGATGACTTCGAGTGGTTCCCCAAGAGTAGTGTACTTTTGATTGATGGAATTCTTGTTTCATTGGGGTTGTCCACTTTGATCATTGACGTTATTGATCACTTGATTGTTTGGGTGTTGTGTTGTTGTCTTTGCTTGATGGTTGTTTTGATGATGGTTTTGGATTTGTTGTTGTGGTGTGGGTGTGTTTTTTTGAGGGACACTGATGACAAATTTGGCATTGACAAAACCATCGTTGGTAATATTTTTGTTTCTTGCCCATGTGCGAGGTTTGTTATTGTAATTGGTGGATGGGTGATTGTTTTGTTGTTCATGATATGAAGTTGATCCTCCAGGTTGTGTCATAAGGGCTCGTTTGATGTTGAGCACCTTAGAAATCAATTGGTTGTACGTGGTGATCCCTTGAACCTTGAGATGGAGTTCCAAGAGGCCGTCAAGGTTGGATATGATAGTGCACACTTGTTGTTCCTCAAGCATGACCCATTTGTTCTGATTGGCCTTGGATTGCCATCATTGTAGGAATGAAGCAAATGATTCATTCTTACCTTGTTTCAAAGCTAAGAGTTCCTCTAGACTAACATCCATGGCAATATTGCATGCGTAGTTTTTGATGAATGCGTCTATGATTTATTGGAATGTCTTGATGCTTGTAGGTAGGAGAAAGAACCGTTACATGGCGTGGCCAGCCAAACTCCTAGGAAATAGCCACATCAAATAGGTATCATCATATGCAACTTCCATGCAATGAACTTGGAATTCCCTGATATGATCTTCAAGGTTTCCCGTCCCACGGTACTTATCGAATTTGAGGATCGAAAATCCCTTTGAGAATGGTTTCATTACAAGGATTTTGTCAAACAAATAAGGATAGAAGTTGCTAGGTGTTTTCATGGTTCGCCTTGATTGAAGGTCAAGCACTTGTTGTGAGAGTAACCTGATTTGTGTTGTCACATCGTTTTGTAGATCAGGGGGTGGGATGAAAGTGTTCTAAGGTGGTTCGATTGTCAATGGGATGGGTGGATTGGTTGGTATGTTGATGGATGATGTTTGCATATTCTATTGAGCCAAGTATGCTTGCAATTTCTGTTGTAACAACAACGCTTGTTGTTGGTTTTGTTGCTATTGTGCTATTAGTGCCTGTTGTTGAGCTTGTTGTTGCACTTGTTATTGAGTTGCTAATTGGGTTACTTCTTGCTATTCTTGATATTGCTTGAGCACTTACTGATATGCTTGTTGTTGTGCTACATGTTGTTGTGGAAGATATTGTGCTTGTGCTTGTGCTTGTTGTGCTTGATATTGGGCTTTGGCTTGAGCGTGCACTTGACCTTGGGCTTGAGCTTGAGCTTGTGCTTGTGTAGCTTGAGTTGCTTGAGTGGCTTGTTGTTTTTGTTTCTGCAATAAGGCTTGGGCTTATGCAGCCTACTGCGCTTCTTGTGCAACTTGGGCAGCTTGAGCAACTTGCATGGCTTGCTGAGCAGCTAGTTGCATGGCTTGTTGAGCAGCTAGTTGTGTGGCTTGTTGTTTTTGTACTTGCAAAAATGCCTTTTGATAAGCAGCTTGTTGAGTGGCTTGAAATTCCATACTGTATTGGCTTGATGTATTGGAGCTTGGTGGTTGTGGTGGTGGTGGTGGATTTGGAATGGTGCTCGTTGCAGTGGTGAGAGGTGTTGTTGTGTTGGTGATTGGGATTTGATTGGTAGATGGTGTGATCGATGTGGTTGATCCCTGAGAGACCATTTTTTAAGATGTTAGGGGGGTGGTTTATGATGTGGTGATTTCTTGTGTAGTTTCCATTTTTTGTTGCAATGTCGATGCCAAGTTTTGAGAGTTTGGTGTGATGCTTTGATTGATGTTTGGGATGTTGGTTTGATTTTGATTGATATTTGGTAAAGGTGGAAGCCCTAAGCCAAGTAGTGGTGTGGATGATGATGGCAATGGTGGAAGTGGTGGAAATGTGAGAGATGTGATCTCTTGAGGAAATGGTGTAGTGTCAAAAATGCCCCCTGGTCCAAACATGTCACCCTCTCCTTGCGAGGTTATGGGGAGAGAGGTTTGGGGTGCTGCGCAAAATGATGATAATGGGTCATTTGGATCATGAAAGGTGAGAGGGACATATGCATGCAATGGATTTTTTGGTATGGTTTTTCCTAAGATGGTGTTTGTGTCCAAATCCTAATTGTTTACGAGAGGATGTATTTTCAATGCATTGAGAAATGCACTTCGTTTGTTAACAATGGGTTGCAATGGAGCAATGGATGATGTGATTTGCGGGATGTTTTGAGTGATGCTTTGAAATGAGGGGGTAGATGAAATGGGGATGGTAGATGATATTGGAGGCATGACTCTGAAATATGGTTCCACAATAGTGCTCACATCAAAATCAGAGGGGTTTTTAGCCCCTTGCTTTGCTAATTCGAGCATGTATAGTGAGGGATTGATTCTCATCATGATGTTGATAATATTATGATTCTCTAGATTTTGAATTATTTCAGTGATTTCCTCATGTGACATTCCAAAGGGATTATGTGTAAGATCCTCCATTTGGACACCTTCCTCTTTATGGTCTTGCGAAAATGGAGGAAGGTTAACCGTGAGACTCCTAGACCCAATGGGATTTATTTCGAGAGCGGTTTGACTTAAGTCACTCGAAGTAGATGTTTCTTTGTTGGCTTCCATGTTCCTCTTGTGTTGTGATCTAGTTTGCACCATAAAATAGGGATCAATCTTCAAGAATGTGGAAAGTGAATTATCTAATTCTTTGGAATGATCTAACTTTAGGTACAAAAGAGAAAATTTAGGATGATTTAAGGATCAAAGGGTGATAATGATATGGATGTAAGATGAATGTTTGATGGATGATTGGAACTCTTGAGAAAATCTTGAAGGGTATGTTAAAATTTAGGACTTGATTTAGGATTGATTTGTTTTGGATTCGGATTTTGGTGGACTCATAAACTCTAAGAGGTTGGATGTTATCCTAGAGTTAAATCATTCACAAGATGCTAATTTGTCTAGGTGTGAGAAGAAGGATTCATCTAAACACTCCTATCCAAACAAGATGATATTGATAATGAACTCCTAAATCCAAAGATGTTGGATGTTTATCAAGGGATGAATTTGTTCACAATGTTTGATAATTTGATCAAATATGTGGAGAAGGATGCATCTACATACATTCAATCAAACAAGGTGATTTTGGATTGGCTTCAAATGATTTTCCCAAAGTTTAACATGAAGGAGTTTTCCAAAAAAATTGAAGAGTTGATGATGAGATGATTTTGATGTTCAAAGATGGATGAAGTTTTGATTTTGATCCTAGGATGTACCTAAAAAGACACTTGTTTACTAGACCTTGGTATTCAAGAATATACGATACTTCTAAGGACCTCTATAACTAAAAAGTGGTTGAAATTGATACATTTCTGGATTGTTCAAAGGAATGAGTCTATAGAACCTTGTGAATTTTTTTCTTATTTTGATATGTTGCTTTTAATTGCACTTCCTAATGTATTTCTTGATGACCTTTCAAGTGTGACTCCTAAATTTTGAACTTTGGCTCAAAGACTTTCATTTTGGGATTTTGACTTTCTTAGAAATCATGAGGAATTAACACATGTGTGAGAGCCAATTTTTTTATCTTTGCTTAGTGATTTTGTTTTACCACAAACACTTCTTTGATTAGATTTCCAAACTATATGTCCAATGTCTCAATTTCTTTGAATCCCACAAAGTATGTTATGTGGAATTTTGATGAAGTCAAGGCAAGGGTTACCTATTGTTTAACTTTAGTAGGAAAATTAAGATGCAAATCCAATTGTTTAGAAACCTCTAAGGATAAAATTCCAAGGGCAAGCATTAACACATCAATTTGGTCAATTGTATTTGCCTCCTAAAGGTTTGAAATTTTGATGATGATATTAAATGTTTGTTTCGAAATGTTTTCAAACAAGCAAAGTGTTTTGTAACCAAGAACAAGTACAACTTTATGGATATGAAAGACTATATTTGTTGAGTCCCCACTTGGACAAGTCCAGCTACGCTTATCTTTACTGAATGGCTAGATGCTTGACCCCACTAGCTCCCCTCCACGACACTCACTTATACAGGGAATCCAAGTATCAACACCCATGAAACTCCCAATGCATGCTTTCCATTTCTACTAAAGACCGTAAAAGTGTGGGGCAGCTTCAAAACAACCATTCTTGCACCAACAAATAGATAGGGATTTTGGCCTTTCTACAGCAAGGGTTTTAATTCATACTTTCCATTCGTAGGATTTGAACCAACATGGTGAGATACCATTGCTTCCCTTCTCGTCAGAGTCAACCACATGATACTGGAATTTATTCCAATACCCACATTTATATCCCGGCTGGAAATACTCTTGGCTTTAGAGTGTTACTGGTTGAGTCGTTCCCTTGGGTGAGCACTTTTTCCCCAAGGTAGGCCCTCTAAGATAAACAAAATCAAGCAAACATATTCATAGTTCGATCAACCTTTGTTTAGAAACAAAGGGAGAACACATGCAATAGATTTACTCACACTCGTACAATGTTTTGTTCAATTTTAATCCCAAAATGAAATGTGGAGGTGATCACTTTATCCCACCCTAAGACCATCAAAAAGCCTTTCAATTCTCAAGATCATCGTGAGGTGCAAGAGAAGCACATACGTCTTTTCAATGGCGTTAGTTTGAGTAAGTAATAACAAAAAAAGTTGCACATGTTCATTTTAAGTCCACAAAGCAATGATTTTGATTCATTTTTAAAGCACCAAAATGAGATATGAAATTTGCCTTGTTCAATTGTTAACCTCAAACGAAATCTAGTCAATTTCCCTAAAGTTCATTTTAACCTTTTTCAATGAAAATTGAAAACTTTTGTAATGTTTGTTTTAGAGCCTAAAAAGAAATGAGTTAGTCTAAAACAGAAAATTAAGGCAAAAAATAGAGGCTCTAAGCATTAAAAAATGCTTTGTGAGTTTCAATTTTCAATGCCCGATTTCCTTCAACTCCAATCTTTCTTTCGCTTGATTCCAACGTCAACCTTCACCTACAAACATTTAAAGTGAACCATTAGAAATGAGATTTATCTTAAGGAATTATTTGAAATATTTAGCATTAAAAATCACAGCACAATTCCTTAAATAAAGATGGATAAAAATCAAATTTTACGATGTCAGCTCAAGATCCTTGCACTAAATCCGTGTAATCAAGCTAGCAACAATAAATGTTAGACGTCTCTAATGTATCCTTCAAGCAATTTCCAATAACTTAGTTGACAAGACACTTGCACAAGCACATTTTCTCCAAGGAATGATGAACATTCAAAGCTACGAATTAGATTTCTACACCAAATGTTTTAAAGACCAAGTCACATTACTGTTATTTTGTGTCAGTAGCTTGAATAGTGAGATTAATTCCATTTATTACATTTTACAACTATTTGAAATACCCAAACATGCAATCATCCAAAACGCTTTATGATAATGGTAAACATCACTTAATGAAAAATGCAGATGACATATCCATAAACTTTCAAAACACAGATGATAATGCAGCCCTTAATCTGTCCAACGTAGTCAATGGAGTCAACCTAGGCCATATCTCCATTCTCTTTATCTCACCCCCATACATACATAGCACAAAAATCCTCATTAGACGCTTCTTCTAACAATAAGAATGTAGACTGATATCCAACAAAATATAAATTCAAAAACAAATATAAGAAATTTCAAACCTACGGTCGATACAAGAAATCAATGCTGGAGAAATTTGCACCTTTGTATTGTAGTTTCCACCAAACTAATCGTTGCATCTTATTGAGGAGGCGTATTTAATATGATACTAGGTATTAGCTGAACGCAACTTCAAAGTTGAAAATGTTAAAAAGATTGTACAAATTCGATTGAGTCTTTATCTGATGTTGTTGGCTGATTAGGTAAGTATTTGAAAATAAGCATTTTATTTCCTTTCACTATTTCAAATGCCCACATGTTCCGTGCGATAGACATTTCATTTATTGAAATTCCGTAAAGAGACTTAAATAGATGTATGCGACAATGTACATGCATTCCCAGCTCTCACAAATGAATCTAAACCTTCCATCATATGCATCCCTAGCTCTCACACATGTACAATATAAATCCTTTTTCGAAGCATGCAAGAGGGTAGAGGGATTCCTTACATGAAAGAGTAGATGGATTTACCCTACGTTCAATAAATGCATCAAAACGTATACTGCATTAAATAAGACCCCAAATGATTTTCAATATACATTTTCATTTAATACATTTTTAAACAATTGAGCCTTTTTTTTCAAAATTGTAGACATAGGAGTAGTGTGTGTCTACTATTAATTGTTGCGTACAAAAGTATATCAAAAATTAAGCCAGATCATCACTATGTAAAATGGATTTGTTTCAAATGATCTTCCAGTTCAAAATTGCTGCAAAGCGCGTGTATACATCTAAATTTGGACACTTAATATATCCAAATTCATCCCCTTTCATCTTATTTTCGTTAATTAAGTAATACTGCTATTATTTAATTAATATCCTTAATTCTGCCAAATCTCTAAGGTATTTAATTAATAATTAAATACTTTACTCTTTTAATCCTCCTTTCATCAAATAAATTAAATAAATAATACATTTATTTAATTCCTCACATGTCATTTTCATCTAATCCTAATCCTAATTTTATTAGGATGTGCACATGTCTAACTTGATTAGATGTGTACATCCTCCAACTTTTGCAAGTTGGCTTCTAATCCTCATTTATCTTCTAATTACTAATTAATTAATCTTAATCAAGACCTTGGTCAACTCTCTCCATCCCCAAGGAATTTTTAATTCCTTTTTATTCCTCCAAGAATCCTTTTCCCATGCATCTTCTAGAACCTTTTGACTTGTCACATCAAGTCACATGTGACAAATTCCCACCTTTTGGGAACCTTTGTCTTATCCAATTCTTCCAATCATTGTGAATTTTTAATTCACTTTTATTCACCCAAGATTCTTCCCATCTCCCAATGTACTTGCAAGGTACTTGTCCTTCCTCCACCTCATGTACCTTTTGGCCACCTCACTTACACCTCATCTCCTTGTAGCCACTTCACCATCCACATGTCAATATGTGAGGGCTTGTGAGTTCTCAACTCACCATAGCCCTTCATCTTGACCTTGTTGGATGAGTTTTGACCGTTGAATTCTCTAGAGAATTCAAATTCTTCTATAAATACCCCCTCCTCAAGGGCATTTTCAACACTTTTCATTTTGGAGTAACATTATGCTGCCAATTTACATTCTCAATCATTCACTATCATTTAGCCACCCACTTTGATCATCTTGCACATTCAATCTTGCATCTAGCTACATCAAAATCCATCCAAGGAGCACACAAATCCATCAAAATCAAGGGCCAACCAAGGAGTCTTCAACAACAAGGAAGGTATAAATCAATTTACATCTTATTTCATCTATTTTCCTTGTTTTATCACTCTTTAGGCTAATCTTTGAAGTGTTCTTAGTATTTTTCCACTTGCATTTTTAGTTATTTTGCACATTAGAGTAGGGTAAAATTCCAAGGTACACATTTCTGGCATGCCCGGTGGGACCCACAAACGGGTTCTTGCATTTAACCTTTATTTTTGCTAAGAATTTTGTAGGAAAAAGTCGCAGAATGGCGAAAGCGCCCTCTATTTTATCGCAGAAAGGCGGAAGCACCCTCTGCTTTACCACAGAAAGGCAGAAGCGCCCTCTATCCTACTGCAGAAAGGTGGAAGCGCCCTCTTGTCTACTGCAGAAAGGTGGAAGTGCCCTATATCTGACAATTTCATTTCCTTCTAACAGTTTACTGCAGTTAGGTGTATACTTAGAAGTTTGTTTCTAACACTTTCTTGCAGTGGGGCGTACAACTTTCCTTTTTAAAAATCTAATAAAGTTTCCTGCAGAGGGGTGGATACACCCTTTCATTTTGAAAGGTTCTTTTCCTCTAACCTTTTGCTATAGAAAGGTGGAAGTGCCCTCTGATCTTGCTACAGAAAGGCGGAAGCGCCCCTGTTTTTGCTACAAAAAGGCGGAAGCGCCCCTATTTTGCTACAGAAAGGCAAAAGTGCCCCTTTTTTTGCTACAGAAAGGCGGAAGCGCCCCTGTTTTGTTGGAGAAAGGTGAAAGCGCCCCAAAACAGCACAGTTTGGAAGGTAAAATAGTCATTTTAGCGTTGTTTTTACTCTCGTTTTTAGCTATTTTCAATTAATAACCCTCTAACATTGTTTTGGCAAGGAAATTGGTGTTTTTTGCTAACGTTCTGCAGCATATTATGGCATAATTGACCAAGAATGAAGGAGAAGATAGCTAACATTTACTTGCAGGGCCATCTATTTGATCAAATTTTTGAAAAACTATCCTTGTTGTTTGCACATAGTCTAATTAGGGGGAAGTAACCTTTATTGTTTGCTGTGCTTGTCTACTATTGTGTCACCCAAGGGGGCATTAATTTGTTTTCACTTTCCCTTTGCACTTCGTGTGAGCCTGGGGAGTAGTTGGAAACGGTTAGTGTCTTCTTTTTAGTGGGACCTGCTTGGGGATTTCATCACCCCAAGG
>VDFB02058242.1:381538846-381581020 GCA_007258455.2 Sequoia sempervirens
AATGGTACACCATCCAACTTGCGAGTTGTCCTTGCCATGAGGAGTAAATCCCTCAGGCAATACTCGCACTCATTACTAAATATGGAAATGGGAGCCATAGTTGTCTTCATTCATCCTTCGTATGGCTGCAAAAAGACACCTCTTAACCAACGATTTCCATAATGTCCGCCAACTCAGCCTTCCTTTCCCCATCGACCTTGCCACCATGGCATCAAATGCCACCCCCCTCCACCACCTTGGAGGTGCGCCCGCCCTACCACCCACAAACTTTAGTTCCTGACCAAACTTAATTCTTTTAAATTAGGACCCGTGACTCCTATATTAGAAAGAAAATTCGCCTCTGAATTTCCTTCCCTCAGGATGTGGTTAAACATTACTTGATCAAACCTGACAATCCACTCCAAAGTTGCATCCAACTTTTCCCCTAGCTTCCAATTAGGAATCTGCTTGGATCTTAGAGCATTGATCACAAGAGTGGAATCCCCTTCAATTATTACTCTCCTCACACCCAATTCCTTACACAAATCCAAACCAAGAAGCAGAGCCTAAAACTCAATGGCGTTATTTGTTCCTTCCGGGAGAGACTTCGCTAACTTCCCCAAGATCTCCCCTTTGCAATTTCTTAATATACAACCTGCACCTGAAGGCCCAGGATTACCCTTGGAGGCCCCATCAAAGTTCAGTTTAACCCATCTTGGATTAGGAGGAGACCACACCACCTTACTACGATCTTCCAAAGATGCAGCCCCTCCAGAGCCTCCAAAGATTGGAGCTTTTAAACCAAACCAATTCTTTAGAATCCAAGAATCCCATTCTAAGAAGTTACCTCTCCTTGGATTTAGCTCTTCCAATCTAGCGTTAAAGAGTTCTACTATGCTAGCCTCAATTTTGCATTGCAACCTAGGAATAGAAAGCTCATTTTCCTAAAAAATACGCCTGTTCCGCTCCTTCTAGACTTCCCAAAGAACAATCGACGGGCTCGACACCCATAAATCCCCGAACAAAGAGTGTTTTATCTAAGATGGCAGAGACTTTAGCCAAACAAACAAATTATTAGGAAGAGTTGTTTTCCAACGGAGCTTTGCGCATAACCACTCCCAAATACCTTGTGTGAACTGACAATTCAAAAACAAGTGATCTCCAGTCTCTTCAGCAACTTGACATAAAGGACATCTAGAAGGGCCATAAAAGCCTAGCTTTGCAAACCTATCTCATGTAAGAACTCTGCCCTGAGCAGCCGCCCATGTAAAAATACCCGCTTTAGGAAGGCATGCCTTGTTCCAACATAAATGAATTGGCAATCTTGGATCCTCAACCCCTGAAGAAGCCAGAATGGCATAACCAATTTTAGCTGAATAAACCCTAGTAGGTGATGCATTCCACCTTAGTTTGTCCAAACCCTATCTCCTCCAAATTCTCCTTTCCGACAACACTTGCTCAAACGCCTCCACCTCTTGATCAGACAGGCCTAACTGATGAATGGACTTCCATTTGTAAAACACATCCTCCAAAGTTGATGAGACCTCAAAAAAATCCCTTACCTTTGAGCCCCAAACTCTAACCGTTATTTCCTTGATCCGAGCAAAAGCTGGATTTTCTGCTAAAATGGGAAGACCTTCCCAAGAATCCTCCCAAAACAAATCCTCCCCACCATCTTTTACCTCCCACGTTAGAAAGTCTGAAATGAGATCTCTAGAATTTCTAATGAAGTTCCAGATTTTGGAGCCATTAGGAAGAGATTTGGCTGTGAGAAAACAGTTCGGGTCATCATCCAAATATTTGGCTCTAACAATTTTTACCCATTTGAGTTCTGGCTGGGAATGAATCACCCATGCCAATTTTTCCCCCAACGCCTTCTTTTGCAAAAGAATATTTTTCAAACCCGCACCATCTTCCTCTTTTCTTTCACAGATCTTCTGCCATTTCACAAGAGGAAACTTTTTCTGCTCTGAATTACCTTTCCAGAAAAAATCTTTCATTACTCTATTCAAAGATTTGTTAGTGCCATCAGACAATGGCAGACAAGACATCATATAGATAGGGAGAGCGGAAATCAATGATTTTAATATCGTTAGCCTTCCAACCCAAAATAACTAATGATTCTTCCAGGAAGAAAGTCGCTCCTTGAATCTTTCGAACAAAGCTCCCACTCTTAATACCCTTCACAAGCGGTAGGCCCAAATATCTGCACGGAAATTGACCTTTCTTGAAACCAAGTATCCTCAAAATCTGTATTTCCTTTACACATGTAGAATTAAAAAAGAAAACCTCCAATTTAGCCACACTAACCTCTTGCCCCGAAGCTAAAAAATACTTGTCCAAAATACCCTTAAGTCTTCTGGCTTCCCTTGCTGAAGAAAAACCAAACAACATTGTGTCATCTGCGAATTGTTGATGAGTAATTGAGGGAAGGCTACTAGTGACCCGAATGCCATCCACCCAGCCAATCCTTCTTGCATTTTCTAACGAATGACCCAAAGCTTCTGCCATAATTATAAACAAGAAAGGGGAGAGTGGGTCTCCTTGCCTTAAACCACTTGAAGCTGCAAAAAATCCTTCGGGCGACCCATTCACAAGCACTGAGTACCTTGGGCTTGCAATCCAACCAAATAACCAATCCAACCTATCTTTCTAAAACCCAAAAGCCTCCATAACTTTGAACGAAAAATGCCAATTAACCCTATCGTAGGATTTCTTGATATCCAATTTCAAGAGCATCCCAGGGTTTTTTTTCTTCTAAATCAAATGAATAACCTCTTGAGCTATTATCACGCCATCAAGAATCGACCTCCCAGGAACAAACCCTGTCTGCTTGTCTGAAATGATAAACGGTAAAATCTTCTTCAAACAATTAGCCACCGCTTTTGCAAGAATTTTATAAAATGTGTTGCAAAGGGAGATGGGACAAAATTCATCCCAAGATTTTGGCTTCTCCTTTTTGGGAATAAGAGAAATTAAAGTATTGTTCATTTCTTTAAGAACCTTTCCCGAGCTCCTTGAGTCCTCAATTGCCTTAAACACATCCTTACCCACAAAATCCCAACATTTCTAAAAGAAATCCGTTAGGAAACCGTTCGGACCAGGAACCTTTTCAGGTTGAAGGTCAAAAACCACTGCTTTGATCTCTTCCTCCAAAAATTTGGCATTTAGAAGCTCCATCTGCAAAGAGGAAACCAACTTTGGAATATCTTTCAGAATGGCATTCTGAGCTTCTAAGTTCGACCCTTCCCAATCATTTAGGAGATTCTGAAAAAACTCAACAACAAAAGCTTTAATTTCAAGAGGATCTTCCAAAAGATTCCCATCAACCACCTTTATGCAACTAACTCTATTCACTTCATGACGGGCTTTAGTCGAATTATGAAAAAACTTGGTATTTCTATCCCCTGCCTTTAGCCAAATTTCTCTTGATTTTTGTCTCCAGAAAATTTCTTCTTTAGACAATGCTTCATTTAACTTCCTTGTCAGCTCCTTCTCTTGTTCAAAGCATACATCATCCATCCTTGTTTAATAATGATTTCTAAAAGAGCATCCAATTCTTCCTCCACTCTAATCCTTTCCTCAAAACTGTTTTTGAAGCACTTCGTATTCCATTATTTTAGTTGTTGCTTTACATATTTCATCTTGGTGACAATGTTGAACATTTTAGAGCCTCTCGGGGAACATTCCTTCCACCATGATGCTATCAATCCCAAAATACCAGGATCCTTGAACCACATCATTTCAAACTTAAACGGACAACAAATAGGCCCCTTATCACCATCAATAAGCAATTGTACTGGAAAATGATCAGATCCACTCCCCAGATTAATTTTACTATCCAATCTGAAGGGAAAAAGACTTAAATTACCTTTAGAAAAATTTGTCCAACTTTTTAGCTTTACTGCAAAAACCTTTTTTGCAATTAGTCCATGTAAAACTACCATTCCCAGTATGGATCTCCACCAACATATTTCTATCCACAAAGCTCTAAAAGTCAATTTGCGATTGAAGAGCCCTACCCACTCCACCTTTCTTATCTTTGGAGCGCAAAATAGCATCAAAGTCTCTCCCCAAAATACAAAAATCCTAATCCAAACTATTTAAAACTTCTTCTAACTCTTGCCAGACAATTCTTTTATGAGAGCACAGAGAGGGGTCATAAACATTGATGAGAAAAAATTGAAGATTAGAAGATAGACTTCTTACCCTACACGCCAACTAGTACCAACAAGAAATGAATTCTTCCACCAGGACTGCTTGAGGCTTCCAAATAGTTAACAAACCACCTGAGGCACCTTCTACCCCAATGCTCAACCACTTGCACTGTTTCAATTTTCTACTGAATTTAATAAAATCCTAATCACCTAATTTTTTTCTTGAAAGAGACAAACTTCCACCTGACTAGCTTCAATAGTGTTCCTTATTAGGCACCATTTGTTAGGTGCGTTCAAGCGCCTAACATTCCAAGTTATAAGCCTCATTGTTGTTCAGGAAGAGCATTGCTCTTCCCTACTTTCATCATAGAGTCGATTTTCTTTTGACCATTTGCTTCCCCAACCCACTTCCTTTTTTCCTGGTTGGGTATTATGCCTCGCTTTTTATTCTCACCACAATCTAGCAAATATTTCACCATATCCTTTTGATGAATCCCTAGCTTAACCTTGGCATCTGCCAAGCCTTGTGAGATTTTCCTCTTCTTTCCTGACTGCGGACTTCTAGCTTCTAATCCTACCCCCACTTCCTCTGGAAAATCTCCATTTCCTAGGCCTTCTAACTCCATTTCTTCCACTAGCTCCCAAGCATTTTCTTTAGCCACCTCTGCCAAAACAACCAATTCTTTATCGACCTCAATCAATGAATCCAATTCCAAATTACGACAATCTCCACCTAAAATATCCAAGGCCTCTGAAATTTCCGTATCCAGGATCATTTTCTGCTCTTCCAACTGCTCAACCTCCCCTACAACCTTATCCCTTAATCCATTATGTAAATCAACCTGAGTGGGTTGATCAGGCTGAGGAGGAGCACAACTCTATTCCTTAGCAGGGTTTAAATCAATAGAATTTTCGTGCATCGCAAGGGCTTCGCCATTAACTACAATTGGGGCATTTAAAAGATTGCTCTTTTGAACTGTATTCACCTTCTCTTTGTCGCTGCCAAGATCTGACGACACTTTAGATTTCCCTGCCTTGCTAATCGACAGCCTACAACCCAAGGATGCACTAAACTATCCTTAGTAAAGGAATATCCATTCAACTTCTGAATCCAGCTCCCATAGTCTGAGATTAACTTTATCTCATCATATAAGTGCCTCACTGGGTTGTTTTCCACACAAATCCGCACATGGGTATGTGCTTCTTTGGAATTTTTCCTTTCTTCAGCACAGACAAAAGTACCCAAACGGTTACCAATCTCCTCTAGAATGCTTGGCTCCCAATATTTTGTACGAAGATTTGGCATGCAATACCAATCTTGCACTATCTCCATAACATGGGAAGCGGAATTAAAACCAACCTTCTAGCACCACAAATAGAAACCACACCCATCCAAGACCCAAATACCATTCACAATCTCATCCCTTAAATCTCTAGTTAGGAAAATGACCAGAAAAAATCCATTTTGGAGGGTTTTAAACTAAAGATCTGATCCCCAACGCGCTTTCCACCATTTCATTAAATAATCCCAATTAAGGTTCAAACCATACCATTTCCCAATCAGCCCCAAATCTTCCAGCCTCAAGACCTCAGCTTGAAGCTTCACTGCACTTACCACCAAAGTAGTCGGACCACCCGGAAGCCCATTTCCATACTCTGGAGCTGATTTCCGGGAGTCACCAACCTTTGCATCTTCCCTATCCTCCTCCCATTTCGAATCAGACTTTTTCCTCTGCCAAACCTCCTTGTTGAAGCTTTTCCTTTGATTAGGGTAACGACCCCGACCCTCATCTTCCATCTTAGAATGGCCTCTGAGAGCCCTATTGCCATTTTCAATTTTGACGCGGTCTGCGAAATGCATCATTTCTATAACCACCTATGCCTTGTCGACCTCTGAAACCCAACCCATTTCTTTAAAATCTTCGACCCTCATGACCCCGCTCCTCAGCTTAGGGATCAATGTCGTTGACATTTGTAAGTTAGGCCCATCTCTCTGGTTGCCATATCCCATCATTGTTTGTTTGTCAATTATTCCTGAAACCATCATGTACTCTTGCAAAATGATGACCTACAACTGACCGTAGCAAACCTCCATGACCACGTGCCATAATCATATATTGTTGTTTTTGTACTAGTGAATACTCATCTCTTAACTTCAAATAAATTTAATTATTATTTACATGTGCAAGATTTAATTAATTAAATAAATAAAATAAATGATTTTATTTATTTTTAAAAGAAGATAATGTTGAGGAATTAAATTAAATAATTAAAATAATTACTTAATTTAAGAAGAATTGTTTAATCTTGGAGACAAGAACTAGATAAGGAATTTGCATGAGATTTAATAATTAATTAAATGAATTAATTATTAAAGGAATGTGCAATTTGCATAATGTTGAAAGATTAAAGGATAATTAAATGATTAAAGTAATTATTTAATTTAGAAAGTGGGAAAGTGGATAATTAAATAATAATTATTTGATTTTAGAAGGGATAATGGATGATTATTTAAATAATGTTAATTATTTAATTAGAAAACTAAAGATAATTGAAGACGTAATTAAATAAATTTACATTATTTAATTAATTAGGAAGATAAATAGGAGTTAAAGAAATAATTAAATAAATAAGATTAATTTAATTAATTAAGAATATTAATAGGAGTTAAAGACATAATTAAATAAATAGGATTTGTCTAATTAATTAAGAATATTAATGATAAAGTGAGTTAATTAAATAACATAAAGTCATTTAATTAATAGTGGAATATGCATTAGTGATAATAATTAAATAATTGAAACATTATTTAATCATTAGTAAATGACGATAATTAGTATTAAAATGCTAGTCGCAGGCTAGGACAATTTCAAGTATCTACACAACCCATTTTAAATAGCCCTTTAAATGTGAAAGGCGCACCTTGTGTAGTGTACATTGCTTATGACTTGTTTAGGCCTAGCCTTTCATGTTGAGATATGGTGTTGTACACCATTGCATAAATTGATTTATCATATTATTGTAATTTACGCTGAAGGCGTATCCTTACTTGAGATGCACGAGCTAAGTTTGACCATCAACGACTCGAATCATCCTTTCGACCATAGAAATAACCTTGACCGTTCGTTGCTGAATTTTTTTTTCACCATCCTTTGTCATTCACTAGCTCCAATCTTTGCCAAAAGCATATTAATTAATTTATTACTTTCTTCGCAATGCTCTTGGTCTTTATAAGAAATTTTCGCTATCTGAAACTTGTCACAAGGAATTAACTTGTTACAGGGAATCAAGTCAACAACCCAAATCAATATATTGTCTATCAAATAGAATAACTTTTCCCTATGTTTCTTCAGAAATAACAAAGGAGCTACGATTATGCCCTCGCCCACTCCAAAGCTCATCCCCATCAACACAATGAAAATGTCAATTCCCTCACTTGCCTTGCTTTTATTTGTCACCTCTCTATTGGAAGTGGATTCACTCTGAGAGGGGGGTGAATCAAAGTGATATAATTTTTGAACTCTTTGATTTGAATGCACAACTTAAATATTTTGACCTTGAAACAATGTGGCAGATTTAACCAAACAAATGAATACTTAAACTTTGCAAAAAGATATGCAAGAAAATCAACTTATATTAAAAGCATCACATAGCATTGTTCCATCAAATTGTGAATAATCTTATTTATGCTTTGTGAAACAGGACTTAAGCTTTACACAATACAAGTTTAACTTACTTTATGGAAGATTTTTGAACAAACTAAACTTTGTCTTTTAAACAAACTAAAAGTATCAAAGCATTAACTAATTGAACACATCAACTTGAAATAGAATGAGAGACAAATAACATCACATAACACAAAGATTTCCTAAGTGGAAAAACCCTCTTGGGGTATAAAAAACCACTCACAAACTGATCCTTTTATTCATTCAAAAGAGCACCAACTCTGTTACAATGTGGAGCACCAACTCCAATAACTTTTTTGAAGCACCAACTTCATATTTGAATCAAAAATCTCATGAAATTGCAACCTATTAGGACCTTATAACTGCAATGAATATCTGCAATCACAAAATCACAATAGGATACAAACTGATATTCAATAATGCCCACTAAAATCTTTGTAATCAAATCAGAGATGTAAACAATATAACCTCTCTTTTATCACTTTTTCAAACTCAAAGATATCACTATCAAACCCTTTCAAGATACTCTATTTTACATCAAAACCCTCTCCTCACTCTTTTTATTTAAAAATAAAAACACTTTAATAGCAACGAGACTCCTTGTTCTCGGCCAATATTTCCACTACTGAGAAATGGCTTGTAGCCATATATTTATACAATAAAAAAAGGTTAAAATGGATTCCAAAAGGAATAACTGAAGAGTCTTCACTTAATCATTTTTGAACAAAGAAATCTTGATTATTAACAAAACATCTTCATCCAAACTCCTTAACAAATTAATCACAATATCCACATCATTAAACTCCTCTTTAGCAAAACCTGCATTAACAAAAAACTTGGAAACCAAAATAATGGAAGAAACTGAATGAGTAACTAACCCAGCATTGTGTTACCTGATTCACGAAGGATAAAAACCAAAAACTAACCAAAGAACTTGTTTAACCATAACTACCCAGTTGCATACTTCACTGACTGGTGGCACCATTCTTTCTCACTTCCTTTATACTGTAAATCCAGCTCTTCACATTGTTTTGAAACTCAAACAAACAATTTTCAATGTCAGCTAACCAAAGAAACAGATCTGCAATATTCCAATGGCGGAAGCAATTTAGGATTTTAAACCCTAAGAACAAAATGATAATTACAAACTCATTTTTCCCTAAACTCAAGTGTGTAATGATTTCGAATTCAAATGAGCTTTGAAGCCCGAAGACTAATAATTTAACAAAACATTATAATGTATTTGAAGTTTGCAAACAAACATTATACTATGGAGGCCAATAATCATAATCACTTTTAAATATTGCATGTAAACTGTCGAGTTCCTGTCTTAATAATGCTTTTTGATCGACAGATCATCAAGTGCAAATGCCACATAAGAATCATGTGAGACAAAGTCAATGCCACATTAAGCACACATGACCCAACTCATTGTTGTCAAGAAAATTATTTAGCCCAATGATCTTTTTATGAAGACTTAGATCATTGAAAAAGGTCGGCAATCATATATTATATGACTCCAAACTTTAATCAAGGCCGGTACAAAAAAAAACTCATATGAACTATATGTCATATGGTAAGCCTGAGTCTTTTTATTATAAAGGCTTTAATGATCTTTTTAAAATAAAATATTCATAGCCTCAATATCATATAGGATGGTGATCACAAAAATATGCCATATTTATCAATCAACAAGTCACAACCATTGATACCATGAAGATAGAAAGATGCCAAGACAATATAGATGCCAAGCCAAGATCATTGCCATAAGCATTACCTTTATGAAGCGGATACTCACAACTATGATGTTGTCCTATACCTTGCAACTAGTATGATTTACGATTCCATGAATCAAATGATATCTCACTAAAATGAATCTGCCAGTATGAGTATGTCACAATGACTTAAACATGTTGAATATACCTGTGGTTGTCATGAAAGCAAAGACATATATCTGAAGCTTATGCTTGTCCTGACATAAAGAACACCATGTCAAAAGTCAGTACCGCCAAGTAAAGAACTAAAATTGAAAGAGTGTGCCATGAACCAAAATCCTAAATCACCATAAACATGAATACCAAGAACAAGACCTTTGATTGATTATCATTTGAGATACCAAGGAATTCACCAAGATCAGTATCACAAAACTGAAAGTATAAATCACTGTCCATAATGAGAACCAAATGCACCCAAATGCACCAATCCAAAGCATTGTCCACAAAATATTGAATATTCCAAACTGAATACAATAATAATCAATGCACCAAGTATCATAATACCAATCACCAATCAGTTTTGACATTAAGGACAAATAACCACAATAAACAACTGAAAGCCAACAAACTCCCCCTTTGTCCTTGATGGGAAAAACTTAGCCATCTAAACCACTGTAAACCATCATATTCTCCCCCTTTTTTGTCACAAGGACAAAGGAAACAATATCAATGCAATGTGATTCAATAACAAGTGGTTCTCAAAACCAGAGCTTTTTACAAAGTGAAAATAACTTGCACAAGATCAAGTGAAATGTACCACAATTTGAACTGGATATACTAGAATAACCAAACCATATACCTGAAACAAAATATATACCCAAAAGCAAATGCATGTCCTACTATAATGAACATATGGAAAACATTAGGACCAACATCTGAAAGCAAGTACTTGACATGAATCATGTGAACCAACTGTAAACAAAATGTGCCACCCAAGATCATATAAATGTGTCATCAAAGCCAGTGTTGTCAACAAAGATAAACATCTAAAAGCCAAATAACCAATGAATCCTGCTACAAACACAAATATAGCAGCAAGAGAGAGATGTGCAAATTCTCTAATCAGTGACCCTGTAGCTTTGAAACTCTAATTTTCACTGTCCTACTACCACTATTTTTCAGCACATAGCAGTCACCTTAAAGAAGATGAGTTACATACCAACAAGAATTATGCAATGAATCCATTGATCAATAGTACATAAAACACAAGAAATATCAGTAGATAACTGAATATTCATCAGCTTACTGCACTTTTTCCCCCGAATCCATGAACTGGAGGAATTTACAGATCAAGATTGAAATATCTCAAAGAAACTTTTGAACATCATAAGAATACAGTTCAACCTGTGACTAATTAGACCCAATCATAATTATTGACAAATGAACCACTGCCCAAAAATTCTAACAAGATTTGCATATATCAAACAAGTAGATGCCATTGTCATACCAAATAAAATCAATCTACTAATGTCAAAATACCACATCTAGATCATGTATACTGTATATACAAAACTTATTAATTGAACCATATTTTCAATGCAACAAACCTTGCTCTTTAGACAATCACTAAAGCTCCTTTCATCTTGACCACAACAAAATGACACAAAGCAGCCACATCTATGTCATACAATCCACACAAGTCTCAAGTCAGCATATAACTTCAAACAACCAATGTCCCGTAATAATCAACTATCAAAAGTTTATTGAAAAACTCCATCATCCAAGAATGCACAAACTTCTATCAATGTTGTTTGACTGTCCTCAAGGGTTTACATACTCTATACCAATTTAATCAATGTCAAAAACCGTTACACCTGTAACCACAACTCCAGAAAATTGACTTTTGAATGGATACAATAAATGCTATTTATATTGTTCATGTTTTCCAAGCACAGCACTGCAGAACTTAGCATTTACCATTAATTTCACTGCCTCTATCATTATTTCAATAGCTTATTGTCTTATCATGCTTTGTTGTTGAAAATTCATTCATACAAATTAAACAAAGCACTATATTGTATCACATAGTTGTTAAACATGATTTCAATGTGTTAAACAATGGTGAGACTGATCAAACAAGATAACAAGATTAGATGGCAAAGAAAATGAATATTGCTTCACTTTTCAAGTATCTTTATCTCATGTATCTCTTGGGAAACACATACCATCACCGATTTTTTCAAACACAGACAAAAAGTATTGTTTCTACTGGCACAATCAATATGTTGCAGCAAAGCATAGCTAATAATAATCCACAAATGGCGAGAAGTGTAATTGTATCGCAAGTATCCTTTACTATGGACACTTCCAAAGAAACATAAAGCACCAACTATTGCAACATCAATAGTCATATGAGAAATTATCCTCTAACAAAGCGATGAGCCATAGCATTAAGACAATTATCATCAACTTGTTCTTACTGTTATTCCCAGCAAAGACAAGAAGAACACAAACAAAAATATAACGCATCTGTGTTTTACAAGATGCAACTATTTTCATTTGATATCAAAGGGGTTTATTTTATAATGCATTAATCTTCTCCCCCTGCCTTCATACTGCCTTTTAAATGCTTAGAAATGGTTCTTGTGTTGTATGCACAAGATTTAGTTCTTCCTCCTTTCCTTGCTTTCTTCTCCAAACTCCCAACAATTCTTTCCTTGGCTTAAGCAGATCATCAAATTCTTTGTTGTTTCCATATGCTTCCTCCCATTGGCCCCTACAAAACTTTGCTTTATGTCCAAAACTACTGCATCTATAGCACACAATCAAAGACTTATAATATCTTGTGTCACCCTTATCACAATTTCTTACAATATGACCTAATTGACTACATTTGAAGCATGTGATATTATCATGGTTCCTTTGCCTATCACTTTTCTTTACTTTAGACAAGCATTCAGATGCTTTGTGGCCATACTCAAAACATGAGTAACAATAGCCTGAAAAAGAATAATTATAATTCATCAACTTACCTTGCCAGGCAGAGTGAGATCCTGACAACTTGTGTGTTCTATTCCTTCCTCTTTTGTTTCCTGCAGTTTCAGAATCAACAGCATGAAAGTTTAAATCCTTCTTTGTACTAAGTGTCTTTTTAACCTTAGAGCATTGTCCTTCCTCTAAGCCTAGATCAGTTTTGTCACTTGGAGCCTTATGTGCTCCAATAAGTTTATTCAAAGACATGGAGCCACTCTCATTGATTTTTTCATCACTTAATTGCTTTGATTCTTTATCAATGTTCCTTAGTAAAACCACTTGCAACTCAAGTTTTTCTATGCACTGTTCTTTTTCTTTAAGTTGATTTATGAACACTTCCTCAATCTTTCTAGCCTCTTCAACTTGGATTTTTGCTTCAGTAAGATCTGAACATACCTTATCTTTGATATCATTTCCTTGTTGAAGTTGCCTCTTTAAAATCAGGTTCTCTCTTCTAATTTGTTTAATTGTATGTAAAGCACACAAAAGTTCACCTTCCAAATCAAGCTCACTTTCTTGCTCATTTAATTCTTGTTCAGAATTTACTTCACCCAAAAATTGATCTACTTCATTAGTTTCTTGGCCACTTGAATGTTCATCTGTAATCTCTATAGATTTAGACTCAAACTGATTTTCTTCAAAACTATGAGGGTTTTCACAATCACCACTTACAGATGAATCACAACTTGCTTGAGTTTTCAAAGATATATCTTCTTGCAACTCACCATCCTGATATATTTCAATAAATTTGTCCCAAACTTCCTTTGCATCTCTGCATTGCATAACTTTAGCAACAGTGTCATTTGGCAGACTATTGAAAATAGCATTTAGAGCCTTAGCATTGGTTTCAAGAACCATCTTTTCCTCAAGTGTGGAAGAAGATGTTAGGGATATAGTGCAACCCCTTTCTACTACTTCCCACACATCAAACCCTAAGGAGGACAAATAATTTTTCATCTGACGCTTCCACAAATTAAAGTTGGTACCTTCAAACTGAGGTAATCTATGCATAGAATGTTGTATCATTTCTGAGTTGTTGTTGATGATCACTTCTTCATCACTTCTTACACTAGGTTCAGACAAAGCTTGGTTATAATTTTTTTGTTGTGACCTTTTTCTTTTTTTTTATTCAAGGGGTAAACACTTTTGACCGGAGCTATGAACCGGATACAACCATTCAACAATACCACCCCAACGGGGTTTGAACCTTGGTGGCAGGAACAACAATGCCACCTATAAACCATCACACCATGCTAATACCGGCTTTTTGTTGTGACCTTCATCCCTTATTTCTTCTACCTTTTTCCATAACAGACACAATACTACAACACCAAAAACTCTTCAAACAAACAAACTTCCAATACCATAATCAATCCTAGGTGGTTAAACCTAATGCAAGACCCTAAACTCTGATACCACTTGTTGGAAGTGGATTCACTCTGAGAGGGGGGGGGTGAATTAGAGTGATATAATTTTTGAACTCTTTGATTTGAATGCACAACTTAAATATTTTGACCTTGAAACAATGCGACACATTTAACCAAACAAATGAACACTTAAACTTTGCAAAAAGATATGCAAGGAAATCAACTTATATTAAAAGCATCGTGTAGCATTGTTCCATCAAATTGTGAACAATCTTATTTATGCTTTGTGAAACAGGACTTAAACTTTACACAATACAAGTTTAACTTGCTTTATGGAAGATTTTTGAACAAACTAAACTTTGTCTTTTAAACAAACTAAAAGTATCAGAGCATTGAGTAACTGAACACATCAACTTGAAACAGAATGAGAGACAAAAATAAAATCACATAACACAAATATTTCCTGAGTGGAAAAACCCTCTTGGGGTATAAAAAACCACTCGCAAACTGGTCCTTTTATTCATTCAAAAGAGCACCAACTCTGTTACAATGTGGAGCACCAACTTCAATAATTTTTATGAAGCACCAACTTCATATTTGAATCAAAAATCTCATGACATCGCAACCTATTAGGACCTTATAACTGCAATGAATATCTACAGTCACTAAATCACAATAGGATACAAACTGATATTCAATAATGCCCACTAAAATCTCTATAATCAAATTAGAGATGTAAACAATATAACTTCTCTTTTATCACTTTTTTAAACTCAAAGACATCACTGTCAAACCCTTTCAAGATACTCTATTTTACATCAAAACCCTCTCCTTACTCTTTTTATTTTAAAAATATATATCACTTTAATAGCAACGAAACTCCTTGTTCTCAGCCAATATTTCCACTACTGAGAAATGGCTTGCAGCCATATATTTATACAATAAAAAAAGGTTAAAATGGATTCCAAAAGGAATAACTGAAGAGTCTTCACTTAATCATTTTTTAACAAAGAAATCTTGATTATTAACAAAACATCTTCAGCCAAACTCCTTAACAAATTAATGACAATATCCACATCATTAAACTCCTCTTTAACAAAACCCGCATTAACAAAAAACTTGGAAACCAAAATAATGGAAGAAATTGAATGAGTAACTAACCAAGCATCATGTTACCTTATTCACAGAGGATAAAAACCAAAAACTAACCAAAGAACTCATGTAACCATAACTGCCCAGCTGCATACTTCATTGACTGGTGGTACCAGTCTTTCTCACATCCTTTATACTATAAATCCAGCTCTTCACATTGTTTTGAAACTCAAACAAACAATTTTCAATGACAGCTAACCAAAGAAACAGGTTTACAATATTCCAATGGCGGCAGCAATTTAGGATTTCAAAACCTAAGAACAAAATGATAATTACAAACTCATTTTTCCCTAAACTCAAGTGCATAATGATTTCAAATTAAAATGAGCTTTGAAGTCCGAAGACTAATAATTTAACAAAACATCATAATGTATTTGAAGTCCGCAAACAAACATTATACTATAGAAGCCGATAATCATAATCACTTTTAAATATTGCATGTAAACTGTCGACTTCCTGTCTTCATAATGTTTTTTGATTGACAGATCATCAAGTGCAAATGCCACATAAGAATCATGTGAAACAAAGTCAATGCCACATTAAGCACACATGACCCAACTCATTGTTGTCAAGAAAATTATTTATCCCAATGGTCTTTTTATAAAGACTTAGATCATCGAAAAAGGTCGACAATCATATATTATATGACTCCAAACTTTAATCAAGGCTGATGCCAAAAAAAATTTATATAAACTATATGTCATATGGTAAGCTCGAGTCTTTTTATTATAAAGGCTTTAATGATCTTTTTAAAATAAAATATTCATAGCCTCAATATCATATAGGATGGTGATCACAAAAATATGCCATATTTATCAATCAACAAGTCACAACCATTGATACCATGAAGATAGAAAGATGCCAAGCCAAGATCATTGCCATAAGCATTACCTTTATGAATTTGATACTCACAACTATGATGTTGTCCTATACCTTGCAACTAGTATGATTTATGATTCCATGAATTAAATGATATCTCACTAAAATGAATCTTCCAGTATGAGTATGTCAAAATGACTTAAACATGTTGAATATACATGTGGCTGTCATGAAAGCAAAGACATATATCTAAAGCTTATGCTTGTCCTGACATAAAGAACACCATGTCAAAATTCAGTACCACCAAGTAAAGAATTGAAACTGAAAGAGCATGCCATGAACCAAAATCTTGAATCACCATAAACTTGAATACCAAGAACAAGACCTTTGATTGATTATCATCTGAGATACCAAGGAATTCACCAAGATCAGTATCACAAAACTGAAAGTATAAATCACTGTCCACAATGAGAACCGAATGCACCCAAATGAACCAATCCAAAGCACTGTCCACAAAATATTGAATATGCCAAACTGAATACAATAATAATCAATGCACCAAGTATCATAATACCAATCACCAATTAGTTTTGACATCAAGGAAAAACAACTACAATAAACAGCTGAAATCCAACACTCTCCAATGCCATGAGAAACTGCTAAACAAGGTTAGAAATAGAGAGAATTTATAGAGTCTCAGGTGGAGCAAAAAAGTTGCGGAGGAAGCAAAGGCGGCTGCATAATAGGCATTGTTATATCATTTTTTTGTCGTTCTTTTCTTGCTTTCCTAGCCGCTATTCGTTTCCTTCCTCGCTGGTATTAAGCTTTCACTTCTCCAATTTGGAAATATGCAGTGTGAAAATAAGGTTTCTGCGAGGGTTTTAAAGTATGTTTATTGAAATGAAAATTATGGCCAATATCCTAAAATAAGCACATTTAGGTTTAAACATTACAACATCCTAATAATAGACCAAAATTTATCTTCATTGATCTTCCACACTTCTTCGGTGTACCCATTGCACAGTAAGGTGTGATTTCTAGTTAAATAATTATTTAGTTGTGATACACCTTGGTGGTGTTGATAATCACACTAGGTAATTATTTGGGGTCCACTTGATGTTGCATTGTAACATTGTATTATTATTATTATTTGTGTGGGAGACATATGATAATAATTTATTATTGGGAAAATATTAAATAAAGTGATGTCTTAGTACCCAATATTAAATAAGGGGTTAGTGGTTTTGTATTTACATGGTTTTGTGGTACATGGTTTCACCTTACCACTAGTTGTATTTTGTGTGAGCTTGTGTCTATAAAAGCAAACACATGTGTAGTGGTTTGGTTGTCATTATTGAGTCTTCTTGAGGAGTGCATTTGTGAAGCATGGCATGGGATGTGTGGATTCATGCTTGGACACATGAGAATGGATTGGAGGGATTGATGCTTTAGAGGTATTCATTGTAACTCTTGTATTTGCTTATTGTTGATTAATATGATGGAGTATGGATACTTTTGGAGGCTTGGTTTTTCGCTCTTAAGGGTTTTCCTAGGGTATATCTTGTGTTATCTTGTGGCTTGTCTATTTGATCTATATATTTTGACAACTTGTATGCATGTTTATCTCTCATGGGTTATGTAGGAAATGGATTAAGATCATGGGTTAAATGTAATATCTCCTAACGAGTGGTATTAGAGTTTTCATAGTTGAATTTTTTTTGTTATAACCCTAGTTTGAAAGTTTTTGCAAAGTTGGAGTCATGGACATGCATGTAGGGTTTGAGGCATTATAAGATATGAAACAAATGTTATAGGTGTTTGTTTGTTGATTTGGGCTTTTGGGTTATCAAGATTTGTTGGGTTTATTATAGATCTGAAATTTTCCAAATTTGGGTAAAAGAGGGTTTCTTGGTTTAAGTTTGAATATGAGGGTTTTGTAGGGGAAATTTCATAAATGACCTCTTGAGACAAAATGGACCTCATGGTTGGATTCAGGTTGGCTGAGAGATGAATTTTGACATAAAATTCGACCTATTTTGGAAAAGTTGAAAAAAAGGCAAAAAAAAATTAGTAAAAGGCCAATTTGCCCTTGTGCAGAAAATAAATTATGAAAAAAATAAATTCTGTCATGCTAAAATTCGCACAAAAAAATTTCTTTGTCGAGCTTGAAAAATAAATTTTAAAATCCTGCAAAAGAGAAACGAAAAAAAGGTTAGAAATCCTTTTCTGAAATTTTTTAAATAAAATAAAAATCATATTAAAAAATTTGTATTGAAAATATTTTAAAGAAAAAAAAATAAAAAATATATATAAAAAAGGGGGGGAGGGTATGCAAACCCCCGTACCTCCCTAATAGGCCTACACAGTGGCGACATAACCGTGTGGGGCGTACTATCCCCGCGGCGACTATCGGCCCACTAGTCGGCAGTCAGGTGGGGACCACCCAGGCCGCAGCCCCATAAGGGCGTTAAACAAAAAATTTAATGAATTTTTTTTATATTAAAAAATATCCACCAATAAACATAAAAGCTCGGACCTCAAATTTATATGTTGGAATTCGTAATGGCGTCGGGTCCGTTTGGAGGGGGGATTAAAAATTTTATTTTAAAAAATTAAATTAAATTGGAATGTGATTTGGAGTCTGCCACTCCCCTTCGGCCAGAGCGCCGCCCAGGCGCCACCGCTGTTGGTGGAGCCACTAGGCCACCACCAGAGAGCCATCAAGAGTCCATTTTATAGCAATTTTTTTTCAAATTTGCATAACTTTTGTCTAGTATGTCAGATTTTCAACTTCTGGTAGTTGTTGGAAAGCTGGTTCCAGGCACTACATAGTGGTACAAGTGTGGTTCCTTGATTTTTTCATTTTGACATTTTTTGGGGCCTAAAAGTCAGATGTTCTCATTTGCATGGTTTTGGTCATAACTTTTGCATACGAAATCATTTTTTTTATTTTGAAGAGGCATTGGAGAGCAGTTGCAGTGTACTACATAGTGGTTCAGATTGTTTATCATTTTGAGGAATAGGTTGAGCTTGGTACTTGTTTGACTGCTTGTAGGAGCCTTATATTTTGGGTGTGATTGTGTGACCATTCGAACGAGTCAAGAGGCGAAACCTTGAGGGATTACATTTTTTCTATATGTTATTTATGATGCTATAGCTGATTATCAGATTGGTGCTTCCAATTATAGGTTTACTGGTGATTTTCAGAGTTGGGACTTTGATGGTGACAGGTACATAGGTTGTCTTCGGTTTTGAGGACATGGTTGGACATGGTTTGAGAATTGGAGTTTTGTATGGGTGATAGTTGAGTGTCGGTACAGCGATGGATATGGTTATGGTGTCATGGATATGTAGGTACATTTGATGCATTGGCACAACATGATCATGTATGTGGTGTTTGGTGGTAATATGGTTTGATGTTAGGAGATTGGTTTTATCTTCTTGATGCTTATTTGGTTCCTTGACTACGATTACTCATTTGTGGACATGGTTGGAAAATCAAATCAGTAGTTGATTTGGTGTTTGAGTCTTGATGTCTTTAGGATTATCTTCTTTGATATCTTGATTTTTTAGGTTACTAATGTGATGGTGAGTTTGCATGTTTCAGTGGTTGGATCTACGAGTTATGCAATTGTATGGATTGATCACCCATTCAATTGCAATGGGATGACTTGGATGTGGATTGTCTATATCCACCAGGTTTGATTCATTGTTGTTGCAAATTTCATTAGTTGGCCTTGTTTGTGGTCATTTGTGCATTAGTATGTTGCTTTGGGATTGAGAGGATGGATGATTTCAGTACTTGATTATTCAGTTTGTGGGACTCATAGCATGTGGCTTGATCATGATGTCATGATAGCTTGTTATGTTCATTGGTTATACACTTTCATGTGGTTTCATGGATGACTATGATGATGTTTTTCATTTATTGATTTCTCATGCAATGTATACAACAAGTGGGAGAATGTTGAGATATGGTGTTGTACACCATTACATAAATTGATTTATCATATTGTAATTAAATAATTATTTAGTTGTGATACACCTTGGTGGTGTTGATAATCACACTAGGTAATTATTTGGGGTCCACTTGATGTTGTATTGTAACATTGTATTATTATTATTTGTGTGGGATACATGTGATAATAATTTAATATTAGGGAAATATTAAATAAAGTGATGTCTTAGTACCCAATATTAAATAAGGGGTTAGTGGTTTTGTATTCACATGGTTTTGTGGTATATGGTTTCACCTTACCACTAGTTGTATTTTGTGTGAGCTTGTGTGATGTAAGCAAGGTGGCGATGACTCACAATTAGACTCAAATTGATCAAACCTTAACAAGGAATCAACCTTTGCAACTCAATTCACTCAACTTATCTCAAACACTCACACTAAGGCTTGTAGCCCTCAAAACCAACTCTTCGCAATATCTTTTAGAGAATGCCATACAAAGGCCTGACAAACACCAATTTAAAATCACCACAGAACCAACACAACATCCCCAATAGGTTACAAGTGACTTATTTGCAACAATATTGAGATCCAATACAATACCCATGTTTTAGGCTACTCAATTAGCCCTATTTAACAAAGGAAGTACTTCATAAACACTAAGTAACCACTCAAACTCTTTTGAAAGTCACTAATTGTGATACAAAACACCAAATTCCATGATCAATTCACATATTCTAGTCCTCTAGGATGTTGATCCAAGAAACCCTCCTTTTTCATGTAAAAACACTAGGGTTTATTGAAAACCTATTCACCCGGGCTTATCAGACCCAAAAAATGCACCCAACACTTCAAATTCACCCTACACAAACTCAATCTACACTCACTTGGTCAATTCCAACAACAATTCATCAAAACCCTTCACCAACTCATCATTTTTATAAGGAAAACACTCAATTTTACCCTAGGGCATCATCCCAATTCTCACAACTCAACTCCACTGCCTACCAAAACATGGAAACACATAAATTAGAGAGTATTGGACCCATTCCACAAGAAACAGTAGGTACAGAAAGTGAAATGGGTCAATTTGACATTTTAGAAGGCAATCAACCCTTAAATTTGTGTTAACAGGGCTGCTTTGGGAATTTAAAGAGACCTTCCACAAAATTGAATTTTAGACTCTCAAACTTGATGGAAAAGAAAGTTAATTCATGTATCCACATAGTACAACAAGTTTTAGAGCATCTACAGCATGTACGGGTCCGTACAGAATAAGAGAAGTTCATAAACATAGTAAAATCGCAAAATTAAGCGTTGTATTCTCAAAGGTAATCACCATACAAACTTCATCAATCCTTCTTCGAGCCTTGAAGAGGCTTTAAATACATTTTAAAATAAAAAACCAACCACTCAAACATCTATAACTTCCCTTTAAACTTCCTAGACCCTTCAACTACCCAAAAATTGCATTTTTGACAATTTACTCTTGACAACATTTTACATTTTTTGCAATTTTTGCACTTTTGACACAAATGATTCAAAATTCGCCCAAATACATAATAAATGGTATTTTTAGACCTTATTCATCATAATAGACTCAAATAACTCCAAATCTCTAGACCCACCTAATGACCAACATCAAATGATCAAATTTTGACAAAAGTGTTTAGGTGCTCCTGCACCATTGTGTCTATAAAAGCAAACACGTGTAGCGGTTTAGGTTGGCTAAGTGGTTTGGTTGTTATTATTAAATCTTATTGAGGAGTTCATTTGTGAAGCATGGCATGGGATTTGTGGACTCATGCTTGGACACGTGGGAATGCATTGGAGGGCTTGATGTTTCAAAGGTATTCATTGTAACTCTTGTATTTGCTTATTGCTAATTAATATGATGGAGTATGGATGATTTTGGAGGTTGGGTTTTTCCCTCTTGATGGTTTTCTTAGAGTATATCTTTTGTTATCTTGTGGCTTGTCTATTTTATCTATACATTTTGGCAACTTGTATGCATGTTTATCTCTCATGGGTTATGTAGGAAATGGATTAAGATCATGGGTTAAATGCAATATTTCCTAACATTTCACTCATCTTAGATTTTGCTCCCTTGATTCTTGTCTTGAAAATTTGAAACTTAGTGTGGAGTTTAAATTATGGCTTTGGGCTTGAAGGGGATCCTTTTAATTACCTTGGAACCAATTTTTATGCTCATGGGAACCCCATTGTCCATCCTAGGCCACGTACACTATTTGAAATTACAAATCTATTACAAGGGCAATCTGACTAGCAATAGTGGAAATTTGCACTAATAACAAGGGTGATTTAAGAGGGGTGATCTACATTGGTAGGTAAGGTGATTTTAATATAGTGAGCACTTCTTGAGCTTTTTCAAGAAAGTTTCCTAAAGATAAGTTGTACCCTAGGGCTTTTTGTGCTTTCCTAGCATTTTAGTTTTGATGGTGCTTGTTGTACCTTGTGATTTATCCATCATTTTTGTTGGAATTCATGTCTAGTATAAGAACAAATTGGATCACCCAATCATCCTACCTCATGAGTGAGTGAACTAAAGGTTAGGATGTCACTACCACTTCAATGTGGACATGTGTTATTTCTTGTTTGGTTAAAGGGATGGGATGATGTTATTTTTCATCTTATTCTTCCTACATGCAAGTGATGGAGATTTTGGTCTTGGATCCAACCATCAAAGATAGAAAGAACTCTACCTCCTCACAAGGTCATCATGGGGATATTGTCATGTGACCAAGTAAGTCTTCCACTTGTGGGATCATGCTTTGTGTATTGACTTTGTACTCTATGAGTATTGTGTTGTGCCATGACAAAAATAGGATAAGAGTGAAATTATGACACAAAAATGTTGCAATTGCAATGAAAAAAAAATTGTTAGTTTTGTTAACTCCTAATGTCTTGGGTGAAAGCTTGGGGCATTGCACATTGAATATACTAGAATCTACTCTAGTTCTTGATCCAAATTTTGACATATGGATCATCAACCATCAAATCGGATTCCTCGTTCCTTAGCCTCCATAGAGTTTACTTTATCTAACAATAATTCATTTTGATTTTCCATTTTGTAAAGAAAAGTTTTTAAAAAAATTAAATCGATTAAATTCCTTATTATTTTCTATTGGTTGATGGTTGAATCTAGTTTAAATAAGACACTTTAGTGTAATAAGGAAATAACAATATACAAAAAAAATGTAGTTCTATATTTTCATTCATTATGGTTATTTCACTTTAGTATTATTTAATGCTTTAGTATTAGTTCATTTCCTTAATACGGTAGAAGGAATAAAGTAATTTTACTTTTCATTAGTAAAATAATCTTTTATTTTCCCCTTCTAGATGGAATTTGTGATATTGGCTTGTGTGATGTTAGACCTAGTGATCATGATATCTTGTAGATTATTTTATATCATAGGGAAATTTGATTAGCAGTTGTGGTGATTTACTCTAGTAACAAGCGTGATTTTTTCCTAAGAGGGGCAATTTACACTAGCAATAGAGGTGATTTGGAGAGAGTGAGCACTTCTCAAGCTTTTATGAAAAATTTCCTAAAGGTAAGTTGTTCCTTAGGGTCTACTTTGTTTTCCTATCACTTTAGTTTTGATGGTACTTTCCGTACATTGTGAGTTATCTATCTTTTTGTGTAATTTAGTCCATTGTGAGAATGACTAGTCCAATATGTGACTTGGTAAAGTCTTGATCTCTTGATCATCCTACCTCCTTATCCAATTAAATGAATGTTAGGATGCCACTACCACTTCAAAGTGGACATGTATTATGTTATCAATCTATTCTTCCTACATGCAAGTGATGCATACTGTGATCTTGGATCTGGTAATTAGAGATAGAAATAACTCTACCTCCTCACAAGGTAACCATGGTCATATTTTCATATGACCAAGTAAATATTCCATGTATGCATTCATGTTGCATGCATTGAATTTATGCTCTATGAATGTTGTTGCATTATGTCACAACAATTCTAGGACATATGAGTATAATTGTGCCATGAAAATGTTACTATTACAACACAACAATTTTTCTTGTTGATTTGTTAACTAAGTATAATGTCTTGCATGAAAGTTTGGGGTATTACACAAATAATGATTGTACTATAATTTATTCTAGTTCTTGATCTATACTTCGACATTTGGATCATCAACCATTGAATTCACTTCCTCATTCCTTAGCCTCCATAGGATTTCCTTTATCTAGGAATGATTCATTTTGATTTTTTATTTTGTGTCCTAAATTAATCAATCAAATTTCCTATTATTTTTTATTGGGTAATAATTGAAACTAGTTTAAATGAGATACTTTACTATAATAAGGAAATAACATAATACAAATAAAATGTAATTCTATCTTTTCATTCATTATGGTTATTTCACTTTATTATTGTTTAATGCTTTATTATAAATAATACTAATTCATTTCCTTAATACACTAGAAATGATAAAGTAAAATCATTTTACTTGTCATTATTAAACTAGTCTTTCTATTTCCTCCCTTCTAGATAGAACTAGGGATCTTGGCTTATGTGATGTTACACCTAGTTAAAATGACAACTTATTGATTATTTTCCATATGCCTCTCTTGATTCATTATTCCTTGAGGAGCCTATTGTTACATGTTTGACAAATACAAATGTTTCTCCTACACTTACTTCTGATAATAATGCACCTTTTTCCATGCTTAAAGATACACTTCTTGGTTTGGGATTACCTATGTATGATGATTACTCTAGTGATATTTTTATAATAATTTTACTTATTTTATTCTAGGGATATGCCTATTGTTATACATCTTTTTCATGTTCACATGAGGTTGCAAGTTCTTCCCATATTGCGGCTTGTGGTCTATCAATGATATGTTAATAATGATGATCACCATGATATTCTTATAATCCCATAATGAATACAATGGCATTATATCATGATGATTCATTAGTTCCCATAGGTTCTAATATATTTTCCTTAGTGGATCTAATGAATTTCTTTGTTCACCATGATGAAATACAACTTTTGATATAGACTCATTTTATGGATCCTCTCTTATTTTCATCAAATGTATCTTTGAGTTATTTTGGATCCATTTTTTATCAATCTATTATAGAACACACATGATGTAGACTTGCACAAGGACAAAAGAACATGATGATATGCCACTAGATGATAACAAATCTCCCACTATTATACATTATATGCATATCATATTACTATGGAATATGTTGAGAATCACATTTCATGCCATATGAGAGATACCTCATTAGTGAAATGAATCATCTAAAAAATGTTAACATTTATAAGAAAAAGCCTTAAACAAAAAGATCTTATCAAATCAAGATTACACATTCCTTTGGCACATCATTTGACTTATCTTACTCCATGTGGATTTATGGCACCTTACTTCACAAAGTATGATGGTAAAGGTGATCCATTATGAAATTCATGGTGCTTCCAAGTTATGTGCCTCCCTTGTTTTCATGAGAATAAATTGATCACTATGGTGTTCCCATCAAGTTTGAGTGGTGTTCACTCACACAGTTTTTGCATGGATAACCTCTCAAGGAGGCATCATCTCACCATCCAATCTTTTGTTCTTTCATTATTTTTCCACCTAACTATGGCATATCATCATTATCTTCATTTCTTCTAGTATTTTTTTCTAGCTACTTCTATTTTCTTTGGAACAATGTTACTTCAAACATCATCTCAAAGGACAAAATGTAGACACTAAAATAATATGACCTTCATTATTATCATTAACGTCCATTATTATCTTCTGAGACTTCTGATGGGTTATCTTTCATGTGCCCTTTGGTCATTCCACCTTTGGACTCTTCGTTGCCAAGGGTTGAATATATGAATCATATGTATTTGGATGCTTAAGATGATAGATCCTATTTCATTACCTTTGCACGTAGCAGAGGATATTCCTTCCCTCTCCCCTTGATCTAATTTGTAGGATGATCTTCCATGGAAGGTTGTCAAAATAACAAAACATGTTCTTCCTAAACATGTTTTTCCCTCCCACACCTAGGTTTTGGGTGCTTAGAGCATTAGGAAAGGTCTAGAGGAGGTGTAGTTGGCCCTTTTTGTTTTTGTTGGCAACTTGGGTTCAAATGTATATGTGTTGTTGGTTGTGTTTGGTGTGTAACAACTTGGTTGATATTTTGCATTAGCTTTCTTTTTTGGCTATTTTTTTTGTTATTCTTTGATTGTGTGTTGGATGTCTCTTGATGTAAAGGGTTTCAAGACCCCTTTAAAACATGTTATTCCCTAATTAAAAACATCCATTATTATTCATTATTTCCTTAGTTCATAATCGTTTAATTAAATAACTTCAATTATTTAATTAAATGAACTAATATTTCATATTAACCATTATTTAATAAATTATTAATATCCATCAATAAATCAAATAAATATCAAATTCCACCTAATATGCACCAATTATCCATTAAACAAATGATTCTAGATCCTCAAATTTCACTTCATCTAGTTAATTATCCAATCTATTCAATCCACGTAATCCACTCATCAATTTATTGCCTTCACTCATTCTTGCAATTAGTTTACTCAGTCATGCACTTAGTTAACTATTTCAAGAATCAGTTAACTCCACCTAACTTCATGCATTCACTTAACTACTTCATGCTAACAATTAACCCATCAATCAATTATGTTAACAGGTTAATCAAATATGATTGAGTAATAATCATATTTTATTTTTATTTTTATTCTCAACTCCTCCATACTTTCCACCTCTCCTCATTAGCTCCACCAAAATCATGGATTAGACTAATGATCCAAGATTTAATTTGGACCATCCATTTAGTCTCCTGAAATTCTATAAATTTGACATCTTATTCATCTTTCCAACATCTAATCCTATATGCAATCTTATTCTATTAATTTAATAATCCAATGAATACCATCATTAAGAAAAATGAAATCGCCCACATATCAATGCATCATGAGCACATCTCTACAAGACTCTCAATATGAGGTTTGGGTGAATTAGAGTAAGGTGTTTTAAATTTTTTATTTTGGGTGTTATTTGTTTGTTCTAATTTTTATGTAAATAGTGCAATTGATAATGAAGATTCTAATTGTTTTCTCACTCTAGCATATGCATTTTTTGAATCCTATTATCATGATGAAACCAAAGAGACTTATTTTGGCAAAGGATTGCCACTATGTGAGGATATTTTGCAAGGTTAACTTCCATGTATGGATTTTTTCTTATAGCATATTCATTTTGAGGATGACCCAATTTTTGAAGAGAAAATATACACATTAGATCATGCTCCCATAATACACTCCAAAAAGTGGCTCGAATTTTTTATTTCTTTGAAAAATAATTATAAAAACATCCCATACTATGTATGTAAATATGAGTAGCCAATAAATTATATTTTATTGATTTAGAAATTACATAAATACATATGTAGTACAATTGATGGATAATGCATCATTACATATTCAATATACAATGGTTAAATACTGCAACCCTCATCAATCATTATAAAAAGTATAAAATATGTGATTGAGCCAACTTACCACATATATAAAAGTGGTCTTACCTAAAGAAAAATGCACATAAGAAATCTCTAGCTTAAATTTACAAGTTAATCCCTCCAAGCTCTAGAGCCAATGGGGAATTCATAGAACCCACATATTTAAGGAACTTGATCCTCCCCCACCATCAATCTGATAATAAAGTACTTAATGGATAACCTAAAAGTGTGAATTACAAACAACGCTAGTGATTACCTTTTAGATCATTTATTTTTCTATTTACATAGGCATTCAATCAAATCTAAAGTCAACAACTTATTCAAGATAATCTACTTTCACAACACACTTCCACAAATGAATAATATACCAATAAAAATATCAAACCAATCAAGACACTATAGCATATTAATTCAAACACTCATAATGCACATAAACTCAATAACATTACACAAGGAATAAGTTACAACAAAACAACCCTCACACAATACAAATTCACCATACGACAGACACACTCTAAGATATCCCAAACCACACCAAGACTCATCTCCCAATCATGTAGTGTACCTCTATATCGACTACCCAACTTCTCCTACTCAAAACTAATCATGTCACCTTAATGGTAACCAAGATATTACACCTATTTCTAACAATAAGATAATCAAGTGTTGTGAAGGTTGAGATAGACTTCTCACAATTGTTTACTTACAAATCCACCTTACAACCATCTAGGTTTTCAACTCATAAAGGAGACAATACCTCACCAAACTAAGTTGGGAAAATGTGTATTCATCAAAACTATCTCATCCTAGAATTTGAATCAAAAATGTATCACTAAATCTATTGACTTTGACCACTCATAACTATCAAAATAGTTTTGAATGTTATGGACCTATGTGATATCTTTTAGACTTAATAATCAATATACACTATAAAAAAACTTCTTGGACACTAGCACAAATGCATTCCAATCCTTATTTTGCACTTTACACATGTTATAATTTTACATAAACTTTCTACTTATAACTCATTCTACATTTGGTATGGTTATTTGTAGATAATTTACACAAAAACAACACTAGAATACTAGGATAGAAAAATAAGTCCAAAAAAGATTTTAAAAGTGCAATTCCAAAAACCACACATGTTCATATTTTTAGTAGTATTTCTAATCACATTTGATACAATAAATTTGATAAAACACATACCTTACAATTTATAATTGGGCTTTCCTAATTCACTAGCTTTCACTTTTTCCAATATTCTAAATTCACCCAAATTCGTAGAAAAAACACACTATTCCAAAATAGTAATGAATTATCATTTATAGTTATTCATACATCATAAGTTCATTCATTAAGACCCAACAACATCAAACCCTCGTTTAATGAGAAAACCCTCTTCCTTGTTATCCATTTGCATACTTTTCTACACAAAGACATAGGGTTTCAAGTACATAGATCAATTTCCCAAATTTTTAAATAAATAAAAACAAAAATTAATTCATTATCTAAATCATTCATAATCATAGTGGGAAACTTTCAAATCCAAACTAATTAAATTACTATATTTTCCTATGTCCATACACAAAAAATCATAAATTATTTTCCTAAATATAATTTTTTCATATTGATAGTATATCAAACAAACTTAACAAAGTTTTCAATCACTCTAAACATTCTCTAGTATCAAAATTTTTATTGAGTTGAATCAAACTCTTAATTCCAATAGATTCACAATTACAAAATCAATATTATTTTTCTACGAGAAACACACCTTCATATAAGATCAAACATCTCTTTCACAAACAAAACTCTAAATTTATTGTTCAAATCAAATGAAACTTTTGCTATAATATTTTGCGATAAAATATCCTACCTCAATCACTTAGCAATTTGAATCAAATTGAAGAAGAAAGCCCTTTAAAATCATAGTCTTTCAATTCCAATAAAAAGTAATTTGGTCTTCAATCACTCCAAAAAATGTTCCTATGTTCTTCCTTGAATCCTAAAAAGAAATTATCTTCTCTTTTATAAGAAAACATTCTTGTTCATATTGTAAATTTTAACTGTAGGAACAAAAACAAGATAATATTATTTTAATTGTTTTTTAAAGAAAAACAGTTAAAATAATTTATCATTACTTATGTGCATCCTCATAATAAAACATCTAGTATTAAAAAAAAGATTTTTCAATTATTTAATTTGAAATCTATCCACAAACTAATTTTAAAGAATTTTGTATCTACAATTCACAAATAGAAGATAAATATAATTAAATATTGTATTTTTCAAACTTCTTATAGTGCAACTTGCACATTCAAGATTTTTAATCAACAAATAAATTTAAATCTTATTTATTCTTTTTTCTCAAATAAAAGTAATTTATTTGTACAATAATTAAAGCAAATAAATTTATCTATGTACTCATAAATTTAAAAAGTATTACTAATTTATTTATTTTATTTAATTATCTCGTTATATTTTTTTCACACAATTGAATCATAAGTTGATGTTGTTCAATACAAAAATCTAGTGTTTATGTTTCAGTCACACAAAACAACTTGCCATAAAATATCTTTGTAGTATCGTTAAACAATCACAATAATGAATCCATAATTTATATTTAATTAAAATAATAGGGTTGACAAACCACTTGTTCAACAACAAGCACACAAGGAAGTGAACCCAATCCATAGTCTCCTATAGCATCATCTTTCAAGACAATAAGACATGTCAAATTTATCGTGAAACAAGACAAATATATCATCATAAACAAACATCTAAAAGAGGTCAAAATGAAGAATATTGTAGCTCGTTTTATACTAAAAGATGATAGATGACAAAGTTTGTCACCAAAAGATGATAGTTTTCTTCGACATGTATAATTTGATGATAATCTAATGTTTCAATATCCAGATCTAGATGGTTTGTTGGATCAAAATTCAACTAACAAAATGTTGAAAAAATGTTACACAATATGATACTCATTATGACCCAAAAATTAAAAAATAGATGGTGATAGATTTTATTTCAACAACTTTAACCTTTCCCAAAATATTTCGTCTCATATTGAATATGTTAAAGTGATAGGTGAAGAGGATAAAATCAGATATGAGCAGCCACATCCCTAGGAGGAAAAGTATCTCCACCTACTAGAGATATTTTCCTTTGAAAAGGAGAAACATCTAGAACCATTTGAAAAGGTGGCTGAATACTAAGTGAAAAAAGGAGAAGTCAAATCAAAAGCCCAAGCACATGTTTGGAATGTTAAAACCATCCCTAAATGCCTCCAATGCAAATTTGTTTGGCACAAACTAAAATGTATGGAATTTGAAACACGGAGAGGAAGTAAGGGAAGCACACTTAGGTCATTAAAATGTGGCGAAACTGTTATGAATGTGCACCAAAGTGTGCAAAATAGGCCAGCAAACTAATAAGTTTCATGATTGCTGCTAATTTCATGTTATGTTTATTTTACAAAAATAGTCATTTAATTTAAAGTTATTGTAATTGTGAATGTAATTTCTCTAAGCAAATTAAATTTATTCAAACATTGTATTAGCAAAGTGTTTATTTAAATTGTAGTTTTCAATTCAATTTAATTTTACTTCCTGAATAATTTGATGTAGTTTTGAATGCAGTTTAATTAAACTTCTTGAAGTCATGTGATGTCCATTTGTATAATTATCTCTTATTGATGTAGATCCATTGGCCTCTATTTTAGCCAATAAATAGTTGTGTTCATTTATCTTGAATAGTTTGTTCTCCTTAATATTTGATAATACATATGTAAGACTTGACTATTAAAAGTTTGGCACAGACATCCAAAGAAAAAAATATAGTCGATTATTGCTTTCCATTCATACAAAATCTCCCATTGAAATCTTGTATACTATGCATAGTTGTAAATTCTATCTTTTAATTTAATCTAGGTTTAATTTTAGGTTTAGTTAGGTCTCAAGGAGCTTCCCCTTACAATTTGAAGAACAATTCTTCTATTTTGTGTTGTCTCACAAGAAATAATTTAAAATGTAAACAAATCTTATATTGAATTTCTAGGTAGTGACAAGGGCTACATAGAATTCTATATGACATGCCTTGTACCCGATACGCCCTATCATCCTATGGACACTAAGCTAAACATGTCATTATCATCTTCCAAACAACCTAATTTCCCAACTTTATTCATTTCTTATTTTCCTATTTCCTAGATAGTTAAGCAAGCTTTATTTTATACAATTTCTAGTTATAATACAAAAACTTATTATTGTGTAATTTTCCTATGTTTTAGAAAATTTAATGGTGAGTGTATACCAACGAACACATTTACACAATGAAATCATGCATTATCCATTGTTTTATATGTAACCCTAATGATATATTTGTATTAGAAATTGTAGACAAAATAATGATTACACATAGCGTATACCAGTCCAACTTGTTACTACTATTGTGCAGACCATGTAGTGTCATAAACCATGAAACTACTTATAGACTATGCAGGGTCCCTATCAAAAAGAAACAATAACAAGACTATAGCAGCATTATAATAGCATTGTACTAGTTTATATATACATTACATCAACAGTGTCATGCCAGAATATTTGAACAATGTGTATCCTTGGTCATTCTAGGTCTATGTAAGGATCTATTACTATCATATAAGGCCAACAAAAAGAAAAAAAATTCATATTAACTATTTACAAAATAACTATAATGTCATCATTATGTCAAAAGTTCCTTCCTTCACTGCATTGATCATTGTCATTCCATGGTGGGTCAATGTCTAATAGGTCTTCATTAGATCTCACCACTTCTATTGTGAGATTCTCCCCATGATTTACAATAAACCATGATTAACAAAAAATATGCTTAATATTATTAGGTCTCCTATAGATAGAACACAAGTTCAAATTGGAGGAGGAAATGGTGTAAGGAAGCTTTAGTGGTAAGAAGCCACTTAAAGCATGAAATTTTAGGTTCTAAAATAGTGGACCATATAAGCTTAAAAACCTTAGACCGCTATTTCGCAAAGAAATCAAGGTTCCAACTTGGGATTCAATCATATTTTTGTATATTATTTGGGGCTTAATATTGTGTAAATTAGAACCATCACTCCATTTGAGTTTCTCAAGAAAATTATTATTGCATTCATAATACTCAGGGAATTGGATGATCTTGCATGCTTCCCTAAGAACTAAGTTCTCCAATGGGATGGAGATAGATTAAATTTAGTTGTCAAAGAGGCTATATTGATTGTTCCATAAGATGTCATTAAAACATTTAATACCTTTTAAGTAACATGCTTTAGTAGAGCAACAGGTTGTCTTTGAATCTTTTCCGTTCGCGTGCTTCAAATGCAAAAAATCAGGTCACCAGGCTAAGGACTACCTTGCTAAGGCGGCTCAGCAAGAGGTTGTACCTCAATCCAAAGTTTGGAAGGTTAAGGAGGCTAAGGCGTCTTCTGCTCCCCTTGAGTAGGATGATTCCACTATTGGAAAAGTTATGGAGGTTGCAACCAATAATGAGGATCACACTACTCCTCACCCCGAGGGGGGTGAGGAGACTAAGAAGTCTGAGGACGAGGTTGTTGGACAGTCTGAGGATCTAGATGTAGATCATGTTTTAGATACTTTGTGCTCCCCTAAATGTGTTATTTTGGAGTTGAATTTTGCCCCTTCTTCTCCCCCGGATTGTGCATCTGGGCTTGTGGGTGGAGATCCAGAGCTTTAGTGGTTGCTGACACATGGAGCAGGGAAGAGGAGGGTTATATTCTGGTGAGAGGTAGAAATAAGAAGACCTCCTCTTCCCCTTCCCCGCAACCCCACAAAGGTGTTACCACAATAAGGAAAAAAGCATACTATGGGTCTAAACATAGGGGTCAGGGGAGACCCTCTTTGTAGAAAAGCAGGGAGCGAGATTGTAAGCGGGATATTGCAGAGGGTGTTCAAAAGACCCTCTTTGATATGTGCTCTAAGAGCACACCCTCCTCATGCAAATGAAGATTATTTCTTAGAACATCAAGGGGTTAAATAATGTGCATAAATAGGACCTCCTGAAGAACTTGATCTGAGACCATAAGTTGGACATTTTGTTGATTCAAGAAACCAAAATGCAAATTGAAAATTTGAAAGCTTTAAAGAATTTCTTCTTCAAAGACTATGGCTTTCATGGGGTTAGCTCTGAGGGATCCTTGGGTGGTTTTTCTACCTTTTGTAATTCTAGGTTGATTAAAGGTTTCCCAGTTGTGGATGGCTTTAATCACGTGGAGATGAAGTTTGTTATGCTTCGGGATTCTTACACCTGGGTTATTTCCAATGTTTATGCTCCCAATCTGAAGAGAGCTAGGAAGAGACTTTGGGATGAGCTTGGTTTTCTTCAGGCTAATTTTATGGACCTCCCCTAGCTGGTAATCAGAGAATTCAACACTCCCCTTTGTGATAATGAGAAAGTGGGTGGCTCTCAAGCCAATCCTAATAGTCATCTGGATTTGAGAATGTTCATAGATGATAATGATCTTATTGATGTGAAGATGATGGGAGGCAAGTTTACCTAGTTCAATAGGCGTGTTGGTGTTGAAATTATCCAAGTCAGGCTGGAAAGAGCCCTAACATTGATCTCATTGTTTGTGGATTTTGCTTGCTCTCTCTCAATGATTACGACATGTGGGTCGAATCATTTCCCTATCTCATTTGTGGTTGATAGCATTGGGGGTAAGAAATGCTTTCCTTTTCATTTTGAAGCTATGTGGTTGAGGGATCCTAGGTTTATGGATTGCATCAAGAATTGGTGGCAAGTGAACATTGATGGTTGTGCGATGTTTAGAGTGGCTAAGAAGTTAGATTTTGTGAAGAGAAATCTCAATAAATAGAATAGAGAGTTGTTTGGTCATATTTTTTACTCTAAGAATTATATTATTCAACGGCTGGATAGTGTTCAGGAAGATATTCAATCAAAGGGTTTGTTGAAGGAGCTCCAGCTACAGGAGGATTGTCTTTTAGCTCAGCTTCATGACATTGTTTCAAAAGAGGAATATTATTGGAGACAGAGATCTCACACCATTTGGCTCAAGTATGGGGACCGAAATTCCAAGTTCTTTCATCTAACTACCTTCAGGCACAAATCATTCAACAGGATTTCCTTCGTCATGGGTGATGGTTTGTTGTTGGCGGATGAGGAGGCTATTAGGAGAGCTATCGCAAATTTCTTTGAGCATATGCTCAAAGATGATCTAGTTTGGGACCAAAATAGTGTGGAGGCTTCTTTGGGTGTTATCACCCATCTGGTCTCGAAGAACTTGAATAAGGAGTTGACTGTCATCCCCTCTACTTTGGAAATCAAGGATGTGGTTTTCTCTTTTGAAGGGAACAAGGCCCTTGGGCCTAATAGTTTTGTTTTGTTTTTTTTTTAGTCATGTTGGGAGATTGTTGGGGAAGATGTGATCAATGCCACCAAGGATTTTTTTGGATCCAGAAGATTACTTAGAGAATTGAATGTGACCTTCATTGTTTTGATCCCCAAGACTATTGATATCAATACTTTGGAGATTACTGTCTGATCAGTCTCTGTAACTCCATCTATAATATTTTTTCAAAGGTGCTAGCCACTAGACTTCAAAGGATTCTCCTTGATCTGATTTCAAAACATCAAAGTGGCTTTGTAAAGGGGCGACAGATTCTAGACTCCATTATAATTATCCATGAATTTTCTCATTCTCTTAATTCTAATAAGAAGTTAGGTTTTTTTCTGAAACTGGATCTTCTTAAGGCTTATGATAGGGTTAGCTGGAGGTTCTTGATTGCAGTTTTGGCTCATTTTGGATTCTGTCAGAAGTTTCTACAACTTGTTGAACAGCTCATCTCAACTCCTTATTTTTTTGTTCTAGTGAACGGTTCTCGTTCTCCTTTTTTCTGCAGTTTGCATGGTTTGATGCAAGGAGACCCTCTTTCCCCACTATTGTTTATCTTGATGAAAAAATACCTTGGTAGAAATATTCAGAAGGCTTTATCTACAGGTTCTTTGAGGGGTCATTCCCCCTCTTCCAGATGTGAGCCTGTTACTCATCAACAATTTGTGGATGACACTATCTTGATGGGTGAATCTTTTGTTTGTGAGGTCAGAGTTGTGAAGGGGTTGATTGAGGCTTATGAGAAGGCGTGTGGCCAATGTATTAATCTTCCTAAGAGTTGGATTTTTTTCCTCAACACCCCCGACTTTCTCCAATTGAAACAGGCTAGGATCCTTTCATGTAATAGGGGTGAGCTCCCTTCAACCTACTTGGGGTTACCTTTGTGTATTTCCAAGACTCTAGAATCCTTCTAGCTCAGTTTGTTGGATAAATTTAGTAGAAAGCTAGAGGGTTGGAAGGGGGCGCTTCTTAGTTAGGTGGGGAAGGTGCAACTCATTTCCTCTACTCTTTAGAATCTTCCCCTATATGCTATGAGTCTTTTTAGAATTCCTGTTAAATATGAGGAGAAAACGGAACATATCATGAGAAGATTTTTGTGGTTAGGTGTTTAATCTAAAGCTACAATTCCTCTTGTGGCTTGGGACTTGGTTTGCAAGCCTAAGAAATGGGGTGGCCTAGGAATTAGAAACGCAAAATCTTTCAATAAGGCTTTACTATCGAAGAACATTTGGAGGCTTCTCAGTGGAGAAGTTGGTTGGGCTTCTTTGGCTAGAAATAAATATGTGTATGGCTTTGGGAGAACTTGGAATATGTTGACTTCTGATGAAATCCATGATGGCTCTTGTTTTTGGAGAAACATCATTCCTTGCAAGGACTTGATTATTAATAGTGTTAGGTGGTTGTTGGGTGATGGTACCAGAATTATTTTTTGGGAGGATGCTTGGTGTGATTCAGATCCTCTGCTCAATCATCATTGGGCCCCTCCCATTGTTCCTTTGTGTAAGTGACCCTTTGGTATTATGGTGACTGACTATTTTTAGAATGGGGAGTGGGAGGATTTCCAAGATTGGGACTCGTCACTAAAGGTATTAAAGGATTTCTTGTGTAATGTTCGAGGTCCTATTTATCTAAGGCAGATAGGGTAGTTTGGGCCCCTTGTGCTAATGGTAAATTTTTGGTGGCCTTTTCCTTTGTTAATTTGTTGGAGAAGCCTAACTCTTTTCCTTTCTGGGGGAAATTATGGAACAAGATGTTGATCCCTAAGGTGAATGTTTTCTTCTATTTTCTCATGAAAGGTAAAGTCTTAACACAAGATAATCTCTATAAAAGGGGATTTGCAATTCTGAATAGGTGTGTCCTCTGTGAAGCTGATGATGAGAGTGCCTTCCTTATTTTCCATGGGTGTGGTTTTTCTTCTCTTCTCTAGAGTAAGTTTCTTGGCCTTTGGATCCTGGACTGGGTCTTCCCAGATTCTCTTTGTAATTTTGTTGAACAATGGAAGTGTCCTTCCTCTTCCTCCATTCTTCAGTGGCTATGGGAGCTTATGGCCTTGCATATTGCTTAGGGTATCTAGAAGGAAGGTAACAATAGAATTTTTCATGATTCTAAACTCAAGATAAGTAGTCTCTTCATTAAGATTCGTCGGGAAATCTTGGAGAAATTTTCTCTTATTGGGTCTAAGTCACCATGTTGTGCCTTGTCCTCTTGCTTGGTTGGGTATGACTTGTTGGTGATTTCTAACTGGAAGATCCCCTCTATACCATCTGAGACTTCGAAGTCCAACCTAAATGCTAGATTGAATACTAAGTGGAGGCCACCACCTTTAGGGTGGGTTAAAATTAATTTTGATGGGGCAGCCAAGGGTAACCCTAGTCTTGTAGGTTTTGGGGGGGTGTTGAGTAATGAGGATGGCAGGCTCTTAGGTGCGGTGGCACTCCTGTTGGGAAATTAGACAAATCACTGTTTTGAAGTGAAGGTTGCATTTATAAGTATTAAGCTTTTTGTGGACAGGGGTTACTCTAAATTATGGGTGGAAGGAGACTCATTAAACATCATCAATTGTCTATGTGGAACCCATAAGCCTAGCTGGAGTTTCCATCAATTAATTAAGGATGCACTCTTATTATGTTGAGATCTTGTGAAGAAACCCATGTTTCTCACATATATCGAGAAGGAAATTCGTTGGCAGATTTTTTTGCCAATGAAGCTGTCAGACTTAATGAGTATAGAGCATGGGAGGAAGGCTCTATCCTTCCTAAGGAAGCTAAGATCTTAATGAGAAATTATGGTTTTGTTTGAGTTTATGTGGTGGCATTATTTAACCATTAGTACCAGCTTTATACTTACACGCTTTGTGGGTATCGCTCGGCTTGTTGGATCTCAGACGAACTGTACTTGCCCAATTTTTCTACTACTAGTTCTTGCAAATATGGGAGGTGATCAAAGTAGAATTGAGCCTCATTCTTGTGTGAGCCTAAGAAAGAAGAATAAACTTTGGAGGATTCTCCAACATGGTAATTTTACGTCGTTCTTGGAAAGGCTGCATGGACACGATCCAAATGCTTCGGCAGATTTTTTTTCATGTTGGCACAATCATAAACTCTAGATTAAGGGCATGGTTGTTGACATCAATGAGGAGCTTATAGCTACTGTGACTGGGTTGCCTATGGTTGGTCGTAAATTCTTCAAAGACAAGAAGAGTAATGAGGAGGAAATGGCTCAATTCCTCAAAGATGATGAACGAAAAAACTCATCAAGATGGAGGCTTGGGGCTATGAGTAGAAGTCTCTCAAGAAGATATGGGCGAATATAAAAATAATAATAATACGGTATGTGACTCTCGAAGGCAAATTCACTACAATCCTTGGCCATTATTTTACTCTTTTAAATCATTTTAGGCATGGGCTATTTATTTCCTTCCCTTTCTTTCTCTTGTCCTTCATGGAGGTCTCTATGTATGCACACTTAAAAATAAGGAAGGCCCCGGACCTTCATGAGGGCCTTATTTTGTTAATTATGGAGCATGTAAAAGCCCTTATCCCTACCTCATCAATTAAGGGCAAGGAGAAGACTCTTAGCGAGGATTTTGGCTCTTCTGACTCGGATACCAGTGTGGCTGAGGAAGAGGATTGCAATGAAGAAGGTGAGGACAGGACCCCTTCCCCTATGGTTTCCCCATCTAAAAAGAGGAAGAAGGGTAACCCTAATGGAAAATAGGCAACCAAGCGACTCATTCTACATGATTCGGAGTCCCAGTTTGATGGTAATGACACGAAGGTGGGCTCTGGGGATTCTAGGTCCAAAGATGAATCTGTGAACATTGATCAAGGTGATACCGAGGTTGGAGATACGGAGGAGGTGTTTCAGGAGAATGTGGTGGCCACGGAGGCCAAGGATAAGCCTAGAAGGGTTTCTAAGTGCATTTCCAAGATGAAGAACCAAGCCTAAGAAGATATGGTAAAGGATACAATGAAGATCTACAAGGAGAAGGCTCTAGAGGAGAAGGAGGTGGAAATTGATGATTCCCCGGTTCGAAACTCTCCAAATGTGGAACCTATGGGTGAGAAAATGGTACAGGAGGAGGAGGGTGTTGAGAAGAAGCAAGTGAAGTTTGAGCCTCTAAAGGTTAATCCCCTATCAGAGGACTTCTATCTTAATGATGACTCCACATCTATGTTCTATCTTCTCAACATGGCGAGGGCGATAGCTACTGGCACTTTCAACTTGGAAAAATGGACTCTATAAGAATTCAATAGGGTCAACATCAAAATAAGGGGATTGAAGGAGAATGTGTAGAATATTTTGAAAGGTTCAGCCTCAAATATTCTGATTGACAGAATTGTTTATCTTGAGTGTTCGTTTGTTGATTTCAAGTCCCTTTGTGAGCAACTCTTAGCTGATTTAGAAGCCAATGTATTGGATACCAATGCGGATATCAAGAAACTTCTCCATGCCTATCACATTTCAGTGAAGAATAGTGTGGATTCTTTGGAGGTCTTATTTTGCAAGATCAGTGAGCTTAGAGAGGACCAGTTGTATTTTTTTGAGTTGATGGAGAAGGAGCAAGTGGCCAAAGGTAAAAGGAAAAAGGTGTGAAGGATGATGGTAAAGTCCCTACTGCTAGAGGGTCGGTTGACTGGAAGAAGTCCTTTGAAGACGAGAAAAAATAATTGTTGGACATGATCGGGCTGCATAGGAACCAAGAACTTGAGGTGGCCAACACCTTAAGAAGTATAAAGTAGTGTCTTGTTGTCTGTTTTTTTTTTTTTTTTTTGGGTTTTGGTTTATTTCCTATCTTTTTGCTACTTTTTGTTGATGGTTGTTGTTGATAGTTTAGTGTTATATCTTTGGAGCAACATTTTGTAACTTCTGGTGTTTCAGGTTTTGGGTTGGTTGCTAATGATAATTTAGTATAGCATCTTTTGAGCAGCATTTTGTACCTAAAGTTGTAAATGGTTTTGGGTCCCTTCAAAACATGTTTTTCCCTTATAATCAAAACATGCTTTAGTAGAGCACCATTGCAATAAGGAAAGGGATTTTCCTTTATTAGTTAAATTCTACCATATTGATCTAGAAGGGATTAAGGCACCCTTGTTTTGATCCATAAATTCATAATTTTTAATCTGCATTCTTATTTTCTCCTAGGCTTTCCATAGATTCTTAAAGACATTGGATCCAACAAGGGATACAAGAAAATTTCCAAATAGACTTTTGTCATAGATAGGTAGTTGCTTCCAAGTTTTTGCCTGCTTTGGAATTGTTAACTGTATATTGTTCTTCATAAGAATCTTCCAAGGTTCATTACCTTTTAATTCTTTAATGGTCCATTTAATTTCCAAAGAGATATCATTTTTTTAAGTCTTTCAACCCTAAACCTCCTTAAGTCTTATCTAGGAAAAACTAATCTCACTTAACAATATGTTTCTTTTTGTTTCCTCTCCCATCAAACCATAGAAACTATCTAATCTTCTTTTGAATTTCAATTATTTGGTAGTTGTTGAACAACCATACTGAGTAGTATAGACTATAGGATGAGAGAATATTTTGAAACACCTATATTCTGCTAGCCAAAGATAAGTATTATTTATTCCACTGATTCAATTTTTTTATCGATTTTACCCTTTATCCAATCCCACATCTTTCAAATAGGGATTTACAATAAATGGGATGCCAAGTTACCTAGCATGTTTGTTGGGCCCTCCCCATTGAAATTTATATTTTCTAGACTAGTCTGGGGAGGTAATTGTCCCAACTAAGCATTATAGATTTCACCTTCGATAGTTTTTCTCCAAAAGTCACACAAAACATTTCTATCTTTTGCATAAGGTTGACAACATTTCTTTCTTCAAGCTTAACAAAAAATGCAGTATCATCTACAAACTGAATGTTTAGGAGGTCATCACCATTAGGTAGGGATAAAACTTTTACCTCAGGGTTCATATAAGAGTCCCTTATGAGGTAATATATAACATCTAAGGCTATCACAAACAAAGCAAGAGCAAGAGGACAACCTTTTCTTATTGACCTTTGCAAAGTAAAGTGCTCAGATAATGATCCATTAACATCCACTTGGGAAACTGCATCGTTCAATAATGTATTAACCATTTGGAAAAATCATTTTGGAAAACCAAAAGCTTCAAGGGTCGTCATTAAAAAGGACCATTCCACCCTATCATAGGCCTTTTCAAATTCAAGTAAGAGTATACCAGCATTCTAGTTGGATACTCTTGCCCACTTCATAGCTTCCCAACTTGTTATGAAATTTTCCAAAATATACCTACCCTTAAAGAATCTAGTTTGAGTTGTGCTAATAAATGAGGGGAAGATGTACACCAGCCTTAAGGCCATTTTTTTTGCCAAAATCTTACAAGAGACATTAATTACGGTGATAGGTCTCAAGTTCTTAATTAAAGACTTGTCTCCTTCTTTAGGCAGCAGCTTAATTATACCTTTATTGATATTACTACCTAAAGAGCCTTTATCTATAGCTTCATTGTAGACCTATAATAGATCGTCACTTATCCAATCTATGTTCTTTTTATCATTTTTAAGTTTTTGAATGGATTTAACAATTTCTTCCTTAGACATTCTCTTATCCAGAATTTCTCCATTTTTTCATAGATATTCCTAGGTATTAAACTTTTACAGAGGTTTCTAGCTTTGTGTTCTTGAAGGTTGTCCACTTCAAAGGTAAAAAGTGTCTTATATAAAATGTAGAATTGATTCGTTACTTATTTAAGATTACTCAAAAGCTTGTTGTCTACCAAAACATTTCCAAATTTTTCCTCAACACTTTTTTCTTAGATATATCTAAAGAAAAATTTAGATCCTTTGTCCCCATTTCTTAGCCAATTTAGTTTTTCTCTTACCCTTAATCCTTGGATTTTTCTTGTTTAAATATTTCTCAAATTATTTTTTAGTTGAGATTAATTCTTTATTCAATCCTATATTCTTGGGATCATTTTGATTTCATACTCCAACTTAAAAAGCTTTTCCTAGAGATCATTCTCATATTTCCCATTATCTATGGCTCTTTTCTTACCTATAGCTTGAAATATAACTGACCAACCTTTAACATTGTTATTCCATCTATCAATAGTTGGTACATTTTTTTGCATCCATCTGTTAATTTCTCTAAGAGTAAAGATGGCCTCTTTACAATCTTCATCTTTTAATAGGTTGGTGTTTAGAAGCAATTTTCCTTCTTTTTTACAGTCATGTTTCCTTTCATTAGCAATGTGGATCTTAGTATTGGCAGGATGATGATCAGATAAGGAGCAAGGAGATAACTTAACCCTACTACATGTTACCTATTTTTAGCTACAACTCAAAACAAGTAGAGTTGAATTGCATCCAT
>VDFB02058242.1:381609133-381667667 GCA_007258455.2 Sequoia sempervirens
TTATGTGGTATACCATAGGCATAGGGATCGTTAGGGTCAGGTTTTGGTCCTGAGGTCGAGGCTGCGATGCGAGGGTAGCTTGCGACTTGGTACATCACAGAATTTTTGAATCCAGGTTGATACCAATTCTCTATGGGTGGACCCTCGGGAATATACGGATTTCCTAGAATGTTTTGTGAAGTTTGCGAGTCTTGAGGTGTTGGAAGAGTCTGGGTGCTAGTATATTGGGACATATCAAAATCGGGTGGCGGTTTGACTCCTTTCATGATTAAGGTGGCAAGAATCTTATCCCCATGCTTGTTGAGGAGTCGATCTATCATCTGGACATTGGCAAGGTTACTAAGGTATTCATCAACCATGACTTCAAGCTAGACTACCATGTTCTCATCACCAAGTGATGAAGTGTTTTGAATGTTGGTATTGGATTGTGACGAGGCACCATTATTGGGATCCTAAGGGATATTTGCACCATTGTTGGGATCCTAAGGGATATTTGGCTGGGAACCTTAGGCTTGTTGTTCTTCCATTTGCTTCTTTGCTTGCGATCAAGTCTGAACAGGCATGAAAGTGCAAAACTACTAGGTGAACTAAGATGAGACTAAACTCTAAGATGCAACACAAAGATGACCTAAGTGATGATTCAAGGATTGATTAGATTATATGAGGGATCGATAGATTGGAGGATTGGATAGGGATGTGATTGGGTTAGATTAGATAAGATCTATTGATGAAATGATTGATAAAATTAGATGATGGATGAGACAGGATGATGAAAGGGATTCTAAACCAAGTTCAAAAAATCACCCTAGATGACTTAAGGTGTTGATTCATCCGATTAAAGGACAGACAGATGATTGCAGCACCGAATCCACCTTAAGATGAAAGGGGATTGATTGGGCCGAAGATGATGACTGACACAAGATGGATGACGATCAAATTTAGACACCTAGGCCAATTTGGATAATAACTTCTAAAACGAAGTTCAGTGGATTTGGATTGAGAAAACGATGGTGGATATGCAACCTAGATATTTTTTAAGATGTTCCTATATGATTGGTATGATAAACAGATGACCTTTGGAAGATTACGGGTGAACTGAAGGTGATAAAATTCTCTGATTTCTATAAACGGCTTGGAAAACAACAAGCTTTCGGGGTCCAATAGATTAACTTTCTGGATTTTTCCCCAAATAAGGATCAAACTCGCCTAAACAGGTAACAGACTTGCCTAAAGAGTGATCATATTCACCCAAAAAAATAGTAGATTCACCCAAACAGGGAGCAGATTTTCCTGAACAGGGTGCAGGTTCGCCCAAATAAGGGTCAGGGTCGCCCAAACAGAGTGTAGGATCACCCAAACAGGGGTCATATTCACCCAAACAAAGTGCAGGGTCGCCCAAATAGGGTACAAGGTCACCTGAACAGGGTGTAGGGTCGCCTGAACAGGGGGCAGGGTCACCTGAACAGGGTGTAGGGTCACCTGAACAGATGGCAGGATCACTTAAACAGGGTGTAGGGTCGCCTGATCAGAGGGAAAGATCACCCAAACAGGGGTCAGGGTCGCCTGAATAGAGGGCAGGACCACCCAAACAAGGTGCAGGGTTGCCTAAAACTATGATAGACTTGTCTAAACAGCTTTCAGACTTGCCTAAACAGTTAGCAGATTCGCCTATTTCCTAAACAGTATGGTTTTGTGCAAAAACGGGACTGCCCAGACTTGTCTAAATCTAAAAATGATCAAACGGCACTGACAAATGGGGAAACGAACAACTCTAACAAGGGAACAGACTCTCCAAACAGACAAATGGATTCCCTTAACAGGGAAACAGACTCTCCTAACGGAGAAACGAACTCTCCTAATAGGGAAACGGACTAGCCAAATGAGGAAACGGACTCCTCGAACAGACAAACGGATTCTTCGAATGGACAATCGAATTCTCCAAACGGGGAAACGGACTCTCCTAACAGGGAAACAGACTCAACGAACAGACAAATGGATTCTCTTAATGGGGAAATGGACTCTTCGAACAGACAAACAGATTCTCCAAACGAGGAAACAGACTCGTCTAACGGACAAATGAATTGACTGAACGGATGAACTGACTAACTGAATGGAAGACAGGATTGGCTAAATGGAAGACGGGATTGGTTGTTCAGGGAGAAAATTCACCCAAGTATGTTGCAAATTCACCTATTTCCAAGGAATGATCGAATATGATGGTTTAGGGACAGCAAGCACAATCTCCCAAAGATTAAGCAAGTTCACCCTTTTTGAAGAAACAGGCGAATATGATGGGTTGTTTGACTGACTGAATGAATTAGACAACAAGCAAAATTTCCCCTTTATGTATCAAGTTCGCCCAAAACAGTAGCAAGCTCACCCAAACAGTGTGCAGGTTCGCTTGTTCTGTGGAGAATGGGCGAATTTGACAGGAAACAACTGAGAAATGGCTCATACAAAAGGTAGGATCGCCCCTATGGACAGCAGGTTCACCCCAAATAGAAGCAAATTCGCCCCTAACAAAGGAAAATTCGCCCAAATGACAGACTTTGACTGGACTGGATGAAAAACAGCTAATTATGGCAAAGGACAAAATCACAGCAAGCAACAAATAGAAGGTAAGGTTGACTCAACCAAAATACATGCACTAATTTCACACAAATAAGACAGTTCAAGCAACACAATCCTAAAATTAGTGAGAAAGGTATGGCCAACATGGTCCTCTATCTAGGCTGAACAAGGTGATCTAGGGAGTCCTCGATATACACACGGTATGTGAGGCACAACTGTGAACACCAGTCTGTCACAATCATCAGTCGAGAGCCTCAGCCAAGTACTGGAAACTCAAACCAACTCTTCACATCTTAGCTAGGTATCACCCTAGCTTCAAAACTATGCCAGACACAACGTGACTGGATTGGGGTACAGTTTTGGCTCTGCCCCCTTTATATACCCCACCAGTACACATGGTTGGGATCGTCCCTTGGGGTGATAAATCCTAAATTAGCAGGTCTAGCTAAAAGAAGACACTAGACATTTTCGGCTGGTCCCCAGGCTCACACGAAGCGCAAGGGGAGAGCTTGGGCGTACTAGTATCTCCTAGGTAACACAAATGGACTAAAGTAGACTACGATTTCTCATCACCGTGGATCACCAAATGTCAAAAGGGGATTGGATACGTCAATAGCCCACTTAACAAACATGGCAAACAAGTAGATTTGACCCTCTAATTAGTTCTACATGTGCCTAACTAGTATGGAAAATAACAAGCAAACTAAACTAACTATGTTGAGACCAATCCTTCTATAAGAAAATGTTAGTAGTTGGAACCTCCGGTCTTGGACGAATGAGAAATGGCTGCACAAACATTAGCAAAATGAAACACACTCACAAACAGACAAGTTAGGAGGGTCAGTACCTGAAAACGACAATAAACGAACACTGAAACTAGAAATTTAAGTCACTATTTTACCTCATGTTCACCTCTGTTTGAAGCAGAATCGCTTATTTTGGAAAGCAGAATTGCCTCTATTAGTAGCAGAATCACCTGTTTCAGAGGTAGATTCGCTTGTTTGCAAAAAGCAAGCTCGCCCAAGTCAAGAGCAGGGTCGCCTGTTTGAGAAACAAGGAGCAGATTTTCCCTTGTTTGACAGATGGGCGAATCTGCAAATGCAATGCATATTTGCCTCTATTTAAGGCAGGCTTGCCTGTTTTGACAACAGAATCACCCATGTTGCTGCAGAATCGCCTATTTCAGTATCAGAATTGCCTCTATGTGTAACCTGAACCTGCAAAATTTGAAACAACATAGCACATAAAAGGAACAAACCCATTTGTGGATCCCACCGGGCGTGCCAGAAATGTGTGCAACATGTTTTCTAACCTTAAATGATGCAAAATAAAAGAAATGAAAAAGGAAGAACACAAAGCAACACCTCAAGATTAGCCTAGTTAGGCTGAACAAAACAAAGATGAAACAAATATTTTACCTTGCCCAAGTCGATTGGTTGGTTTTCCCTTTGGAGTTGATCGTTTGTGTGCTCCTTTGATGGAAAATCACCTAAAACTAGATGCGAAATGATGTGGATTCAATGGAGGATGCAATGATGGAGTTTAGTATTGGATAAGTGTATGAAAAATGCATGCAAAATGAGCTTGAAGAGTGCAACAATGGTGAATTCAAGAGCTTGAATGTTTGAATGTGTGAGTTTGAATGCTTGAGAGTTGAGTGCTTGTGAATTGTGAATAAATGAAAATGAGGCCAAAATCCTCTATTTTAGGGGAAAAAGCTTTAGAGAAATGGATGGCTAGGATTTAGCCACCATGGACAAGATGAAGGGTTGTGGTGAGTTGAGGACTCACAAGCCTTCACATCTTGCCATGTGGAAATGAGGTGGAAAGGGGGAGTGTGATGTGGAGGTATTTGAAAGTATCTTGGGATTGGGAGAAGATTTCATCAAAAAGGAAGTTATTGTCCCCAAGTGGGAAGGATGTGACACGAGGAATTTTGGAATTCCTCAATAATCCTCATGGGAAAGAGAGAAATATTGGAGCAATAAATGTGAATTTTTAATTCACATGATTGGAGGGTACTTGGAAGTATTTTAGAGATAAGACAAGGTCTCCTCATAAAGGAGGTTCTTGTCCCCATGTGGGAGATGTGACACATGAGAAATTTTAGAATTTCTCAACAACCCACATAGGGAAGAGGAGAGCCTTGGAGCAATAAATGTGAATTTTTAATTCACATGGGGAAGAGGTTGTCTTGGCTAAACGAAGAAAGAACTTATGAAGGTTGACTTAGAGGCATGCCATAAATGGCATGAGGATTAGATTAAGGTTGTGCAAACAGGTGATTAAGGAAGCTAATGAAGGATTAGAAGCAAGTTGCAAGATATGGAGGATGTGACATTAATCCTGATTAAAGGTGTGCACATCTTAATCATGGATTAATTAAACTAATCCAAATTAAAGGAAGATTATGGAGGATGTGACAAAGAGAGAAAAATAGGGAATTTAAAATTGATTTAAATTCCAAAGGCCAAATGACTAAATTAAATAAATTGATATATTTGTTTAGTTTAGAGAAGGGGTGAAAGGTAAAGTATTTAATTATTAAATTAAATACTTTATGAACCTTAGTAAAAGGAGAAATATTAATTAAATAAATCATTTAATTAATATCAATGGGGAATATGAGATAGACGAATAAAGGAAATGAATTTGACCATGCAGGAGTGGTCAAATTTGGATGTCTACACCTACAAATGGTCCAAGTACTGTTGATGAGACCAAATCCTATGAAAGCAATGGTAAAGAAAGGTATGCTCTCTTAAATAGTATTACTAATTCTGAATTAGTGAAAGTGATGAGTATAAAAACTACTAAAAAAATTGAGAAAATTTAGAAAGCATTTATGAAGGAGATGATAAGGTCAAAGAAGCTAAGATGCAGAATTTGAAGATCATGTTTGAGAACCTGCAGATGTCTGGAGATGAAAATGTTACAAGCTATATGCAAAGGGTAGATGAATTTGTTAGCTCCATCAGAGGTCTTGGTGGTGAACTCAAAAAACAAAAATTGGTAAAGAAAATTCTCAAAACCCTTCCTAAATCTTAGTCATAAAGTGTCTACTATTGAGGAATTTGCAAATTTGAATCAATATATCAAAGATCAGTTGTATGGCTCTCTAACTGCTTTTGAGATGAGAGAATTTAGTACAAATAGTGGTGCACAAGTTGAGACTAGTTTTAAAGCTGGAAAATCAGAGGAGATCAAGGAATCAGATCAGGAGGATCTTAACGATATAGAAGCTAACATTGTAAGGAGAATGAAGAAGGGTACTGGTAAGTACAATGGTAAGTTGTATTTCAAATGTTTCAGTTGTGGAAAGATAGGTCACTATGCTTCAAGATGTCCAAACAAAACTTTGAATAACAAAAATAAGGAGAACAAAGGTAAGATGATTAAGAAAAGTTATGTTAGAGAAGATGCAAGTATTTCTAATGATGAATGTTTGTTCATGGCTTTAAAAGATGAATTTGTTTTTGCTAACTCTAATAAATGTGTGAAGGAAATCCCTTCAGAGACAAAGGATAAGACTAAAGGTACATTGGTATTTTCTTTTCATGCTAGGCAAGAGAACTACTGGATCGTTGACAGTGGATGCTCTAATCATATGACTAGTGACAAGAGTAAGTTTGTTAAATTTGAAAAATATGGAGGATGTGTTAGATTTGGTGATGATACATCTGCTAAGATATGTGGAAAAGGTTCTATCAGTTTGGATGGAAAGCATAATACTAATGATGTTTACTATGTTAAGGGTTTAAGGCATAACCACTTGAGTGTTGGACAAATGTGTAACAAATGACACAATCTTATGTTTCAAGATGATGGATGTGAGATCAGAAAAGGATGTGGAACTATGGTTGTTGTTGGAAGAAGGACAAATAGAAATGTTTATCAACTTAAGGGTGTTGATGGTCATTGTTTTATGACTCAAATTAATGAAAGGTGGTTATGGCATAGGAGGATGTGTCACATCAATTTTGATAACTTAGTAAGAATCAATTCAATTCAAGTTGTAAGAGATTTGTCAAAGATTACAAGGCCTATCAATGTTGTCTATAAAGAATGTCAAATTGGAAAGCAAGCAAGAAGAAGCTTTAAAGTCAAAGAACAATCTACTACCAAACTATTGGAATTGGTACATACAAATATTTTTGGCCCTACAAGAGTAAGAAGTCTTCAAGGTCACAGGTATTTCATGCTATTAATTGATTATTATTCTAGAATGACATGGGTTACTTTTCTTAAAGAAAAATAAAAAGCTCTAGACAAGTTTAAAGCATTCAAAGTTATGGTTGAGAATGAAATGGATATGAAAATAAAATGTTTGAGATTTGAAAGAGGTGGAGAGTTCATCTCCAATGAGTTTAATATCTTTTGTGAGAATCATGGCATAAAGAGGCACTTGTCTACCCCTAGAACTCCTCAGTAGAATTGGGTAGTTGAAAGGAAGAATAGGACTATTCAAGAAGTTGCAAGAACCATGATGAAAGAGGAAAATCTACCGGAAGTCTACTGGAGAGAAGCAATTCATACTGTTATTTATATACTTAATAGAGTTCAATCAAGAGAAAATAGTACAAAGACTCCCTATGAGCTATGGTATGGAAGGATTCCTACTGTCAAGTACTTCAGAGTGTTTGGAAGCAAATGTTATATCAGAAGAGATGAAGATAACTTAGGAAAGTTTGATGCAAGGTCTTATGAAGGTAGCTTCCTTAGATACTCTACTAGAAACAAAGTTTATCGATGCTACAACAAGAGATTGAGAAATATTGTTGAGAGTGCAAGTGTGAAAGTTGATGAAGATTTACAGAAGAATTCGATGATGATAGATGGATATGAATCAGATGAGTCTTCTTGCAGAGAAGAATAAAAAGAAAAAGAAGTGCAAATTGAAAAAGAAGCTCCAAAAAAGATTCCTAAAAATCCTAAGTATGTGTAGAAGAATCATTCTAAAGATCAAATCAGTGGAGATAAGAGCAAAGGTGTACTTACAAGAAGGAAAGTTATTGAAGAACAAGTAAATCTATGTTTACTTTATGAAGTTGAACCTAAAAATAGTGATTGAGGCATGCAAGGATGAATATTGGATAAAAGTTATGAAAGAAGAATTGTTGCAAATTGAGAAGAATCAAACTTGGGAACTTGTCCCAAGACCAGCAAACAAAAATGTAATTCGAACTAAGTGGGTATTCAAAAACAAACTAAATGAGAATGAAGAAGTGGTAAGGAAAAAGGAAAGGCTTTTGTGTAAAGGCTACTCACAAGTTGAAGGAATAGATTTTGAGGATATATTTGTTCTGGTGGCAAGAATGGAAGCCATCAAAATGTTTTTGGCTTTTGCAGCACATAAGGATTTCAAAGTTTATCAAATGGATGTGAAGTATGCTTTCTTGAATGGAGAATTGGAAGAAAAGGTATACATAGACCAACCTGAAGGATTCCAGTTATCAGACAAATCAGATATGGTTTGCAGATTGAAAAAGGCATTATATGGACTGAAGCAAGCTCCTAGAGCTTGGTATGCAAGGTTGGATAGGTATTTTGATACAACAAGGATTCGACAAAGGTACCGCAAATAGCAATCTCTACTTTAAAGTTGAAAAAGATCAAATCCTGATTGTGGTTATATATGTTGATGACATAATCTTTGGAGGCAACGAAGCTATGTGCAAGAAGTTTGCAAAGGAAATGCAGAAAGAGTTTGAAATGTCTATGTTTCAGGGGATGAATTTCTTCCTTGGACTACAAATGAATCAAACATATAAAGGTATTTTTTATTTATAATCAAAGTATGTCAAGGAAATGTTGAAGAAGTTTGGAATGGAAGATTCTAAACTAGTTTGTATTCCTATGGTTACTAGTTGCAAGCTGAGTAGGAATGATGAATCTCCTAAGGCTGATTAGAGCAAGTATAGATCAATGATGGTGGACTACTATATCTAACTACTACTAGACCGGATATCATGCATGCAGTTTGTCTTGTGGCTAGATTTCAAAAAGATCCTAGAGAGTCACATGTTGCAATAATAAAGAGGATATTCAAATACTTGAAGGGTACTCCAGATCATGGCTTTTGGTATCCAAAGGATATTGATTTTACTTTGAGTGCTTACATAGATGCAGATTGGGCTAATTGTGTGAATGACAGTTAAAGCACAAGTGGTGATGCATTCTTTCTTGGATGTAGATTGGTGTCATAGCTAAGCAAGAAACAAGATTCAGTGTTTTTATCTAATGCAGAGGTAGAATATATTGCAGCAGCATCTTGTTGCACTCAAGTGTTGTGGATGAAGCAAACATTGAAAGATATTAGGGTGGTATATGATGAACCAATTTCTATGTTTTATGATAATACAAGTGCTATCAATATTTCAAAGAATTTGGTAATGCATTTAAGGACAACATATCTCAATTTGGTATCACTTTTTGAGAGAGAAGGTTGTAAAGAATGAAGTTAAGCTTGAATGTGTGCCTACAAAGGATCAAGTTGCTAATACATTCACTAAGGCTCTTCCTAATGATACATTTGAGTATCTCTGGGAAAAGTTGGGGGTTATTGCCCCTCCTTTGAACTAGATGCATAAGGAGATGCATCAATTCAATGGATTTCAAGATTCACTATTTGGTCTAGACTGATGTTGGTGGCTACCTCTCAGCGGGAGTAGGTAGTAACATTGTTGGTTCTTGCAGTCAAGGGGGTGTGTGTTGTCATTATGCAGTGGTTGTTGATTGGTGCAGTATGGTGTGTGCTCCTAAGAGGGAGTATACGAAATAGTAAAGAAATAGAAGTTGCAAAGCACTTGTGAGAAAGTTGATTGATGTCAAAAGATAAACATAAGTGATGCAAATCTTTTGTCATTTTCCATTGATGTCAAATTGGAGAGAGAGTCATGTGAAAAAAGATAGTTAAGGGAAAGAGAATCATGTGAAAATGTTCAGTTGTCAATTGAGAAAGGGGGGAGAACAGTATAGTTGGAGAGTGAGTAATGAGAAAAGAGGAAAGGAAGTAGGTATGGAGCAGAGTTGATATTGATGGTTTTTCACATCATGTGTTGCCATCAATGACAAAGGGGGAGATTGTTGCAAGTATGAGCAGTTAGTATTGTCATTGATGTCAACAAGCCTATGTTGTCTTTGGTGTCAACTATATGAGAAGAAGATTGTTGCAATAGTATGTGTAGTTGATGGTATTGTTTATATTGTTGCATTTATGATTCTTTGATTAATTGCATTATGTTGTCATTAGTAAGCTATTGGTGTCAACCTCTAGTGTTGCTTTGATAAGCTTATGTATATGGTTGAGGAAGTGATGGAGATGATGAGGATTTGTTTCTAGTACTTGGCTTCCAAGTGCTTTTGAGAAAATTTGATAAAAAGAGGAAACAGTAATGTTCCGGGTTGAAGAGTAATGTTTTGGTGTTTCTCCACATTTCTTCTAGGTTGAAGATCTACCTATGCGCTTTAGATATGTTGATCAGAGGTGTTCAGAGGTATTGTATTCAAATTTTGGTGTGTTGGATCGTTGTGCAGAAGTTATGTTCACTAGTGTGTGAACAGTGTATTGTAGAAGTGTCTGGGAGAAATATTTTTGCTCCATGTTTCTTCGCAATTTGGTTTTAGGTCTTGCGGATCTGAAGGCATGCTGATAGTGTTTGTATCTTTCTTCAGTTGAAATTGTTCAAGGTTTGGTGCTTCGGAAGTCAGTTTTTTATGTTGCAGTGTATGGAAAAATCGTCTGAGTGTATTGGGCGTGTACATTCTTCGAGTGAAATATGTTGCGAAGGAGTTTGTTGGTTTTTAAAGTGTTTGTGGAATATTCCAAATTGTGTTAAGATGACATTTGTTGTTCGTGAGTTTTTGTTGAATCAAAGGAAGCGTGCACTTAAAAGTTTAATGGTGTTTACACAGGTAACGATCGACCTTGGTGTTTACACTAATTGCGATGGATGTTTATTGTTTGTAGAAGCATGTTGTAGCTTGGTGTTATAGATTTGGATCTCAGATAAGGAGTGGTGTGGTCCGCTTTCACTTCTATCTGCCACGGAAGAGTTTTGGTGTCCACCTAATTTGAATTTGCATGGTTGAGGTACGTAACCGACCTTGGAGAATGTTTTCAAGGTTGAAGATGATATAAACATGAGTTGAGTTGTTGAGGGATGCAAAGATAGACAAGTATGATGTGTATGATGTGAATTACAAAGTGTTAGTGTGCGAATTTGAGAAGTGCGGTGTGATCTTTCATGTGTTAGATTGTTGGATGCAGTGAGCAGAAGGTGTCTACAATTCTTCAGTCAATTTTCGAAGGTGTTGGTGATATTGTGGTGGATTTCCCTTTTGCATTGAGATAGATTTCTTTGTGTAACATTCTTCTCTATCTTCTTTTATATTTTGGCAGTGGGCCTTTCTTTTATTGGGCAGCGAGCCCTTTGTATTTGGTGTTGATATTACTTTATATTGTGAGTTAATCCTCACCGTGGTTTTTCCCATCTTAGGTTTTCCACGTAAATCCAGTGTTCTCTTATACATGGTGTTGATTTAATTCAATTTCTATTATTTGATTTTCATGCTAAATCATTATAACAGATTAAGGGTTAATTGAAGGAACGTGGATTTGAATGTTTGAGGGTTTTGAGGTTTTAAGATACAACTGATTCACCCCCCGCCCTCAGTTGTCATGTGCATTCAACATCCCTTTAAGGTGTGTTCTCATGTGCCTTCTAGTAATGTTGAGGTTTCAAACAAAAGTTGTGCCCTTTCTCTTATGCCTATAGTTCCCTCTATTGGCATTCCCAATAGCATGGCTAAGGCTTATGTTGCAAGTCGTAGATGATCTTTTCCAAATGTTGCAAGTGCTAAAGGTATTGTTCACCCTTTGAGAGAGAAAATGCAACCCATCCCTTATGTCAAATCCTCCCTAGTGGTGATTTATGGCTAACATGTGGTAGAAAATGACTTTTATCATCATAAGGGCCTAGTGTGTAAATTCTACAATCTTTGGCCTTCTTTGCCTAACCTTCACAAATGGGTCTTGGATTCTTGGAGGCCTCTTGTCAAAGGAAAGAACAATCTCTCCCCCTGTGCAAAGGGTTTCTTGATTGCTTTTTTACCTCTTCAAAGGACAAAGATATGGTGCTTGACAGTAAGATGTGGTCTTGGGGAGAGCACTCTCTCCCTCCATCAAGCCTTCCTCAACTTCCTTTAACCCCCTTATTAAGCCCTTAAATGTGTGTCATGTGTGGTTAGACTTTTGAATCTCCATATCCAGTTTTGGGAGGATTCATGTTACAAAGCCATAGGCAACTCTATTGAATGCTTCTTGAAGGTTGATGATTCCACTCTTCCTACATTGGGCACTCTACTTTTGCTAAGATTCTTGTGGACATTGACATCAAGCATCTTCCTAGCGATTTGGTTTTGATGGCGGGAGATAAGCCTTGGACTTAACCACTTGACTATGAGGTTGTCCCTTTCAAATGCAAAAGATGCTTTACCATTGGTTACCTAGCTATTGATTGTCCTCTCTCAATGCAAGGGAATGCCTACTTGGTGGAAGAATGTTAATGAAGATCACTTGACTATTCATGCCCCTAATTCCTTGACAAATGGCTCCTCTCATGATGACGTGTCTTCTTAGGAGAATGATTCTTTAGCTTTTGATGCAACTTTGACAAGCCTACTCTTGTTCTTTTGAGCCCCATTGGAGGACCTCTTGCTCCAATCTCTCAATTAGCTTTGCCTTTTGCTTTAGATCAACTTCAAATTACTCATGTGGTGGAGGGTCACCATCATCTTCTCCTCATTGATCTATTGCTCCTTCACACTTTGATGGGCTCATGTGATGGAATATTATATCTCCTAAACTACAATTGAGAGGAAGAAAGGTCTTCCTAAACATTTCTCCCAAACTCATACTAGACTGGAGGGGGTGAACCCAATAAGGGTCCCTAGCTTTATCTTTTGATTGTAATTGTATTTGACAACCTAGTTGCAATTGCATCTCACTTTTCTTTATCTTGTTGACTAGTTTGGTTTGTCCCATTGTTCATGGTACATGTTTAGTCTACCTTTTGGCTATGTTATTATACAAAGATTTGGGCCCTTTCAATCCTGCTTATCAATGTCGAAAACATAATCTAATAGTGATATATATCTTAAACACACCTACCTACTTGTCAATCAGAGAGCAATTTTGAAATACCCATATTAGACATTACATACCTTAGGCACCTCTAAAATTGATATCTTGACTTTTAGGTTAGTGCATTTATGTTGTCCACGATAGGTTAGTAGGTTTGTAACTTTCCAAGTTTGTTATATTTTTATATATGACAAATTATCATAAAATTAGACGCAATGAAGGTTTCACATATAAATAGCAAAAATTACCACCACCCACAATGGGTCATAATGAAGGTTGGATGTTTAAATGGCTATCAATTTATGTTAAAAATATATATATATTACCCACGTACTCCATTACAACATCCTCTCAATGCCATTGTAATTTTCGATCTTGATGTAATTATAAGCTATAGCTTTAAAATATGCATAAGTTTGAACATTCAACCTTTAATAATTCAAATTTATTATTGATTTGTTTATATAATGATACTAAGCCATAAAAAAGGCATATATCAATGTCACGTCCCCTTGTTCGTCAAGAAACTTGAGACTAGTTTTAGTTGCACACTTCAAGAGCAAAATTTGGGCTCTTATTCCCACGAGACATCTAATGATTGTTTATTCAATACAATAAGTTGCAAGTTTTTAGAAACTTAGATCATGCATCCATGTAACCCTACAATGAAGTGGCAAATTCACCATGGCCTACCTATATGTAAAAGGCATCATAAGCATCCAAATACAATGACCGTATGTCAATATCAAATTCACCCCATTTTTATTGTCATAAATCACTTGTACGTGTGCCAACCATATTTATTACTTCAACCTCTCTTTTATTGTGACACTGTTTTGTTATTTGTTCAATTGAGATATAAACATAGAATGAGAAAACCTAAAGCATGGATTTTACCCACCAAAGTTAGCCTCTAAAGCAAGGACGTTAACCCACCAAAGCTTATACAAACTCTAGCTAGATTGCGAGGCAAGTGTAAAGAACCTTCAAGGATGATTCAAGCCCTTAGAAGGTTAAAGCATTGAAATACATATATCAAGAAAATTGAAGGTTATGCTATGCTTCTTCAAGCTTGGATCAATCATTCAAGAAACTTGTTCTTGCACATGAAACTGCCGAAGGACTCTTTCTTTGATGGTTAAGGTTCAACATTTGAAGTGGTCACGTTGCAAGTTTCATATCCTCTCCCTACTGTATATATCAAACAAGGCCACAACTTTTCAACATAATAGATATTGTTAAGATTTGGGAAGGATTTTCCTAATCCCGTCTAGATATTGTAAGACGCGCAAAATATCATTTTGGGTCTAAGTTTGCAAGTAAAAAAATTCAAGCAACATTTCCAATAAGAACTACTAGTTAGTGATGGCGGAGTATAACTCAAATGGACCTGAGCAAGTAATTATAGTAATGAACGAGTAAACCCCAATCGGCTCAACATCCAAAATTGATTCAATTATAGATTTTGTAAAATACGTCTCCTCGTCAGAGAGAACAGCTATCTCATGACACGTCTTACAGATGAGGCAAAATGAAAGCATCACTGAGGCAAAATGACGTCTTAGAACTGAAGGACCACCATGTTTCAACATTCAAGTTTTGTAGCAGCCAGAATGGTCCATGGTTGCCTCACCAATCATGTATTTTCTAGATTGGTTTATAACCGTTGCACACCTGCACCATAAGCATTTTTTTATATAGCATACAATTGATGATGTAATGCACCGGATATTTTAAGTTCAAGTTTAGCATTGTGCATATTAAATGCTACTATTTTTTTCATTAGTAAGCACAGTTTTTGACAAACCCCCATGATGGAACCAAAACTCCTATAAGTGCGCAAAATGTTGTGTCCCATGCAGAAAATAGTAACAATCAGCAGGCCACAGATTTTTGGCAAACTGCCACAACGTAATCCAATCTCTGTCACGAATCGGGCAAATGATTTTGATTAAGGCTTGTGGGCTTTTCAACTAACTGCCTCGAGGAAATGTCCTCTCATGATAGACAGAAATTGCTGCATATGCAAAATATGGAAGAATACAATCTTGAATATTTTTTATATAGATAGAATTGGTAGGTGTAATGCCAAGTTTGTCAACGTTGTGGCAGTCTTGGTGCAATGAAGTTGGGATATCGGTGATTCATATAAAAATCGAGTACAAATAACTGAGATCTCCTGCCAGTGGTTATAATTGTCCAAATAGATATATAGCCGCAAATTGGGGTGTAATACAAAAGCACGTCTGTATTGACTGAAGACGGATTTCTTTAGTTATTTGAATTTTACAAGGGCAAGGAAGCATTTGTTTTACCAATCAACACACATATATTTCAATAACCAGTTCGCCTACAGGGAGCTTTCTTAAAAACATCTAGACTTGAGCACTATTAAAGAATAGTACTTCCATTCAAATTTGTACTTAAATCACTTGCACACTTATTTGCTGTCTGCCCACATTGCCCAAGGTCATAAAACTGGTCATTCAGGATTGAAAGTACCATTATTTTTACAACTGGTGTAGAATACAAAAGCACGACTGTATGACTGATGACAGATTTCTTTAATTATTTGAATTTTACAAGGGCAAGGAAACATTTGATTCGCCAATCAAAACATTAATATATTTCAATAACCAGTTCACCTTAGAATTGAAAGTACCATTATTTTTACAATTGTTGGTAGAATACAAAAGCACGACTGTATGACTGATGACAGATTTCTTTAATTATTTGAATTTTACAAGGGCAAGGAAACATTTGTTTTACCAATCAAAACACAAATATATTTCAATAACCAGTTCTCCTTAGGATTGAAAGTACCATTATTTTTACAAGGCTTTTATAATTTCCACAGTTAGAATGCTTTGACAGTGAAACCAGTTATTTGATCGCTTGAATTTAGGAAATTACCAGCATCCAATTAGCAACTTACATGAGAATATGAATTAGAAGGCATTGCACTTACAGTTGATATTTGCAATTACACTAACCATATTGTCAGAAAAATTGGACCCCAATTCACTGTTCTTGGAAATATATTAAATGCTGAATAATGAATTTAGGAAATTACCAGCTTCTAATATACTGCTGACAGACAATAATTTAGGCAAATTTCAAGCCCCTCTAATGTACCGACTGCTGCCAGACAGGAATTTAGACAATTAGGAGCATCTTATTTAACAGTTTAATAGGAGAAGATCAATGCGAAGAATTCAAGAAAGTAAAAGGCAGACCTCATGACATTGCATTTGTACTAATAATTTTCTTGGCAAACTCATAACCAAATTGACTACACTCAGAAACATGTTAAACAGCTAAACATTGACCTTGCCAAGCTAGATTTAAAATATATTGTGCAATTTAGAGTCAAGTTTTGTACTAACGGTCTACAGATTTTATAGTACTGCAATAGCAAAACAGCATCATGCTTCAGATTCAGGAAATATCTTCTAGTAAAAGCTATAGTTAACACAACAATTCTTTTAAATATCACTTACAATGAGTAAAAATAAACAGCCATTAAAGATCATTATTGAGGCCTATAAAATGCAATATCTTATTATTATTAATTATGAGCATAAATAAATACAAGGCCAACTTGACCAAATTGTCATCTGATGCAACAAAAAACGATTTTTCCCTGCCATTCTAATCAAAACAGAATACATGTTTATGTGCATAAAATTTCCGTTCCTAAAATATTTAAAGAAACTATCCCTAAAACCCTAGAACCATGCAAGAAAATGAAAGTGGTGACAAATTTCTTCAAATAAACTTCACAAGAGAAAATCTAAGAACTGCAGCAAAGTCAAAAAAATCTCAAAAACTGGAGAGGAAATATAGAAAAGATGGAAGCTCTAGGTGAAGAGAGAGAAACAAGAAATTAACTGATTAAAAGACAAAGTTACTTGATTCAAAGACAAACACAGAAAGAAGGGGGAAATAAGTCATGCCAGTTAAAAGATAAGAGTATTAAGTGTAAAGCTAAACCCTTTACTACAGAATGTGTCTTTTGGCCACTTTGCAAATTGCAAATGCTGGGGCAGGTTATCATCAAGAAAGTCAAACCATGCAAACCAAAACCATCAAAGACAAGATGACTGCGGATGTTGCAAATTTACAAATGAAGCCAAGGCAAGGTCAAACATGATGGTTGATCATACATAGCTGCCACAGCAGTAGATAGAAATTTTGAGATGCAGACATTCCAAAATATAATGGAGGGATAGATCATAGAAAAGGTCCACAAAAGATAAACAAAAAATCAAGTTGTGCAAGTAAAGCAACAGCTACGAAAAATAAGAAATGTGAAGCAGAAAGAGATGTGAGAAATATAGCCAAAATAGCAACCATTAGAAAATGCAACCAGAGCTTAATGCAATTTTTAGACCCCCAGCCTATTGTTAGTCATATCTTAGCATCTACAACTGGCCTATTTAAGTAATGCGCCATGAGAGTCTAAATTGGCTAAGCCTCCAAAACCTGAAAAATAAACAAAACTATTAGTTTTACTTTTCTTTTATAGTCCAACAAATTAAACACTTAAATTAATTAAATACACTGACAATGAAAAATGTTCATCTCACCATTTATGTTGTTTCCACAGCTTCTACAGCCTCTAGCTTTAACTTTTTGTTTGCTTCTGATGTGTTTCCATCCGATGCTGGAGCAAACCTGAAGGAAACAGAAGAATCATAATAATTCTCCACTATTTTGCAAGAAAGCCCTTGAGTGAGCTTATATAGTTTTACTTTTAACAAAATAGCATGGTCTTATCAAACAATTCTGATTTTAATCAGAGGAAACAAGGTACAATCATTTCTACAGAATCACACTTGAAGCAGATTTTACCTCGCAGCCCTTGCTTTTCTCTTGTTATCTTCCGAAGAGTCTGATTTTGCATCAAGTCCAAATCTAGCTAGACGGGCTTTTTTCTTTGATTCATCATCAGCAGCAGAACGTGGAGAAAGTCCGAATCTGTCACAAACTCAAAAAACCCTGCTATCAGAATAAAACCTAACTAACCAAGAAAAGATGTACATGTATAATATAAGCACACAGAAAGAATTGACCAGGCAATTATCCAGTCAGATGTCAAATATCAAAAAACAATGGAAATATTACAGGAAGAACAAACCTCTCAGCTCTGGCTTTTCTTCTCTCTTCCTCTGATAATTTAGTGTCACCTAAACTTGGCGAGTTAGGCTTTAGACTGCCATTTGATGACTCGCTAAATCTGCTCCAAAATAAACCAAACCAAAGGTGATTGTTAGAGAATTCTATTTATTAAAATCTTGGGTCACAAAATTTACATTGAACTGCACAATTTTAAGTACCTGAAATAGAAAAACAAAGTTCTGCTAAGTAGATAATATAACATAGTATGGTTAACCTACCCAGTGCAATCGGCTAAAACCACAAAATTAGCAACACGGCTGTGACATGGAAGAGATTAACTCTGGTTTTTTCTTAATTTTAAAGAAACAAGTTGGGAATAAATGATTTCCAAAAACAATGTTTAATATATAGACCTATGAATTTTAAACATATACAGATTTCCCAACAACTAGTGACTAGCAAAAAGCATAGGCAAGCAGCCTAATCGATTGGACTCAATAACACATGGCTTATCTTGATATGTTTCTGATAAGGGCATTTTGTATTCCTGTGTGCTAATCCTAGGTTGAAACTGTTTCCAAAATTATATATTACCATGTTTATTTACTGTGCTATCTGCAAGTTGCCTATTGCAGTAGGCAATCTACTGAACACAACTTATGGGTGTACTCCTTGTCCACCTCTCTATTTTCCAAGTAAAAAAGGAACTTTACACCTTCAGACCTCAGGCTCGATCCATCACAATTGCAGACAAACTCTATAAACTGATGAAATGTTTTATTTGAGGTACATGCTGGGAGAGAAATTTAAGTGTCAGTTTCCTCTAGAGTCTAGATTTCAACTGTGCTTCCCAGTGAAACACAAGTCATGTCACAAAGGGACCATCCTTAAAAATTTATAAAGATAATATTAATCTTACCTGTATTGATGTCATAAAGAATTGGACATTATTCATGGAGCACAAATTGGACATTTCACAGGGATCAATAACCATGTTGTCAAAGGAACTCCCTTTTGATCAACCATGTTACCAACAACTGGCTTAATGAAGATTGGTATTACACGTTTTACAAGACATTTTAGTGGAAGCCCAAACTGTAGTGAATTGTTCCATGGCTCAACCACACAAATCCACAAATGTGAAAGAGGATGTGAATAAAAAGCCAAATGTATAGCTTGAGGGGGCATGATTCAAACCTTCTGGCAAAAAAGCAAAACAATATGATATGGTTTGACGAAGGATGAAGTCTTCAAGTTAAACCTTATCTGACCAAAAGTAACTCAGAATAATCATAATTGCATATTTTGAGAAAAACTTATGAAATCAATGAAGCCTATAAACTTATAAAGTGCTCACAAAGGCAGATGTCGGAGAGATAAGATAAGGCATATGACATTTCAGACTACACGAATTGGGCCCACAAAGCTGTTATAAAAGAAGCAGCATCGAGGATTTTGTGGAAGAGGAAGGTGAAGATGAAAGACAGAGGCCATACTGCAAGAGATGTTGCCAAGATTAATTCAAACAAAGTAAAACAAAACTCTTAAGTGCCCCTATAGATTTATTCACACAAATACATACGAAAAGAGAGCTTTTTGCATTGAAAAGGACAAACATGATATTTTGTTCACTACTACCCAGTAGCACCATTCTGTAACAGGATATAACAGTGCTATGTTCATATTATTTAAATGCCACAGATATCCAATGTATATGGGATGAACACCTTGAGAAACAAAATCATGCTGTGTGATCTATATAATAAATAGCAGGAACAGAGGTGATATCATTGAGCAGATTGATGTGCTAACTAAAAAAGTGGAAAAGCTGAGACAGGAGGTGAAATATGCAGCAAATCCTGCAAAGTTTAATCACAGGGAGCAGAGCAAACCTAGTCATAAATATACCTTCCATGTGGATAGGATGTCAATATAAGAAACATTTCACAAAAGTAATCATCTTTATCAGCCAGTTTATCATGCCGCACGGCCAAATTGTTTAATGTTAACTCCTGTATCAGTTGGAGTTTTGGGATTTATCATTTATACATAAAATAAATATTAAATATAGATTCTGGTAACTTGGTACAGTTTTAGCCTCTTATGGAAGTGAGTCACACGCATTCCACAAACTTAACCCCCAATTTTGTAATGTTAAAATATTAGCGTAGAGGTTTATTTTTGTGTGATCAAAGAAGCCCTAAAATAAGTATTTAACTCATCCACAGGAAAATTTGATGATTGTTTTTGCATATATGTTCTTTAAGTAACAAGGCAACTAAACTAAACATGGTACATACAATTGACCAAGTGGTTCTGGTGGAATGGCAACTAAACTAAACATAGTATATATAATCGACCAAGTGGTTCTGGTGGAATGGCAATGGTAGACACTCATAACAGCACAACCAAGGTTTAAACTCCCACACCACAATAAAATGGCCAGCCAAGTGCTAAACATGAAACAAACATGTATCAAGGAACTGCCACGTAATGGCAATGCTAAACACAGGTATAAGCATGGCGCAGGTTCAAATTCTCTCATTACAATTAGATGGCCCTTAATGCCAATGGTGAGGTTGTAATGTAACAGCCATTCGGCATATCTGAGATTTAATGAAATTTTAGAAAGCTTACACACCAATATGAGTACCATTCACAATCACCATTCATCTAGAAAAGCAGAACAAAGTTACCAAGTGGTACCATAAGTAGACATAGAAAGCAAAGAATACTTATCCATATAGTTAAACATACAAATTTTCCTTAAAGCGCCTGGCATGCTTTGAAATTTAATAAGAAAAGAATTAAATATCAGTTGTTCAGACCTATAAAAGTAAATTTAGCCTCGAGAAAAGACATATCATTTGTGGGCTCCAAGCCAAGTGAACAACATACCCTAAAAGGCTAAATGCATCAAAAGAATGTTCCAAAATATTACACAAAAGATAACACTTAATTAACCCTTGAGTGAGGATGTAAAAAGATGAACTTCATAAACCTCCAATTTTTGAGAAAAAAATTACTTCAAACACTGTGCAAAGTCCAGTTTTCTCTTAACTGGTTGTTAGGTCCAAACCCAATATTTACAAAAAATTGAACCATATATAAGGTAGGTATATTAGATGATCATTTCAATTTCACAAGGAATGTGTGTCATATGCTAGGCTACAGCCTGGACATCACCTTTAGCTTTTACTACAGAAGACCTCAATTTCATTCTAAAGTGCAGATTCAAAATGTGAATCCCCTCATCGAATGGGATAACCTCAAGTGGTGAAAGCATTGGAGTCTTTATAACAGAACTCCAGCTTAAATTCTTGTGACCCTTGATAAAATACTAAATTTGGATAAAATAACGTATATTCCTCACTGAATGGGATGAGTCGGGTGGTACAAAGCATTGGAACTTTCATTGTAAAGACATAGGTTTGCATCTGTATGATGCATGATAATAACGTTGAAAATAAATGAAATAAGGTGAAATTCCTCATCCAATAGGATGAGTTCTCATTATAGACACCTTGGAATTTTCATAATAAAGCCCCAAATTCGAATCCCAGTGAAACAAGATAAAAGTGTTAAAATTAGATAAAATATTGCTAATACCCTTGTTGAGAGAGATAAGTCCAAGAGGAAAAATAATCTTCCATCCTTGCATAACAGTGTCCACAGTTCAAATATAGACCAGAAACTGGACAAATATAGTACCCGATTCAGAGGTTACACCGTACCTTGCAAAGAACACAAGTCCAAGTGCAGGGTGAATTTGACTCGAAGAGATTCGTAACATCCAAGCCGAAGGTTGACCCAGAAGGGAAGATTTCCAAGACAAAAACAAAAATAAAAAACGAAACCCTTCAGAGTATAAAGGGGGGAAACTTACCAAATCAAAGAAAAAATAAAAGAGTGATCCCGCTCACTTAAAATGAAAATGCATGCATTGCCGGATGGGCAGCCGAGAAAGTTAGGGTGAACATTTCCTTAGGGTTGAAACCCTAAAAATGAAATGAGCTGCAAATTAAAAGCAGAGATACATAGCCCAAAATTTTGTTACCTCGCGGCTCTTGACCTACGCTTCTCCTCCTCCGTCAACTGCAACGCCAAACCAAACCTCTCTGCACGACGATGCTTCTTTTCCAAATCAGTCAAGGCCTCCGCAGTGCTCGTTGTAACTCCCCCGTTATCTTTCCCGTCATTAGACGATTTCTCCACGGCGGCCGGTTCCACAAATTTCGCAGGCTCGCACTTATCAGTGCTCGTAATGCTTCCACATGAATCTTCTTCTTTTGCATTTGCAGTGCATTCACGCTCCTGCTCCTCCTTACCTGCTGCATCATTACAATTTGTTTGTACGTCTTCTGACGGAGGCGTGGACTCTACGAATTCCGGCTTCTGGGGCTTAGCTACGCCATTTTCCGGCAGAGAAGAGGACTTTTCCAGCCTTTCAAGCAAAGCAGGCCTTAGACCGGCGGTGCTCAAACCCTTTTTAGAAAGTTCGTCTCGCAGCTCTTGCACCTTCATTTTCTTCCACTCTTTCGGGGCATCCGCTGCATTCTCCTGCTTCGCCATTGCCGGTGAGAATAAAGTAACAGGGCACCTAATTGTCGAAGAAACTCTCCGCTATAAACTACAGAGCCCTGGTAAGAGCCAAGAAAAACCCTAGAACATGCATGTGAGAGACGGAGAGTTATAAGCTTTAATTTCGCGAAAAGAAGATAAACCAAAGAGTCAAGTCCGTCTGTTGGTGTGCTCCTTTGGCCGCGTTAAATGCCCATAAAAATTGGAGATGCTGGGAGTCCGTGCATCAGTAAATTTAGATTGTTCCCCTTTATCGTATTTTATGCGTTTCTTTCACAGGGCCTCAGATTTTTAAAACAGCCTCCATCTAGTAAGCCGACTTAGGGTACGGTCTCATGGAGGGGGGCTTCCTTAAAAATCTCAGCGTATGCTGCTTAGCGTTTTTAGGAATATTTCAAAGTTCTTGGTCCCATGGATTTAATCTTGCAATTCTGCTTAAAAATTTAAGCTCCAAAATTTAAGGAATGAACTGTAGTATTTTGATAAAAAATAATAAATAAATGAAAATTCTCTCATTTTTATTTTCTAATAAGAATTTAAAATTTTAGATGAGAGACAAGTGGTATAAAAAACTCCTAAGCTGTAGGGGCAAATTTCTAGCCCCACCCCAATTTCATCAGTGGAAATATTCATGCCTATACTGTAGGGGCTCCTATTTTAATGGAAAAGATTTCAATTAATCCCGTAGCACAATTTTTTTTTTTTCCCATGGGACCTCTTGCTCCATGAAAATAGAAGCCCAAGCCCCCCATGGGACCATGCAGTTAGGTGTTTCCCAGTGTAAGGGATTTAATCACACTTAGCCTAAATATTTATTGCTAATTAAAAATAAAAAATCAATTAGTAAATAATTAATTTAGATAATAATAGTTGATAAGGGTGAGGTCTTGCTTCGGGATTTATTTTGAAGGAACAGAGGTCTCACGAAGCAAAACAAGTGTAGGTAGTGGCTAGTACTTGCCTTTATAGTATTTTAATTATAGTATTTTAAATTTAATAAAAATAAATGTAAGTTTTGTTAATGTGAATAAAACTAAATGTTAATTTTGTTAATTATAGTATTAACATAATATTTAAAAATGTCACATTAATGTTAATTTTTATTAAAATTATATAAATAATTAACATTATAATGTAAATTGTATGATAATGCATGTTTATATTAATAAAATAAAAGGTATTATAAAGATATTATAAATATAAAAAAAAAATTAAATGATAGTATAATATAATTAAAAGAAAAAAATGATAATTATATAAATATAAAATTTATCTAATAATTATGATAATATGTATAATACACTATAAATTTATTATATTATATTAAATAATATTTATTGATTATATAATATAAATTTAAAAAAGAATTTTTAAAATTATTTTATATTAAATAAAATATAAATAAAATGAAATGATTATATAATATAAGTATATGAAAGAATTAAATAACTAGCATACATATATTGAATATTAATATATATAAAATACGTCACGAGTTATCTTTTCTCAAGGCGCCTATTTTCATCAACTTATTCAAAACAACATAATCTGTCCATATGCTATCACCGTTTCAATCAATCAAATAATATATGAGCAAAATAAATCAGGTGGAAAGACTCAATAGTGAAATAAAGCCAGAAAAACTAATATTAGAGGTTAAACACAAAGATGCTTAGTTGTCTTATGAGTTCCCATGAAATTTGAATTAACTTATTTGAAATTTGAATTGACAGATTTTAATTATAATTTGATTTTCAATACATATGTCTAATTTCTTCTTTAAACAAACGTGATACAATTGTCAATTAAGATAAGATCAAATATTAAATTTATGTATTTTCTTCACAAAGATACAAGATACGGTAACCAAACCCTAGTTTTGATTCTAGTGCATATTAAGAAAATGTAACCTTGCCAAGTTCCAAACCAAATGAGCCCTAGCAAGTCCAATAGACTCAACTTGGAGACTTTCCATCCCACTCAATAATAAAACAACCACAAATAAAAAGCAATAAACCTTACGACTCCTTGAATCTTTGTTTTGTTTTACTACAACAGATTTAAACAATGCAATTGGTTTCAACAGGACTAAAGCCAAATTTGCAGCCAAATTTGTGATAGCTAAACTCAAGTGAATCCAAAAAATGTAAAGTCAAACCTACGAGAAATCCAACTCCAGGAGAATAAAGCCAAACCTCGACCGCGAAGTTTTGAAACAATTATGATTCAACAACCTCTTTTAATAGAGGTCTTCATGAATTCAAAGATAAGAACATCTAAAGAAAGTTGTGAATAAAACAAATTTAAATTACTTTAAAAACAAAGCAAAAAAATAAATAAATATTGAAAAATAAATACACTATTGAAAAATAAACAAAAAAAAAATTACAAATAAATACATTGAAATTTCTTAAAATTATAAAAAAAATATTTGTGTTACTACTATAAATAAATGTTCACTCTAAAAACTTAAAAATTTATTACATGACACTAAGTATTTAGTTTTAATTTATTTTAATAGAGGTCTTCATGAATTTGTGAATAAAACAACTTTTAAACAACTTTTAAAAACAAAGCAAAAAAACTAAAAAACTATTGAAAAATAAATAAAAATAAATACATTGAAATTTGTTATAATTATAAAAATAATATTTATGTTACTACTATAAATAAATGTTCACCCTAAAAACTTAAAATTTATTAAATGAAACTAAGTATTTAGTTTTAATTTATTTTTTTAATTAAATTGATTTTAAAATCTAAAAAAACAACATTATTGCCACTGTGTAATATGTCTCTCGGTGTGAGAGGAAGATGGATCTCAAGATGGCTCTGCTCGGTGGGTTGGCGCGGGCTAGGGCCTGCGTGCCCTAGCTCGTCCTGATTCTGGCGTCCTTGCTCAGTCTAAGCCTTGTCTGTAGCTTTCGCGAGGGGTTGTTTTTGCTTGTTTGTTGGGGTGTGCTGGTCGAAGAGGGGTTTTTCGACCTGTTCTTTCTTGTGGGTGGGAGTTCTCTGCATTTTGCAGTGTGGGGTGTGCTCTCGGCGGGTGGCGTGTGGCAGTTTGAGACTGTGGGTCTCTTGCCCCGTCTCTTCTTCCTTATTTTCTAGGGTTTGTGCTCTTTGTTCCATGGAGAATCGAGGTCTAGCTCTTCTCAGGTGTCATCGGAGGATTTGGAGATGGTTGAGTCGTCTTCTTTGATGCATGTCAATGTTAAAGAAAACTCAGGCAAACCCCAATCTGGGGAAGGGGTCTCCTCTTCAAAAGGGATGTTTCGTATAAAAAAAGTAAATGGATGTTTGGAGAGATCGGAGGATCGTCCAGTTTTGGTTATTCAACCTGAGCAAGTTTCTGAGGATATTGAATATTGGTGCAATCATGCCCTTATTTGCAAATTTTTGGGGCTTCGTATTTCTTTACCTGTGCTGGAGTCCTGGGAACGTAGGGTTTGGAACCCAGAAGGAGATATGGAGATTCTTTTAGCAGCTAATAACTATTTTCTAGTTATCTTTTCAAGCATGTCGAATAGGAATAGGGCTTTTGAAGGAGGCTCGTATTTCGTTAACCAGGTGGGGCTCTTCATCAAGCCCTGGCACATGGGCTTCAACTCTGCTGAGGAGATCCCCTCACGGGTGCCCGTGTGGGTTCGATTGTCGAGGCTTCCATTGGAATTTTGGAGGGAAGATATTCTTCACTCAATCTCATTGCTTCTTGGAAAACCTGTGGGATCGGCTACACAAACTCAAGATTGTAAGGTAATTTCTTTTGCACGTATTTGTGTAGAGGTTGATTTAAATAATCTGTTACCAGATTCTATGGAGATCTGCATGGGAGAATCTTCTTGGATACAATAGCTAAATTACGAGACCCTTCCATTTAGATGCAAAATTTGTCATGAATATGGTCATTTACATCGCAGATGTCCCAGAAATAAATCTTCCCCCTTGGCTGCCCCTGGACCTCCTAGGGAGGACAAGGGGAAGGCTCCCTTGTCTGATGGATCTGCAGATAAGGAGGGATTTATTCTAGTTAAGCCCCATAACAAAGGCAAAGGCAAGAAGAGAACCTGGATGGATAGACAGAATGATGGCACTTTTAACAGGTTTGATGTTCTTGATGACTTGATCCAAGAGGAAGGAATTCCAGTTGAGATCTCTACTGGGGCTAAGGGTCAACACGAGGTTTAGGATGAGGATGCAAAGAAAGAGGATCAGATCTTAGCTCCAAGGGTTCAACAGGTTGGCCAGATGGATATGGACTTGCCTTCTCAAGTTCAAGATATCAGGGATCTCGGGGGGTCATAGGTTCCAGAGGATACAGTTGTGGTGGCTTATGTTCCCCTTGTTACTAAGGGGACATTGGGTTCCGTGAAGGGTAACAAAGCTTCTCTTGCCTTAGGCCTTCTGCAGAAATCCTTTAAAAAGGGGACTCTTGACAAACCGTCAAGGAGTGGAAGGAAGACCAATCAAGAGAAGGTCAAGATTATGGGTGATACATTGGTTGAGTCAGGGTCTATGAAACCCATTGATTCCCACTTCTCCCAACCCCATAAATGATTGTTTTATCTTGGAATGTAAGGGGGTTGAACAACATCCCTAGACAAAAGGTTGTTCGCAAATTAATTAAGTCTCAGTCTCCTGATGTTGTCTTTATTCAGGAAACCAAGCTTACTATAGATGGTTTGGCTAATTGTGCCCCGCGTATTTGGCCTCAGGGCTATTGGCAAGGGTGGGTGCTCAGGGCAGTTCTGGGGGGGTGGCTTGCTTTTGGAACCCGAGGAAGGTTTCCCCCTTATGGTGGATTTCTAGCCGATCTTCCATTTCTATGGCCGCCTCTAGCTTTGAGAATGGAGAAAGGTTCATTTTATCTAATATTTATGCTCCTACTGATTTCTTAGGTAAGTCACATCTCTGGGATCACATCAATTTCATTCGGTCCTTGGACCCATTTCTCCCGTGGATTATTGCTGGTGATTTTAATGTTGTTACTAGTTTGGATAAAAAATGTGGTGGGCTAGCCAGGCTGGACCCTTCTTCAAATTTGCTCAAAGAGAATATTGGTTTTCTGAATCTCATTGATGTGAAGCCAACCAATGGTGTATTTACATGGAACAATAGGAGGTGGGGTGTTGAGGCTATTTCCAAAAGGCTTGATAGATTTTTGGTATCCTGCTACTGGATGAGTAATAGGTGGTCCACCAGTTCATAAATTCTGGATTGGAGGGGCTCTGATCACTGGCCTATCAAGTTCTCTGCCACCTCATATGGGGTCACCAAAAACCCTTCTTTCAAGTTTCAGTTGATGTGGTTAAGAGATCAATCTCTTCAGGATCTTATGGTGGATTGGTGGTATGAAGGAATGCCTGCCCATGGTACGACCATGTTCACTTTTAGTAAGAGGCTTCAACATGTGAAATACAGGCTTAAGAGGTGGAATAAACAATGTTTTGGGAACCTGCATGTTCAGAAGGTTGTTGCTCAGTCCAAGTTGGATAATGTCACTCATTAGATTTGAGACCAAGGGTTGACCTCTGATCTGAGTAAAGTTGAGTTTGAGGCTCTTAAGGGATTAGAAGAGTGGGAGCTTCAGGAGGAGGTTTTTTGGAAGCAAAAATCTCATGTGGATTGGCTTCAGGAGGGGGACAGGAACACTGCTTTTTTTCATAACTCGGTTAAGGATCGGAAGCATGGGAATTCTATCTCCTCCCTTGTTTCGCTTGAAGGGGCTCAACTCTCATCCTGTGAAGAAATTTCTAGGAAGTTGTTAGGTATTTTTCAAATCTGTTTACTAGGGAGGATCTTGCTGCTAGGGCCGAGGAGCAGGTCATCTTGGATTGTATTCCCCACCTATTCTCTGCTGAGATGAATGGGGCTATTTTGCGTCTAATATTGTTGCTTGAACTAGAGAAAGTGGTGTTTAATATGAAACGAGGTAAGGCTCCTGGCCCAGATGGGTTTCCAGTTGAGTTCTTTCAGGAGTTTTGGGAGATAATAAAGTTTGATCTCCTTGATGTGGTTTAGGAATCACATAGGAACAAACAAATGCTTAAGTCTTTGAATTCTACTTTTTTGGCTCTCATACCTAAGAGGGAGGGGGCTACTTGGTTGGATCAATTCAGGCCTATTGCTTTATGTAATGTTGTCTACAAGATCATCACCAAATTGATTGCTGAGAGACTCAAACCTCTCCTTTGTGCTTTGATCTTTGTCAAGCAGGGTGGTTTTGTTGAAGGTAGACAAAATTTGGATGGTGTGGTGATTGCAATGGAGGCTATTCACTCTATGGCTACCTCCAAGGAGAAGGCTATGTTTATTAAACTAGACATGGCTAAAACCTATGACCGGGTGGGCTAGGAGTTCTTCCAAAAAATTCTCTTGGCTTTTGGATTTGAAGAGGAGTGGGTGAATTGGGTCCTTAGTTGTGTGACCTCGTCCTCCTTTTCAGTTCTCATTAATGGGGAACCTTCAAAATTGTTTAGTACTTCTCGGGGACTTCGGCAAGGAGACCCTTTATCTCCTTATTTATTCATTATCATGGTGGAGGGTCTTGGCAGATTTATTAAATCTCAGGTGAGGCAGGGTCTTATCCAAGGTTGGAGCTGGAATAATAATCTTCCTCCCTATTCTCATCTTCAGTTTGTGGATGATACTGGTTTGATGGGCATGGCTAGAGTTAGTGAAGCAGTGAACTTCAGGAGAGCTTTAGACATCTATTTGAAAGCTTCAGGTCAGAGTATTAATGATGATAAATCTTCCATTTATTTCTTTAATACTCCTTGGCTTATTCAGAGCAGGATTGCCAGGATACTCAGATTTCAGATCGGTTCTCTTCCCTTGATGTACCTTGGGATTCCTTTGGCTTTGGGATTTCAATGTAGAGATTATTGGTAGGGGATTTTGGACAAATTCTGCAGTAAGGTTAGTCATTGGACTTATAGGTGGCTATCTTCTGCAGGGAGAGTGATTCTCCTAAAGACTGTGATACAGTCTCTCCCCATTTATAGGTGTTGTGTGTAGGTTGCCCCTTCCACCTTTTTGAGGGAATTTGATGCTCTATCTCGGCAATTCCTTTGGTTGGGCAGCCTTCTATCCTCGAAGTGGAGTCTAGTCAAGTGGGAGTCTGTCTACAAGCCGAAGCATGTTGGGGGCCTTGGTCTTAGGTCTATGGCTCTAGTTGTCATGGCCTTGGCGGCCAAGTTGTACTGGAGGTGGTGCAACAACCAAGATCAGGATTGGGCTAAGATTCTTGCCTACAAGTATCTTCCAGGTGCTGATAGCCAGGATTTGTCGTGGCTTACTTTGTTGGGCAAAGGATCTTGTATCTGGGATACTCTCAAAAAGGGAGCTCAGCCTATTAAGGATGGTCTCTTCTGGATTTGTAATAGAGGCTTTGATGCTCTATTTTGGCAGGACTCTTGGGATGGCCACCCTCCCATTCTTTCTAGCTCCCCTCAGTTTCTACCTCTTTCCCATATCTTCGTTGATGCAGGGTGGATTAAGGTGGAGCATTGTAAAACTGTAAAGCATATTGGTCAAGTGGAGGTGACTTGCTGGAAGGATCCTCAGGAGTGGCCCATGGGTGGTTTTGATGTGGATCGTGTTGATCTGGCTGAAATCTTGGAGGGTAGGCTTTGCAGCTCCCTTAATGAGAGGGACACGTTGGCTTGGAGTCCTAGCCCAAAAGGTAAATTTACTATTGCTCAAGGTTATGATATGCTAGACAGGAACTTACATGGTCTAGCTGAGGTGCCCTGGTGGAAGAAGGTATGGAACAACTTTGCTTGGCCCAAATGCAATTTTTTCTTATGGTTGGTTGCTCAGAAGAAATGCCTCACTTGGGAGAATCTTCGTAAGCGAGGTTTTCAAGGACCCTCTATCTGCTTCCTTTGCTTGCATAGTGAGGAATGTACTTCCCATTTGTTCTTTCTTTTCCCTTTTTCTAGAGAGATGTGGCACAGGTGGTGGGAGGCTTAGCATCATGGTTGTATTCATGCTACCTCCCTAATTGAATTTTGTGAGAGCTTGGGTAGGCCTCCAGTGAAGACATCTTTCCTTCAGGTGGCTTGGGCTCTAGGGCCTATCTTCATTATCTGGAACCTTTGGCTGGAAAGGAATCGTAGAGTTTTTTGCGGTTCCAAATTAGGAAGTTCTCAATTGTGGCAGAAGATAATTAGCAGGCTTCAGGAGACTATTTTTGCTAAGTGTGATATGTCTAAAACTATCGATCCTGGTGATTATGTTATTGTGAGGAATTTGAGCTTGGGGGATAGTAGAAGGGGATGCATTGATGGAGGAGGACCCCGACATGTCAAGCAACGGGTTTGTCATGTTGGGAGGTGGACGCCTCCCCCTGTTGGGGTCCTGAAGATTAATACAGATGGTTCTTCTCGTGGGAACCCTGGTCATGCTGGTATTGGGGGTATAGGTAGAGGTAATGATGGGGGTGCGGTTTTTTTCTTCTCTGTTTACAAAGGACAACACTCTAATAATCTGATGGAGGCCCTTGCTATTAAGATTGCAGTTGAGAGAGGAAGCTTTTTAGGTTGGAAGAGGATTATCTGTGAGTCAGACTCTCAAATTGTTGTGGATATGTTGAACAACCAAAATTTGGATGATGTTAGTTGGCAACTAGTCTCAGTGGTCAGACAGATTCTAAGTTTATGCAGCTCCTTGGATTTTGTCTCCTTTTGTCATATCCCTAGAGAATGGAACAAAGTGGCTGACTGTTTGGAGAAGTGGGCCTCTGAGAAGGTGGATGGCTAGGATATTAGTGGAAGGGATGAGTTACCTTTTGATTATCTTGGGACTCTGGAGAGGTTATTATTAGAGGATAGGAATATGTAGTGTTGTTGGTGGTCTTTTTGGTTGTTTTCCTGGTCTAGTGGGCCTATGGCCTTTGCTTTGTTTCTTGGATTTGATTGAATAAATTTTTACCCCTTCTTTCAAAAAAAAAAAAAAATGTTTCTCAGTGTAATTATTTTTATTTTACTTTAATTTATCTTTTTAACATTCAAAATAAAAATAATGTATAAATATATATTATAAAATAAAAAAGTCTTTATAATTATACAAATGATGAAATACTATTGCAATGAGAAAATGATGAAAATAAGTGCCTTAACGTATTTTATATAAATAATAATGTTATATAAATACTAATTTATTATAATAATTAGGGAAATTAAATTAATTATAATTATTAATATTAAATTTTAGTATTAATAATAATGAAATCATTATAAAACTGATTATGATATAAAAAAAAAGTATTTTAGACTAAATAAGATTCAAATCGATTTAAAACCATTTTTAAATTTGCTTTAAATCTACTTTAAATCTGCTTGAAAAAATGTCTACATACAATTATTGTAGTTATGCTAGTTGCATGTCCTTTGAACGTCAAATTCAATCTAAAGAGTTTTTCCTTACATTGAATTTTGCTTTTTGATGGATGCCATTGTAATACAACTCTCCACGTAATTATTATTTAAACATAAAATTTATATAATAATAGTTCTTAGTTCTCAAATGTAGCCAAAATAATAGTTCTTAATTATGAAAACTAGGCAAAATAATAGTTCTTAGTTCTCAAATGTAGCCAAAATAATAGTTCTTAGTTCTCAAAACTAGGCAAAATAATAGTTCTTAGTTCTTAAAACTAGGAAAAATAATAGTTCATTTTCACTTTTCCTAAAAATCCTCCAATAACACACACAACTTCTTAGCCAATCATATTGATGAAAAATAATTTTTATAATTTATAAAATTAAATATTTTGCAAGTTCACTTTACAAAATTGAATTTTTTTTTTTTCAAAAAAAATTATTGTTTTTGATTGGTTGAAAGCTAACTTGTTAAAAACTAATTAACTAAGAAAAACAAAACTCATTGCAATAGAATTGCCTCGTGGCAATACTATTGTAATGAGTTTTGTTTTTTCCTCAACAATAGCAACCCCTACTTTTTAGCTCAAAAGCTTAAGAGGGTGCAAAAGGGGTGGGACTAGAAATTGCTCCACCAACTTAGGCTTTTTTCTCCCACTTGTCAATCATATGAAATTTTAAAATTCTCACCATTTAATTTTTTTATTAAATAATCCAAAAAAATCTAGCAGCACCCATTGAAAATTTTTAGGAAGCCCCTCTCCATGGGACCCCACCTTAAGTGTATTTAGTTTCAAGGTTCATGAGGAATAAATGATATTAATATTGTTTTAGAATAGTTTGTTTATTTTTATGAATATTTTAAAGTTTATATATATTGCTATTAGGATTCAACCATGTAGTTTTTTGAGTCAAAGTCATTGATCCAAGTTTCATGAGTAGTGATTCACAAAAACCCATCTCTCATGATAATGAATGGTCCACTTAGCACTCATTGCATCTAGGTGATGCTCACAGAGGTGAAGCATTGGGCCTTCCCGGGAGGTCACCCATCCCAGTACTACTCCAACTCAAGTAAGGTTAACCATGGAGTTTTTCTCCAAGGTTAAGCCCACTTAGCTTACAACCCCATTTGCAAAATCTTCAACAAGTGTTGTGCTTTGTGTGATTATTAATTTAATTTGACACATAAAATAGATTTAAATTGTATGGAATTAATCTTATAGAAAGTGTGAAACCTAATTACGAAATGAGTAAGGAGATGGTGTGCGCTCTACTGGCTAAGCGCGCGCCCATGGCCATTCAGACCAAGGCTGCATGTTGAGCCCTTCCAGTGCATGTAATCGGTGGATAGTGGATCGCTTTACAATCTTCAAGAGCTTCAAGGTGGGGGGTCTTTTTCCTGTGATTCGGGGGTGGGTCTTTGTTATTCCTACATGGTTTTCTCTACCGTGTGCCTACTCTTCTCCTGGTTGCTTCGCAGTGTATGGTGGTGGTTTATTTGTGGTCTGTGGGGGACGTGTTTACTGCGAGCTTGGCTTGCCTGCATAGGCCTTGGCCTTGGTTGGTGAGGTAGTGCTTTCCTTGCTTGGAAACGCCCTTTGTCTTTATTGCCCGTGAGGAGCTCTATTTAGGGGGTAGTTACTGCGTGGGGGTTGTGTAGTTCAACCTTGGTCAATTTCTTTTGCATGCGGTTGTGTGGTGCAGGTCGTGCCATAAGGGTTGGTCTTGTTTTTTGCATAGTAGTCTTATTGTTATCAATGTGTTGAATCTTCATTTGTTCAAGGGGACCGAGGGCTTGCATGCCCATTTAGGGTCATCATCTGCTATAATGTCGCAAGGGGAGTCATTTGGAGCGAGCCCCAAGATGGATTTTCTAAGTTGTGTTTGCCTCGAAACCTGCTTCATAGGTGGAGAAAATGTATGATAACAACATTTTTTCATCAGATCTGGAGAAGATTGAGATGGGTTCGTCAGGGGGATCATGAATTTCAAAGATTAATGGGTGCCTAGAAAGGTGCAATGAGAGGTTGAATTTGGTGATTCTAATGGAGATGTTGGCAGAGGATATTGATTACTACTCAAGACATTCCCTTTATTGCAAGTTCTTGGGTTTGAGAATCTTGTTGCAATTTTTGGAATGCTGGGCTTAGAGGACATGGATTCCAGTGGGGGAGATGGAGATTTGGCTCATGGCGAATAACTATTTTATGGTTACATTTGATTGCATGGAAAATAGGATCAAGGTGTTTGAAGGGGGCCCTTACTTTTACAACCAGGTGGGCTTGTTTATTAAACCATGGCATGTGGGCTTCAATCCGACTGAGGAGCTTTCGAGTTAGGTTCCAGTTTGGGTTCGACTATCAAGGCTCCCAGTCGAATGTTGGCATGATGATGTTTTGCATTTACTGGCCTCGATGCTTGGTAGACCTGTTGGTTCTTTGTAGTAGACACAGTTCAAAAAGGTAATGACATATGCTCGATTTTGTGTGGAAATTGACTTAAGAAAACCACTGCCGGATTCTATAGAAGTTTGTGTAGGATCTTATTCATGGGTGCAGTAGCGAGACTATGAGACCTTGCCTTTTTGATGTCATATTTTCCACGAATATGGCCACTTACAGTGTATATGTCCAAGGGCTAAGCCTTTGGAGGCTCAATCTTCTCAACCTCCTTGTAATCCACTTAGGGTTGATAAGGGCAAGGATCCTATTCCAAGTGGTGGTGTTGGTGATGATGGTTTTATTCCTATCAGAGATCAAAACAAAAATAAGAGGTAGAAAAGGACTCTGAAGGAAAGGCAGGATGATGATACTTTTAATAGATTCGAGGTGTTGGATGATCTTAGCCAACAAGAAGTGAATCCAAGATTGTTAAATTTGGATCAGGGGACTTTGGGTACTAGACAGCATGGGCCTCCTTTTGAGGCTTTGTAGGTTAACCAACAAGAGGTGAATTTGGGCTTACCATGCTTAGAGTAGGATGGGGGAGGTTTAGGGTAGGAGGGGCTTAGTTCAGGGGTCTCGCTTGCTTTGCAGGTTGATGGGACTTTGAATTTGGACACATATCAATAGATGGTGGCTCAGGAGGAGTTAGGTCATGCTACTGAAGTTTTTAAGGTTGGTGAGGTTTTGTCTCATCCCTCGTGGAGAATAGGCACGAAGGTGGGTAAGAACAGTAACTTGTCTCCTCAATTGGGTATTATGCAAAAATATCTTAAGAAAGGGGGGCAAAGAAAGTACCTAAGCTTGGTAGGAAGAAATATTTGGAGAAGATTAAAATGATAGGGGAGACTTTGGTGGAGTCATGGTCAGTCAAGAATTTGGATTCTCATTTCTTGAGCCCCTTGAAATGATTATTATTTCATGGAATGTTATGGGCTTGAACAATGGCCCTCGACAAAAAGTTGTTCAGGAATTAGTTAGATGTCATTATCCTAATGTCCTTTTTTTGCAGGAGACCAAGCTTTCTATTGAGTGTATGACGGGCTTAGTGCCTAAGCTATGAAGGAATGGTGAATGTCAGTGCATTGGTGTATAGGGGTCTTCTGTGGGTGTGGCTTGCTTATGGAACCCTCAAAAGATTTGTCCCTAGTGGTGGGTGTCCTTTAATTCTCTCTCTCCATGGTGGCTTCTTGTTTTGAGATGGGGGAATTTGTTCTTTTTTCCAACATGTATGCGCCTATGGAGCTGCAGGGCAAGCATCTCTTGTGGTCCAATATTTGATCTGTCTGTAGCATGGCTCCTTACCATCCTTGGATTATTTGGGGTGACTTCAATGCTATTACTGAGCTTGTTGAGAAGAAGGGTGGTACTGTGAGACTGGAACCCTCTGTGTTGTTGCTCCAAGACAATATCTCAACCCTGAATCTTGTTGATATCAAGTCTGGCAATAGACAGTTTACCTAGAACAATTGAAGGGTTGATGATAATTACATTGCAAAATGCCTGGATTGATTCATGGTCTCCTACTTTTGGGTTGGTGGTATGTGGTCTTCTAGCTCTGAGATTTTGGACTAGAGAGGTTTGGACCATTGGCCTATAAAGCTTACTATCCTCTCTACTCAGATGCCTTGGACTCCCTCCTTCAAGTTTCAACTTATGTGGTTGTGTGAACCTGATCTCCATGGATATGTTGCTCAGTGGTGGAGGTATGGTAGACCTCCCCATGGTACTACAATGTATTTTTTTGCTAATCTTCTTCAGTTTGTCAAGTATCAGCTTAAGCGTTGGAACCGACAATGCTTCAAAAAAAAATTTCATGCAAAGTCTGTTGCACAGGCTGAGTTGGATGGTATTACGAGGATAATTAGGGAGAATGGAGTGACTAATAATCTGTTGCAGGAGGAGTCAAGGGCCTTGAAGGCTTTGGAGGAGTGAGAGTTGCAGGAGGAGGTCTTTTGGAAATAGAAAGCCCGAGTTGAGTGGCTCCAAGGAGATAGAAATTCTGCTTTCTTCTTCAATTTTGCAAAGGCTAGGTGTCATGGTAACTCTATTCTTGTTTTGTTCAATGATAGGGGAGAGACTCTTTCTTCATTTCATGATATTTCAAATGAAGTTGTATTGTATTTTACTTCCTTATTCAAAGAAGATTTGCAGGGTAGTTCTATGGAGGAAGCTCAGGTCCTTGTTTGTATCCCTTCCTTGGTTTCTAGGGAAATGATGGATCATCTCATGGGAGATATTTCTTTGGTGGAGTTGGAGGGGACTGTGTTTCAGATGAAGAAGGGGAAATCCCTAGGCCCTGATGGTTTCCCAATTGATTTCTTTCAAGAGTTTTGGGAGATTATCAAGCTAGACTTATTGGCGGTGGTCCAAGAATCTCAAAGGAATAAGTAGATGCTAAAGGCTCTAAATTCTACTTTCCTTGCTCTCATTCCCAAGTGTGAGGGTGGATAGGTTAAGCCACTTTTGTCCCATATCTCTTTGCAATGTTGTTTATAAGATTATTTCCAAGCTAATTGCTGACAGGCTGAAATAGTGTCTTAAGGTGCTCATTTCTGAGGAGCAAAGTGGTTTTGTGGAGGGTAGACAAATTTTGGATGGAATTATTATTGCAACGGGGACCATTCATTCTATGGCCAGTTTCAGAGAAAAGGCTATGTTTATCAAGCTTGATATGGCTAAGGCATATGATAGAGTCTGGTGGTCCTTCCTCCAGAAGGTTGTGGTTGCTTTTGGCTTTGGAGAAGAGTGGATTCAATGGGTCATGAGTTGCATTACGTTAGTCTCATTCTCCATTTTAATTAATGGGGAGCACTCTGAGCTTTTTGGTGCTTCTTATGGATTGAGGCAAGGTGACCCTCTCTCTCCTTACTTTTTTCTTCTACTTGTTGAAGGTTTGGGACACTTATTGAGAAGACATGTGGAGTTGAGCCTCATTCAGGGGTGGTGGTGGGGAGGTGACTTACCCCCGCAATCCCATTTGTAGTTTGTGGATGACACAACTTTGATGGGTATGGCCACTATTCAGGAAGTCGTGAATCTGCGTAAGGTTCTAGATATTTATCTTGTGGCTTCAAGACAATTATTTAATGAAGACAAGTCTTCCATCTTTTTCTTCAACACTCTAGATTCCATTCAGAGGAGAATCGCTCATATTCTTCGGTTCCAAATTGGGGCTCTTCCTTTGTCTTATCTTGGGATTTCTATCATAGTGGGTAGGTTACCAAGGGATTTGTGGCAGCCTATTCTGGATAAATTTTGTGCCAAAAGTTGCTCATTGGACCAATCATTGGTTTTCCTTTGCGAGTCATGTTCAGTTGCTTAAGTCTGTGGTTCAGGCTCTCCCCATCTATCGTTGTATGATTCAGGTGGCCTTGATAGGTTTTGTTAGGGAGTTGGACTCCTTAGTAAGACAACTCTTATGGGTTGGTAGCTTGATGTCTTCTAAATGGAGCCTTGTTAAATGGGATATTGTGTGTTTCCCAAAGCAGTATGGTGGTTTGGGGTTAAGGAAGTCATTGCTGGATGGTATGGATTTGGTAGCTAAATTATATTGGAGGTGGTGTATTGAGCAAGATCAGATCTGGGCTAGCATTCTATCCCACAAGTACTTCCAAGGCATCCCTCGAAAATATATCCCTCGCTACCCTTTGGTGGGAAAGGGCTCGACAATTTGGATTACTCTCAAGAAAGGAGTTGCGCTTGTCAAAGATGGCTTGTTTTGGATATGCAAACATGGGACGAAGGCTTATTTTTGGTATGATTCTTGGGATGGATACCCCCTCCTAATTTGTTGAATTTGTGCCAAAGATTCTGTGATGTTGGTTGGTTGAGATTGAGGGACTTTAAATTGCTTTCTTTTCAAGGGTAGCTGGTGAGAGCAAGGTGGAAGAATCTCGTTGAGTGGTCGGTGGTGGATATGGAGGAGTGTGTAGTGCTTCATAATATTCTTTTTGGTAGATGATGTAGTTCCCTCATGGATGAGGATGTTCTTTCTTGGTCTCCTAAATCGAAGGGTACTTTTACTGTTGCTTCTAGATACCAGATGCTACTTTCTTAGAGGATCAAGAGGGTGGAAGGTCCTTGGTGGAAGAAGGTCTGGAATAAGTTTGCTTGGCTGAAGTGTAACTGCTTTATTTGGACTTTGGCTTGGAATAGGTATTTGACATGGGATAATATACAGAAGCAGGGTTTTCAGGGACCCTCTATGTGTGTTCTTTGTGGATGTGGTGAGGAAGATTCTTCTTAGTTGTTCTTTCGGTGTCCCTTTACTTTGCTACTTTGACACTTTTGGTGGGGAGTTTGGAACAACCCCTGTGTTCATGCCTCCTCCTTGGTGGATTTTTGGAATAGCTTGGGAAGACCACCCTCGTTGGCTTCCTTTTTACAGGATGTATGGTATGTTGGGCCTATTTTCTTATTGTGGTAGGTTTGGCTATAAAAGAATAGGAGGATTTTTAGAGGTGAAAACTTGCGGGTCCAACAGGTGTGGCACAAAATTTTAGGTATGATTCATGAGACAATTGAAGCTAAGGGGGAGGTGGTGTTTCCAATGGAGAAAAGGGATGTAGAGATGGTGGAAAGTCTAGGTATCCAAGGGTTATCCTCGACCTCTACTTGTTGCAGGAGAGGAAGGCAAGTGAGGCAACAAATTAAAAGAGTGGGGAGCTAGCAGCCCCCTTTAGTTGGCACTTTGAAGATTAATACTGATGGTTCTTCTAGGGGCAATCTGGGACCTGTTGGAGTCGGTGGGGTTGGTAGGGACTCTTTTGGTTTGGTGGTTTTCCTCTTTTCTGTCCATAAAGGTTTGTAGACTATCACCTTATGGAAGGTTTGGCGATTCTCTATGCTTTAGAAAGGGACTATGATTTGGGGTGGCACAAGGTTATTTATGAGTTGGATTCTTAGGTTTTGATCAACTTGCTTAATGAACAAAAGGTGTCTGATGTTAGCTGGCAGTTAGCGATGACGGTGCAACAAATTTTGCAGATTGGTTCCTTGATGGAGATGGTGTCTTTTGTCCATATTCCTAGGGAGTGGAATAGGACAACAAATCGCCTGGCTAAATGGGCTTCTGAGCATTTGGATTGTTGGAAGATTGAGGAATGGGCGCAAGTCCCCCATGAGCTCTATATGGACTTGGAGAGGGTTCTTGCTAAGGAAAAAGTTGATGTTGGTGTTGGTTGACTTTGTCTCTTTCTCTGTTTGGCTTGTTCTTTTGGGCTTCTTTGGGCTTTAAGCCTTTGCTTTGATTTAATGCCCTTTTATGAGGTTCAATAAAGTTCTTACCCCTTTTTATTAAAAAAAATCTCATAGAAAGTGTATGTGTGAATATGTATGTCTTCATCTATTAGATTTTTGAGAAGTCAAAGTGGTACCTAAAGAAACCATTGAGGAACTTGCTAAATCATTCAATGAATGGATTCTCTTAGTTCAAACCCCTTGATAGACTAAATTAATGGCCATAAGAAAGATCAAGAGATAGCATTCGTAAAAATGTAGATTTGATTTCTTAGTTACCCTTTAGAATTGAATTTTCTCTAATTATCCTTGCATTCTCTTCTTAAATTAAGTGAGTAATGAATGTCTTTAAATACCATGACATAACATGTTACATGAAATGTGTGCTAGGTCGGCTCACAATGGCTATTAAAGAGCGGTGAGAATTTTGAGTTTGAATTTAGAGCCTTGGACTTTGTGAATCACATTTCTACTCTCTTTGAAATGTACCTTGGTCAATCCCATGTCCCACAACATGATCTATATGAATAAAGCATTTATTTTTAGGTAGGAAAAGAATGTATAAAAATCAATACCAGTGGGGGTGAAATAGAGATCAATATGGATGAATAGGTACAAGATTGTAAGCCAAGACTAACACAAGCACTTGTCAATGGGTTATTGCATTAAAACATTTTGATTGAGGTGGGCACAAAACTAAATAGAAATTAGCATGGGTGTGTTAATTTTACCATTACATTATGTCTCCACTTTGATGTGGGTTTGTGAATCTAATCATAAGTATGCATTTTTTAAGTATATGGACTTTATCAACCAACATGAAAAATAAATATTCAACACTAATAAAGGATATTATCTCTATAAAAGGACGCAACTTGAATCTTCTTTGTATTCTCCTTAGTATGAGCACTTTATTTGAATGTACAAAATGGAAAAAAAATATCTACCACACGATCGAAATAGGCTCAAATTGCAAGCTAATTTAACTATATATTAAAAATGAGAAAGAAGAGAAGGGATATGGAAATATGCATGTTTGAAATGTGGTATGAAAAAATCATGTGATGAAGAAACACAGTGAGGGTTCATGTGGTGTGGTGATATGATAAAATTTCATGTGATGCAAGCAATGCGATAAAACTCCACATGGTGTCACAATGCAATAAAACTCTACAAAATGATATAACTTCATCTAAACATGGTGGTATAAGTCACTATCTAGCACAATATTTTATGTAAAATATCAAATATGAAGATTGTTAGTGATGATGCATGTTGCTCCAATTGGTTGCATCCAATAGATGTAAGGAATTGGAGACAAAAAAAGATACATGCTAATTATGAAAGATAAAAGTGATAAAATAATCAAGTAAGATGCAATTGTGTAAGCGTGTATATCATGGGGAAGGCATGTTACCCCCAGTTTGGGAAATCAATAAGATAGCTCTAAAATCTATATGTGATCATGTTAGCATAAGATATGGGGACATAAGATAGAAGTGATGTTAAGAAACATAAAGATGTAATCATAAGATATAGACATGATAAGAATTCAAGCATGAAAATTATGTGAAATAAGCATGATTATATCTAACACATGTAACCATAAGCATGATATAAATCATGAGGTAAATGAATATTAATAGATGAATCAGTGATAATTTTATAACTTGAACATTATATGTTAATTTATATAATAATAGAGGATAAATATGTATATTTTTACGGTTGACAAGGAATAAATGATATTAATATTATTTGAGAATAATATATTTTTATTCGATAAATATTTTAAAGTTTAAATTGATACAAAAAATTGCATATTTATGTTGTGTTTTGTGTGATTGATTTTTAGTATTGTTTATTTAATTTGACATATAAAATAGATTTGAATTACATGGAATAAATCTTACAGAAAGTGCACTTCACAATAAGAATGTATTTGTCTATTAGATATCTAATTTAAGTGAAAAATGAATATCTTTAAATATGATTATATAAAAACATGTCACATGAAATGTGTACTAGGTCAACTCACAATGGCTAGTAAAAAGGGGTGAGAATTTTGAATTTGAATTTAGTGCCTTAGACTTTGCAAGTCACATTTTTCAAACTCTTCAAAATTGGCTTCAATTAACATTGTGTCCCACAAAAATGAGCTAAAGGGATAGAGTGTTGATTTGAGGTGGGAATGAATATTGCATTGGGTCATTCCCACTGAGATAGCACAAAATTAAATGAAAATTAGCATGGTTATATTAATTTTACCATTGCATTGTGACCCTACTTTGATGTGTGTGTGAATATAATCATAAGCATGCATTTTAAAGTATGTGGACTTCCTCAACCAACATAAAAAATAAATATTTAAACACTCATAAAGGATATTATCTCTATAAAAGGATACAGTGAATCTTCTTTGTATTTTCCTTGGTATGAGAACTCTATTTTAAATGTGCAAAATAATAAAAGTGTGCAATAAGCATTACTTGACACATGATTGAAATTGGCTTAAATTATATGTTGATTTAACTATCTATGAAAAATGAGAAAAGAAGAGAAGGGATATGAAACTATGCATGTTCAAAAAGTTGTAAATTTTTTTTTATTTCATGTAAAAACATGATAAGGGTTCACCTAATGCACGATGATGTGATAAAGGTTTTTGTGATGCGAGCAATGCAATAAAACTCCACATGATGTTGCAATGTAATAAAACTCTACAAGATGATATAACTTCATATAAACATGGTGGTAAGTCTCTATCTAGCACAAGATTTTATATGAAATATCAACCATGAAGATTATTAGTGGTGATGCATGCCCCTCCAATAGATGCAAGTAATTGGAGGAGAGAGAAAAAAGATACATGATAATAATGTAAAATAAAAAGCAATAAAACAATCAAATAAGATGTAATAGTTTAAGCAAGTATATCATGGGGGATGCATGATGGCCTCATACTTGCCCTTAGATTAGATAATCCAATATGTATGTGATCATGCTAGCATAAGATATGGGGACATAAGATAGAAGTAATGTGAGGAAACATAAAGATGCAATCATAATGTATAAACATGGTAAGAATTCAAGCATGAAAAATATGTGAGATGAGCATGATAATATCCAAAGCATGTAAGCTATAAGCATGATATATCATGAAGTGAACATGTATCAATGGATGAATCATTAATAAGGTTTATGACTTGAACATTGTATCATAAGACAAAGCATTGATTTGGAGCATGGAATACAAGATTCTCATATAATATAGGTGTTATGAGCATATATATAAGACACATAAATAGGATAAGATATACCATTAGGAACATGTGAGGATTAATAAGCATTAAGAACATGAAATAAGAAAATCATGAAAACATAGCATGCATGTAGCATAGTGGCTAAAATATATAAACTTATAGATGATTCTCTCCCTCTTGCATTTGAAGAATTTCCAAGGCTTGATCATACAAAGACACATTGTATTTTTCATGTTATACTTGAAAAAGTTTGTAAAATTATATTTTTGAATTTGTATACATGTTTATTGGTAACTCTCTTGTACAAGTAGATAAATTATCAAAATATTTTATATAAGAATATACATAAGCAATAAAATTATTTGAAAGAAAAAAATTCTATTAGTAGTCATCATGTTTTTATACTTTATTATTGTTTAAAGCTACTATTAAATTCATTAAATCAAGTATGTCAATATAACTAGGTTTTTAAAAAATTGAGGAAATTTAATAAAAAAGTTAGATGATCAACTATCATTTATTACAGGTTTCTCTTAAATCTCATGTGTAACATCAATATAGGATGTGTTATGTTCAACAAGAACAACCTTGTGACAAACATTAGAAGAACCCTTAGCATTTGCTTTCATAGGATTAACCTTGTCAAGCAAAGTTGTTTGCTCATAAGTATGCTCAATTTTTATTTCCTCTTTGTCTATAAGATCTTGAATTTTATATTTGAATGCATGACATCTATCTAAATGATTTCCATGAATGTAACAATAAATACCCAAATACTTAGCATTTTGTGGTGCAAGATTAGAGTTATCTATTGGCTTGACAATAAGTGAGGTAATATGATTGTGTTTCAAAAGGTGTTCTAATACTATATGTGAAGGTGCCTATACGTGAAGGCTCTTTCACTATAGTGAATTTCATAAATTATGTTGGTTTGGAAAGTGCATTATGATTATCATGAATATGATTAGGTATGACCTTATTACCCCCATTTTTCTAAATATTAAAATAATTTTAAATTGTATGAATTTTATAAATTACATTGGTTTGGAAAGCATTTATCCTCTAAAGAGGGGAAGTAAACCATCAATTAATATATGTTGAATTTCAACATCATGTTAGGAAAGGTGTCTCAATTGTATCATAATCTTCAAATGTAATTAACTGGCTAGAGTAGGTTATGGCGACATATAGCTCTTTGAGATCTTCATTTTTTAAAAGGGCTCAATTAGTCCCTTAAATCAAATGTTATGGTCTCCAAAAGTTATGCCTCCCATATCACAAACGTAAAATCATATGTGTCACATAAGAAGAGTCGTAACAAGTTATGCATGTGGATAACATTCACCAACATATGGCATGTTACTATGAATTTCATAAAGCATATTTAGAGGGTTTAAATAAGACAAATTAGAGCATCCAATTTAGGAGGATAATTATTACATATTATGACACTCTTATAGAACTTGTTCTCAATTTTGAGTGATGGAATTTTAATAATATAGAGTTTAATCGAATTACAATATGATTAAGCCAATAAACTTATTTTAATAAAATAATAGAGAAGTAATTTAAAAAATCAACTCATGAAATGCAAACCATTACACTAGATATGCATGGAGAAACCCTTGCAAGAAAAATCCCTCTCCAAAGAGACCCAAACTTATATTATTTCAAAAGATAAAGTACATAATGCAATCTACTTATACCTCTACTAGTAGACCAATTGTGTAAGAGTACCTACAAAGAACCATATAATCCACTATCCCATATCTCCAACATATAAGAAAATAATAAATAATAAATCATCAATTGGTATCGAAAACATGAGCCATATAAAAAATGCAATGACCATATGGTCATAGTTAAACATCTCATGATAGTATGTAACTCCTCTTACACCTTTTAGACACTAAGGTTATTAAATTTATCTTTACTGGTCATAGAATTGATGTGAAAGGGTGTAATATTTGGGATCCCGTGGTTATAAAATTTATCTATAATTAGTATGTGATTTTCATGGAGCTTATTTACCTTCTGCTATAATTAAGTAACCAAAGGAGTGTGGGAAAACTATTGTGTAGATACAGGCAAAGAATAAGAAAGTTGCACTAAAGGTTTAGGTTAAACTACATGAGGAAGGCAGTATGGAGAGTTCAAAGAGTTTGGAAGAAGAATTAGAATCTCCACATAAACTTTGAAGGAGGTCCACTCAACAAATGAGGCAATTAGAAAGGTGTGGCCTACTTAATTTTAGATGTATATTTTCTTTATTGACTAACATTAATGAGCCTAGAATAGTTAAAGAGTAAAAAAATGGATGATTGTGAGTCTTAGAAATTAGCCATGGATGACAATATGGATACATTACGAAATAATTATACATGGGACTTGGTTTAGTCGTGTGAAGGATAGAAACATGTTGGTTTTTAAATGGGTGTTCAAAAAGAACTCAAACTTTTATGGTAACATTAAGAAGTATAAAGTGTGGTTGGTTTCCAAAGGTTATTCCTAGGTCGAGGGAATATATTTTGGTGATATTTTCTCCTTATTTTCAAATTTTGCATATATTATAATGTTATTAGCTTGTGTTGATCCTCTTGACATTGAAGTTTAGTACATGGATGTAAAGACAACTTTTGTGCATGATTATTTAGAAGTAATCTATATGTCATAGCCATAACACTAGAAGAAGGCTCTAAGTTAGATCATGTTGTGTTTACTATAAATAGAATGGTGATTATTTATCATTATCACTATATCTAATAATCATATGTTTTTATTTGGTAATGATAAGGAAATGATTAGGAACTTAAAATCTCAACTTTCATTATTGTTTGAAATGAAGGACTTTGATGCCACTAAGAAATCCTTAGGATAGAAATTAGATGAGATAAGGTTAACAAAAACTTTAGATTGGTCAAAGGATCTATCTTGAGTATATTTTATAGCATTTAAATATGATCGACAATAAATTGGTGAGTGTTCCTATTTTTACAAGAGATAAGTTTTTAGTTGAGAGATGTCCTAAGACACTAGTAGAGACAAAGGATATGAGTTTAGTGCCTTATGATAGAATATTTTGGAACCTTATGTATGTTATGGTATGCACCAAACTATGAATTTCCCAAGTAGTGGAAGTTTTGAGTCATTACCTTAATAATATGGATAGGAACATTTGGTTGTAGTGAAGAGGGTATTTAGGTATTTGTAGGGTACTTTCAAGTATTCCATTTATTACCATGCCAATTTTTTAGAGTACCAAAACTCAATAGGCGTATGTAGGGTTATGTAGATTCAAATTAGGTGGGGTATCAACAACAAAAGTTTTATTATCATTATATATTTAGCTTATTTAGTGGTGTGGTGAGTTCGATGAGTAGGTGACAAGTTGTGGTCAATTTATCCATAAAAGGTAGAGTAATTTATAGTTACTCATGTTTATAAGGAATCTATTTAATTTTTGAGATTGTGTTTAATTGTTGGGTTGGATCAAATAGTAGTTTGAGTTTGTTGTGATATTCAAAGTGCCATTAGCTTAGAAAATAATATAATCTTTTATGTTTGGATGAAGCACATTAGTGTACAATATCATCTTGTTTGTGAAATGGTGAAAGATGAGAGGGTATTATTGGGGTATTATTGTATTATATTACACTTAATTAAATACTTTAATTCAAATTATGCATCTAGGATAGGATAATATTTCTTGAGTATGTATCTACTTAGGTAGGTTGTATATTCATTGTGTGACTTGCACTTTCCTATTTTGGTGGAGATGATGTGCATACATGTGACTACATCTCATGTTATCCCACATTGGTTGTACATTCACATCTCTTGATGGTGTATCCTATATACCCACCTGTATCTCTCTTTTGAGAAATCTCATCATTTCTTATTTGCATCCTTTGATAAAATATAATTATTCTCTTAGTTTAGGTCTCTTTCATGCTTTCATTGAAGCTCCTTGATCTTGGGTGGTTATCTCCATAGAAAAATGTCACATTGTATCAAATAGTTATGTGTTAGCTTAGGTATTTATAAAGAAATGTAATACTTTGGAGAGTATTGTGGATGCTTTTATAAAGCCAATTAACATAGAAAAGTTAAAGTTGTGTAATAAGTCTATGGGTTTCTTATCCCTTAGTAAATAGTTGATAGTGATAGTATTCCATTTGTTATTATAAGGTGTTTGATAAGCAAAAGAATGTTAGGAAAGGTATCTCAACCTTGTATCTTAATCTTTAAATGTAATTCTAGGCTATAAAGGTCATTTTTTGTCCCAAAATTTAATGAAATAAGATTTAACAAGCCAAATTGAGGTATGACGATGTAGAGATCTTCAAGATCTTCAATTTAAAAAAGAGAGCTCAATTAGTTCTCAATAAAAAAAATTGTGCCATTTGAAAGTTAGGCCTCCCACACCAAAAATGTAAGACTATATGTTACACATAAGAAGAGTTGTAAGAGGGAGTTACACATGTTACTAGGAAGATTCACCATTTTATGACATATTATATGATTGTCATGAAAATATTTGGAGGGTTTGAATAAGACCAAATAGAGCACTCAATTAGAGGGGATAACTATGAATTGTTATGATACATTCATATAAGATGTATCTTGGGATTTAACTATTATAATATGGCCCTAAGAGAGTTGGGAACCACTTTTGGGTGGTGATATCTCATAATTTTGAATCCCCCTTTGATAGTTTCACGTATTGGTTTCTCTATTTATTAGGTGTTTGGGATGGAGTTTGTATAATGTAATTTGTAGGTATTATTATGCTACCAGTATCACTTCAAATATAAGTCTTAATGTTGTCTCCTATGAGAAATCCTTGCCTAGATTGCATTTTAACTAATATTGTTGATTAATAAATCAATTTAGAATTTGGAGACTAGTTTTTTTCTCGAAAGGGTTTTCTCAAATTGTACCATTATGTTATGGTGAATAATTTTATTATGTTATTCCTTTAATATAAATAATTTTGGATCATATTTTTTTCACTTATCTACTCTTAGATTGGAATAGAAAGCATTTATGCATCGTAGCTTCCTTTCACATCCTGTAATAGATCTCAAATTAGTAATCAAAACTTGAAATTTCATGATATAATATTGAATTGGTTTATGTTCTTATTTCTTAAAGTGTATGAATTCTATGATAAATATCTTAATATTAGTATTATAATAATTTTTTTTGACATAGTAGCTAGGTCCCAAAATGAAGTGACAAAAAAGCAAGTTAAGGAATATAACCATATAAAAAGACTAAGACTTAATTTTGTTCAAAATAATTTGGTAAGTAATTGATCCTTGTGAAACAAGAAAATCATATAGTAGTGGAAGTCCTCATATGAATTAATGGATCACATTGATAATCATATATTATAGAAAAAGGTTATGCCAATTCATTTACAAACTTGGATAATTCAAAATATCATACACCAAAGGATTATGGAATATTTCTCTAGTATCAACTTGTGGTTTAAGTCTTTATGCTTAAGCATTAGCATACCATTCTAAATGGTTAATTGTGGTGATGAAGTAGTTCACATAATATGGACTATCATGTGCAACATGCCCCATAGTCATATGTGTGTGCATCATATCATGTGTTTTGGTGGTGGTGGATGGGAAAGGTGTATCATCAACTAATGACACATTATCCTCACATATACCAACTAAAAAATATATAAGATTGTCATGTTGTTGGTCATCCTTAGGTATGTCTAAACCATTTGTTTTTTCAATAGATCATGTAGAAGAATATGTTTCGCAAGCACTCAAAGATACATCACAATAAAGTACAAAAGTATCTTAAGGCAAGTATCCATCAAAAATTGGTATATCATTAAGATACAAAGAAAATTCCATGGGATCTATTAAGGAAGGATACTATAATGAAGAGTGTGAGAATCATGGTAAAACATTGTCTAGGTACAATTGTATTTATTAATTTATAAAATCACACAATAGATCATGAAAGTATGTATAATAATTAGGGCATGAATCAAAGCATTGTTAGCTCTATCAACCAAGCATTTCTAAGTGCTTTCATCAATGTAGAATCAATGTTCACATATGCATAATAGAAGGATAAAAATATTTAACATGTAAATTTATATCTTCATTACCACCAAATGACCATCATAAGTATGTTAAAATAATGTGCATCATAAATCAAATCCTCATAAAATAAAGAATCATTAACAACATCACAAGAAAATAAAGAGCTAGTGCATTCTCGTCACTAAACATATCATTAATAAACAATGAGGAAAAGACATAGAAGAATGTATAGCAACCTGATAGTGAGGAATTTTTTTTTTTATCACTATCAATAGGGTCCTAAAGGCAAGATGAAGTGAGGTATAGGTAGGAGATCCTGCAAGTGAACACATAAATCTAGCATGAGATCCATAAATGATATGCTCACTAGGTAATGAATCATCTCCTGAATAAAATTTCATAGATGTATTGTGAGAGGTTAGGGCTAAATTATCACAAATATGAGTCAATGAAAGGGGAAAAATTATTCCCAAAGGTAACATGTCAATGTTTCCATCCATATCACCAATCATAGGAAGAGTATAATCATATGAAGTTCGTGTACAAGTGAAGTAATTATGTCTAAGGGAGAGGAAAATTAAAAAAACAGATATATGGAGGAGGAAAAATCACTCATGATGAAATGACACCTCCATAAAAGAGGTATCCTCATCCATAAGATAAAAATATGTAAGATAGTCAAGGATGGAAGTACCAAATACTATAAAACATAAGAACACATCAAAATTGGCAAGGCATGCATGAATAGAAGCTAAAGACAAAGGTCTATGTAAATCAATGATAAAAGATAATCAATTATTCACAAACCTTTAGAATTGGGTGCAAGGTAATGAAGCAAGAAAGGACCTAAAGGATAAAGGAATGATGTAAGAATGACTTGAGGACTAATATAAATAAAAAACTAGTTAATAATCATATTTGAAATAAGTTTGAAATATAAACATAAAGGCCAAAGAAAGGGTGGATAGGGTGTCGTAATATCAACCAAGGTCACTAACACCCTAAAATAAGTAGAGAAATGAATGAATATTCAAGATAAAAATCATACCTTAGGTAAATTTGACATGAAATATGAACGATTAGAAAAATTATACCCAAAAACTAAATGGAGGAGAATAAACCCTAAGGGAAATATAATGTTTAAGAAATTTTCAAATTCACCAAAAGTGTAATAGATGTAATCACACATAAATCATATCTAAAATAATTAAATAATCATAGTGAATTAACAATCAATTAACTTAGATAATAAAGTTAGAACGAATAATAAAATTAAATTAAATGTGATAATTAAATATGAGGATAGGTCTACTTAGTTGAAGGGTTAAAATAGATAAATGAAGTTAATATTGTTCTACAATAATTTGCCTCTTAGAAAAAAATTGTCTCAGTCTAATAAATATCTTAATTAAAGTTCTAGTTTAAAAAATCAATGGATTGATGGTACTCCTTACATGATCGATCATAATTATCACAAACTTAATTTGACACATATAATTGATATGAGTTGCATACAATATTTATGAGTCACGTAGAACTAATCTAATATAAATTACACTTGAGAATCATTGGCCTTCACTTGTTGAATATTTGATAAGTCAAGGTGATGACTAGAGACAATGTTTACAAGCTTATAGAATCGTTAGGTGGATGGGTTCTTTTAATTCAAACACCTTTCTAAACTCAATTAACAATCATGAAAAATATTGAATACAACATTCATACATATGCAAATAGGCTAAAATGCATTTGATTCCTTTGTTGGGTCATTTAGAAATGAAGCATGTTCTAATTATCACTATATTACCCTTTATAAATTAATTGCACAATGAATACACTTAAATTTTATGACATAATAATATGTTGCATGAAGCATGTGGTAGGTTAGCTCACAATAACTAGTAAAAAGGGGGAGAATTTTTTTGAATTTGGATTTAGTGCCTTGAATTTTGGGGCGATACCTGTAAAGTCAAAAAAAATAACCCTATAATTTATACTCTATGCTTTGCACTCACTTTAGTATTTATCTTAAAAACATGACTGCGGGTCATAATAAAGTCATTCCCCAAGCCTTTTCCTCATTACATTTCCAAATTCTAATCATAGCTTCATCTTAATCCTACTTCAATGACCTTAAGCTATACTATTTACATTTGGATGTTATATTTTTCAATTTTGACCCACCACTAATATGTGTATCATCAATGGAAGGTACACTTATAGTTCACATTGATTGTATAAGATTGACTATTATTGTTCACAAGGAAACGACAGGTGTAAACACGAAGAATTATGCAAGCTACCCTTACATAAGGAAGGTATCCATTATAAAGGATTATGTTTATTGGTCATGGAATAGTGAGAGAAGTATGAATATTAAAGTTATTTATAATATATTCATTTCTAAATGAATGGAGTTAAGGTGTCAACAAATATTTTAAAAACTCCATGCCAACAAAGTGGGCTAACCTTAGGGAAAACTCCATGGTTAAGCGTGCTTGAGCTGGAGTAGTACTGGGATGGGTGACCTATCGGGAAGGTCCAATAATTCACCTTTGTGAGCATCACCTAGATGCAATGAATGCTAAGTGATCCATTCATTATCATGGGAGATGGGTTCTTGTGAACCACTACTCATGAATCATGGGTTAGCGAGTTTGACTCGTAAAACTGCACAGTTGAATCCTGACAGCAATATCACAAATATTTTAAAGATAATGAGAAAATAGTTTTTATCTCAAATATGATTTTTAAATATACTAATTCAATGGTCAATTGTTGATCATTTTATCCTTGCATGTGTTGTTTTTATGTCTCAAAAATAATATGAATTGAAAAAATTGAGTTTCCTCAAATTAGTTTCAATCCAATTTTCTTGCACACCCAAACATATAGGCTTGAAATTCCATTGATGACAAAAGGGAGAAAGAATAATAAAAACTCACTTTGTTACCTTTTAATTTATTACTTCACTTCTATTGTGTTTATTTTTTGAGAGATTTGCTTTTTTAATAGTCACAATAGTTGTTTGACTAAATTTAGAAGTATTTGTCTAAAAAACAAATGACCTAGTTATTGCAAGTTTTAGTTTATTAGGGTTTTATGATATTTTTAATTACTTGTAAATAATTAATTTGAATGCTAAAATAAATGTGTAGAGGAGGAAAATTGACACCTCCTGTTAAGGGTGAATGTTCCTCGACTACCTCAAGGGTTAAAGCTTAGGTGACAAAAATGGAGAGACAAGGGAGATTTTTTATATTTTATGTTTTATGATGAACTAAGGGATAAGAATTTTAGGGACCGAAAGAGCGGGCTTCAAAGGTCTCTTGAGAAAATTGATAGGTTCTCAGCCAAGGACGATAGCGCAACATGCAAACACCCCTACAATGCACAGTAGTCTCGTAAGGACTAAAAACAAAGTTTACAAATAGGGACAAAAAGAGCCTACTAATTGTTCGACAACTAAAATCTCTAAGATGTAAGTTAAACTAATATAATAATAGAGATAAACAAAATAAAAAATAACATGCATGAACTTAATAAGATTAAACGAAAATGATGGAATGGAAAAAGAGGAAAGGAGACTCACAAGAGGTCCACGTATGAAGCCTCCTACAAACTAAAAAACCTTCAAAACCTACACAGACAAAAATGAAAAAAATGGTTGGGGTTGTTTTAGGGGCTTGCCTCAGTCAAACCCTCGTGTAGATGTTCCCACCTCCACAAACAACCAGATAGATAAATAGAAAAGAAAATAGATATTAGACAAGATAAAGACAATAGACAAGTTAAAATAACAATATGCTATCAAAATAAAGACTATGCAATAGAGAGACTACAATTACCCTCCTTTGGCTAACATGAATGTTGAAAGGAAGAGCATGCAACCTCCTAGATGTGCCAAGAGAACCAAAGTGGTTGTGTAGAGGGCCAAAGAGTGCAAGAGGTATTGATAGATTGAGAGAATGAGAGTGAAAGGAGTGAAAGAATGAGCTAGAATGAATGAGAGATCGAATAAAGTGAATAGAATGGAAAATAATGGAAGTTTGAAATGGATATAGGAATGCAAAGGGGTTTTTTCAATGCATCTACAAGCTACAGAGGTGTTACAATTTGTGGGAAAACAAGAATTATAACATCCCAATGGCTATACAGGCAGGAATCTTCTTAGGATGTTCATGCAACATGTAGACATCTACACGTCGCATGATCGTCCACAACAAAAGTTCACTTAAGTGACCAAAAATGAGAGGTTTAAGGATGAAATTAAGGTTAGTTGAAGGGAACATTACATTATTGAATTTGATTAGACTAAAGGGGATCTTATGGAATGCAAAATCGTAAAGGGTGAAATTTTTGGCATTACACTTTTCCCCCACTTTGGAAAGCATATGCATTCTAACATATGTGAGCTAAAGTAGAAAGAAAGAGGTTGAAGAGAATATTCCCAAGATGAAGAGGACACAAGTCTTCGATCTGGTATATGCAATTAAGAAGCTGAGCCAGGACACAAAGAGGACATGGGTCTTCCATCTTGCCAAGTTGACTGTAATCTCACTAAAAACATGTTAGTTGTAGACAAACACATTAGGTGAAAAAGTAAAAAATAAACATGATAATATCTATAGACATGATAAAATATGATTAGACAAAATACAACACTAATAGGTATGACAAGCAAGTTGCGCTATGCTAGAGATCATATGACAAGCAGATATAAAAGACACGTAATAGAAATAAACCCTACAAAGGGGGAGAACCCCTATCATGAAAAGGTGAGATTATAAGACAAGTCTAGTCAAGTTGCCCCAAGCTAGATGATGAGATCAAGAGACATCTAGATTTTTGGGACATTTTTTTTTTTGAAAAGATAGAAAGTGATAAGAAAATAATCAGACATGATAGCCCCTCCTTAGAATGATGTGTGCTACGTAGAGGATCATGTGTCATTATAAGGAGAAGAAATACAAAGAGATGTCGTGGTATGACATAATAGGGAGATGGATTCATGGAATATTGTCACGTGAGGGAAAACACATAGAATCTACAACATCAAGAAAAGAAGAGATGAATAAATCAAGATCACAAGGGAGAATTATTTAGGGTCATAGTTGATCATAGATGTATATAGATAAATATAGTATAATATGAATGAACTGTCATCACCCCCCAAATAGATCGAAACAAAAAGAAGAGCACATGAAGACAAATACAAATCTGGGTCAACATGGAAGAGGCCTAAATGCCCCTACGCTTTGCATCATCCTTGATATGAAAATAAAATTGAATGAAAAATAGAAGAAGGTTTATGAAAAAGTTTATCTCCTATATCCAAGTACCTACAAGGGTATCAAGGGTACTCTAGGTTAAAGCACATACATAAATAGACAAGCACAAGGAAACATAGGTAAACACATAAATCTAATCTAAAGATAAAGATGTAACACTTGAGTCTGACACCTCTAACATGTCATCATGCTACCAATCTAGATCATCATAGGAGGAAGGAAGATGAGCCTATAGAGGGGGAATAGCAAGGGCAGTACCGATCGAATTGCATACAACAAGAGCCAAGGAGGAGGCACCCTCAATGTTTGTATTAGTAAGCTCTTGCAAGGTTAATGCCATCGATCTAGCAAAGATATATGACGAAGTTAGAATGTCCTCCAGTGAGTCGAACATACACCTTTTCAAAGTGAAGTGATGTGATTGAATAAAAGGAGGATGAGAGACCAAAGAATCATTTCCAACCTCCAGAAGAGGGGCAATGAAAAACTCCAGGGAAGGAGGTGTCATATTCGTCACAAGAACGGTACAAGTAAAGTAGAACGAGATGAAGAAGACAAAGAAGAATTTTTGCAATCATCACTTTGAATGAGGTCATGTTCTAGCTTGCACTTAAGCAGAGGATGTGAAATCCTCACATCAAAAGTAAAAGAAGAAGAAGAAGGAGCCATATTAGACACAACCTTGTATGAGGCATGTCAACAGGCTCAAGGAAAGGAGGAAGATTTGATAAAGAGGTGATCAAAGGAAGCTCCAAAGAAGGAGCGATGAACAATTGCACTCACTTAGGGTGAGGTTCTTCAAGAACCATTAATGAATTTGGAAGCAAGACAAAGGTGATGGGAACAAAAGAAAGGATAGAATTAGAAATAGATACAGGAGTAGAGACAAAAGTAGAAGTAGAAGGAGAATTAAAAGGTTCCCCTTTAATCTTCTAGAAGGGCTCACATTCTCAAGCCAATGTTGTCGTTGATGTTTATGGTCACACGCAAGTCAATTACAATGGCTATGGGCACTAGGAATAGTAGGTTGAGAATACTTTGGGGTATCTTGTTCCACTAGGGGAGTAGTCTCCACGGTCATTGTCAACAAAAGAATAGATTCCTAAGGAGGGACAGGGGGAGGAGCAGAGATAGAGATGGGGGTCTCAGCGATGGGTTCCTTTTCTTTGTCTACTTTTAGAGTAAGTGGAGGAATAGGAGAAGGCCTCAAAGGATGAGATAATAAAATGATAGAAGGACCAACTCTATATGTATGCTTCCCCTTACCATATAGGGTGGGTCGAGGACTAGTGGGAAAAATCAGGGGTTGGAAGACTAGCGACTTAGACTTCCACAACACAAGTGCCTTTCATTTTGTTGTGTCAGACACATTAGAAGGAACTAAGGATACCTCTATGGGTTGTGAAGTCACTGAATAAGAGGAAGAAGAAGTTCTATGTGTTGGAGCCTACTTGTCCTTAACCTTCAAAGAGGAAGGTGTCAGGGACAAGGCATGTCGTTATGCACACATAGAGGCATTCATGGAAATCACATGAGAAGAAGGAAATAAAACAAAATTAAGGGCCACAAATCTTGTCTTGTACCTATAATAGACCCTATAGAATAGGTCTCCATGAGGTAGTAAAGGTCCAATAGGGGCAGGCCAAAAAATTTCTAAAGAGAACCCCCCACGCGACACAAGTGGTTTATATCTAGTGTCCTAGATAGTATGCATTGTGTTGTCATGAGGAAATTTTATATATTTATGGACAATTGAAGCAACCGCATCCATGGAGACTAGCCATGGAATACCTAGTCTTACCTTGAATAGGTACGATTCAAGAATCACAACAAATGAGACATCAACAGATTTGGGCCCAAGGACCGACAAAGAAATAGAACTAATGGGAGGCACAAAAAAGTCATCATGAGTACAAATAGTGGTCTTTGAATCTTCACACTTCTTATACATATTATTAATAAAGAGGATCTCCTCCATAATAACATTGACTCGACTAGTAGGGTCAACCATAACATTGATTACGTTGTTGCCATTGACCTGAGCCATGATATAAAGTGGAGATGGTTCTATATTCAAAGGTAAGTCATGTGGTGTGAAGATTATGTTAAGAATTTTTTCCACACAAATTGGAGGAATAGAAATGAACAAAACAATGTTCATGTACTCATAGGGGCTCGGATCAACAGATAAAGAAGCAGATGTTATCAGATTAGCAAAGTGAGAAGGGAAAGGATTAGTGTATATCTATAGTTGGCTGTTAGTGATTAGCCTAGTTTTTGGTCCAATTTAGGGTAGAATCTATAGTTTATTTGTTGATAGATGTCATGGACTTTAATGTTAAGTGTCGATATTTTCATAATGTTTCCCTCAAACCATTGACATTGGACTTAATCCTATCTCTGCAAGCTTTAATGACATTTGGCATAATATGTGGATTATCTATATTGATTTTGCATGTGGTTAATGAATGTTCCTTAAGGTGGTTATAGATGTGCAGTTATTATGCGTACTGACCTTGCCATGCAGATTTAATACACCAAGTTGAGGAAGACACTGCCAGCTGGGCATGCACCATAACGTCCAACAAAGGTATCGCTCCAAGTCAAAGGTAGCTGGTGGTAGAAGATTCTTCATGCAAATGAATGTAACCGCCTTGTAGTGGACTTTAATGATCGAGCATGCATGAGTGTTACTGCTGAGTTGAATCTATGTTTGGACCTGCATGTTTGACCAGATTTCATGCACGCGTAACTACCATCGCTCCATTTCCTCTTTTCCCTATATTTATCCTCGAGGTGGGTTACGCCTCATTTAGCATTAGTATAAATAATGATCCCCGTGCCTTCTTAGAAAAGGTTACACGATTTGACATTGTACTTCACTCTCTATTTTTAGTGATAATACATTACTCTTTTGTACTCATGATTCATATAGTGAATAAAATAAAGTTATGAGTTTGAGCATTTGAGTTTTCATTAGTTTTAGAGGATACTTATCCAAGGGGGCCCACTTAGTGAGTAATCTGTCTTCTTAGTTTAGCATTATTTTAGTATTACTTGTTGTTTAGTCATTAGTTAGAAATCTAGCACTGAATGTGACTGTTCCTACAACCAAAGCAGATAGAGCAGTGCCCTGTTTGTTGCCTGGATTTTTATTCCTGTTATGCATTTCAGCTTAGCATAGTCATTGATTGATGTTCAACATTTGTTTCATTCCTTTTCAAGCAACTTACTTTCAGTATTACGTGTTCCTTAATTGTAGAATGGAATGACTACTTTGAGTTCCTAGTGCAAATATTGTGCTAACCCATTTCAAGTTCATGTCCCTGGGTTGACAAGTTAAATGCACCTTCATGATGGTTGAAATGGTTATTTAGGTTAGATGTCCAATCTTTGAATCATGGCTATAAAGGCTTAGTTATTAAGATCATTGTAGGAGGCCAACATTTTTGGTACTGTTGTCGAGGATGGTGTTAAACTAGGAAGTCTTTTGGATTCATTGGTAGTTTTTCTTGTTGTAGTGTTTCTGGAAGTTGTTCTTAGTATATCCTCATTTAGGAAGAAGAAGAAGAAGATCCATACCCCTTTGTTGATGCATATCCTGATTTGACTAGTTCTGAAGTCTCCTCAGTCAAATCATGAGAACCCCTTTGCTGGAACAACATCAAGCAAGCATGGGTGCACAGAAGCGGAACAGGCCTAACCAACCCGACTTTCCTTTCCCCATTGCCCATTAGATGATTGACAACATCAAAACCTACATACCCTCCCAAAGTTTATGGACTTGTCACAAAAGATCCTGATACCTTTTTATTTGAGTTTGACATACTTTGCAGGAGTTATGATAATACTACTGATGCCCATAGGCTTAAACTATTTCCTACCACTTTGAAAGAGATTGCATTAAGATGGTTCATAGACTAGAGACATGAAGAAAAAATTCTGTGAGAAAATACAAAGGAATATTATTGTGGCTTGATGACATGGAGGTGACATTTCCGGGATGCAACAAGAAGATGAGAGGCACAGGCGATTACATTGCAAGGTTTCTATTTTCCTACAAAAATATCCACACCATACACTTATTGAAGACTCACATATTTTTTTCCTAATAGGAATCAATGATAGCTGCATTGATGCCTTGGACCTCATGGGAGGAGGAGATATTTCCCAAGTTCTTTGGGAAGATATCAAGAAAATATGTCAGAACTATTGTAGAGCAGCTTCAAAGAAAGGGAGAGCTTACCAATCTTCCATGGGTAAGTCAACTACCAGTGGAGTCTCAAGAATGGAGATTACTCATTTGTTGGAAGACTTCAAGAAAGACACTATCAATAATCTAGCTACTCAGGTAGATACACTTCAAGCCAAGAAGAAGCAAGAGGAAGCAAAGGCAATGTTGACAAAATATTGCCCCCACT
>VDFB02058242.1:381667767-381741496 GCA_007258455.2 Sequoia sempervirens
TCAACTAACAAAATGTTGAAAAAATGTTACACAATATGATACTCATTATGACCCAAAAATTAAAAAATAGATGGTGATAGATTTTATTTCAACAACTTTAACCTTTCCCAAAATATTTCGTCTCATATTGAATATGTTAAAGTGATAGGTGAAGAGGATAAAATCAGATATGAGCAGCCACATCCCTAGGAGGAAAAGTATCTCCACCTACTAGAGATATTTTCCTTTGAAAAGGAGAAACATCTAGAACCATTTGAAAAGGTGGCTGAATACTAAGTGAAAAAAGGAGAAGTCAAATCAAAAGCCCAAGCACATGTTTGGAATGTTAAAACCATCCCTAAATGCCTCCAATGCAAATTTGTTTGGCACAAACTAAAATGTATGGAATTTGAAACACGGAGAGGAAGTAAGGGAAGCACACTTAGGTCATTAAAATGTGGCGAAACTGTTATGAATGTGCACCAAAGTGTGCAAAATAGGCCAGCAAACTAATAAGTTTCATGATTGCTGCTAATTTCATGTTATGTTTATTTTACAAAAATAGTCATTTAATTTAAAGTTATTGTAATTGTGAATGTAATTTCTCTAAGCAAATTAAATTTATTCAAACATTGTATTAGCAAAGTGTTTATTTAAATTGTAGTTTTCAATTCAATTTAATTTTACTTCCTGAATAATTTGATGTAGTTTTGAATGCAGTTTAATTAAACTTCTTGAAGTCATGTGATGTCCATTTGTATAATTATCTCTTATTGATGTAGATCCATTGGCCTCTATTTTAGCCAATAAATAGTTGTGTTCATTTATCTTGAATAGTTTGTTCTCCTTAATATTTGATAATACATATGTAAGACTTGACTATTAAAAGTTTGGCACAGACATCCAAAGAAAAAAATATAGTCGATTATTGCTTTCCATTCATACAAAATCTCCCATTGAAATCTTGTATACTATGCATAGTTGTAAATTCTATCTTTTAATTTAATCTAGGTTTAATTTTAGGTTTAGTTAGGTCTCAAGGAGCTTCCCCTTACAATTTGAAGAACAATTCTTCTATTTTGTGTTGTCTCACAAGAAATAATTTAAAATGTAAACAAATCTTATATTGAATTTCTAGGTAGTGACAAGGGCTACATAGAATTCTATATGACATGCCTTGTACCCGATACGCCCTATCATCCTATGGACACTAAGCTAAACATGTCATTATCATCTTCCAAACAACCTAATTTCCCAACTTTATTCATTTCTTATTTTCCTATTTCCTAGATAGTTAAGCAAGCTTTATTTTATACAATTTCTAGTTATAATACAAAAACTTATTATTGTGTAATTTTCCTATGTTTTAGAAAATTTAATGGTGAGTGTATACCAACGAACACATTTACACAATGAAATCATGCATTATCCATTGTTTTATATGTAACCCTAATGATATATTTGTATTAGAAATTGTAGACAAAATAATGATTACACATAGCGTATACCAGTCCAACTTGTTACTACTATTGTGCAGACCATGTAGTGTCATAAACCATGAAACTACTTATAGACTATGCAGGGTCCCTATCAAAAAGAAACAATAACAAGACTATAGCAGCATTATAATAGCATTGTACTAGTTTATATATACATTACATCAACAGTGTCATGCCAGAATATTTGAACAATGTGTATCCTTGGTCATTCTAGGTCTATGTAAGGATCTATTACTATCATATAAGGCCAACAAAAAGAAAAAAAATTCATATTAACTATTTACAAAATAACTATAATGTCATCATTATGTCAAAAGTTCCTTCCTTCACTGCATTGATCATTGTCATTCCATGGTGGGTCAATGTCTAATAGGTCTTCATTAGATCTCACCACTTCTATTGTGAGATTCTCCCCATGATTTACAATAAACCATGATTAACAAAAAATATGCTTAATATTATTAGGTCTCCTATAGATAGAACACAAGTTCAAATTGGAGGAGGAAATGGTGTAAGGAAGCTTTAGTGGTAAGAAGCCACTTAAAGCATGAAATTTTAGGTTCTAAAATAGTGGACCATATAAGCTTAAAAACCTTAGACCGCTATTTCGCAAAGAAATCAAGGTTCCAACTTGGGATTCAATCATATTTTTGTATATTATTTGGGGCTTAATATTGTGTAAATTAGAACCATCACTCCATTTGAGTTTCTCAAGAAAATTATTATTGCATTCATAATACTCAGGGAATTGGATGATCTTGCATGCTTCCCTAAGAACTAAGTTCTCCAATGGGATGGAGATAGATTAAATTTAGTTGTCAAAGAGGCTATATTGATTGTTCCATAAGATGTCATTAAAACATTTAATACCTTTTAAGTAACATGCTTTAGTAGAGCAACAGGTTGTCTTTGAATCTTTTCCGTTCGCGTGCTTCAAATGCAAAAAATCAGGTCACCAGGCTAAGGACTACCTTGCTAAGGCGGCTCAGCAAGAGGTTGTACCTCAATCCAAAGTTTGGAAGGTTAAGGAGGCTAAGGCGTCTTCTGCTCCCCTTGAGTAGGATGATTCCACTATTGGAAAAGTTATGGAGGTTGCAACCAATAATGAGGATCACACTACTCCTCACCCCGAGGGGGGTGAGGAGACTAAGAAGTCTGAGGACGAGGTTGTTGGACAGTCTGAGGATCTAGATGTAGATCATGTTTTAGATACTTTGTGCTCCCCTAAATGTGTTATTTTGGAGTTGAATTTTGCCCCTTCTTCTCCCCCGGATTGTGCATCTGGGCTTGTGGGTGGAGATCCAGAGCTTTAGTGGTTGCTGACACATGGAGCAGGGAAGAGGAGGGTTATATTCTGGTGAGAGGTAGAAATAAGAAGACCTCCTCTTCCCCTTCCCCGCAACCCCACAAAGGTGTTACCACAATAAGGAAAAAAGCATACTATGGGTCTAAACATAGGGGTCAGGGGAGACCCTCTTTGTAGAAAAGCAGGGAGCGAGATTGTAAGCGGGATATTGCAGAGGGTGTTCAAAAGACCCTCTTTGATATGTGCTCTAAGAGCACACCCTCCTCATGCAAATGAAGATTATTTCTTAGAACATCAAGGGGTTAAATAATGTGCATAAATAGGACCTCCTGAAGAACTTGATCTGAGACCATAAGTTGGACATTTTGTTGATTCAAGAAACCAAAATGCAAATTGAAAATTTGAAAGCTTTAAAGAATTTCTTCTTCAAAGACTATGGCTTTCATGGGGTTAGCTCTGAGGGATCCTTGGGTGGTTTTTCTACCTTTTGTAATTCTAGGTTGATTAAAGGTTTCCCAGTTGTGGATGGCTTTAATCACGTGGAGATGAAGTTTGTTATGCTTCGGGATTCTTACACCTGGGTTATTTCCAATGTTTATGCTCCCAATCTGAAGAGAGCTAGGAAGAGACTTTGGGATGAGCTTGGTTTTCTTCAGGCTAATTTTATGGACCTCCCCTAGCTGGTAATCAGAGAATTCAACACTCCCCTTTGTGATAATGAGAAAGTGGGTGGCTCTCAAGCCAATCCTAATAGTCATCTGGATTTGAGAATGTTCATAGATGATAATGATCTTATTGATGTGAAGATGATGGGAGGCAAGTTTACCTAGTTCAATAGGCGTGTTGGTGTTGAAATTATCCAAGTCAGGCTGGAAAGAGCCCTAACATTGATCTCATTGTTTGTGGATTTTGCTTGCTCTCTCTCAATGATTACGACATGTGGGTCGAATCATTTCCCTATCTCATTTGTGGTTGATAGCATTGGGGGTAAGAAATGCTTTCCTTTTCATTTTGAAGCTATGTGGTTGAGGGATCCTAGGTTTATGGATTGCATCAAGAATTGGTGGCAAGTGAACATTGATGGTTGTGCGATGTTTAGAGTGGCTAAGAAGTTAGATTTTGTGAAGAGAAATCTCAATAAATAGAATAGAGAGTTGTTTGGTCATATTTTTTACTCTAAGAATTATATTATTCAACGGCTGGATAGTGTTCAGGAAGATATTCAATCAAAGGGTTTGTTGAAGGAGCTCCAGCTACAGGAGGATTGTCTTTTAGCTCAGCTTCATGACATTGTTTCAAAAGAGGAATATTATTGGAGACAGAGATCTCACACCATTTGGCTCAAGTATGGGGACCGAAATTCCAAGTTCTTTCATCTAACTACCTTCAGGCACAAATCATTCAACAGGATTTCCTTCGTCATGGGTGATGGTTTGTTGTTGGCGGATGAGGAGGCTATTAGGAGAGCTATCGCAAATTTCTTTGAGCATATGCTCAAAGATGATCTAGTTTGGGACCAAAATAGTGTGGAGGCTTCTTTGGGTGTTATCACCCATCTGGTCTCGAAGAACTTGAATAAGGAGTTGACTGTCATCCCCTCTACTTTGGAAATCAAGGATGTGGTTTTCTCTTTTGAAGGGAACAAGGCCCTTGGGCCTAATAGTTTTGTTTTGTTTTTTTTTTTAGTCATGTTGGGAGATTGTTGGGGAAGATGTGATCAATGCCACCAAGGATTTTTTTGGATCCAGAAGATTACTTAGAGAATTGAATGTGACCTTCATTGTTTTGATCCCCAAGACTATTGATATCAATACTTTGGAGATTACTGTCTGATCAGTCTCTGTAACTCCATCTATAATATTTTTTCAAAGGTGCTAGCCACTAGACTTCAAAGGATTCTCCTTGATCTGATTTCAAAACATCAAAGTGGCTTTGTAAAGGGGCGACAGATTCTAGACTCCATTATAATTATCCATGAATTTTCTCATTCTCTTAATTCTAATAAGAAGTTAGGTTTTTTTCTGAAACTGGATCTTCTTAAGGCTTATGATAGGGTTAGCTGGAGGTTCTTGATTGCAGTTTTGGCTCATTTTGGATTCTGTCAGAAGTTTCTACAACTTGTTGAACAGCTCATCTCAACTCCTTATTTTTTTGTTCTAGTGAACGGTTCTCGTTCTCCTTTTTTCTGCAGTTTGCATGGTTTGATGCAAGGAGACCCTCTTTCCCCACTATTGTTTATCTTGATGAAAAAATACCTTGGTAGAAATATTCAGAAGGCTTTATCTACAGGTTCTTTGAGGGGTCATTCCCCCTCTTCCAGATGTGAGCCTGTTACTCATCAACAATTTGTGGATGACACTATCTTGATGGGTGAATCTTTTGTTTGTGAGGTCAGAGTTGTGAAGGGGTTGATTGAGGCTTATGAGAAGGCGTGTGGCCAATGTATTAATCTTCCTAAGAGTTGGATTTTTTTCCTCAACACCCCCGACTTTCTCCAATTGAAACAGGCTAGGATCCTTTCATGTAATAGGGGTGAGCTCCCTTCAACCTACTTGGGGTTACCTTTGTGTATTTCCAAGACTCTAGAATCCTTCTAGCTCAGTTTGTTGGATAAATTTAGTAGAAAGCTAGAGGGTTGGAAGGGGGCGCTTCTTAGTTAGGTGGGGAAGGTGCAACTCATTTCCTCTACTCTTTAGAATCTTCCCCTATATGCTATGAGTCTTTTTAGAATTCCTGTTAAATATGAGGAGAAAACGGAACATATCATGAGAAGATTTTTGTGGTTAGGTGTTTAATCTAAAGCTACAATTCCTCTTGTGGCTTGGGACTTGGTTTGCAAGCCTAAGAAATGGGGTGGCCTAGGAATTAGAAACGCAAAATCTTTCAATAAGGCTTTACTATCGAAGAACATTTGGAGGCTTCTCAGTGGAGAAGTTGGTTGGGCTTCTTTGGCTAGAAATAAATATGTGTATGGCTTTGGGAGAACTTGGAATATGTTGACTTCTGATGAAATCCATGATGGCTCTTGTTTTTGGAGAAACATCATTCCTTGCAAGGACTTGATTATTAATAGTGTTAGGTGGTTGTTGGGTGATGGTACCAGAATTATTTTTTGGGAGGATGCTTGGTGTGATTCAGATCCTCTGCTCAATCATCATTGGGCCCCTCCCATTGTTCCTTTGTGTAAGTGACCCTTTGGTATTATGGTGACTGACTATTTTTAGAATGGGGAGTGGGAGGATTTCCAAGATTGGGACTCGTCACTAAAGGTATTAAAGGATTTCTTGTGTAATGTTCGAGGTCCTATTTATCTAAGGCAGATAGGGTAGTTTGGGCCCCTTGTGCTAATGGTAAATTTTTGGTGGCCTTTTCCTTTGTTAATTTGTTGGAGAAGCCTAACTCTTTTCCTTTCTGGGGGAAATTATGGAACAAGATGTTGATCCCTAAGGTGAATGTTTTCTTCTATTTTCTCATGAAAGGTAAAGTCTTAACACAAGATAATCTCTATAAAAGGGGATTTGCAATTCTGAATAGGTGTGTCCTCTGTGAAGCTGATGATGAGAGTGCCTTCCTTATTTTCCATGGGTGTGGTTTTTCTTCTCTTCTCTAGAGTAAGTTTCTTGGCCTTTGGATCCTGGACTGGGTCTTCCCAGATTCTCTTTGTAATTTTGTTGAACAATGGAAGTGTCCTTCCTCTTCCTCCATTCTTCAGTGGCTATGGGAGCTTATGGCCTTGCATATTGCTTAGGGTATCTAGAAGGAAGGTAACAATAGAATTTTTCATGATTCTAAACTCAAGATAAGTAGTCTCTTCATTAAGATTCGTCGGGAAATCTTGGAGAAATTTTCTCTTATTGGGTCTAAGTCACCATGTTGTGCCTTGTCCTCTTGCTTGGTTGGGTATGACTTGTTGGTGATTTCTAACTGGAAGATCCCCTCTATACCATCTGAGACTTCGAAGTCCAACCTAAATGCTAGATTGAATACTAAGTGGAGGCCACCACCTTTAGGGTGGGTTAAAATTAATTTTGATGGGGCAGCCAAGGGTAACCCTAGTCTTGTAGGTTTTGGGGGGGTGTTGAGTAATGAGGATGGCAGGCTCTTAGGTGCGGTGGCACTCCTGTTGGGAAATTAGACAAATCACTGTTTTGAAGTGAAGGTTGCATTTATAAGTATTAAGCTTTTTGTGGACAGGGGTTACTCTAAATTATGGGTGGAAGGAGACTCATTAAACATCATCAATTGTCTATGTGGAACCCATAAGCCTAGCTGGAGTTTCCATCAATTAATTAAGGATGCACTCTTATTATGTTGAGATCTTGTGAAGAAACCCATGTTTCTCACATATATCGAGAAGGAAATTCGTTGGCAGATTTTTTTGCCAATGAAGCTGTCAGACTTAATGAGTATAGAGCATGGGAGGAAGGCTCTATCCTTCCTAAGGAAGCTAAGATCTTAATGAGAAATTATGGTTTTGTTTGAGTTTATGTGGTGGCATTATTTAACCATTAGTACCAGCTTTATACTTACACGCTTTGTGGGTATCGCTCGGCTTGTTGGATCTCAGACGAACTGTACTTGCCCAATTTTTCTACTACTAGTTCTTGCAAATATGGGAGGTGATCAAAGTAGAATTGAGCCTCATTCTTGTGTGAGCCTAAGAAAGAAGAATAAACTTTGGAGGATTCTCCAACATGGTAATTTTACGTCGTTCTTGGAAAGGCTGCATGGACACGATCCAAATGCTTCGGCAGATTTTTTTTCATGTTGGCACAATCATAAACTCTAGATTAAGGGCATGGTTGTTGACATCAATGAGGAGCTTATAGCTACTGTGACTGGGTTGCCTATGGTTGGTCGTAAATTCTTCAAAGACAAGAAGAGTAATGAGGAGGAAATGGCTCAATTCCTCAAAGATGATGAACGAAAAAACTCATCAAGATGGAGGCTTGGGGCTATGAGTAGAAGTCTCTCAAGAAGATATGGGCGAATATAAAAATAATAATAATACGGTATGTGACTCTCGAAGGCAAATTCACTACAATCCTTGGCCATTATTTTACTCTTTTAAATCATTTTAGGCATGGGCTATTTATTTCCTTCCCTTTCTTTCTCTTGTCCTTCATGGAGGTCTCTATGTATGCACACTTAAAAATAAGGAAGGCCCCGGACCTTCATGAGGGCCTTATTTTGTTAATTATGGAGCATGTAAAAGCCCTTATCCCTACCTCATCAATTAAGGGCAAGGAGAAGACTCTTAGCGAGGATTTTGGCTCTTCTGACTCGGATACCAGTGTGGCTGAGGAAGAGGATTGCAATGAAGAAGGTGAGGACAGGACCCCTTCCCCTATGGTTTCCCCATCTAAAAAGAGGAAGAAGGGTAACCCTAATGGAAAATAGGCAACCAAGCGACTCATTCTACATGATTCGGAGTCCCAGTTTGATGGTAATGACACGAAGGTGGGCTCTGGGGATTCTAGGTCCAAAGATGAATCTGTGAACATTGATCAAGGTGATACCGAGGTTGGAGATACGGAGGAGGTGTTTCAGGAGAATGTGGTGGCCACGGAGGCCAAGGATAAGCCTAGAAGGGTTTCTAAGTGCATTTCCAAGATGAAGAACCAAGCCTAAGAAGATATGGTAAAGGATACAATGAAGATCTACAAGGAGAAGGCTCTAGAGGAGAAGGAGGTGGAAATTGATGATTCCCCGGTTCGAAACTCTCCAAATGTGGAACCTATGGGTGAGAAAATGGTACAGGAGGAGGAGGGTGTTGAGAAGAAGCAAGTGAAGTTTGAGCCTCTAAAGGTTAATCCCCTATCAGAGGACTTCTATCTTAATGATGACTCCACATCTATGTTCTATCTTCTCAACATGGCGAGGGCGATAGCTACTGGCACTTTCAACTTGGAAAAATGGACTCTATAAGAATTCAATAGGGTCAACATCAAAATAAGGGGATTGAAGGAGAATGTGTAGAATATTTTGAAAGGTTCAGCCTCAAATATTCTGATTGACAGAATTGTTTATCTTGAGTGTTCGTTTGTTGATTTCAAGTCCCTTTGTGAGCAACTCTTAGCTGATTTAGAAGCCAATGTATTGGATACCAATGCGGATATCAAGAAACTTCTCCATGCCTATCACATTTCAGTGAAGAATAGTGTGGATTCTTTGGAGGTCTTATTTTGCAAGATCAGTGAGCTTAGAGAGGACCAGTTGTATTTTTTTGAGTTGATGGAGAAGGAGCAAGTGGCCAAAGGTAAAAGGAAAAAGGTGTGAAGGATGATGGTAAAGTCCCTACTGCTAGAGGGTCGGTTGACTGGAAGAAGTCCTTTGAAGACGAGAAAAAATAATTGTTGGACATGATCGGGCTGCATAGGAACCAAGAACTTGAGGTGGCCAACACCTTAAGAAGTATAAAGTAGTGTCTTGTTGTCTGTTTTTTTTTTTTTTTTTTGGGTTTTGGTTTATTTCCTATCTTTTTGCTACTTTTTGTTGATGGTTGTTGTTGATAGTTTAGTGTTATATCTTTGGAGCAACATTTTGTAACTTCTGGTGTTTCAGGTTTTGGGTTGGTTGCTAATGATAATTTAGTATAGCATCTTTTGAGCAGCATTTTGTACCTAAAGTTGTAAATGGTTTTGGGTCCCTTCAAAACATGTTTTTCCCTTATAATCAAAACATGCTTTAGTAGAGCACCATTGCAATAAGGAAAGGGATTTTCCTTTATTAGTTAAATTCTACCATATTGATCTAGAAGGGATTAAGGCACCCTTGTTTTGATCCATAAATTCATAATTTTTAATCTGCATTCTTATTTTCTCCTAGGCTTTCCATAGATTCTTAAAGACATTGGATCCAACAAGGGATACAAGAAAATTTCCAAATAGACTTTTGTCATAGATAGGTAGTTGCTTCCAAGTTTTTGCCTGCTTTGGAATTGTTAACTGTATATTGTTCTTCATAAGAATCTTCCAAGGTTCATTACCTTTTAATTCTTTAATGGTCCATTTAATTTCCAAAGAGATATCATTTTTTTAAGTCTTTCAACCCTAAACCTCCTTAAGTCTTATCTAGGAAAAACTAATCTCACTTAACAATATGTTTCTTTTTGTTTCCTCTCCCATCAAACCATAGAAACTATCTAATCTTCTTTTGAATTTCAATTATTTGGTAGTTGTTGAACAACCATACTGAGTAGTATAGACTATAGGATGAGAGAATATTTTGAAACACCTATATTCTGCTAGCCAAAGATAAGTATTATTTATTCCACTGATTCAATTTTTTTATCGATTTTACCCTTTATCCAATCCCACATCTTTCAAATAGGGATTTACAATAAATGGGATGCCAAGTTACCTAACATGTTTGTTAGGCCCTCCCCATTGAAATTTATATTTTCTAGACTAGTCTGGGGAGGTAATTGTCCCAACTAAGCATTATAGATTTCACCTTTGATAGTTTTTCTCCAAAAGTCACACAAAACATTTCTATCTTTTGCATAAGGTTGACAACATTTCTTTCTTCAAGCTTAACAAAAAATGCAGTATCATCTACAAACTGAATGTTTAGGAGGTCATCACCATTAGGTAGGGATAAAACTTTTACCTCAGGGTTCATATAAGAGTCCCTTATGAGGTAATATATAACATCTAAGGCTATCACAAACAAAGCAAGAGCAAGAGGACAACCTTTTCTTATTGACCTTTGCAAAGTAAAGTGCTCAGATAATGATCCATTAACATCCACTTGGGAAACTGCATCGTTCAATAATGTATTAACCATTTGGAAAAATCATTTTGGAAAACCAAAAGCTTCAAGGGTCGTCATTAAAAAGGACCATTCCACCCTATCATAGGCCTTTTCAAATTCAAGTAAGAGTATACCAGCATTCTAGTTGGATACTCTTGCCCACTTCATAGCTTCCCAACTTGTTATGAAATTTTCCAAAATATACCTACCCTTAAAGAATCTAGTTTGAGTTGTGCTAATAAATGAGGGGAAGATGTACACCAGCCTTAAGGCCATTTTTTTTGCCAAAATCTTACAAGAGACATTAATTACGGTGATAGGTCTCAAGTTCTTAATTAAAGACTTGTCTCCTTCTTTAGGCAGCAGCTTAATTATACCTTTATTGATATTACTACCTAAAGAGCCTTTATCTATAGCTTCATTGTAGACCTATAATAGATCGTCACTTATCCAATCTATGTTCTTTTTATCATTTTTAAGTTTTTGAATGGATTTAACAATTTCTTCCTTAGACATTCTCTTATCCAGAATTTCTCCATTTTTTCATAGATATTCCTAGGTATTAAACTTTTACAGAGGTTTCTAGCTTTGTGTTCTTGAAGGTTGTCCACTTCAAAGGTAAAAAGTGTCTTATATAAAATGTAGAATTGATTCGTTACTTATTTAAGATTACTCAAAAGCTTGTTGTCTACCAAAACATTTCCAAATTTTTCCTCAACACTTTTTTCTTAGATATATCTAAAGAAAAATTTAGATCCTTTGTCCCCATTTCTTAGCCAATTTAGTTTTTCTCTTACCCTTAATCCTTGGATTTTTCTTGTTTAAATATTTCTCAAATTATTTTTTAGTTGAGATTAATTCTTTATTCAATCCTATATTCTTGGGATCATTTTGATTTCATACTCCAACTTAAAAAGCTTTTCCTAGAGATCATTCTCATATTTCCCATTATCTATGGCTCTTTTCTTACCTATAGCTTGAAATATAACTGACCAACCTTTAACATTGTTATTCCATCTATCAATAGTTGGTACATTTTTTTGCATCCATCTGTTAATTTCTCTAAGAGTAAAGATGGCCTCTTTACAATCTTCATCTTTTAATAGGTTGGTGTTTAGAAGCAATTTTCCTTCTTTTTTACAGTCATGTTTCCTTTCATTAGCAATGTGGATCTTAGTATTGGCAGGATGATGATCAGATAAGGAGCAAGGAGATAACTTAACCCTACTACATGTTACCTATTTTTAGCTACAACTCAAAACAAGTAGAGTTGAATTGCATCCATCACAAAAAGGTGCAAAATTTATGCTAAAAGTATTCATTGAATTCCAAAATTTGATTATGCAAATGTTTGTGATAGATGAACTCATAAATTTGCATAAAAGAATGATTTTTTTATTCATATTGGAAAAACCGAAGTCCTGCACAAGCCGCGGGAGTAGCCAATTCGATATTTATAATCAAATGATGAATACAAGAAAGGAAATGTACACTATACAACTGAAGAAAATATAAACATAGGGAAAGGAGTGATTCACCATTGCCTGGAATGACAAATCATCATTTCAATTATGTGGTGTCTCCTCGTATTCAGCTCCAGTTGGCACAACTCCTGCCCCAATTCCAAAGGCACCTACGAAATTGTTAAAAATGTGTTGTTAGAGCAATGGAAAATCACTATTTTCCTCATGCCTACATTGCCAACAGGAATATAATCTACATCATTTCAAGCATGCATCAGATGATCAAGTTAGAAGAGCACAACGATTCATTGGAAGCTTTCAGCTTCGATTATTTTGCTAATTTGTTTGTTTAATGTGTAGGAACAGGTATAATTATCATGTCAACCAACAGATATTGTTATGAGTGGTGAGAAATGTGGCTCCCATAAGGGTTGAGCCCAGCTCATAAGCAATGAAATAAACAACATAAAGTGACCATAGTGAGATTGTTGCTACAAAGCTGATAAAAGTGGAAAAAGAAATCACCTATTCAAGAAGCCATGTTTGGATATATGTTCTTATGCTGCCACTGCTTTTACATCATGTTTTCATATCATTTTTTCAATTGTATCATCATATTTCTGCTATAAGGAATCAAATGGATTTATACAATGATGCTACAGTTCATTCGTCAACTGCTATGAGAGGCAGCATATTTAAATACAAGTATAGTTTATCATTATAGAAGACAGCAGGTCATCTCATGAATAGTTCAAGCAAATGTAAAGAGGGGAAGTCATGCTCTGTATTGATACAACATCAATATTCACAGTCAACAGCAATGACAGAAAACATGGACAACATCAAATGCAGCAGTACTTGAGGAACAAATACAATTTTCATCATATTACTACAGAAACATAAATGTCAAAAAGATGCTACAGGATTATGCAGTGACCATATTACTGCTACAGGGCAGTATATAAGTTTACAAATCTGAGAGAGAAAACATCCCACTGTCATTAATGGAGTATCAATGATGACCTTCATTGTTAAACAAAAAGTATCGCGACAGAAATCATTATCCTGTATTATCAAAATAATAGTATTTTGCAGGTCAAAGCACTTATTATGGATACAATTCATCAAATAGTAATGCAAGGAGCAGCTACTAAACTTTAGATCAACGTAGCTTAAAAATTTCTTAAGGAGGGAAGTGTTGTTGGTAATGTTTTGTAATGCTCAAATGGAGATGCCATAATGCCAATGTTTATTTGTATGGTGAAAAAGCAACCATATGTTTTCTCATGTTGCTACATGGTATAATATTTTGCATATAAGACAACATGAACTGTAAAGCAATATGCCAAGGAAGCATCACCCTGATTTTCAGTTGTATGGAGAGTATTGAAAAATTAAGTGAGTGAGTCGTGTTCACTTTATTAATGGAAGATAAACTATAACTGAAAGTTATTGTTTACAAATCTGAGAGCAGCAGACAGTCAAAATGATGCATAGAGATATTCAAAGCATAAGAGAACATATTTTCATGAAATACAACATACCCATTTAGGGTTTTCATCAGAAAGTACAAATACATGGAGGTTATTACATTTTCCACTGAAGGTCGAGCTTGTGTCATGCAAAAGAAAAAGAGGTCCCTCAAAAGCCTCTTGAAAATCACAAAGGGGTGCTCACAGGAATTTCAATAGGAGAATAAAGCATATGGCCATTGCCTTGAAGGGAGCTTTCAGCCAAACCCCAAGTCAAACATTCGAAGCCATGGAATAAACATAAAATGATAAACCCGCGGCTAAGTTCTAAGCTTAGTTTATCAAGCGCCCAGGTCAAGGTCCCATTGGCGGCCAATATACACAAAAAATGAAATCCTAACAGTGAATGGTGCAATGAATTTTGTTATAAAAGTGTAGATATAGTGCTATGAAGGGAAACCTATGCATAAGGATTGAAAAGGTATCATAATGAGTACACACCATGAAGAAAGAGGGGCATAGTCTTCAAACCAATACAAACCCCAGTTGCAGGAAGATAGAAATAAGTGAAGTCGATGGCCCTAGGAAGAAATAAATTCTTGGGTTTTGAAGAAACCCCAACAGTCGCGGCCAGCAAATGAGGAGGACCTTAGAGGAAATCATGAAGTCACGGCTGTAAGTGTTTTAGAGCATGTAAAAGACAAAGAAACCATGCATCGTGCGCTCAAATCGATGCTTCTTCTTACAAGAATAAGGAGTGTTCACAGGAGACAAACAAGAATCAATAGTTGCCTTCTAATTATTTTAAAATACAAAATACATTCAAAAATCCAAGAAAAGAAGGCTTGAAACGATGAAGGAGAGAGTCTACCTGTGATTTTGTGCCTTCAAACTACAAGAAATCAACAGAAGTCATACAAAAATTTGTTGTTCTAAGATCCAGACTTGTTCACCATGGCGGCACAGCATATCTCCTCACCAAAAAACCAAATGGTAAATGAATGAAATGATTAGGGTTTCCAAGTTGAAGTGCCTTAATTCGAATGATAGTGAGATTTTTGACCATTGTTTTAAAATTAAATCTTTTCATTCTAAATGATAGCATGGTCTTGACTTTGGAAGTCAAGTGACCTAGTGATTTGGAGAGCTCGTGAGATAAAGGATTATTGTTTATTTTCTTCAAAAAAATATATTATTTGTAAAGTTTATTTAACTTTATTAAAAACAATTTTATTGATTGTTTTTAAATAATTGTTAAATTAAACTATTTTGAAGGGCAAGTGAACTATAACAAAGGAGATATATAATGTATACAATAAGGAGTGCTCACTTTTACTTTAAGATATACATGCAAAACGAGATGCAGAGATAACTGAAGTGCTTCCAAAGGTTTTAAATCATGCCTTACCATCATGCACATTTTAGAGATGGAGTTCCAGTTCTCATGGGAAGATTGGCAGAAACGAGGTGGATTTCACATGCTTGGACCCACTTCTTATGGATTTCTAGTTCAATTCGAGTTACTTTTTAGTTGTACACATTGTGACTGCGAGTTTGAGACCGAGTTCACTCATTTTTGCATGAGTTTGAGCTCATCTTTTGGAGATATTTATTTCTGCTCGGATTTCACAATAGAGATGATGTTTTCACTTCAGTTCTCAGTTTAGTTCTATTTTTGGCTGCTTTGTGCATGCCTTTTGTATATATTGGAAAAAGTTAATCTTTTTCCTCCAGTTCTTATTTTTCATCTTCTCTGGCATACCTTTTTGCAGAGAGAAATATTTGTAACTTAGCTTTTTACATTAATACAATTTTACAGCTTTACAGGTTACTTTAGTTTGTCGTTTTGCAGAGTTTTCCTTCGTATTGTTCATTGAGATAGAGTTCACCTTTGCAATTTCAGATGTTTTGTATGCTTGAATGATCTTATGCAAGTCTAATGTGTTTCATTACCGAAACCTTCAAACTTTTGTCTTATTTTTTGCATACTTATACACAATTGTTGTTTGTAACAAGTCATTAATTGTGCTCAAAACTTGTTCCTTTTCCTATTTGTGAAAACTTAGTTTTCCTTAGAAGAAAGGCAATAAATACAGCCTTTTAATGAATTAATAATGTGTTCAGAGAGCTCAAATTTCCCTGTGTTAACAATTTTCTCTAAAGGTATAAGTTGTGAATCATTCTACAAGTTTACCATCATTTAGGTGCATCACCAAGGTTTTTTTATTTTTGATTCATGTTTTCAGTTCAATCCCTCTTTACCCTTTTCTCAGAATAAATTATTCAAGTACCTAATTGATTATCATATAGGAACCAGCCTAGAATCTGGAGGTCTATCTTCGCCATAGGAATACCCACAGCCTGAAGATAGTTCCCATGTTTCAACAAATTGCTGAATTTAATTATTCAAGCATTTGAGTGCAATCTAATTGACAACACTGCCATCATTGGTCTGATCAAAATTGAAAAAGTAAATATTAGCATAGAATCTATCCAATCTGCAATAAATCCTCCTTTTTCCCTTTTTGGGAGTTACACCAAGTAAACCAAATATGTTTATTTTATTTTTTAAAACCTTCAAGAGGATCAAATAAGTTAATTTTATTCTTCATTCCATACTAGAAATATTTTTCATTTCCTTTCCATTGCATTTCACTTCCTCAATCCTTATCCTCACTATTCTCAGTCATGTTAAAATCTCCTCCCACTATCCATGGGATGTCTTGTAGGTGTCACATCTCAAACTCTGATGCTCCTTGTTTTGGCTTTGACTGGATTTGACATATGTTTGGATATGTAGTAGATTACATAATGAACACTATGGTATTATTTTTGGTGTGATGAAATATGAAATGTTGTTTTAATTTAGTAAAAGTGAATGCTTAGAAATGCAATTTATTTTGAACGTGATGAAAAATGGAAAATATTATTATTTTAATTCATAAGTTTAATGTTTTGATTTATATCTTTATGCAGATACTAATCTATTGATGTGTACCTGAGGGTATTGAGATGCAGGTCGTTGAAGACCAAGGGTGTGGCTAAGGAGAGAAAGTTAGCTTCTTGGAAGGGTACAGTAGGAATGGAACTCTCGCATACACACACATGCATGTAGTGTCATTTACATGCATGTAGCTTTAATTTAATTAAATGCATAATTGTATGTTTTTCTAGGTATTTAATCATATGTGGTGAAAATATAAAAAGTATAGTTAAATGGAAGAATTGATTTTAATCTAAATTTGATTATACCTCTCTGTCTATAGTGAAATATTATGTCTGGAAAATTAAATAATTATTTAATTGTTTTAAAATCAAAGTTACTGTCTTGAGTTAAATCCTTATTTTATAAATAAATATTTATTTACTTCTCGTTGAGAGTAAATTGTTACCTTTATTTTACAAACTTGTAATTGCATTTCCTAACTCTTTCGGGATGATGAATGCATAGATGGAAATGAAATTGTCATTGTTTCTTTTCAATTAATAAGAGAATGAAATGCAAGAAATAAATTTTAATTTTATCTATTGAATTCAAGATTAGGTTTTGGAAACGGAAAGGAAACCTTAAAAAGAGAAAAGAGTAATGAGAATGGATAGCGGTTCTTGATACACTTCTTGAATCAGTCTACAAATTAATTAGAATGGCTGCAAAAATAGAGGGTCTTTGATATAGTTTTTAGTAGAATAGAAATAGGAAAACTTGGGGTCTTTACAGTAGATTATACATCCATCTCCAAAGCCCAGTTCTCTCCCTATGTTCATTTGGGGCATAAATTGAGCATAATCCAATCTTCCTATTATCATTTTCATTTATAATCCAAGCAACCTTATTTCATTGAGATATTACATAATCAATCACAAATGGAGCCCAAATTTTAGATAACAGGATGACAACTCCCACTCTACCCTTGTCATGTTCAATACAACATTAGGTGGCCTCTTTCCATATGAATATAAGATTAGTCTCTAGAGTAAAGTTAACAACTTTTACCTCTTGCAAAAATACCACATATTTGTTTTGGTTTAGATTTAACCACCTCTCGACAAGGTATTTCTTATCAGGGGATTTTGGACCCCTAATATTCCTACTAGTGCAATTGATTATTATTAGCACTTATAAATGGGTGTCATCCTTAGAGTTCCTAAATCTCTCAAAGCATTTAGGAAGTCTTTTGTCCTTATCTATTCTTTTTGAGGAAGGCTTTGAATCCTCTCTACTTTTGTGTTTCCTTTTTTTCTTTTTTTCTTTTAATCCATCCATTTGTTGAAGGATCAATTCCTTCATCTTTTGGCATTTCACTCTCACTATTAAAGGGATTAGCCTCAGAATCAGGGTAGGTGATCATCTCTCCAAACTCCATATTTGTTATATTCCCTATTTCCACTATAGATTCCTCAATGCTATACCCATTTTTCTTACACTCTTTATTATCACTTCTCTACTCAATCTTGTCTAATTCTATCAAATGGGAATTCCTCACATGTCCATAGTTAGAACTAGGAAAAGATAGCATAGAAGGGCCAATCGCCTTACTATTTTTTTTGTCAAAACTTCTAATTTATTCCTCTGTTCAATATTTATAATCTATTTGATCTTGTCAATTGTTACTTCTTAGGTATCATCTATTTTCCCCTTAGTTATGTTTAAGTCAAACCCATTAATAATCCACCTTTGCTCACTGTTAGAGCTAGGTAGTATTGGCCTACTAGTGTGAAGCCTACTTAAATGATCTAATTGATCCTTTTTCTTATTGTCCTTATTCTAGGTGTCCACTTTAGCACCTCCTTGCTTTCCCTTATCCAAGACTGATTCCTAGGCACTATTATTTTTTCCAAAATTAGGATTGGACAAGGAGAGCATAGAGGGGCTAAATTCAATATTTTATTCCTCATGAGGAAATCTTGAAGAGGAATTGTCATTTGTGTTTTCTTTTGTATTTCCCTTTTTTCGGTTGTCAACCTTAGCACTCCTCTGTTTTCCTTTGTCTGATGCTAAGTTTTGGGAAAAAATATTTTGTCCAAGATTATCCTTAGGAAAAGAAAGCATAGATCCAAGATAAGCTCAATATTATCATTTGTAATCATTTCCTTATTGTTTTTATTCATGTTCTCAAACACGGTACCTTTTTTCTTTCCCTTATCCCTAATTGAATCCATGGTAGTATTTCCTTACCATTGGTTAAGGTTAGGCAAGGAAAGCAAAGAAGGGCTAAGCTCAGTACTCAATTCCACTTGGGTTGATCTATTAATGGGGTATCATTATTATTTTTCAAATCTACACACATTATTTCCTTTTCCATTTTTCCATCTAAGATCTTTCTTTAGAATTTTTATTATTCATGTTGTTAGTATTGGTCCTATTGTTAGGGTCAATAATACCAACCTTAAAAGTAATATCCCCTATATTTGTACTAATATTAATTTTATTTTCTTCTTCTAGGAAGTTAAATTTGTCTCTTATTGCTTCCTCAATTTTATTCCCTCTTCTTCTATTTTCACTTCTAGCTTTAGCTATTCTTTGTTTTATCTCTTCCAAAACACTCTCTTGGCCATTTTTTGTTCCTGGATAGGATTAGTTAGAGGAAGTGAACTTGAATTATTTACAGAGTTAGGATCCCTTTGGGGGTATTAATGTCTAGGAGAGTCCTTGTAACTCTCGATTCTTTGGATTTTGAAATTTTGTTTTGATTTTCATTGTTGCCCTCATCTGCAATAGTGCAAGTGTAATTGGGTTCCAAACTAGGATTTTTAATGATAGCCCGTGATATATTTTCTCATTATTAACATAATTAGTATCCTTGTTAGAGGCATTTATTATGTTTCCACTAGGGTTTACTTCAGGTGGGTCAGATTTTACATTGTCATCTGTTAAATTGATAGAGTTTTCTTTAGCATTATTACTATTCTCCCCATTGCTAGGGTCCAATTTAGCATTTCTCTAGTGAAACCTAGGGTTCTTGGTGCTTCTTTTAATGATAGGGAAATTCCTTCTAACATTCCCTTCTTCAATCCTTAAAATTGCTTTGATCTAGACTCATTTTATATTTATTATTTTCTTATTTAACTCTTAACCGAGGAATTGCTTCAATTTTAGTGGAAAATAAATTGAAGTTTAAGTCTAATAATACCAAATTTGTACTCTTTGGTACATATAGGAGATCAAATTATTTCGGGAAAATTATTTTAAGGAGGGGAAGTATAGTCAATTTATTTACACCAACATGAAATGTTACTTATAGAAGCATACCGGTATTCTTTGACAATTCGCAAACACTCAATATCATTCTTTATCTATTAGATAGGGACAAAAGGCCTAAAAAATATGGATATAACATCTCAAAAGAATACAATTAAGTAAATGACTAGTTTTTTACACTTTTCTACATAGGTACCCAAAATAATTTGATCTCCTATATGTACCAAAGAGTATGAATTTGGTATTATTAGACTTAAACTTCAATTTATTTTCTTCTCGAATTGAAGCGATTCTTCGAGTCAAGAGTTAAATAAGAAAACAATAAATAGAAAATGAGTCCTAGTATTTCTATATTGCACATTACAATTTTTCCCCCAACCTCAATCTCTATCACCTTCGGGGGACAATGAGACTAGTAGCCTTGCATTCATGTGCAAGAGAGTGGCCTTTGTCTCTCCAACCTTCATGATACTACCAATCAGGGAGAGATGATGTGGAAAAAAACTCCACAGTTGGGGAGGCATGTTTTTAACTATAACCCATCAAGGGTAAAAGAGGACCAAGACATCTTTGTTCAACATTTCAGGAGACCAAACAATAGTTTGGAATATAGCATTAACTATGTTCCAATATTGCTAGGCAATAACTTTTTCTCGTACGGAATGGATTTTGAAGAAGACTAAAAATAAACCTTTTATATCATTCAACAAAAAGAAAATTGAAACCATAGTGTTTTATGCCATACATTATTGAACCATTCATCCAAAAACTTTCTTGCATAAATTTTAATAGTAACTTTTTAATCTATTGTCCTTTATGTTTAATGCAACCACCATATGTGCATTAGGGGAAACGACTAGTTTATTAGGGTCAGGGTGGGAGTGCTTACCTTCTCCTCCATCACCTGGACTTTCTTCATAGAACCCACCATCTACCACCGCCTCGAATCTAGTGGTCTTCGACACTCTTTCCTTTGAAAGCCATAAAATAATATCTCGAAAGGATTTCCCATTGTCTTTAACACTAGCACTAATGTCTATTTCCCTATTCGAGTCATTGAGGAGCTTACCTAAAACCTTATCACCCCCCTCCATAACTCTTGAGGAATGACCAAGAATCAATCACCCCTCTACAAAAAATGCAACTCCACAAAGGGATTTAGGGGCTAAAGTGAAGTATGGGAGGACAAAACTAATAAAGGAACACAAAAAAAACACATTGAAAACAACAAAAACCAAAATACTCCCGCATACCCCACATTAACGAGGATAAAGACCAAGGGCACAAGAAGAGTGCCAAAGGGGTAAAGAAAACTTGAATGCCCTTCCAAGGTGGGCTACCAAATGCCAAAACCTGGGACGCAACTAACCCTAATTATATTCTTGTATGTATAAGCATATACTTTACATGCAGATTTGTAAGTGCTACATACTTTGAAATAGATGTTTTTAGGACTCACACACACCTCAAATTGGGAGTAAAATGTATTGGTAAAATTTTCATAGCCATAACAGTTCTCATTTATTTTTGTTCCCTTTTTTAGGTATGTCTTTATACATGTACATATCAACAAATGGCACAATCTTGTGCAAAATTGAGCTCATTCCCTTAGCCTTTACACGTCCCTATACACAAATTTTCACATTATACACACACACTTTGATACTTTCATCTTATTTAAGCATTTATTATATTCATCTATACACTCACCTTAAAATAGTAATTATCCATATGGATCTAATAGTTTTCCCACCCATGGTCATTTCTATAAACACAAACTTGATCCTTGCCTTTTCATATTTCAAATTCAAATTCCAACTATCAGTCATCCTTTATTACTAAGCTAAGTACATGTTTTGTACAAAATCGATATTATGCACTAGTATTTGAAGGAATTCATTGATCATCTCTCAAGCATCATCCATTTATCCTCCAAATCATTTATTCAAATATCATTCACATTTAGGAAAGGGAACACATTAATTGGTGCTCTCAAATGAATCTAGATTTATAAATTCATTATACGATTGTATGCATGGCTAATGAGTATTGTCATTATTTTTTGTCCAAATTTTTTGAGGGTTAACGTAGGTGAATGTGTCTCCTTCAATGATCCTCCAAAGGTTTTTAGATACCCCCAATCCTAGGTACTAGAGAATACAAATAGGAAAATTAGGCAAAATAGAAACCAAAGTTGTGCAAGTTACCAAATAATTTTCACATGTCTAAGACAATCTTTGCATGAAAATGAAATATTATAATCTTGAGGAACATTAAAGACTACCATGACTTCATGATTCCAAGGCATCACTAATTCCATAATCTTCACACATATTAATTCTTCGTTCACAAAGCTAGGTCATGTCATAATACATTACCCTCAATACTAATTAGTTAATTTAGGCTATTTTGTATGTACCTTATCTAATTAATCTAGATTACACCTAAGGAAAGATTATTTTCCTTTACAAAACTATATATTAGAAAAGATAACTCATTGTAAGAGAAAAAATTCCTTGAATTTGAATTATCAAAATAGAAAATACACACATCTACGCAAAATATGAAAACCAATAACACCATACAAAAATATAATCTATTTGAGATTCAAGAGAATTCTTTCCAATGGATATTCTCCCATCCCCTACCATTGGAGTTTCAAAAAAATACAGCCCACCTACTGCAACAATCCTCTTCTTCATCCATGGAAAGACCTTTGCACCTACCCATGGATGGTTCTCTTGTTTTGGGCTATCCAAGGGCTTCCTCTTCTAGTCATTATTGTGATGATGGCCTTTCACAACATATTTCACACAGTTCTTGCAAGCTCACCATCGTTGCCCTACTCCCAACCCTAGTTTTGTGGGTTTGAGTGTGTATGATCTAGATTCCATGCTCACAAATCGCTTGTTGCAAGTATGATAAATTGGAATTGTCATTGATGTCAACAAGCCTGTGTTGTCACTGGTGTCAACTGTATGAGAAGAAGATTGTTGCAAGAGAATGTGTAGTTGACGGTATTTTCTATATTGTTGCATTGATGATGCTTTGATTAGTTGCATTATGTTATTAGTAAGGTACTAGTGTCAAACTATAGTGTTTATTTGATAATATTTTGTATATGGTAGAGGAAGTCATGGAGATAATGAGGATGTGTACTTGGTGCTTGGATTCCAAGTGCTTTTTAAAAAAATTGATAAAAAGAGAAAACTGTGAGTTATAGTGTGTTCTGAGTTGAAGAGTAATGTTCTAGTGTTGCTCCACATTTCTTTTAGGTTGAAGATTTTCCTGTGTGTTTCAAATATGTTGATCAGAGGTGGTCAAAGGTGTTGTATTCATAATTTGGTGTGCTGGATCATTGTGCAGAAGAATTTTTGTTACCAGTGTGTGAATTGTGTATTGCAAAAGTGTCTAGGAGAAATTCTTTTGCTTCACGTTTCTCCACAATCTGGTTTCAGGTCTTACAAATCTGAAGGTGTTTTGATAGTTTTCATATCTTTCTTTAGTCAAAGTTGTTTGAGGTTTGGTGCTTCAAAAGTCAGTTTCTTAAGTTGTAGTGTATGGAAAAAAAATTGAGTGTACTAGGTGTGTACATTCTTCGGGTGAAAGATGTTGCAAAGGAGTTTGTATGTTTTTAAGTTGTTTGTGGAATATTCCAAATTGTGTTCAGGTGACACTTTTTTCCATGAGTTGTTGAATCAAAGGAAGCGTGCACTTAAAAGTTTAATGTGTTTAAATAGGTAACAACTAACCTTGGTGTTTACACTAATTGTGATGGATGTTTATTGTTTGTAGATGGTGTTATAGATTTGGGTCCCATATAAGGAGTGGTGTGGTCTACTTTCACTTCTATCTACTACAAAAGTGTTTTGGTTCCAACCTAATTTTAATTTGCATAGTTGAGATGCATAGCCGACCTTGGAGAATTTTTTCAAGGTTGAAGATGATATAAATATGAGTTAAGTTGTTGAGGGATGCAAAGATAGAAAAGTATGATGCGAATGATTTGAATTGCAGAGTGTTAGTGTGCAAATTTGAGAAGTGTAGTGTGAGGATTTATGTGTTAGATTATTAGATGCAGTGAGAAGAAGGTGTCTACAATTCTTCAATCAAGTTGTGAAGGTGTTAGTGATATTGTGGTGGATTTACCTATTGCATTGAGATGCATTTATCTATGTAACATTCTTCTCTATCTTCTTTTCTATTATGGCAATGAGCCTTTCTTTTCTTGGGAAATGATCCCTCCGATAGTGAGCCCTTTGTATTCGATGATATTACTTTATATTGTGAGCTAATCCTCACTGTGGTTTTCCCATCTTGGATTTTCCACATAAATCTGGTGTTCTCTTATGCATGGTGTCAATTTGATTCAATTTTTTTTATTTGCTTTTCATGTTAAATCATTATAACAGATTAAGGGTTAATTGAATGAATGTGAATATGAATGTTTACAAGGGTTTTGAAGTTTTAAGATACAACTGATTCACCTCCCCCTCTCAGTTGTCTTGTGCATTCAACAATTGGTTCAAAGAAAGGTTCCTTGGAAGAAAGCTTAACTACTTGAAGTAGATATGGGATGGCACACAAGTTAGAGATCTGTGTGTTTGATGGAATAGATTATGCATTAAGGAAGACAAGGATGGAAGGTTTTTTGGTTTATCTTAGATTTGATGTCTTGAACTATATTAAGACTGGATACACTGAACCTACTGTAATTGTGTGTTTTCTAACCTTAAATGATGTAAAACAAAAGAAATGCAAAAGGAAGAACAACACAAAGAAACACCTCAAGATTAGCCCAGTTAGACTTGAACAAAACAAAGATGAAACAAAGATTTTACCTTTCCCAAGTTGATTGGTTGGTTGGCCCTTTGGAGTTGATTGTTTGTGTGCTCATTTGATGGAAAATCACCTAAAACGAGATGCAAAATGATGTGGATTCAATGGAGGATGCAATGATGGAGTTTGGTATTGGATAAGCTTATGAAAAATGCATGCAAAATGAGCTTGAAGAGTGCAATAATGGTGAATGCAAGAGCTTGAATGTTTGAGAGTTGAGTGCTTGTGAATTTTCAATGAGTGAAAATGATGCCAAAATCCTCTATTTTAGGGGAAAAAGCTCTAAAGAAATGGATGGCTAGGATATAGCCAACATGGACAAGATGAAGGGTTGTGGTGAGTTGAGGACTCACAAGCCCTCACATCTTGCCATGTGGAAATGAGATGGAAAGGGGGAGTGTGATGTGGAGGTACTTGAAAGTACCTTGGGATTTGGAGAAGATTTCCTCAAAAAGGAAATTCTTGTCCCCAAGTGGGAAGGATGTGACACATGAGGAATTTTGGAATTCCTTCATAATCTTCATGGGAAAGAAAGAAACATTGGAGCAATAAATGTGAATTTTTAATTCACATGATTGGAGGGTACTTGGAAGTATTTTGGGGATAAGACAAGGTCTCCTCATAAAGGAGGTCCTTGTCCCCATGTGGGAGATGTGACACATGATAAATTTTAGAATTTCTCAATAACCCACATAAGGAAGAGGAGAGCCTTGGAGCAATAAATGTGAATTTTTAATTCACATGGGGAAGAGGTTGTCTTGGCTAAATGAAGAAAGCAATTATGAATGTTGACTTAGAGGCATGCCATAAATGGCATGAGAATTAGATTAAGGTTGTGCAAATAGGTGATTAAGGAAGCTAATAAAGAATTAGAAGCAAGTTGCAAGATATGGAGGATGTGACATTAATCTTGATTAAAGGTGTGCACATCTTAATCATGGATTAATTAAACTAATCCAAATTAAAGGGAGATTATGGAGGATGTGACAAAGAAAGAGAAAAGAGGGAATTTAAAATTGATTTAAATTCCAAAGGCCAAATGACTAAATTAAATAAATTGATATATTTATTTAATTTAGAGAAGAAGGGGTGAAAGGTAAAGTATTTAATTATTAAATTAAATACTTTAGAAACCTTAGGAAAAGCAGAAATATTAATTAAATAAATCATTTAATTAATATCAATGGGGAATATGAGATAAACGAATAAAGGGAATGAATTTGACCATGCGGGAGTGGTCAAATTTGGATGTCTACATTTTTCCCCTCTTTGAAATATTGTTAGAATAATAGTGTTTCAAAGAAAAAAAAGATGCAGATGACTCTGTAGAGGAAGTGACTATAAAATGATGCCCGGGCATGGGAGAAGTTGCGTAAGCTACCCAGATGGTGGAAAATGAAGGGAGATGCCCCGGTCTCGCAAGAAAGTGGCTATGACAAAGGAATGGAGGAAAATGGTAGGGTATGCCCCCTCAAGAGGGTAGTTGGGGAAAAGAAAAGGGGGCCCGGGCGACTTCTGGATATGAAGAAATGGAGGGTACCATCAGATAAAGCTCAAAAAATTGTGAAGATTGGCCTTTGAACGGAGTCAAACGGACACATGGTGTGAAAATGGCGGCCCGCGGAAGTTAGAGGATTAATTAAAGGAAAAAGTAGTTAAATAAAGGGTAAAAATACCCTTAACTTAAAAAGGTTAAAAAAAGGGGGGGAAAGTTACATAAAGTAATTTTAAGAATTACTATTCCTCATTTGCACACCTGGCAGTTGAGTGAGAGAGAGAGAGAGGAGGAGAAGAAGGTAACGAGGATGGCCGAGGAGTTTGATGACGATATTATCCACTGGGGGGACGAGGTACAGCGGTTCTACCATGAGTGCGCGGTTCCACGCTAGGTTATTCCTAGAACCCTCTGTGATTTTAAGCAAAAAAAAAATAGTTTTCAATTTTTATGCATTTTGAAAACATGGGTTTTGGGTTTTGGGTACGTTAGGAAAATGGGTAGGAGGCAGAATTTCAATTTCACCCATTGTGTAGGAAAAATCGCCTGTTTAGAGGTGGTGGGGAAGGGGGTCAGATTCGCCTATTTAATGGGTAGATTTGCCTAAAAAATGAAAAAAATGCCCAAAAAGGGCGAGATAGCACCAGAGAAGGGCGGACTTGCCCATGACTCAAGAAAATCTACCAAAAAATAGGATTAGGCGAGGAAATCGGTGACGACACCCATAGGATGGGAAAATGCGCCCATCCAATGGGCATCACCGCTGCAACGGGGGGCTGGTGGGTCTGCCCATCCGCTGGCCAGATTCGCCCGCCGGCAGGGCGAGCTCACCCGTCCACAAGGGCGAGCGATAGCGCCCGCCCGTGGAGGCAGGTGAAGGCACCCGTCGGACGGGCTCGCCCACGGGCGAGCTCGCCCATGGATGGGCGTGCTCACCTGTCCCAAGGGCAAGCGCATTCGCCAGTCCCAAGGGCAAGCTCACCCAAAGGGTGGGCTTGCCCATCAGGCAGGAAGATTCACTCATCCCAAGGGCAAGCAGACTCACCCATTCTAAGGGCGACATGAGGAAAAAGGGAAAACATGCCCATAAAATGGGTAGGGATGACGGAAAAAGGGGTGAATTCGTCCAAGTCAGGCGAATTCACCCAAAAGGCAAAGGAAAAGGGGGGAAAAACGTAAATTGGGAAAATTTGCCCAAAAAAGGGGGGAAATGTTGAGAAGACAACCCAAGGCAGGGATGAAAGAGAAGGGAAGATGAAGAAATTGTTTAAATGACTGATATGTTGTGTGATGTGAATGCAGCGGTTTGAGAGCTTGCAGACACGAGAGAGGCGTTCGGATGTTCTGGAGGTGACGATAGTGGCTATGAATGGGGAGGATCATGAGGCATTAGCACGAGCGGATCTACTACATATGTTGGGGTATCCTACTGTCAAAGCACATTGAGCGCTGTTGACAACACTAATAGAGCGATGGGATTCAGAGACATCTACATTCCACCTCCCGACAGGGGAGATGACTATTACCTTGAAGGATGTGTGGAGCATCCTATGGCTACCAATAGCAAGCCATCTGGTGAGTTGGATGAGATCAGAGGGGCAGGAGCTGGACCGGACCCTATGGGTCCTTTTTGGACAAGAGGACTTACTAGTTCAGTGGATGGTTTTGGATCTGGATAGATGTTTGGGGCTGGGAGTACCTCCACTACCATTATACTTTTGCAACTTGATTAGTGGGATTTTGTTACCAAACAAGAGCAAACGTTTATGCAGCCTCAAGTTCATGGAGGTTGTGAGACACATTGTGGAGCAGAGGGAGGGGGAGTTTGCATGGGGTCCATGTGTATTGGCTCAGTTATACAGGGATATGCACGCAATGTGTTATCGGGGAGCAGTCAGTGTTACACATGTGACGTTGTTACAGGTATGGGCCTAGGAGAACATCAATGTGGCCAGGTGAGGAGTCATGATAGGAGGTGGGAAGGATCCTACACTACTAGTGGCATACTGGTATGGGACAAAGTATGGATGGAAGTTCCATTATCAAGGCACTGGTGATCTAGATTGGTGGAGGAGGCTAGATGACCTAGAGGAGGATCAGATAGTGTGGAGGCCATATATGATGCGGTGATTTTCTAGATGGAGGGAGGATGAGGAGATACATAGAGGATACCTCTACATAGTATCTTATTTGATCGGGAGAGAGCCCTACATAGTGGAGCAACACAGGGCGGACCAGGTGCTAAGACAGTTTGGAGTTCAACAGGACATCCCTCACAGACTGCAGAGATTCAAATAGATCACTCGAGAGCGACCATGGGAGGATTAGATTGTTTCCATTTTTACGAGATAGCAGTGGGAGGATATGTAGGAGGTACCTTACCCAGGTCAGAGAGAAGGGAGAGCAGATGCAGGGATGACAATGAGGTTATCCACTTGGTGGTCCCGCCATCAACCAACACAGATTACGACGAAGGAGCCGATTACATAGGAACTTGGCTTCGGTCTAGAGGATGAGATGAGATTGGATGGATAGAGGAGAGGGAGGAGAGGAGGAGGAAAGCAGAGGAGAGGACAGGAGGAGGCTGAGGCTGGTGAGGACAGACAGGATTGATAGAGGAGAGTGAGGAGGGGAGGATAGCAGAGGAGAGGTCAGGAGGAGGTTGAGGCAGAGGAGGAGAGAGACAATCCATAGGTGGAGATGATGGAGGTAGAAGCTCCTGAGATTGATCCATTGGTCGTGGTTCCATACATACCACCACCACTAAAGGACCCAACTGTACTGTTGAGAGGGGCCCTGGCAAGGCTGCGGATTGTCGAGCAGAGACTTAGGGATTCGGATGCTGAGAGGAGCAGACTAGTGGCTGAGGTGAGCATGTTGCATGCGAAGGTGGATAGGGTGCGGGCAAAGGGAGAGAGGGATTATATGGCACTGGCCAATGATATAGGACGACAGATATTGGAGTTGGAGGCAGAGAGGGATGGACTACAGGTAGAGGTGAGTAGACTACGGGTAGAGGTGACTCGGTTGGAGGCAGAGGGACAGAGAGAGCATAAAGAGTTGGTTGAGGTGCGGTGGGAGCAAGATAGATTGTAGGTTGAGGTGCGGTGGGAGCAAGATAGATTGTAGGTTGAGGTGACCATACGATAGGCAGGGGGACAGCAGGAGCCTAGAGGATTGGCAGACCAGGTATCTTCAAAGGCCCTAGCGGAGGCGGAGAGAGATATGGAGGATTTGAGGAGACAGATGGAGGCGCTATTAAGGGAGAGGACCGAGTTGAGATGGGAGAAGGATGAGCTCTGTGACATAACAGAGGTAGCAGAGTAGACAATGAGCGCTGTAGGGTTGGCTCTAGAGAGAGAGGAGATTATGATGGCACAAATACAGACTTTGTGGGGCGAGAGAGATGTAGCAAAGGCACAGGTACGAACTCTGCAAGGTGAGAGGGATATGATAGTAGGATAGATGTAGACTCTATAGTGCGAGAGGGATGCAACAGAGGTATGAGTACAAACTCTGTAGGGAGAGAGAGATGCAACACAGGAACAGATACAGATAGTGGAGAGAGAGGGATGCAGCGCAGGCACAAGCACAAACCGTGCAAGGCGAGGGAAGCGAGACAAGGGAAAAGGTGTAGACATTGTAGAGGAAGAGGGATGTCGCACGGGCACAGGTATAGGTCATCCAGGAGGAGAGGGATAGAGTGATAGAGCGGGTGTCCCAAGCATGGGCAGAGATTGGTCAGTTGCAGTTGCACAGGATGTGTGGGCACAGGAGAGGAGATCCATATCCGGATTTCGGGATAGGTACAGGGTAGAGTGAGATTCAGCTAGATATCAGGCAACAGAGAGAGATGAGTACATGTAGGAGGCCAGATACTATATGGTGGCCTACTTCATGGCAGTGCTAGATCAGACATAGCAGGTACCTCCCTATGTTTGAGCGGTACCATAGATGTCAACACCATCCCAGTTAGTAGGGACACACACCCGAGGGTACAATAGCTATCGAGAGACCCCTCCACACAAAGGGGCAGTTCCAAACTCACCATAGAGGTCAGATGTGGGCAGCTCACAGTAGAGAGAACAGAGGACATATGATAGGATATAGGTTTTTGACAGGTGCAGGATGGGTGTACAGTACAGAGCGGCAGAGATCACATTTGATTCAGAGCCTTGTACCTATATTTTATTTGATTATTACTGATGTATATGATGGATATGTATTTTGATGATATGGACTATAATTTGATATTTATATGATATGCGACAGCCCTTATTGAAACTATGTTATGTTTATGTGATGGATGATTTATTATGTGATGGATGACTTATTATGTGATGGATGACTTATTTATGCATATGTGTATGTATGTGATTTTATTAGGGATGATCATTATGATGTGATGTATGTATATGTTTATGATGATGTACCCTTATGCTTATGAGGATGATATCGATGATATGTATTATGGCTAATGTTTATGATGCAGGATGTGATGGATGATTTATGACTTTATATGCTATGGATATGGATCTAACAATTTGTGATGCAGGTGGAGATGTATGTAACGTGTTGATGAGATGGACTAACATGGAAATGAATTGATAATGAAATGAATCTAAGATGCTTAGAATAACCAGTTATGATTAATCTAAACAACTTAAATGACTATGATATGATAATGCACATGGGATGAAATACACCTCAATGAGCCTGGAATGTGGGATGAGATGCAATTAAATGCCTTATAAACACTAGTAGATAAATGAAATGCAACATGGACATTAGTGGAAATAAGGGCTTGCATAATGATGGAAGCGGGCGGTAGGTTGACTTTATCTGCAGATCATGCTTGCTTTAGCTTATGAAATAAAGGGTGATGGGTGTGAAACTACACCTGTCAAGAATCGTAGGAATCCTGAGAAGAAAGGAGATGGAAGATGAATGTTTGCACAACCAAGATCATAGGTCACATGTTAGGAATAGATGTAATGCAATGGAATTAATCATCAAATGCAATCCTAATGTGATTTTCCATTTTCAGAGCAATTATTTTTTCTATAGCATAAGACACCAGGTGCTAGGGTATGTGAAACCAAGGTGGATTAGTGTATAATGCATAAAACAAACACAATAGACAAGAAGGCTATCCCAACACCCCAAATTTGTGAAGACCTTGGTCGGGCCAGGGTTGGGATAACCACAAGTACAAAAGGATGTCCTAGTGTAACACAAGACCATAGGGGTCTTGGTGGGTACTACGCGGGACAACCAAGCAAAAAGAAACAAACAAAAAGATCAAGATATGCCCCTATGTTAACCAGTCAAAACAAACCATGATATGATAGACCATGGCGATCTTCACAAGTTATGATAGGAATCTCAAATGATAAACAAAATCCAAAAGTATCAAAAAATCACAATAAATTTCAATCATCCTTTGCCACGGGATCCAGAAGGTGGATGGGATTGATGAGGTCTATTAGGAAGGATGCATCCTGTTAAGACCAAAGATGGATACTAAACTTAAAGATTGAGATGACGTAGGAGACTCCAAAACCGATTGAATCTCATGATACAAGTGCATCTCATTTGTGAAGAACCAACTAAATAAGGACATACTTGATGACACAACACAAGACATGAGACACAAGACACAAGATTGACACACCTTAAAGACCTAGGGGCTTGGGGGTTGATCAGAGATTAGCCTTTCCTGCGTGAAATCGCAAAGCCCTCGTAGTTCAAGAAAAGACCATGGATAAAAGTGGAAAGAGGACAATGGAGACAAACAATGGAAAAACGATGACTGGACAGACAAAAAGCAAAGCCCTAGGGGTGGATCAAATGATCAACCTTGCCTACGTGAAAGCACAGGGGCAACGTAGTTCGAAAAAGACAAATAACAAAAGATGAGACCAAAAGACCAACATGACAAGATGGGATCTAAATGAAGACCGACACAATGAAGGAAGCAAAGGACTAACACGACAACACGGACTGACGACACAAGATCATATTAGGATAAAAACTCAGGATAATGGATGGCAGGTGAAGATCATCCAATGCTCAACCAAAATATACCAATCGACAGGATAAGGGATGTGAATGGAAGGATAAGATCGATAGGATGATAGGATATGAGATCAGGATGGGTGGAAGCATAAAGTAACTAGGACACAAGGTAGATAATGATTAATCCCTATATGAATGGTGCCTGTGACCAGGTTTTCACCAAACGTACTTATCACAGGAGCTACCAAGGGTGGTTTTCACCATAGGACGAATTATTTCTCTTTAATATTTTTGAATTATTTATTTATTTATTTATTTTTTGTGTTTTTGAAAAAAAATTACTTTTTTTTTTTGGATTTTTGCAAGATAGGATATCCCAGTTGACTTAAGTGTAAAACCTTTTTAGGTGCATGATGTTAATGGGCTCCACTAGGGGCTCTCCTTTAGGTGTGGCAAGTCTGTATGCCCCTTATCCATATTTTGTTGTGATGCAATAGGGACCTAGCCAATTTGCTTCAAATTTCCCTTTCTTATCTCAGTCCTGCTAGGTATGTTGATTCTCCTTAAGGACTAAATCACCAACATTTAATTGGGGAGGATAGACCTTCTTGTTGTAACTTCTCTTAAGATGATTCTGATATTCCTGAAGATGATTATACGCTTTGATCCATTTTTCATCTAGGAGTTCCAACTGACTGAGTCTGGCAACTCGAGCATCTTCGTCATTGATGAGGTTCTTCAAGGATATTCTCATTGAGGGGATCTCGACCTTAATTGGCACGATGCAATTAGCACCATAAATGAGAGAATACGAGGTGGCACCGGTAGGAGTGCGGATGTAAGTGCGGTAGGCCCAAAGGGAGGGATGGATATGAAGATTCCAATCTCAACCAGTATTGTTAACCACATTTTTAAGGATCTTGATTAATTTTTTGTTGGTAGCCTTCGCTTGGCCATTACCTTGAGGGTAATAGGGCATGGACTAACAGTGTTGGATGTGGAAGGTCTCGTACATGTGTTTCATGACCTGGTTCTTGAATGGCTTTCTGTTATCTGTGAGGATGGTGGATGGGATTCCATATCTGTAGAGAATATGGAAAAGGATAAATTTGGATATCTGAGTACTCGTGATTTGAGAGAGTGGCATCGCTTCCACCCACTTGGTGAAGTAGGCAGTAGCAGCGATGATGAAGGTATGCCCATCAAAGGATGGAGGGTATATCTTGTCGATTAAGTCAAATCCCCACTGAGAGAAGGGCCATAGTGCTATGAGAGGCTGCAGATCCTGAGCAGGAGCATGTATCAAATTCATGTGTTGTTGAAAAGGTAGGAACTTCTTCACGAATTCACAAGAATCGTGCTCCAATGTAGACCAATAATAACCAGCTTGGAGAATTCTTTTAGCTAGAGCCATGCCATTTCAATGGGCCCCACAAACACCACTATGTACTTATGTTAATGCAGTATGGGCTTCGGTATCATTTAGAAATATGAGAAGGGTTTCATCATACCCACAACGATAAAGCATATCACCTATGATAGTGTAATGAGAGGTGCATTGGATGAAAGATTTTTTTTGGTTGCGTGTTAGATCGAGAGGTAAGATATTATTGTGGAGGTAGATGTAGATGTCATTATACCATGGTGACATAGAATCTACAATTTCACACACCATTTCTCTCTCACGGATATCGTACGATGGGATTAAGAGTTGTTCAACTAGGAACTCACACTCTGTTTGATCTTTTGGCATGTTGATTAGGGAACTAATGGTAGCCATTGCACCAACTACTTTGTTCTGCACTCTAGGTATCTGGTCGAACTAGATAAAAGTGAAGTACTTTTTGAAGTCATCCACCATGCGCTTATAAGGCAACAGCTTATCATTTTTGTCAGAAACTCATCATTAACCTATTTGATGATTAACTAGGAATCACCAAAGACTCTTAAGTGAGTGATGTATCATTGGATTGTGATTCTAAGGCTAGTAAGGAGAGCTTCACATTTTGTGATGTTGTTTTTCCATGGAAAATCCAATTTGAATGACTTTGGGATATAATCACCTTTCGGGGTGACGAGCAAGATTCCTGCCCTCAATCCATTGTGTTTGTACGACCCATCAAAGTAGAGTGTCCATGTGGCCACTTCTATTACTATGAAGACCACTTCATCAGGGAATTCTATTGTCAAAGGATAGGCATCTACTAGGGGAGCGTCTACTAGCTGATCTACTATCACTTTCCCTTTAATATCCTTTCGATCCACATATTCTATATCAAATTCACTCAATAGCATGACCCACTTAGCCATGCAACCAGTCAAAATTGTCCGAGATAAAAAATATTTGAGTGGATCGACCTTGGAGATTAGCTTCACTAGGTCACTGAGCATATAGTGTCAAAGCTTTTACAAGCTGAAAACCATAGCCAGGCAAGCCTTTTCCATCAGGGAATAATTGAGCTCATAGCCTACTAGGGTCCGGCTGATGTAGTAGATTGCTCATTATTTTGATGACTCATCATGTTGGGCCAATAATTCCCCCAGTGCCACTGAAGTAACATAAATATACAGCAGGAGCGATTTTCCTAGAATTGGTGGCATAAGAATGGGTGGGTGAGCCAAATACTCTTTGATATTGTCGAAGCCGAGTTGACACTATTGGTTCCACGTAAAGGCGGTATCCTTTTTCAGGAGATGAGTGAATGACTGGAATTTTTCAACTAATTGAGCCATAAACCATTGGATGGATTGTAGCTTACCTTCAAGGCTCCTTAACTATTTGAGATTACGCGGTGGAGGAATATCCATGATTTCCTTGAATTTTACTGGATCAACCTCTATGCCTCTTTTGGAGATGATGAGCCCCAATAATTTTCCTGATGTGACCCCAAAGACACACTTCTTTGGATTCAAATGTAGCTTATAGTGCTCTAGACGCTCAAAAATCTTCTTGAGCATCATCAAGTGCTCTTCCCTTGTTATTGATTTCCCCAACAGATCATCAACATAATCTTCCATTATGATGTGAATGAGGTCATGGAAGATGGCAGTCATGGCTCATTGGTAGGTTGCCCCCGCATTCTTGAGGCCAAAGGGCATGACATTGTAATAGAATGTGCCCTAAGGTGTAGTGAAGGTCATTTTATGTTGATCTTTGGGTGCAATTCGGATCTGATTATATCTAGAGAAGCCATCCATGAGGGAAAGCATCTCATGTCCTGCAATTAAATCCACCAACATGTCGATATTTGGTAAAGGGAAATCATCCTTAGGACAGGCTTTATTGAGGTCCCAAAAATCTGTGCTCCCGTTTGGTTTGGCAACTGGCACTATGTTGGAGATCCAATCAGAATATTCAATGGGTCTTATGAGTCTAGCTTCTAATAGATTTTCCAACTCTTTCTTGATCAATAGAGCTACTTGGGGGTGCATTTTCCTGATTTTTTGCTTGATAGGTTTTGCATTAGGATGTATGTCCAAATGATGTACTACTAGAGTAGGATCAAGACCTGGCATATCTGAATATGTCCATGCAAAATTGATGATGCCTTCTTTGAGAAGCTAGGTGATGGTAGAGTACTCTTCCTCTGATAGTGCTTTGGCTACATATGTGATTTTGGGATCTTCTTCAGCTCCCAAATTTATTTCTTGTGTTTCCTTGATTAGAATGGATGACCGTTCAAATAGTTGAGTTCCTACAAGGGGAAGATGAATGTCCCCATCTTTCAGTGCCTCATCGAGGTTTTCACTAGGTGACCCTTTTTTATTTTGCTTCTTTTTACTTTTGTGGTTAGGGCGTTCATCTTCCCCCAATCCCATAATATGTACGTACATATCCACTGAGGGGAAAGGTTTCGATAGGTGTGCTACCATGTAGGTCCCAATCTATGAGTTTAGGATGATGAAGGGATAGGCTGATGGCGCAGATGGATAGGGGTTCAAACATAGAGGAAAGGTCTATGTGATCATGTCATCGTACACGTGTATGATGGATTCTTCTTATGTCTTCGAGGAGACTGTTGTCCACACTAACATTGTTAGAGGCACTAGATGATTCCATATGACCCTTTTGTTTGGTGTCATAGCCCAAGCCCAAATTTCTTGGACGCACAGAATTGTCTATCAGTTGTCATCTTCCTTGTTCTTCTACACCCAGGCCTCCTCCCCAATAATTATATTTCTCTGCAAACTTAGAGGGCCAAGGATAGGTCTCCTAGAAATATTCTTTCAAAGGGGGAGAGGGTTCGAGTTCCTCACGATACACCCATTGGCTGATGTCATCTTCTGGTGTGTCTTGTCTTAACCCAAGAGAGAAAAAAGTGGTGGATCCCACATTCTTAGAGCTCAAGGTGATCGTCTTCTCTTCTTCCTTCAGTGTAGACTGAGAAGGTTTGCCATATGTGTGTGGTGAGGGTGGCATGGTTTCCACTTTCAAAGTTGTACGCATTTCATATTCACCATAGCCCTTGTCAATGATTTGGACTTTGGAAAGGGTGGAATTAGATGTGGATGATGGAGTGGATGAAGTGGTAGCTAGTGCATTGGTAGATGAACGGGATGATGAGGTTTGAGGTGGTCCCATTTCTACTCCTGGGTAGTAATGAGAATGGGGAAAAAAAGCTTCTAACGTACAGAAATATTCAAATGGTTGAGGGTCTGCATGTATTGTAACTTCCACCCCGTTGAATGGGAATTTCAGACATCGGTGGTACGTGGATGGAATGGCTTACATGGAGTGGATCCATGGATGGCCAAGAAGAAGGTTGTAGGGGAGTTCCAGATCAAGGACATGATAGGTAGTGTATTGTATAACGGGCCCAACCTGAATTGGAAGGCATATTGTCCCCTCAGAATCATGTTTTGCATTATCATATGCCTTGATAGTGATGACTTGATTATTTAAGTCACTGTGGGTGTATCCCACCTGTTTTATGAAATTTAATGTACAAAGATTCAAGGTAGAGCCATTATCTACCAAGGCCCTTTTTACTTTGTGGTGGTTTACAAGGACCTCGAGGTGGAGAGCATGGTTGTGGTTGGAATCAATGCAAGGCATGTCATTCTGACTAAAATCAAGCTAATAAGTGGTTGAGAGATGTCCTACCAATGCTTGGAATTGAGTAGGATTGATGTCATTGGGGACGTGGGTATCCTGTAATGCTTTTGATAAAAATTCTTGGTGCACAACAGAAGACTTGAGCAGGTCCAAAATGGATATCTGCACTAAGGTCTTCCCTAGATGGTCAAGAATATTATATTGGAAGATTACAGGAGGTGGTTGGTTGATGTAGAGGCTCCAAGAATAGTGATACGAGTGCAGTGGATGGTAATAGCACACTGTGGGTCCTTCCCTTTCACGCGTATCATAGACACATGTGGTTCTACTTGCTTAATGTGCATCAGTATGCCTTGATAATTGAACGGAACATTCTTGTAACTAATGTTATTTGTGGTGTTACTCTGATCATTGTTGTTACTGGATCCAGGATTTGAGTTTGACATACTAGGACCTTGGTTATGCTTAGGGAAAGTGCTTTGATATATTTGTAGTTGAGCATTGGATGAGGGTGTCGTGTTGGAATCCACATGTATATCACCTCGATCTATGAGATATTGGATGTATGTTTTCAAGCCTTGACATTTATTCAATGTATGCCCTTTAATCTTATGAAACTCACAATACTCATTCTCTTTGTACCAGGCTAGTTTGGGCTTGGATTCATCAAGAGACTTGATCACAAGATATGTGATCGGGTAATTACCTTGAAGGAGCCTATTAAACATGGCACTTAGGGGCTCTCCTAGTTGAGTAAATTAACGTTTGTTGCCCCCTTGATTGTTTTGATTAGATTGTTGGGGAGGACATGGTGCCCCCTATGGCACTGATATGGCATGAGGATTTGACTACTGAGGAGGGGGATATTGTGGCTTCTAGGAAGCATTGGCTATTTGGACGTGTTTAGTGTCAGTGACACCATCATTGACAGTGTTTTTGTTCTTGTTCCAATAACGAGGCTTATCCCCAGACAACTTCTCTTTATCAAAGTTAAAAAAATTGAATAACCCTTTGGCAACAAGTGCCCTCTCAAGGATAAGACCTTTCTCCACTATTTCTGCAAAGGTTGTGACACAATGAAGTCTGAAATTATGGGCCATATCCGGATGAAAGTTTTCGATAAACAGGGTGACCGTGTCTTTTTCCCTTAGCAGGGATTTCATCCGACTGGCCAAAGCTCACCACCTTTGAAGATAGCTTAAAAAAATTTCTCCCTCATTTTTTTTTTCTTTCAGGAGATCCAACGTATCGATATCTTTCTCCAAATTAAAGGAGAAGTGGGAGACAAATTGTTCTGAAAGCTATGCAAAGGACTTGATAGATCCCTTCTCGAGACCCATAAACTAGTCAAAATCTATCCCCTATAAACTCCTGGGAAATAATCTCATGAGGTAATTATCATTATGAATGACTTCTTGACAATGGGCATAAAACTCTTGAAGATGAACCTTGGGGTCTTTTGTTCCTTTGTACTTTTCAAATTTCGGCATTTCGAAATGCTTCGGGAAAGGAATCAATGAAATTGAAGGACCAAACGGATAGGGACAAATGTCCTCAAACTTAAACGATTATTTGTTGGTCCCTACTTGCAAGTCCTTTAACGCAGCTTTGACTTCTTCCAAATCTTTATTGATAGGTGTTGAGGGAGTCGGATTAGATGGATTAGGTTGATTATAGGAAGGATATTGTTGGTATGATGAAGACGAGGCAGAAGTGGTTTGGTCATAAGCTGGTGGAGATGTATACGGAGGTGTTTGCTAGTATTGATTGGCGTATGTGGATTGTGGTTGGGAATTGACATAAGGTGGATAGGATGGAAAATTTTGATAGTAAGAGATGAAAGTTGCTTGTTGATGGGGTGGTTGTTGTTGATAATATGAAGTGGATGGAGCACCCTACTAATATTACGTAGGATCTTGGTAGTACGATGATGTGGAAGTGCCTTGTTGGTATGACAGCGATTGTTGATAGTAGGAAATGGATGGAGCACCCTGTTGATAGGGTGGCTATTGTTGAGTGTAGTATGGATTGGATTGGTAATTGTATGCAACGTTTGGTTGTTGTGTGGTAGACAAAGGTGGTTTTGGATTAGACGTCTGTTGGTAAGGATTTGAATGTGATTGTGGAGGATTGGTGTAAAGTGGTGATTGAGTCCGTAGTGGATTTTGAGGGACCAAATGGAGATTTGGATTGGGATTGGATGGAGTGGTATAGGCGGTATAGGTGCTTGACGGATGGTAGAGATATTATGTGATGGGATTATGTTGCGTTTGCGTGGGAATGTGTGTATGTTGGGGTGGTTGTTATTGTTGTGGTGGTTGTTGGTAAAGTGGGTGAGATGGGATGTTTTGTTGTTGTAGGATCGTTTTGGAGGCACTGTGGGGTGGTTGTTGAGGTTGTGATGCAACTCGCGTCACTTGATGTGGGGGTTGCATAGGAACGATAGTATTTTGTTGTGGAACCGGCACATTTTGTTGTGGAATTGTGATGTTTTGTTGCGGAATTGTGATGTTTTGTTGCGGAGGTTGTTGATGAGGTGGTTGAGATGAGGTAGCAGTGGTAACGGTATGTTGTGGCAGTGCTTGAGATGGGATAGCAGTGTGTTGTGGTAGTACTTGCAACGCAGTGGATTGTTGAGGATTAACAGGAGGCTATTGGAATGTAGGGATGTTACCTTGAGGTGGCGGTAGTAAATTGTCCACGAGTGCAAGTCCTAGAGGTGGTATCAATGCAAGAACATAATTTCCCCCAGTGTTGATGGGTGGTTGACCAGAATGTTGAGGTGGGAGTGGTGGAGCAGATGGAATATTATGTGGTATACCATAGGCATAGGGGTCATTAGGGTCAGGTTTTGGTCCTGAGGTCGAGGCTGGGATGCGAGGGTAGCTTGCGACTTGGTACATCACGAAATTTTTGAATCCAGGTTGATACCAATTCTCTATGGGTGGACCCTCGGGAATATACGGATTTCCTGGAACGTTTTGTGAAGTTTGCGAGTCTTGAGGTGTTGGAAGAGTTCGAGTGCTAGTATATTGGGACATATCAAAATCGGGTGGCGGTTTGATTCCTTTCATGATTAAGGTGGCAAGAATCTTATCCCCACGCTTGTTGAGGAGTCGATCTATCATCTGGACATTGGCAAGGTTACTAAGGTATTCATCAACCATGACTTCAAGCTAGACTACCATGTTCTCATCACCAGGTGATGAAGTGTTTTGAATGTCGGTATTGGATTGTGACGAGGCACCATTGTTGGGATCCTAAGGGATATTTGGCTGGGAACCTTAGGCTTGTTGTTCTTCCATTTGCTTCTTTTCTTGCGATCAAGTTTGAACAGGCATGAAAGTGAAAAACTACTAGGTGAACTAAGATGAGACTAAACTCTAAGATGCAACAAAAAGATGACCAAAGTGATGATTCAAGGATTGATTAGATTATATGAGGGATCGGTAGATTGGAGGATCGGATAGGGATGTGATTGGGTTAGATTAGATAAGATCTATTGATGAAATGATTGATAAAATTAGATGATGGATGAGACAAGATGATGAAAGGGATTCTAAACCAAGTTCAAAAAATCACCCTAGATGACTTAAGGTGTTGATTCATCCGATTAAAGGACAGACAGATGATTGCAGCACCGAATCCACCTTAAGATGAAAGGGGATTGATTGGGCTGAAGATGATGACTGACACAAGACGAATGACGATCAAATTTAGACACCTAGGCCAATTTGGATAATAACTTCTAAAACAAAGTTCAGTGGATTTGGATTCAGAAAACGATGGTGGATATGCAACCTAGAGATTTTTTAAGATGTTCCTATATGATTGGTATGATAAACAGATGACCTTTGGAAGATTACGGGTGAACTGAAGGTGATAAAATTCTCTGATTTCTGTAAACGGCTTAGAAAACAACAAGCTTTCGGGGTCCAATAGATTAACTTTCTGGATTTTTCCCCAAATAAGGATCAAACTCGCCTAAACAGGTAACAGACTTGCCTAAAGAGTGATCATATTCACCCAAAAAAATAGTAGATTCACCCAAATAGGGTGCATATTTTCCTGAACAGGGTGCAGGTTCGCCCAAATAAGGGTCAGGGTCGCCCAAACAGAGTGCAGGATCACCCAAACAGGGGTCATATTCACCCAAACAAAGTACAGGGTCGCCCAAACAGGGTACAAGGTCACCTTAACAGGGTGTAGGGTCGCCTGAACAGGGGGCATGGTCATCTAAACAGAGTGCAGGGTCACCTGAACAGGGTGCAGGGTCACCTGAATAGGGTGCAGGGTCACCTAAACAGATGGTAGGATCACTCAAACAGGGTGTAGGGTCGCCTGATTAGAGGGAAAGATCGCCCAAACAGGGGTCAGGGTCGCCTGAACAGAGGGCAGGACCGCCCAAACAGGGTGCAGGGTTGCCTAAAACTATGATAGACTTGTCTAAACAGCTTTCAGACTTGCCTAAACAGTTAGCAGATTCGCCTATTTCCTGAACAGTATGGTTTTGTGCAAAAACGGGACTGCCCAGACTTGTCTAAATCTAAAAATGATCAAACGGCATTGACAAATGGGGAAACGGACAACTCTAACAAGGGAACAGACTCTCCAAACGGACAAATGGATTCCCTTAACAGGGAAACAGACTCTCCTAACGGAGAAACGGACTCTCCTAATAGGGAAACGGACTAGCCAAATGAGGAAACGGACTCCTCGAACAGACAAACGGATTCTTCGAATGGACAATCGAATTCTCCAAACAGGGAAACGGACTCTCCTAACAGGGAAACAGACTCAATGAACAGACAAATGGATTCTCTTAATGGGGAAATGGACTCTTCGAATGGACAAATAGATTCTCCAAATGAGGAAACAGACTCGTCTAATGGACAAATGGATTGACTGAACGGATGAACGGACTAACTGAATGGAAGACAGGATTGGCTAAATGGAAGACGGGATTGATTGTTCAGGGAGAAAATTCACCCAAGAATGTTGCAAATTCACCTATTTCCAAGGAATGATCGAATATGATGGTTTAGGGATAGCAAGCACAATCTCCCAAAGATTAAGCAAGTTCACCCTTTCTGAAGAAACAGGCGAATATGATGGGTTGTTTGACTGACTGAATGAATTAGACAACAAGCAAAATTGCCCCTTTATGTATCAAGTTCACCCAAAACAATAGCAAGCTCACCCAAACAGTGTGCAGGTTCGCTTGTTCTATGGAGAATGGGCGAATTTGACAGGAAACGACTGAGAAATGGCTCATACAAAAGGTAGGATCGCCCCTGTGGACAGCAGGTTCACCCCAAATAGAAGCAAATTCGCCCCTAACAAAGGAAAATTCGCCCAAATGACAGACTTGGACTGGACTGGATGAAAAACAGCTAATTATGGCAAAGGACAAAATCACAGCAAGCAACAAATAGAAGGTAAGGTTGACTCAACCAAAATACATGCACTAATTTCACACAAATAAGATAGTTCAAGCAACACAATCCTAAAATTAGTGAGAAAGGTATGGCCAACATGGTCCTCTATCTAGGCTGAACAAGGTGATCTAAGGAGTCCTCGATATACACATGGTATGTGAGGCACAACTGTGAACACCAGTCTGTCACAAGCATCAGTCGAGAGCCTCAGCCAAGTACTGGAAACTCAGACCAACTCTTCACATCTTAGCTAGGTATCACCCTAGCTTCAACACTCCGCCAGACACAACGTGACTGGATTGGGGTACAGTTTTGGCTCTGCCCCCTTTATATACCCCACCAGTACACGTGGTTGGGATCGTCCCTTGGGGTGATAAATCCTAAATTAGCAAGTCTAGCTAAAAGAAGACACTAGATGTTTTCGACTGGTCCCCAGGCTCACACGAAGCGAGAGGGGAGAGCTTGGGCGTACTAGTATCTCCTAGGTAACACAAATGGACTAAAGTAGACTACAATTTCTCATCACCGTGGATCACCAAATGTCAAAAGGGGATTGGATACGTCAATAGCCCACTTAACAAACATGGCAAACAAGTAGATTTGACCCTCTAATTAGTTCTACGTGTGCCTAACTAGTATGGAAAATAACAAGCAAACTAAACTATGTTGAGACCAATCCTTCTATAAGAAAATGTTAGTAGTTGGAACCTCCAATCTTGGACGAATGAGAAATAGCTGCACAAACATTAGCAAAACGAAACACACTCACAAATAGACAAGTTAGGAGGGTCAGTACCTGAAAATGACAATAAACGAACACTGAAACTAGAAATTTAAGTCACTATTTTACCTCATGTTCACCTTTGTTTGAAGTAGAATCGTTTGTTTTGGAAAGCAGAATCGCCTCTATTAGTAGCAGAATCACCTATTTCAGAGGCAGATTCGCCTGTTTGCAAAAAGCAAGCTCGCCCAAGTCAAGAGCAGGGTCGCCTGTTTGAGAAACAAGGAGCAGATTTTCCCTTGTTTGACAGATGGGCGAATCTGCAAATGCAATGCATATTTGCCTCTATTTAAGGCAGGCTTGCCTGTTTTGACAACAGAATCACCCATGTTGCTGCAGAATCGCCTATTTCAGTATCAGAATTGCCTCTATGTGTAACCTGAACCTGCAAAATTTGAAACAACATAGCACATAAAAGGAACAAACCCATTTGTGGATCCCACCGGGCGTGCCAGAAATGTGTGCAACATGTTTTCTAACCTTAAATGATGCAAAATAAAAGAAATGAAAAAGGAAGAACACAAAGAAACACCTCAAGATTAGCCTAGTTAGGCTGAACAAAACAAAGATGAAACAAATATTTTACCTTGCCCAAGTCGATTGGTTGGTTTTCCCTTTGGAGTTGATCGTTTGTGTGCTCCTTTGATGGAAAATCACCTAAAACTAGATGCGAAATGATGTGGATTCAATGGAGGATGCAATGATGGAGTTTAGTATTGGATAAGTGTATGAAAAATGCATGCAAAATGAGCTTGAAGAGTGCAACAATGGTGAATTCAAGAGCTTGAATGTTTGAATGTGTGAGTTTGAATGCTTGAGAGTTGAGTGCTTGTGAATTGTGAATAAATGAAAATGAGGCCAAAATCCTCTATTTTAGGGGAAAAAGCTTTAGAGAAATGGATGGCTAGGATTTAGCCACCATGGACAAGATGAAGGGTTGTGGTGAGTTGAGGACTCACAAGCCTTCACATCTTGCCATGTGGAAATGAGGTGGAAAGGGGGAGTGTGATGTGGAGGTATTTGAAAGTATCTTGGGATTGGGAGAAGATTTCATCAAAAAGGAAGTTATTGTCCCCAAGTGGGAAGGATGTGACACGAGGAATTTTGGAATTCCTCAATAATCCTCATGGGAAAGAGAGAAATATTGGAGCAATAAATGTGAATTTTTAATTCACATGATTGGAGGGTACTTGGAAGTATTTTAGAGATAAGACAAGGTCTCCTCATAAAGGAGGTTCTTGTCCCCATGTGGGAGATGTGACACATGAGAAATTTTAGAATTTCTCAACAACCCACATAAGGAAGAGGAGAGCCTTGGAGCAATAAATGTGAATTTTTAATTCACATGGGGAAGAGGTTTTGGCTAAACGAAGAAAGCACTTATGAAGGTTGACTTAGAGGCATGCCATAAATGGCATGAGGATTAGATTAAGGTTGTGCAAACAGGTGATTAAGGAAGCTAATGAAGGATTAGAAGCGAGTTGCAAGATATGGAGGATGTGACATTAATCCTGATTAAAGGTGTGCACATCTTAATCATGGATTAATTAAACTAATCCAAATTAAAGGAAGATTATGGAGGATGTGACAAAGAGAGAAAAATAGGGAATTTAAAATTGATTTAAATTCCAAAGGCCAAATGACTAAATTAAATAAATTGATATATTTGTTTAGTTTAGAGAAGGGGTGAAAGGTAAAGTATTTAATTATTAAATTAAATACTTTATGAACCTTAGGAAAAGGAGAAATATTAATTAAATAAATCATTTAATTAATATCAATGGGGAATATGAGATAGACGATAAAGAAAATGAATTTGACCATGCAGGAGTGGTCAAATTTGGATGTCTACACCTACAAATGGTCCAAGTACTGTTGATGAGACCAAATCCTATGAAAGCAATGGTAAAGAAAGGTATGATCTCTTAAATAGTATTACTAATTCTGAATTAGTGAAAGTGATGAGTATAAAAACTACTAAAAAATTTGAGAAAATTTAGAAAGCATTTATGAAGGAGATGATAAGGTCAAAGAAGCTAAGATGCAGAATTTGAAGATCATGTTTGAGAACCTGCAGATGTCTGGAGATGAAAATGTTACAAGCTATATGCAAAGGGTAGATGAATTTGTTAGCTCCATCAGAGGTCTTGGTGGTGAACTCAAAAAACAAAAATTGGTAAAGAAAATTCTCAAAACCCTTCCTAAATCTTAGTCATAAAGTGTCTACTATTGAGGAATTTGCAAATTTGAATCAATATATCAAAGACCAGTTGTATGGCTCTCTAACTGCTTTTGAGATGAGAGAATTTAGTACAAATAGTGGTGCACAAGTTGAGACTAGTTTTAAAGCTGGAAAATCAGAGGAGATCAAGGAATCAGATCAGGAGGATCTTAACAATATAGAATCTAACATTGTAAGGAGAATGAAGAAGGGTACTGGTAAGTACAATGGTAAGTTGTATTTCAAATGTTTCAGTTGTGGAAAGATAGGTCACTATGCTTCAAGATGTCCAAACAAAACTTTGAATAACAAAAATAAGGAGAACAAAGGTAAGATGATTAAGAAAAGTTATGTTAGAGAAGATGCAAGTATTTCTAATGATGAATGTTTGTTCATGGCTTTAAAAGATGAATTTGTTTTTGCTAACTCTAAGAAATGTGTGAAGGAAATCCCTTCCGAGACAAAGGATAAGACTAAAGGTACATTGGTATTTTCTTTTCATGCTAGGCAAGAGAACTACTGGATCGTTGACAGTGGATGCTCTAATCATATGACTAGTGACAAGAGTAAGTTTGTTAAATTTGAAAAATATGGAGGATGTGTTAGATTTGGTGATGATACATCTGCTAAGATATGTGGAAAAGGTTCTATCAATTTGGATGGAAAGCATAATACTAATGATGTTTACTATGTTAAGGGTTTAAGGCATAACCACTTGAGTGTTGGACAAATGTGTAACAAATGACACAATCTTATGTTTCAGGATGATGGATGTGAGATCAGAAAAGGATGCGGAACTATGGTTGTTGGAAGAAGGACAAATAGAAATGTTTATCAACTTAAGGGTGTTGATGGTCATTGTTTTATGACTCAAATTAATGAAAGGTGGTTATGGCACAGGAGGATGTGTCACATCAATTTTGATAACTTAGTAAGAATCAATTCAATTCAAGGTGTAAGAGATTTGTCAAAGATTACAAAGCCTATCAATGTTGTCTATAAAGAATGTCAAATTGGAAAGCAAGCAAGAAGAAGCTTCAAAGTCAAAGAAAAATCTACTACCAAACTATTGGAATTGGTACATACAAATATTTTTGGCCCTACAAGAGTAAGAAGTCTTCAAGGTCACAGGTATTTCATGCTATTAATTGATTATTATTCTAGAATGACATGGGTTACTTTTCTTAAAGAAAAATAAAAAGCTCTAGACAAGTTTAAAGCATTCAAAGTTATGGTTGAGAATGAAATGGATATGAAAATAAAATGTTTGAGATCTGAAAGAGGTGGAGAGTTCATCTCCAATGAGTTTAATATCTTTTGTGAGAATCATGGCATAAAGAGGCACTTGTCTACCCCTAGAACTCCTCAGTAGAATTGGGTAGTTGAAAGGAAGAATAGGACTATTCAAGAAGTTGCAAGAACCATGATGAAAGAGGAAAATCTACCGGAAGTCTACTGGAGAGAAGCAATTCATACTGTTATTTATATACTTAATAGAGTTCAATCAAGAGAAAATAGTACAAAGACTCCCTATGAGCTATGGTATGGAAGGATTCCTACTGTCAAGTACTTCAGAGTGTTTGGAAGCAAATGTTATATCAGAAGAGATGAAGATAACTTAGGAAAGTTTGATGCAAGGTCTTATGAAGGTAGCTTCCTTAGATACTCTACTAGAAACAAAGTTTATCGATGCTACAACAAGAGATTGAGAAATATTGTTGAGAGTGCAAGTGTGAAAGTTGATGAAGATTTACAGAAGAATTCGATGATGATAGATGGATATGAATCAGATGAGTCTTCTTGCAGAGAAGAATAAAAAGAAAAAGAAGTGCAAATTGAAAAAGAAGCTCCAAAAAAGATTCCTAAAAATCCTAAGTATGTGTAGAAGAATCATTCTAAAGATCAAATCAGTGGAGATAAGAGCAAAGGTGTACTTACAAGAAGGAAAGTTATTGAAGAACAAGTAAATCTATGTTTACTTTATGAAGTTGAACCTAAAAATAGTGATTGAGGCATGCAAGGATGAATATTGGATAAAAGTTATGAAAGAAGAATTGTTGCAAATTGAGAAGAATCAAACTTGGGAACTTGTCCCAAGACCAGCAAACAAAAATGTAATTCGAACTAAGTGGGTATTCAAAAACAAACTAAATGAGAATGAAGAAGTGGTAAGGAAAAAGGAAAGGCTTTTGTGTAAAGGCTACTCACAAGTTGAAGGAATAGATTTTGAGGATATATTTGTTCTGGTGGCAAGAATGGAAGCCATCAAAATGTTTTTGGCTTTTGCAGCACATAAGGATTTCAAAGTTTATCAAATGGATGTGAAGTATGCTTTCTTGAATGGAGAATTGGAAGAAAAGGTATACATAGACCAACCTGAAGGATTCCAGTTATCAGACAAATCAGATATGGTTTGCAGATTGAAAAAGGCATTATATGGACTGAAGCAAGCTCCTAGAGCTTGGTATGCAAGGTTGGATAGGTATTTTGATACAACAAGGATTCGACAAAGGTACCGCAAATAGCAATCTCTACTTTAAAGTTGAAAAAGATCAAATCCTGATTGTGGTTATATATGTTGATGACATAATCTTTGGAGGCAACGAAGCTATGTGCAAGAAGTTTGCAAAGGAAATGCAGAAAGAGTTTGAAATGTCTATGTTTCAGGGGATGAATTTCTTCCTTGGACTACAAATGAATCAAACATATAAAGGTATTTTTTATTTATAATCAAAGTATGTCAAGGAAATGTTGAAGAAGTTTGGAATGGAAGATTCTAAACTAGTTTGTATTCCTATGGTTACTAGTTGCGAGCTGAGTAGGAATGATGAATCTCCTAAGGCTGATTAGAGCAAGTATAGATCAATGATGGTGGACTACTATATCTAACTACTACTAGACCGGATATCATGCATGCAGTTTGTCTTGTGGCTAGATTTCAAAAAGATCCTAGAGAGTCACATGTTGCAATAGTAAAGAGGATATTCAGATACTTGAAGGGTACTCCAGATCATGGCTTTTAGTATCCAAAGGATATTGATTTTACTTTGAGTGCTTACATAGATGCAGATTGGGCTAATTGTGTGAATGGTAGTTAAAGCACAAGTGGTGATGAATTCTTTCTTGGATGTAGATTGGTGTCATAGCTAAGCAAGAAACAAGATTCAGTGTTTTTATCTAATGCAGAGGTAGAATATATTGCAGCAGCATCTTGTTGCACTCAAGTGTTGTGGATGAAGCAAACATTGAAAGATATTAGGGTGGTATATGATGAACCAATTTCTATCTTTTATGATAATACAAGTGCTATCAATATTTCAAAGAATTTGGTAATGCATTTAAGGACAAAACATATCTCAATTTGGTATCACTTTTTGAGAGAGAAGGTTGTAAAGAATGAAGTTAAGCTTGAATGTGTGCCTACAAAGGATCAAGTTGCTAATACATTCACTAAGGATCTTCCTAATGATACATTTGAGTATCTTCGGGAAAAGTTGGGGGTTATTGCCCCTCCTTTGAACTAGATGCATAAGGAGATGCATCAATTCAATGGATTTCAAGATTCACTATTTGGTCTAGACTGATGTTGGTGGCTACCTCTCAGGGGGAGTAGGTAGTAACATTGTTGGTTCTTGCAGTCAAGGGGGTGTGTGTTGTCATTATGCAGTGGTTGTTGATTGGTGCAATATGGTGTGTGCTCCTAAGAGGGAGTATACGAAATAGTAAAGAAATAGAAGTTGCAAAGCACTTGTGAGAAAGTTGATTGATGTCAAAAGATAAACATAAGTGATGCAAATATTTTGTCATTTTCCATTGATGTCAAAGTTGGAGAGAGAGTCATTGAAAAAAGATAGTTAAGGGAAAGAGAATCATGTGAAAATGTTCAGTTGTCAATTGAGAAAGGGGGGAGAACAGTATAGTTGGAGAGTGAGTAATGAGAAAAGAGGAAAGGAAGTAGGTATGGAGCAGAGTTGATATTGATGGTTTTTCACATCATGTGTTGCCATCAATGACAAAGGGGGAGATTGTTGCAAGTATGAGCAGTTAGTATTGTAATTGATGTCAACAAGCCTATGTTGTCTTTGGTGTCAACTATATGAGAAGAAGATTGTTGCAATAGTATGTGTAGTTGATGGTATTGTTTATATTGTTGCATTTATGATTCTTTGATTAATTGCATTATGTTGTCATTAGTAAGCTATTGGTGTCAACCTCTAGTGTTGCTTTGATAATCTTATGTATATGGTTGAGGAAGTGATGGAGATGATGAGGATTTGTTTCTAGTACTTGGCTTCCGGTGCTTTTGAGAAAATTTGATAAAAAGAGGAAACAGTACTATTCCGGGTTGAAGAGTAATGTTTTGGTGTTTCTCTACATTTTTTCTAGGTTGAAGATCTACCTATGCGCTTTAGATATGTTGATCAGAGGTGTTCAGAGGTGTTGTATTCAAATTTTGGTGTGTTGGATCGTTGTGCAAAAGTTATGTTCACTAGTGTGTGAACAGTGTATTGTAGAAGTGTCTGGGAGAAATATTTTTGCTCCATGTTTCTTCGCAATTTGGTTTTAGGTCTTGCGGATCTGAAGGCATGCTGATAGTGTTTGTATCTTTCTTCAGTTGAAATTGTTCAAGGTTTGGTGCTTCGGAAGTCAGTTTTTTAAGTTGCAGTGTATGGAAAAATCGTCTGAGTGTATTGGGCATGTACATTCTTCGAGTGAAATATGTTGCGAAGGAGTTTGTTGGTTTTTAAAGTGTTTGTGGAATATTCCAAATTGTGTTCAGATGACATTTGTTGTTCGTGAGTTGTTGAATCAAAGGAAGCGTGCACTTAAAAGTTTAATGGTGTTTACACAGGTAACGATCGACCTTGGTGTTTACACTAATTACGATGGATGTTTATTGTTTGTAGAAGCATGTTGTAGCGTGGTGTTATAGATTTGGATCTCAAATAAGGAGTGGTGTGGTCTGCTTTCACTTCTATCTGCCACGGAAGAGTTTTGGTGTCCACCTAATTTGAATTTGCATGGTTGAGGTACGTAACCGACCTTGGAGAATGTTTTCAAGGTTGAAGATGATATAAACATGAGTTGAGTTGTTGAGGGATGCAAAGATAGACAAGTATGATGTGTATGATGTGAATTACAAAGTGTTAGTGTGCGAATTTGAGAAGTGCGGTGTGATCTTTCATGTGTTAGATTGTCGGATGCAGTGAGCAGAAGGTGTCTACAATTCTTTAGTCAATTTGTGAAGGTGTTGGTGATATTGTGGTGGATTTCCCTATTGCATTGAGATAGATTTCTTTGCGTAACATTCTTCTCTATCTTCTTTTATATTTTGGCAGTGGGCCTTTCTTTTATTGGGCAGCGAGCCCTTTGTATTTGGTGTTGATATTACTTTATATTGTGAGTTAATCCTCACCGTGGTTTTTCCCATCTTAGGTTTTCCACGTAAATCTAGTGTTCTCTTATACATGGTGTTGATTTAATTCAATTTCTATTATTTGATTTTCATGCTAAATCATTATAACAGATTAAGGGTTAATTGAAGGAACGTGGATTTGAATGTTTATGAGGGTTTTGAAGTTTTAAGATACAACTGATTCACCCCCCGCCCTTAGTTGTCATGTGCATTCAACATCCCTTTAAGGTGTGTTCTCGTGTGCCTTCTAGTAATGTTGAGGTTTCAAACAAAAGTTGTGCCCTTTCTCTTATGCCTATAGTTCCCTCTATTGGCATTCCCAATACCATGGCTAAGGCTTATGTTGCAAGTCCTAGATGATCTTTTCCAAATGTTGCAAGTGCTAAAGGTATTGTTCACCCTTTGAGAGAGAAAATGCAACCCATCCCTTATGTCAAATCCTCCCTAGTGGTGATTTATGGCTAACATGTGGTAGAAAATGACTTTTATCATCATAAGGGCCTAGTGTGTAAATTCTACAATCTTTGGCCTTCTTTGCCTAACCTTCACAAATGGGTCTTGGATTCTTGGAGGCCTCTTGTCAAAGGAAAGAACAATCTCTCCCCCTGTGCAAAGGGTTTCTTGATTGCTTTTTTACCTCTTCAAAGGACAAAGATATGGTGCTTGACAGTAAGATGTGGTCTTGGGGAGAGCACTCTCTCCCTCCATCAAGCCTTCCTCAACTTCCTTTAACCCCCTTATTAAGCCCTTAAATGTGTGTCATGTGTGGTTAGACTTTTGAATCTCCATATCCAGTTTTGGGAGGATTCATGTTACAAGGCCATAGGCAACTCTATTGAATGCTTCTTGAAGGTTGATGATTCCACTCTTCCTACATTGGGCACTCTACTTTTGCTAAGATTCTTGTGGACATTGACATCTCCAAGCATCTTCCTAGCGATTTGGTTTTGATGGCGGGAGATATGCCTTGGACTTAACCACTTGACTATGAGGTTGTCCCTTTCAAATGCAAAAGATGCTTTACCATTGGTTCCCTAGCTATTGATTGTCCTCTCTCAATGCAAGGGAATGCCTACTTGGTGGAAGAATGTTAATGAAGATCACTTGACTATTCATGCCCCTAATTCCTTAACAAATGGCTCCTCTCATGATGACGTGTCTTCTTAGGAGAATGATTCTTTAGCTTTTGATGCAACTTTGACAAGCCTACTCTTGTTCTTTTGAGCCCCATTGGAGGACCTCTTGCTCCAATCTCTCAATTAGCTTTGCCTTTTGCTTTAGATCAACTTCAAATTACTCATGTGGTGGAGGGTCACCATCATCTTCTCCTCATTGATCTATTGCTCCTTCACACTTTGATGGGCTCATGTGATGGAATATTATATCTCCTAAACTACAATTGAGAGGAAGAAAGGTCTTCCTAAACATTTCTCCCAAACTCATACTAGACTGGAGGGGGTGAACCCAATAAGGGTCCCTAGCTTTATCTTTTGATTGTAATTGTATTTGACAACCTAGTTGCAATTGCATCTCACTTTTCTTTATCTTGTTGACTAGTTTGGTTTGTCCCATTGTTCATGGTACATGTTTAGTCTACCTTTTGGCTATGTTATTATACAAAGATTTGGGCCCTTTCAATCCTGCTTATCAATGTCGAAAACATAATCTAATAGTGATATATATCTTAAACACACCTACCTACTTGTCAATCAGAGAGCAATTTTGAAATACCCATATTAGACATTACATACCTTAGGCACCTCTAAAATTGATATCTTGACTTTTAGGTTAGTGCATTTATGTTGTCCACGATAGGTTAGTAGGTTTGTAACTTTCCAAGTTTGTTATATTTTTATATATGACAAATTATCATAAAATTAGACGCAATGAAGGTTTCACATATAAATAGCAAAAATTACCACCACCCACAATGGGTCATAATGAAGGTTGGATGTTTAAATGGCTATCAATTTATGTTAAAAATATATATATATTACCCACGTACTCCATTACAACATCCTCTCAATGCCATTGTAATTTTCGATCTTGATGTAATTATAAGCTATAGCTTTAAAATATGCATAAGTTTGAACATTCAACCTTTAATAATTCAAATTTATTATTGATTTGTTTATATAATGATACTAAGCCATAAAAAAGGCATATATCAATGTCACGTCCCCTTGTTCGTCAAGAAACTTGAGACTTGCAATGACATTAGATTTGTGTATATGACAGTACTACTAATGCCCCATGCATCACATCATCAACCCTTAAACTCGTTTTACACATTTGATATTAACCTACCTTTCGACACAATTTCAACACTAGTTTTAGTTGCACCTTCAAGAGCAAAATTTGGGCTCTTATTCCCACGAGACATCTAATGATTGTTTATTCAATACAATAAGTTGCAAGTTTTTAGAAACTTAGATCATGCATCCATGTAACCCTACAATGAAGTGGCAAATTCACCATGCCCTACCTATATGTAAAAGGCATCATAAGCATCCAAATACAATGACCGTATGTCAATATCAAATTCACCCCATTTTTATTGTCATAAATCACTTGTACGTGTGCCAACCATATTTATTACTTCAACCTCTCTTTTATGGTGACATTGTTTTGTTATTTGTTCAATTGAGATATAAACATAGAATGAGAAAACCTAAAGCATGGATTTTACCCACCAAAGTTAGCCTCTAAAGCAAGGACGTTAACCCACCAAAGCTTATACAAACTCTAGCTAGATTGCGAGGCAAGTGTAAAGAACCTTCAAGGATGATTCAAGCCCTTAGAAGGTTAAAGCATTGAAATACATATATCAAGAAAATTGAAGGTTATGCTATGCTTCTTCAAGCTTGGATCAATCATTCAAGAAACTTGTTCTTGCACATGAAACTGCCGAAGGACTCTTTCTTTGATGGTTAAGGTTCAACATTTGAAGTGGTCACGTTGCAAGTTTCATATCCTCTCCCTCCTGTATATATCAAACAAGGCCACAACTTTTCAACATAATAGATATTGTTGAGATTTGGGAAGGATTTTCCTAATCCCGTCTAGATATTGTAAGACGCGCAAAATATCATTTTGGGTCTAAGTTTGCAAGTAAAAAAATTCAAGCAACATTTTCCAATAAGAACTACTAGTTAGTGATGGCGGAGTATAACTCAAATGGACCTGAGCGAGTAATTATAGTAATGAACTAGTAAACCCCAATCGGCTCAACATCCAAAATTGATTCAATTATAGATTTTGTAAAATACGTCTCCTCGTCAGAGAGAACAGCTATCTCATGACACGTCTTACAGATGAGGCAAAATGAAAGCATCACTGAGGCAAAATGACGTCTTAGAACTGAAGGACCACCATGTTTCAACATTCAAGTTTTGTAGCAGCCAGAATGGTCCATGGTTGCCTCACCAATCATGTATTTTCTAGATTGGTTTATAACCGTTGCACACCTGCACCATAAGCATTTTTTTATATAGCATACAATTGATGATGTAATGCACCGGATATTTTAAGTTCAAATTTAACATTGTGCATATTAAATGCTACTATTTTTTTTCATTAGTAATCCAATCTCTGTCACGAATCGGGCAAATGATTTTAATTAAGGCTTGTGGGCTTTTCAACTAACTGCCTCGAGGAAATGTCCTCTCATGATAGACAGAAATTGCTGCATATGCAAAATATGGAAGAATACAATCTTGAATATTTTTTATATAGATAGAATTGGTAGGTGTAATGCCAAGTTTGTCAACGTTGTGGCAGTCTTGGTGCAATGAAGTTGGGATATCGGTGATTCATATAAAAATCGAGTACAAATAACTGAGATCTCCTGCCAGTGGTTATAATTGTCCAAATAGATATATAGCCGCAAATTGGGGTGTAATACAAAAGCACGTCTGTATGACTGAAGACAGATTTCTTTAGTTATTTGAATTTTACAAGGGCAAGGAAGCATTTGTTTTACCAATCAACACACATATATTTCAATAACCAGTTCGCCTACAGGGAGCTTTCTTAAAAACATCTAGACTTGAGCACTATTAAAGAATAGTACTTCCATTCAAATTTGTACTTAAATCACTTGCACACTTATTTGCTGTCTGCCCACATTGCCCAAGGTCATAAAACTGGTCATTCAGGATTGAAAGTACCATTATTTTTACAACTGGTGTAGAATACAAAAGCACGACTGTATGACTGATGACAGATTTCTTTAATTATTTGAATTTTACAAGGGCAAGGAAACATTTGATTCGCCAATCAAAACATTAATATATTTCAATAACCAGTTCACCTTAGAATTGAAAGTACCATTATTTTTACAATTGTTGGTAGAATACAAAAGCACGACTGTATGACTGATGACAGATTTCTTTAATTATTTGAATTTTACAAGGGCAAGGAAACATTTGTTTTACCAATCAAAACACAAATATATTTCAATAACCAGTTCTCCTTAGGATTGAAAGTACCATTATTTTTACAAGGCTTTTATAATTTCCACAGTTAGAATGCTTTGACAGTGAAACCAGTTATTTGATCGCTTGAATTTAGGAAATTACCAGCATCCAATTAGCAACTTACATGAGAATATGAATTAGAAGGCATTGCACTTACAGTTGATATTTGCAATTACACTAACCATATTGTCAGAAAAATTGGACCCCAATTCACTGTTCTTGGAAATATATTAAATGCTGAATAATGAATTTAGGAAATTACCAGCTTCTAATATACTGCTGACAGACAATAATTTAGGCAAATTTCAAGCCCCTCTAATGTACCGACTGCTACCAGACAGGAATTTAGACAATTAGGAGCATCTTATTTAACAGTTTAATAGGAGAAGATCAATGCGAAGAATTCAAGAAAGTAAAAGGCAGACCTCATGACATTGCATTTGTACTAATAATTTTCTTGGCAAACTCATAACCAAATTGACTACACTCAGAAACATGTTAAACAGCTAAACATTGACCTTGCCAAGCTAGATTTAAAATATATTGTGCAATTTAGAGTCAAGTTTTGTACTAACGGTCTACAGATTTTATAGTACTGCAATAGCAAAACAGCATCATGCTTCAGATTCAGGAAATATCTTCTAGTAAAAGCTATAGTTAACACAACAATTCTTTTAAATATCACTTACAATGAGTAAAAATAAACAGCCATCAAAGATCATTATTGAGGCCTATAAAATGCAATATCTTATTATTATTAATTATGTGCATAAATAAATACAAGGCCAACTTGACCAAATTGTCATCTGATGCAACAAAAAACGATTTTTCCCTGCCATTCTAATCAAAACAGAATACATGTTTATGTGCATAAAATTTCCGTTCCTAAAATATTTAAAGAAACTATCCCTAAAACCCTAGAACCATGCAAGAAAATGAAAGTGGTGACAAATTTCTTCAAATAAACTTCACAAGAGAAAATCTAAGAACTGCAGCAAAGTCAAAAATCTCAAAAACTGGAGAGGAAATATAGAAAAGATGGAAGCTCTAGGTGAAGAGAGAGAAACAAGAAATTAACTGATTAAAAGACAAAGTTACTTGATTCAAAGACAAACAAAGAAAGAAGGGGGAAATAAGTCATGCCAGTTAAAAGATAAGAGTATTAAGTGTAAAGCTAAACCCTTTACTACAGAATGTGTCTTTTGGCCACTTTGCAAATTGCAAATGCTGGGGCAGGTTATCATCAAGAAACTCAAACCATGCAAACCAAAACCATCAAAGACAAGATGACTGCAGATGTTGCAAATTTATAAATGAAGCCAAGGCAAGGTCACACATGATGGTTCATCATACATAGCTGCCACAGCAGTAGATAGAAATTTTGAGATGCAGACATTCCAAAATATAATGGAGGGATAGATCATAGAAAAGGTCCACAAAAGATAAACAAAAAATCAAGTTGTGCAAGTAAAGCAACAGCTACGAAAAATAAGAAATGTGAAGCAGAAAGAGATGTGAGAAATATAGCCAAAATAGCAACCATTAGAAAATGCAACCAGAGCTTAATGCAATTTTTAGACCCCCAGCCTATTGTTAGTCATATCTTAGCATCTACAACTGGCCTATTTAAGTAATGCGCCATGAGAGTCTAAATTGGCTAAGCCTCCAAAACCTGAAAAATAAACAAAACTATTAGTTTTACTTTTCTTTTATAGTCCAACAAATTAAACACTTAAATTAATTAAATACACTGACAATGAAAAATGTTCATCTCACCATTTATGTTGTTTCCACAGCTTCTACAGCCTCTAGCTTTAACTTTTTGTTTGCTTCTGATGTGTTTCCATCCGATGCTGGAGCAAACCTGAAGGAAACAGAAGAATCATAATAATTCTCCACTATTTTGCAAGAAAGCCCTTGAGTGAACTTATATAGTTTTACTTTTAACAAAATAGCATGGTCTTATCAAACAATTCTGATTTTAATCAGAGGAAACAAGGTACAATCATTTCTACAGAATCACACTTGAAGCAGATTTTACCTCGCAGCCCTTGCTTTTCTCTTGTTATCTTCTGAAGAGTCTGATTTTGCATCAAGTCCAAATCTAGCTAGACGGGCTTTTTTCTTTGCTTCATCATCAGCAGCAGAACGTGGAGAAAGTCCGAATCTGTCACAAACTCAAAAAACCCTGCTATCAGAATAAAACCTAGCTAACCAAGAAAAGATGTACATGTATAATATAAGCACACAGAAAGAATTGACCAGGCAATTATCCAGTCAGATGTCAAATATCAAAAAACAATGGAAATATTACAGGAAGAACAAACCTCTCAGCTCTGGCTTTTCTTCTCTCTTCCTCTGATAATTTAGTGTCACCTAAACTTGGCGAGTTAGGCTTTAGACTGCCATTTGATGACTCGCTAAATCTGCTCCAAAATAAACCAAACCAAAGGTGATTGTTAGAGAATTCTATTTATTAAAATCTTGGGTCACAAAATTTACATTGAACTGCACAATTTTAAGTACCTGAAATAGAAATACAAAGTTCTGCTAAGTAGATAATATAACATAGTATGGTTAACCTACCCAGTGCAATCGGCTAAAGCCACAAAATTAGCAACACGGCTGTGACATGGAAGAGATTAACTCTGGTTTTTTCTTAATTTTAAAGAAACAAGTTGGGAATAAATGATTTCCAAAAACAATGTTTAATATATAGACCTATGAATTTTAAACATATACAGATTTCCCAAAAACTAGTGACTAGCAAAAAGCATAGGCAAGCAGCCTAATCGATTGGACTCAATAACACATGGCTTATCTTGATATGTTTCTGATAAGGGCATTTTGTATTCCTGTGTGCTAATCCTAGGTTGAAACTGTTTCCAAAATTATATATTACCATGTTTATTTACTGTGCTATCTGCAAGTTGCCTATTGCAGTAGGCAATCTACTGAACACAACTTATGGGTGTACTCCTTGTCCACCTCTCTATTTTCCAAGTAAAAAAGGAACTTTACACCTTCAGACCTCAGGCTCGATCCATCACAATTGCAGACAAACTCTATAAACTGATGAAATGTTTTATTTGAGGTACATGCTGGGAGAGAAATTTAAGTGTCAGTTTCCTCTAGAGTCTAGATTTCAACTGTGCTTCCCAGTGAAACACAAGTCATGTCACAAAGGGACCATCCTTAAAAATTTCTAAACATAATATTAATCTTACCTGTATTGATGTCATAAAGAATTGGACATTATTCATGGAGCACAAATTGGACATTTCACAGGGATCAATAACCATGTTGTCAAAGGAATTCCCTTTTGATCAACCATGTTACCAACAACTGGCTTAATGAAGATTGGTATTACACGTTTTCCAAGACATTTTAGTGGAAGCCCAAACTGTAGTGAATTGTTTCATGGCTCAACCACACAAATCCACAAATGTGAAAGAGGATGTGAATAAAAAGCCAAATGTATAGCTTGAGGGGGCATGATTCAAGCCTTCTGGCAAAAAAGCAAAACAATATGATATGGTTTGAAGAAGGATGAAGTCTTCAAGTTAAACCTTATCTGACCAAAACTAACTCAGAATAATCATAATTGCATATTTTGAGAAAAACTTATGAAATCAATGAAGCCTATAAACTTATAAAGTGCTCACAAAGGCAGATGTCGGAGAGATAAGATAAGGCATATGACATTTCAGACTACACGAATTGGACCCACAAAGCTGTTATAAAAGAAGCAGCATCGAGGATTTTGTGGAAGAGGAAGGTGAAGATGAAAGACAGAGGCCATACTGCAAGAGATGTTGCCAAGATTAATTCAAACAAAGTAAAACAAAACTCTAAAGTGCCCCTATAGATTTATTCACACAAATACATACGAAAAGAGAGCTTTTTGCATTGAAAAGGACAAACATGATATTTTGTTCACTATTACCCAGTAGCACCATTCTGTAACAGGATATAACAGTGCTATGTTCATATTATCTAAATGCCACAGATATCCAATGTAAATGGGATGAACACCTTGAGAAACAAAATCATGCTGTGTGATCTATATAATAAATAGCAGGAACAGAGGTGATATCATTGAGCAGATTGATGTGCTAACTAAAAAAGTGGAAAAGCTGAGACAGGAGGTGAAATATGCAGCAAATCCTGCAAAGTTTAATCACAGGGAGCAGAGCAAACCTAGTCATAAATATACCTTCCATGTGGATAGGATGTCAATATAAGAAACATTTCACAAAAGTAATCATCTTTATCAGCCAGTTTATCATGCTGCACGGCCAAATTGTTTAATGTTAACTCGTGTATCAGTTGGAGTTTTGGGATTTATCATTTATACATAAAATAAATATTAAATATAGATTCTGGTAACTTGGTACAGTTTTAGCCTCTTATGGAGGTGAGTTACACGCATTCCACAAACTTAACCCCCAATTTTGTAATGTTAAAATATTAGTGTAAAGGTTTATTTTTGTGTGATCAAAGAAGCCCTAAAATAAGTATTTAACTCATCCAGAGGAAAATTTGATGATTGTTTTTGCATATATGTTCTTTAAGTAACAAGGCAACTAAACTAAACACGGTACATACAATTGACCAAGTGGTTCTGGTGGAATGGCAACTAAACTAAACATAGTATATATAATCGACCAAGTGGTTCTGGTGGAATGGCAATGGTAGACACTCATAACAGCACAACCAAGGTTTAAACTCCCACACCACAATAAAATGGCCAGCCAAGTGCTAAACATGAAACAAACATGTATCAAGGAACTGCCACGTAATGGCAATGCTAAACACAGGTATAAGCATGGCGCAGGTTCAAATTCTCTCATTACAATTAGATGGCCCTTAATGCCAATGGTGAGGTTGTAATGTAACAGCCATTGGGCATATCTGAGATTTAATGAAATTTTAGAAAGCTTACACACCAATATGAGTACATTCACAATCACCATTCATCTAGAAAAGCAGAACAAAGTTACCAAGTGGTACCATAAGTAGACATAGAAAGCAAAGAATACTTATCCATATAGTTAAACATACAAATTTTCCTTAAAGCGCCTGGCATGCTTTGAAATTTAATAAGAAAAGAATTAAATATCAGTTGTTCAGACCTATAAAAGTAAATTTAGCTTCGAGAAAAGACATATCATTTGTGGGCTCCAAGCCAAGTGAACAACATACCCTAAAAGGCTAAATGCATCAAAAGAATGTTCCAAAATATTACACAAAAGATAATGCTTAATTAACCCTTGAGTGAGGATGTAAAAAGATGAACTTCATAAACCTCCAATTATTGAGAAAAAAATTTCTTCAAACACTGTGCAAAGTCCAGTTTTCTCTTAACTGGTTGTTAGGTCCAAACCCAATATTTACAAAAAATTGAACCATATATAAGGTAGGTATATTAGATGATCATTTCAATTTCACAAGGAATGTATGTCATATGCTAGGCTACAGCCTGGATATCACCTTTAGCTTTTACTACAGAAGACCTCAATTTCATTCTAAAGTGCAGATTCAAAATGTGAATCCCCTCATCGAATGGGATAACCTCAAGTGGTGAAAGCATTGGAGTCTTTATAACAGAACTCCAGCTTAAATTCTTGTGACCCTTGATAAAATACTAAATTTGGATAAAATAACGTATATTCCTCACTGAATGGGATGAGTCGGGTAGTACAAAGCATTGGAACTTTCATTGTAAAGACATAGGTTTGCATCTGTATGATGCATGATAATAACGTTGAAAATAAATGAAATAAGGAGAAATTCCTCATCCAATAGGATGAGTTCTCATTATAGACACCTTGGAATTTTCATAATAAAGCCCCAAATTCGAATCCCAGTGAAACAAGATAAAAGTGTTAAAATTAGATAAAATATTGCTAATACCCTTGTTGAGAGAGATAAGTCCAAGAGGAAAAATAATCTTCCATCCTTGCATAACAGTGTCCACAGTTCAAATATAGACCAGAAACTGGACAAATATAGTACCCGATTCAGAGGTTACACCGTACCTTGCAAAGAACACAAGTCCAAGTGCAGGGTGAATTTGACTCGAAGAGATTCGTAACATCCAAGCCGAAGGTTGACCCAGAAGGGAAGATTTCCAAGACAAAAACAAAAATAAAAAACGAAACCCTTCAGAGTATAAAGGGGGGAAACTTACCAAATCAAAGAAAAAATAAAAGAGTGATCCCGCTCACTTAAAATGAAAATGCATGCATTGCCGGATGGGCAGCCGAGAAAGTTAGGGTGAACATTTCCTTAGGGTTGAAACCCTAAAAATGAAATGAGCTGCAAATTAAAAGCAGAGATACATAGCCCAAAATTTTGTTACCTCGCGGCTCTTGACCTACGCTTCTCCTCCTCCGTCAACTGCAACGCCAAACCAAACCTCTCTGCACGACGATGCTTCTTTTCCAAATCAGTCAAGGCCTCCGCAGTGCTCGTTGTAACTCCCCCGTTATCTTTCCCGTCATTAGACGATTTCTCCACGGCGGCCGGTTCCACAAATTTCGCAGGCTCGCACTTATCAGTGCTCGTAATGCTTCCACATGAATCTTCTTCTTTTGCATTTGCAGTGCATTCACGCTCCTGCTCCTCCTTACCTGCTGCATCATTACAATTTGTTTGTACGTCTTCTGACGGAGGCGTGGACTCTACGAATTCCGGCTTCTGGGGCTTAGCTACGCCATTTTCCGGCAGAGAAGAGGACTTTTCCAGCCTTTCAAGCAAAGCAGGCCTTAGACCGGCGGTGCTCAAACCCTTTTTAGAAAGTTCGTCTCGCAGCTCTTGCACCTTCATTTTCTTCCACTCTTTCGGGGCATCCGCTGCATTCTCCTGCTTCGCCATTGCCGGTGAAAATAAAGTAACAGGGCACCTAATTGTCGAAGAAACTCTCCGCTATAAACTACAGAGCCCTGGTAAGAGCAAAGAAAAACCCTAGAACATGCATGTGAGAGACGGAGAGTTATAAGCTTTAATTTCGCGAAAAGAAGATAAACCAAAGAGTCAAGTCCGTCTGTTGGTGTGCTCCTTTGGCCGCGTTAAATGCCCATAAAAATTGGAGATGCTGGGAGTCCGTGCATCAGTAAATTTAGATTGTTCCCCTTTATCGTATTTTATGCGTTTCTTTCACAGGGCCTCAGATTTTTAAAACAGGCTCCGTCTAGTAAGCCGACTTAGGTGTTTCCCAGTGTAAGGGATTTAATCACACTTAGAGTAAAATATTTATTGCTAATTAAAAATAAAAAATCAATTAGTAAATAATTAATTTAGATAATAATAGTTGATAAGGGTGAGGTCTTGCTTCGGGATTTATTTTGAAGGAACAGAGGTCTCACGAAGCAAAACAAGTGTAGGTAGTGGCTAGTACTTGCCTTTATAGTATTTTAATTATAGTATTTTAAATTTAATAAAAATAAATGTAAGTTTTGTTAATGTGAATAAAACTAAATGTTAATTTTGTTAATTATAGTATTAACATAATATTTAAAAATGTCACATTAATGTTAATTTTTATTAAAATTATATAAATAATTAACATTATAATGTAAATTGTATGATAATGCATGTTTATATTAATAAAATAAAAAGTATTATAAAGATATTATAAATATAAAAAAAAAATTAAATGATAGTATAATATAATTAAAAGAAAAAAATGATAATTATATAAATATAAAATTTATCTAATAATTATGATAATATGTATAATACACTATAAATTTATTATATTATATTAAATAATATTTATTGATTATATAATATAAATTTAAAAAAGAATTTTTAAAATTATTTTATATTAAATAAAATATAAATAAAATGAAATGATTATATAATATAAGTATATGAAAGAATTAAATAACTAGCATACATATATTGAATATTAATATATATAAAATACGTCACGAGTTATCTTTTCTCAAGGCGCCTATTTTCATCAACTTATTCAAAACAACATAAACTGTCCATATGCTATCACCGTTTCAATCAATCAAATAATATATGAGCAAAATAAATCAGGTGGAAAGACTCAATAGTGAAATAAAGCCAGAAAAACTAATATTAGAGGTTAAACACAAAGATGGTTAGTTGTCTTATGAGTTCCCATGAAATTTGAATTGACTTATTTGAAATTTGAATTGACAGATTTTAATTATAATTTGATTTTCAATACATATGTCTAATTTCTTCTTTAAACAAACGTGATACAATTGTCAATTAAGATAAGATCAAATATTAAATTTATGTATTTTCTTCACAAAGATACAAGATACGGTAACCAAACCCTAGTTTTGATTCTAGTGCATATTAAGAAAATGTAACCTTGCCAAGTTCCAAACCAAATGAGCCCTAGCAAGTCCAATAGACTCAACTTGGAGACTTTCCATCCCACTCAATAATAAAACAACCACAAATAAAAAGCAATAAACCTTACGACTCCTTGAATCTTTGTTTTGTTTTACTACAACAGATTTAAACAATGCAATTGGTTTCAACAGGACTAAAGCCAAATTTGCAGCCAAATTTGTGATAGCTAAACTCAAGTGAATCCAAAAAATGTAAAGTCAAACCTACGAGAAATCCAACTCCAGGAGAATAAAGCCAAACCTCGACCGCGAAGTTTTGAAACAATTATGATTCAACAACCTCTTTTAATAGAGGTCTTCATGAATTCAAAGATAAGAACATCTAAAGAAAGTTGTGAATAAAACAAATTTAAATTACTTTAAAAACAAAGCAAAAAAATAAATAAATATTGAAAAATAAATACACTATTGAAAAATAAACAAAAAAAAAATTACAAATAAATACATTGAAATTTCTTAAAATTATAAAAAAAATATTTGTGTTACTACTATAAATAAATGTTCACTCTAAAAACTTAAAAATTTATTACATGACACTAAGTATTTAGTTTTAATTTATTTTAATAGAGGTCTTCATGAATTTGTGAATAAAACAACTTTTAAACAACTTTTAAAAACAAAGCAAAAAAACTAAAAAACTATTGAAAAATAAATAAAAATAAATACATTGAAATTTGTTATAATTATAAAAATAATATTTATGTTACTACTATAAATAAATGTTCACCCTAAAAACTTAAAATTTATTAAATGAAACTAAGTATTTAGTTTTAATTTATTTTTTTAATTAAATTGATTTTAAAATCTAAAAAAACAACATTATTGCCACTGTGTAATATGTCTCTCGGTGTGAGAGGAAGATGGATCTCAAGATGGCTCTGCTCGGTGGGTTGGCGCGGGCTAGGGCCTGCGTGCCCTAGCTCGTCCTGATTCTGGCGTCCTTGCTCAGTCTAAGCCTTGTCTGTAGCTTTCGCGAGGGGTTGTTTTTGCTTGTTTGTTGGGGTGTGCTGGTCGAAGAGGGGTTTTTCGACCTGTTCTTTCTTGTGGGTGGGAGTTCTCTGCATTTTGCAGTGTGGGGTGTGCTCTCGGCGGGTGGCGTGTGGCAGTTTGAGACTGTGGGTCTCTTGCCCCGTCTCTTCTTCCTTATTTTCTAGGGTTTGTGCTCTTTGTTCCATGGAGAATCGAGGTCTAGCTCTTCTCAGGTGTCATCGGAGGATTTGGAGATGGTTGAGTCGTCTTCTTTGATGCATGTCAATGTTAAAGAAAACTCAGGCAAACCCCAATCTGGGGAAGGGGTCTCCTCTTCAAAAGGGATGTTTCGTATAAAAAAAGTAAATGGATGTTTGGAGAGATCGGAGGATCGTCCAGTTTTGGTTATTCAACCTGAGCAAGTTTCTGAGGATATTGAATATTGGTGCAATCATGCCCTTATTTGCAAATTTTTGGGGCTTCGTATTTCTTTACCTGTGCTGGAGTCCTGGGAACGTAGGGTTTGGAACCCAGAAGGAGATATGGAGATTCTTTTAGCAGCTAATAACTATTTTCTAGTTATCTTTTCAAGCATGTCGAATAGGAATAGGGCTTTTGAAGGAGGCTCGTATTTCGTTAACCAGGTGGGGCTCTTCATCAAGCCCTGGCACATGGGCTTCAACTCTGCTGAGGAGATCCCCTCACGGGTGCCCGTGTGGGTTCGATTGTCGAGGCTTCCATTGGAATTTTGGAGGGAAGATATTCTTCACTCAATCTCATTGCTTCTTGGAAAACCTGTGGGATCGGCTACACAAACTCAAGATTGTAAGGTAATTTCTTTTGCACGTATTTGTGTAGAGGTTGATTTAAATAATCTGTTACCAGATTCTATGGAGATCTGCATGGGAGAATCTTCTTGGATACAATAGCTAAATTACGAGACCCTTCCATTTAGATGCAAAATTTGTCATGAATATGGTCATTTACATCGCAGATGTCCCAGAAATAAATCTTCCCCCTTGGCTGCCCCTGGACCTCCTAGGGAGGACAAGGGGAAGGCTCCCTTGTCTGATGGATCTGCAGATAAGGAGGGATTTATTCTAGTTAAGCCCCATAACAAAGGCAAAGGCAAGAAGAGAACCTGGATGGATAGACAGAATGATGGCACTTTTAACAGGTTTGATGTTCTTGATGACTTGATCCAAGAGGAAGGAATTCCAGTTGAGATCTCTACTGGGGCTAAGGGTCAACACGAGGTTTAGGATGAGGATGCAAAGAAAGAGGATCAGATCTTAGCTCCAAGGGTTCAACAGGTTGGCCAGATGGATATGGACTTGCCTTCTCAAGTTCAAGATATCAGGGATCTCGGGGGGTCATAGGTTCCAGAGGATACAGTTGTGGTGGCTTATGTTCCCCTTGTTACTAAGGGGACATTGGGTTCCGTGAAGGGTAACAAAGCTTCTCTTGCCTTAGGCCTTCTGCAGAAATCCTTTAAAAAGGGGACTCTTGACAAACCGTCAAGGAGTGGAAGGAAGACCAATCAAGAGAAGGTCAAGATTATGGGTGATACATTGGTTGAGTCAGGGTCTATGAAACCCATTGATTCCCACTTCTCCCAACCCCATAAATGATTGTTTTATCTTGGAATGTAAGGGGGTTGAACAACATCCCTAGACAAAAGGTTGTTCGCAAATTAATTAAGTCTCAGTCTCCTGATGTTGTCTTTATTCAGGAAACCAAGCTTACTATAGATGGTTTGGCTAATTGTGCCCCGCGTATTTGGCCTCAGGGCTATTGGAAAGGGTGGGTGCTCAGGGCAGTTCTGGGGGGGTGGCTTGCTTTTGGAACCCGAGGAAGGTTTCCCCCTTATGGTGGATTTCTAGCCGATCTTCCATTTCTATGGCCGCCTCTAGCTTTGAGAATGGAGAAAGGTTCATTTTATCTAATATTTATGCTCCTACTGATTTCTTAGGTAAGTCACATCTCTGGGATCACATCAATTTCATTCGGTCCCTAGACCCATTTCTCCCGTGGATTATTGCTGGTGATTTTAATGTTGTTACTAGTTTGGATAAAAAATGTGGTGGGCTAGCCAGGCTGGACCCTTCTTCAAATTTGCTCAAAGAGAATATTGGTTTTCTGAATCTCATTGATGTGAAGCCAACCAATGGTGTATTTACATGGAACAATAGGAGGTGGGGTGTTGAGGCTATTTCCAAAAGGCTTGATAGATTTTTGGTATCCTGCTACTGGATGAGTAATAGGTGGTCCACCAGTTCATAAATTCTGGATTGGAGGGGCTCTGATCACTGGCCTATCAAGTTCTCTGCCACCTCATATGGGGTCACCAAAAACCCTTCTTTCAAGTTTCAGTTGATGTGGTTAAGAGATCAATCTCTTCAGGATCTTATGGTGGATTGGTGGTATGAAGGAATGCCTGCCCATGGTACGACCATGTTCACTTTTAGTAAGAGGCTTCAACATGTGAAATACAGGCTTAAGAGGTGGAATAAACAATGTTTTGGGAACCTGCATGTTCAGAAGGTTGTTGCTCAGTCCAAGTTGGATAATGTCACTCATTAGATTTGAGACCAAGGGTTGACCTCTGATCTGAGTAAAGTTGAGTTTGAGGCTCTTAAGGGATTAGAAGAGTGGGAGCTTCAGGAGGAGGTTTTTTGGAAGCAAAAATCTCATGTGGATTGGCTTCAGGAGGGGGACAGGAACACTGCTTTTTTTCATAACTCGGTTAAGGATCGGAAGCATGGGAATTCTATCTCCTCCCTTGTTTCGCTTGAAGGGGCTCAACTCTCATCCTGTGAAGAAATTTCTAGGAAGTTGTTAGGTATTTTTCAAATCTGTTTACTAGGGAGGATCTTGCTGCTAGGGCCGAGGAGCAGGTCATCTTGGATTGTATTCCCCACCTATTCTCTGCTGAGATGAATGGGGCTATTTTGCGTCTAATATTGTTGCTTGAACTAGAGAAAGTGGTGTTTAATATGAAACGAGGTAAGGCTCCTGGCCCAGATGGGTTTCCAGTTGAGTTCTTTCAGGAGTTTTGGGAGATAATAAAGTTTGATCTCCTTGATGTGGTTTAGGAATCACATAGGAACAAACAAATGCTTAAGTCTTTGAATTCTACTTTTTTGGCTCTCATACCTAAGAGGGAGGGGGCTACTTGGTTGGATCAATTCAGGCCTATTGCTTTATGTAATGTTGTCTACAAGATCATCACCAAATTGATTGCTGAGAGACTCAAACCTCTCCTTTGTGCTTTGATCTTTGTCAAGCAGGGTGGTTTTGTTGAAGGTAGACAAAATTTGGATGGTGTGGTGATTGCAATGGAGGCTATTCACTCTATGGCTACCTCCAAGGAGAAGGCTATGTTTATTAAACTAGACATGGCTAAAACCTATGACCGGGTGGGCTAGGAGTTCTTCCAAAAAATTCTCTTGGCTTTTGGATTTGAAGAGGAGTGGGTGAATTGGGTCCTTAGTTGTGTGACCTCGTCCTCCTTTTCAGTTCTCATTAATGGGGAACCTTCAAAATTGTTTAGTACTTCTCGGGGACTTCGGCAAGGAGACCCTTTATCTCCTTATTTATTCATTATCATGGTGGAGGGTCTTGGCAGATTTATTAAATCTCAGGTGAGGCAGGGTCTTATCCAAGGTTGGAGCTGGAATAATAATCTTCCTCCCTATTCTCATCTTCAGTTTGTGGATGATACTGGTTTGATGGGCATGGCTAGAGTTAGTGAAGCAGTGAACTTCAGGAGAGCTTTAGACATCTATTTGAAAGCTTCAGGTCAGAGTATTAATGATGATAAATCTTCCATTTATTTCTTTAATACTCCTTGGCTTATTCAGAGCAGGATTGCCAGGATACTCAGATTTCAGATCGGTTCTCTTCCCTTGATGTACCTTGGGATTCCTTTGGCTTTGGGATTTCAATGTAGAGATTATTGGTAGGGGATTTTGGACAAATTCTGCAGTAAGGTTAGTCATTGGACTTATAGGTGGCTATCTTCTGCAGGGAGAGTGATTCTCCTAAAGACTGTGATACAGTCTCTCCCCATTTATAGGTGTTGTGTGTAGGTTGCCCCTTCCACCTTTTTGAGGGAATTTGATGCTCTATCTCGGCAATTCCTTTGGTTGGGCAGCCTTCTATCCTCGAAGTGGAGTCTAGTCAAGTGGGAGTCTGTCTACAAGCCGAAGCATGTTGGGGGCCTTGGTCTTAGGTCTATGGCTCTAGTTGTCATGGCCTTGGTGGCCAAGTTGTACTGGAGGTGGTGCAACAACCAAGATCAGGATTGGGCTAAGATTCTTGCCTACAAGTATCTTCCAGGTGTTGATAGCCAGGATTTGTCGTGGCTTACTTTGTTGGGCAAAGGATCTTGTATCTGGGATACTCTCAAAAAGGGAGCTCAGCTTATTAAGGATGGTCTCTTCTGGATCTGTAATAGAGGCTTTGATGCTCTATTTTGGCAGGACTCTTGGGATGGCCACCCTCCCATTCTTTCTAGCTTTCCTCAGCTTCTACCTCTTTCCCATATCTTCATTGATGCAAGGTGGATTAAGGTGGAGCATTGTAAAACTGTAAAGCATATTGGTCAAGTGGAGGTGACTTGCTGGAAGGATCCTCAGGAGTGGCCCATGGGTGGTTTTGATGTGGATCGTGTTGATCTGGCTGAAATCTTGGAGGGTAGGCTTTGCAGCTCCCTTAATGAGAGGGACACGTTGGCTTGGAGTCATAGCCCAAAAGGTAAATTTACTATTGCTCAAGGTTATGATATGCTAGACAGGAACTTACATGGTCTAGCTGAGGTGCCCTGGTGGAAGAAGGTATGGAACAACTTTGCTTGGCCCAAATGCAATTTTTTCTTATGGTTGGTTGCTCAGAAGAAATGCCTCACTTGGGAGAATCTTCTAAGCGAGGTTTTCAAGGACCCTCTATTTGCTTCCTTTGCTTGCATAGTGAGGAATGTACTTCCCATTTGTTCTTTCTTTGCCCTTTTTCTAGAGAGATGTGGCACAGGTGGTGGGAGGCTTAGCATCATGGTTGTATTCATGCTACCTCCCTAATTGAATTTTGTGAGAGCTTGGGTAGGCCTCCAGTGAAGACATCTTTCCTTCAGGTGGCTTGGGCTCTAGGGCCTATCTTCATTATCTGGAACCTTTGGCTAGAAAGGAATCGTAGAGTTTTTTGCGGTTCCAAATTAGGAAGTTCTCAATTGTGGCAGAAGATAATTAGCAGGCTTCAGGAGACTATTTTTGCTAAGTGTGATATGTCTGAAACTATTGATCCTGGTGATTATGTTATTGTGAGGAATTTGAGCTTGGGGGATAGTAGAAGGGGATGCATTGATGGAGGAGGACCCCGACATGTCAAGCAACGGGTTTGTCATGTTGGGAGGTGGACGCCTCCCCCAGTTGGGGTCCTGAAGATTAATACAGATGGTTCTTCTCGTGGGAACCCTGGTCATGCTGGTATTGGGGGTATAGGTAGAGGTAATGATGGGGGTGCGGTTTTTTTCTTCTCTGTTTACAAAGGACAACACTCTAATAATCTGATGGAGGCCCTTGCTATTAAGATTGCAGTTGAGAGAGGAAGCTTTTTAGGTTGGAAGAGGATTATCTGTGAGTCAGACTCTCAAATTGTTGTGGATATGTTGAACAACCAAAATTTGGATGATGTTAGTTGGCAACTAGTCTCAGTGGTCAGACAGATTCTAAGTTTATGCAGCTCCTTGGATTTTGTCTCCTTTTGTCATATCCCTAGAGAATGGAACAAAGTGGCTGACTGTTTGGAGAAGTGGGCCTCTGAGAAGGTGGATGGCTAGGATATTAGTGGAAGGGATGAGTTACCTTTTGATTATCTTGGGACTCTGGAGAGGTTATTATTAGAGGATAGGAATATGTAGTGTTGTTGGTGGTCTTTTTGGTTGTTTTCCTGGTCTAGTGGGCCTATGGCCTTTGCTTTGTTTCTTGGATTTGATTGAATAAATTTTTACCCCTTCTTTCAAAAAAAAAAAAAAATGTTTCTCAGTGTAATTATTTTTATTTTACTTTAATTTATCTTTTTAACATTCAAAATAAAAATAATGTATAAATATATATTATAAAATAAAAAAGTCTTTATAATTATACAAATGATGAAATACTATTGCAATGAGAAAATGATGAAAATAAGTGCCTTAACGTATTTTATATAAATAATAATGTTATATAAATACTAATTTATTATAATAATTAGGGAAATTAAATTAATTATAATTATTAATATTAAATTTTAGTATTAATAATAATGAAATCATTATAAAACTGATTATGATATAAAAAAAAAGTATTTTAGACTAAATAAGATTCAAATCGATTTAAAACCATTTTTAAATTTGCTTTAAATCTACTTTAAATCTGCTTGAAAAAATGTCTACATACAATTATTGTAGTTATGCTAGTTGCATGTCCTTTGAACGTCAAATTCAATCTAAAGAGTTTTTCCTTACATTGAATTTTGCTTTTTGATGGATGCCATTGTAATACAACTCTCCACGTAATTATTATTTAAACATAAAATTTATATAATAATAGTTCTTAGTTCTCAAATGTAGCCAAAATAATAGTTCTTAATTATGAAAACTAGGCAAAATAATAGTTCTTAGTTCTCAAATGTAGCCAAAATAATAGTTCTTAGTTCTCAAAACTAGGCAAAATAATAGTTCTTAGTTCTTAAAACTAGGAAAAATAATAGTTCATTTTCACTTTTCCTAAAAATCCTCCAATAACACACACAACTTCTTAGCCAATCATATTGATGAAAAATAATTTTTATAATTTATAAAATTAAATATTTTGCAAGTTCACTTTACAAAATTGAATTTTTTTTTTTTCAAAAAAAATTATTGTTTTTGATTGGTTGAAAGCTAACTTGTTAAAAACTAATTAACTAAGAAAAACAAAACTCATTGCAATAGAATTGCCTCGTGGCAATACTATTGTAATGAGTTTTGTTTTTTCCTCAACAATAGCAACCCCTACTTTTTAGCTCAAAAGCTTAAGAGGGTGCAAAAGGGGTGGGACTAGAAATTGCTCCACCAACTTAGGCTTTTTTCTCCCACTTGTCAATCATATGAAATTTTAAAATTCTCACCATTTAATTTTTTTATTAAATAATCCAAAAAAATCTAGCAGCACCCATTGAAAATTTTTAGGAAGCCCCTCTCCATGGGACCCCACCTTAAGTGTATTTAGTTTCAAGGTTCATGAGGAATAAATGATATTAATATTGTTTTAGAATAGTTTGTTTATTTTTATGAATATTTTAAAGTTTATATATATTGCTATTAGGATTCAACCATGTAGTTTTTTGAGTCAAAGTCATTGATCCAAGTTTCATGAGTAGTGATTCACAAAAACCCATCTCTCATGATAATGAATGGTCCACTTAGCACTCATTGCATCTAGGTGATGCTCACAGAGGTGAAGCATTGGGCCTTCCCGGGAGGTCACCCATCCCAGTACTACTCCAACTCAAGTAAGCTTAACCATGGAGTTTTTCTCCAAGGTTAAGCCCACTTAGCTTACAACCCCATTTGCAAAATCTTCAACAAGTGTTGTGCTTTGTGTGATTATTAATTTAATTTGACACATAAAATAGATTTAAATTGTATGGAATTAATCTTATAGAAAGTGTGAAACCTAATTACGAAATGAGTAAGGAGATGGTGTGCGCTCTACTGGCTAAGCGCGCGCCCATGGCCATTCAGACCAAGGCTGCATGTTGAGCCCTTCCAGTGCATGTAATCGGTGGATAGTGGATCGCTTTACAATCTTCAAGAGCTTCAAGGTGGGGGGTCTTTTTCCTGTGATTCGGGGGTGGGTCTTTGTTATTCCTACATGGTTTTCTCTACCGTGTGCCTACTCTTCTCCTGGTTGCTTCGCAGTGTATGGTGGTGGTTTATTTGTGGTCTATGGGGGACGTGTTTACTGCGAGCTTGGCTTGCCTGCATAGGCCTTGGCCTTGGTTGGTGAGGTAGTGCTTTCCTTGCTTGGAAACGCCCTTTGTCTTTATTGCCCGTGAGGAGCTCTATTTAGGGGGTAGTTACTGCGTGGGGGTTGTGTAGTTCAACCTTGGTCAATTTCTTTTGCATGCGGTTGTGTGGTGCAGGTCGTGCCATAAGGGTTGGTCTTGTTTTTTGCATAGTAGTCTTATTGTTATCAATGTGTTGAATCTTCATTTGTTCAAGGGGACCGAGGGCTTGCATGCCCATTTAGGGTCATCATCTGCTATAATGTCGCAAGGGGAGTCATTTGGAGCGAGCCCCAAGATGGATTTTCTAAGTTGTGTTTGCCTCGAAACCTGCTTCATAGGTGGAGAAAATGTATGATAACAACATTTTTTCATCAGATCTGGAGAAGATTGAGATGGGTTCGTCAGGGGGATCATGAATTTCAAAGATTAATGGGTGCCTAGAAAGGTGCAATGAGAGGTTGAATTTGGTGATTCTAATGGAGATGTTGGCGGAGGATATTGATTACTACTCAAGACATTCCATTTATTGCAAGTTCTTGGGTTTGAGAATCTTGTTGCAATTTTTGGAATGCTGGGCTTAGAGGACATGGATTCCAGTGGGGGAGATGGAGATTTGGCTCATGGCGAATAACTATTTTATGGTTACATTTGATTGCATGGAAAATAGGATCAAGGTGTTTGAAGGGGGCCCTTACTTTTACAACCAGGTGGGCTTGTTTATTAAACCATGGCATGTGGGCTTCAATCCGACTGAGGAGCTTTCGAGTTAGGTTCCAGTTTGGGTTCGACTATCAAGGCTCCCAGTCGAATGTTGGCATGATGATGTTTTGCATTTACTGGCCTCGATGCTTGGTAGACCTGTTGGTTCTTTGTAGTAGACACAGTTCAAAAAGGTAATGACATATGCTCGATTTTGTG
>VDFB02058242.1:381741596-382276963 GCA_007258455.2 Sequoia sempervirens
CTTCTCCCAACCCCATAAATGATTGTTTTATCTTGGAATGTAAGGGGGTTGAACAACATCCCTAGACAAAAGGTTGTTCGCAAATTAATTGAGTCTCAGTCTCCTGATGTTGTCTTTATTCAGGAAACCAAGCTTACTATAGATGGTTTGGCTAATTGTGCCCCGCGTATTTGGCCCCAGGGCTATTGGCAAGGGTGGGTGCTCAGGGCAGTTCTGGGGGGGTGGCTTGCTTTTGGAACCCGAGGAAGGTTTCCCCCTTATGGTGGATTTCTAGCCGATCTTCCATTTCTATGGCCGCCTCTAGCTTTGAGAATGGAGAAAGGTGTCTTTTAGCTTTGAGAATGGAGAAAGGTTCATTTTATCTAATATTTATGCTCCTACTGATTTCTTAGGTAAGTCACATCTCTGGGATCACATCAATTTCATTCGGTCCCTAGACCCATTTCTCCCGTGGATTATTGCTGGTGATTTTAATGTTGTTACTAGTTTGGATAAAAAATGTGGTGGGCTAGCCAGGCTGGACCCTTCTTCAAATTTGCTCAAAGAGAATATTGGTTTTCTGAATCTCATTGATGTGAAGCCAACCAATGGTGTATTTACATGGAACAATAGGAGGTGGGGTGTTGAGGCTATTTCCAAAAGGCTTGATAGATTTTTGGTATCCTGCTACTGGATGAGTAATAGGTGGTCCACCAGTTCATAAATTCTGGATTGGAGGGGCTCTGATCACTGGCCTATCAAGTTCTCTGCCACCTCATATGGGGTCACCAAAAACCCTTCTTTCAAGTTTCAGTTGATGTGGTTAAGAGATCAATCTCTTCAGGATCTTATGGTGGATTGGTGGTATGAAGGAATGCCTGCCCATGGTACGACCATGTTCACTTTTAGTAAGAGGCTTCAACATGTGAAATACAGGCTTAAGAGGTGGAATAAACAATGTTTTGGGAACCTGCATGTTCAGAAGGTTGTTGCTCAGTCCAAGTTGGATAATGTCACTCATTAGATTTGAGACCAAGGGTTGACCTCTGATCTGAGTAAAGTTGAGTTTGAGGCTCTTAAGGGATTAGAAGAGTGGGAGCTTCAGGAGGAGGTTTTTTGGAAGCAAAAATCTCATGTGGATTGGCTTCAGGAGGGGGACAGGAACACTGCTTTTTTTCATAACTCGGTTAAGGATCGGAAGCATGGGAATTCTATCTCCTCCCTTGTTTCGCTTGAAGGGGCTCAACTCTCATCCTGTGAAGAAATTTCTAGGAAGTTGTTAGGTATTTTTCAAATCTGTTTACTAGGGAGGATCTTGCTGCTAGGGCCGAGGAGCAGGTCATCTTGGATTGTATTCCCCACCTATTCTCTGCTGAGATGAATGGGGCTATTTTGCGTCTAATATTGTTGCTTGAACTAGAGAAAGTGGTGTTTAATATGAAACGAGGTAAGGCTCCTGGCCCAGATGGGTTTCCAGTTGAGTTCTTTCAGGAGTTTTGGGAGATAATAAAGTTTGATCTCCTTGATGTGGTTTAGGAATCACATAGGAACAAACAAATGCTTAAGTCTTTGAATTCTACTTTTTTGGCTCTCATACCTAAGAGGGAGGGGGCTACTTGGTTGGATCAATTCAGGCCTATTGCTTTATGTAATGTTGTCTACAAGATCATCACCAAATTGATTGCTGAGAGACTCAAACCTCTCCTTTGTGCTTTGATCTTTGTCAAGCAGGGTGGTTTTGTTGAAGGTAGACAAAATTTGGATGGTGTGGTGATTGCAATGGAGGCTATTCACTCTATGGCTACCTCCAAGGAGAAGGCTATGTTTATTAAACTAGACATGGCTAAAACCTATGACCGGGTGGGCTAGGAGTTCTTCCAAAAAATTCTCTTGGCTTTTGGATTTGAAGAGGAGTGGGTGAATTGGGTCCTTAGTTGTGTGACCTCGTCCTCCTTTTCAGTTCTCATTAATGGGGAACCTTCAAAATTGTTTAGTACTTCTCGGGGACTTCGGCAAGGAGACCCTTTATCTCCTTATTTATTCATTATCATGGTGGAGGGTCTTGGCAGATTTATTAAATCTCAGGTGAGGCAGGGTCTTATCCAAGGTTGGAGCTGGAATAATAATCTTCCTCCCTATTCTCATCTTCAGTTTGTGGATGATACTGGTTTGATGGGCATGGCTAGAGTTAGTGAAGCAGTGAACTTCAGGAGAGCTTTAGACATCTATTTGAAAGCTTCAGGTCAGAGTATTAATGATGATAAATCTTCCATTTATTTCTTTAATACTCCTTGGCTTATTCAGAGCAGGATTGCCAGGATACTCAGATTTCAGATCGGTTCTCTTCCCTTGATGTACCTTGGGATTCCTTTGGCTTTGGGATTTCAATGTAGAGATTATTGGTAGGGGATTTTGGACAAATTCTGCAGTAAGGTTAGTCATTGGACTTATAGGTGGCTATCTTCTGCAGGGAGAGTGATTCTCCTAAAGACTGTGATACAGTCTCTCCCCATTTATAGGTGTTGTGTGTAGGTTGCCCCTTCCACCTTTTTGAGGGAATTTGATGCTCTATCTCGGCAATTCCTTTGGTTGGGCAGCCTTCTATCCTCGAAGTGGAGTCTAGTCAAGTGGGAGTCTGTCTACAAGCCGAAGCATGTTGGGGGCCTTGGTCTTAGGTCTATGGCTCTAGTTGTCATGGCCTTGGTGGCCAAGTTGTACTGGAGGTGGTGCAACAACCAAGATCAGGATTGGGCTAAGATTCTTGCCTACAAGTATCTTCCAGGTGTTGATAGCCAGGATTTGTCGTGGCTTACTTTGTTGGGCAAAGGATCTTGTATCTGGGATACTCTCAAAAAGGGAGCTCAGCTTATTAAGGATGGTCTCTTCTGGATCTGTAATAGAGGCTTTGATGCTCTATTTTGGCAGGACTCTTGGGATGGCCACCCTCCCATTCTTTCTAGCTTTCCTCAGCTTCTACCTCTTTCCCATATCTTCATTGATGCAAGGTGGATTAAGGTGGAGCATTGTAAAACTGTAAAGCATATTGGTCAAGTGGAGGTGACTTGCTGGAAGGATCCTCAGGAGTGGCCCATGGGTGGTTTTGATGTGGATCGTGTTGATCTGGCTGAAATCTTGGAGGGTAGGCTTTGCAGCTCCCTTAATGAGAGGGACACGTTGGCTTGGAGTCATAGCCCAAAAGGTAAATTTACTATTGCTCAAGGTTATGATATGCTAGACAGGAACTTACATGGTCTAGCTGAGGTGCCCTGGTGGAAGAAGGTATGGAACAACTTTGCTTGGCCCAAATGCAATTTTTTCTTATGGTTGGTTGCTCAGAAGAAATGCCTCACTTGGGAGAATCTTCGTAAGCGAGGTTTTCAAGGACCCTCTATCTGCTTCCTTTGCTTGCATAGTGAGGAATGTACTTCCCATTTGTTCTTTCTTTTCCCTTTTTCTAGAGAGATGTGGCACAGGTGGTGGGAGGCTTAGCATCATGGTTGTATTCATGCTACCTCCCTAATTGAATTTTGTGAGAGCTTGGGTAGGCCTCCAGTGAAGACATCTTTCCTTCAGGTGGCTTGGGCTCTAGGGCCTATCTTCATTATCTGGAACCTTTGGCTGGAAAGGAATCGTAGAGTTTTTTGCGGTTCCAAATTAGGAAGTTCTCAATTGTGGCAGAAGATAATTAGCAGGCTTCAGGAGACTATTTTTGCTAAGTGTGATATGTCTGAAACTATTGATCCTGGTGATTATGTTATTGTGAGGAATTTGAGCTTGGGGGATAGTAGAAGGGGATGCATTGATGGAGGAGGACCCCGACATGTCAAGCAACGGGTTTGTCATGTTGGGAGGTGGACGCCTCCCCCTGTTGGGGTCCTGAAGATTAATACAGATGGTTCTTCTCGTGGGAACCCTGGTCATGCTGGTATTGGGGGTATAGGTAGAGGTAATGATGGGGGTGCGGTTTTTTTCTTCTCTGTTTACAAAGGACAACACTCTAATAATCTGATGGAGGCCCTTGCTATTAAGATTGCAGTTGAGAGAGGAAGCTTTTTAGGTTGGAAGAGGATTATCTGTGAGTCAGACTCTCAAATTGTTGTGGATATGTTGAACAACCAAAATTTGGATGATGTTAGTTGGCAACTAGTCTCAGTGGTCAGACAGATTCTAAGTTTATGCAGCTCCTTGGATTTTGTCTCCTTTTGTCATATCCCTAGAGAATGGAACAAAGTGGCTGACTGTTTGGAGAAGTGGGCCTCTGAGAAGGTGGATGGCTAGGATATTAGTGGAAGGGATGAGTTACCTTTTGATTATCTTGGGACTCTGGAGAGGTTATTATTAGAGGATAGGAATATGTAGTGTTGTTGGTGGTCTTTTTGGTTGTTTTCCTGGTCTAGTGGGCCTATGGCCTTTGCTTTGTTTCTTGGATTTGATTGAATAAATTTTTACCCCTTCTTTCAAAAAAAAAAAAAAATGTTTCTCAGTGTAATTATTTTTATTTTACTTTAATTTATCTTTTTAACATTCAAAATAAAAATAATGTATAAATATATATTATAAAATAAAAAAGTCTTTATAATTATACAAATGATGAAATACTATTGCAATGAGAAAATGATGAAAATAAGTGCCTTAACGTATTTTATATAAATAATAATGTTATATAAATACTAATTTATTATAATAATTAGGGAAATTAAATTAATTATAATTATTAATATTAAATTTTAGTATTAATAATAATGAAATCATTATAAAACTGATTATGATATAAAAAAAAAGTATTTTAGACTAAATAAGATTCAAATCGATTTAAAACCATTTTTAAATTTGCTTTAAATCTACTTTAAATCTGCTTGAAAAAATGTCTACATACAATTATTGTAGTTATGCTAGTTGCATGTCCTTTGAACGTCAAATTCAATCTAAAGAGTTTTTCCTTACATTGAATTTTGCTTTTTGATGGATGCCATTGTAATACAACTCTCCACGTAATTATTATTTAAACATAAAATTTATATAATAATAGTTCTTAGTTCTCAAATGTAGTCAAAATAATAGTTCTTAATTATGAAAACTAGGCAAAATAATAGTTCTTAGTTCTCAAATGTAGCCAAAATAATAGTTCTTAGTTCTCAAAACTAGGCAAAATAATAGTTCTTAGTTCTTAAAACTAGGCAAAATAATAGTTCATTTTCACTTTTCCTAAAAATCCTCCAATAACACACACAACTTCTTAGCCAATCGTATTGATGAAAAATAATTTATAAAATTTATAAAATTAAATATTTTGCAAGTTCACTTTACAAAATTGAATTTTTTTTTTTTCAAAAAAAATTATTGTTTTTGATTGGTTGAAAGCTAACTTGTTAAAAACTAATTAACTAAGAAAAACAAAACTCATTGCAATAGAATTGCCTCGTGGCAATACTATTGTAATGAGTTTTGTTTTTTCCTCAACAATAGCAACCCCTACTTTTTAGCTCAAAAGCTTAAGAGGGTGCAAAAGGGGTGGGACTAGAAATTGCTCCACCAACTTAGGCTTTTTTCTCCCACTTGTCAATCATATGAAATTTTAAAATTCTCACCATTTAATTTTTTTATTAAATAATCCAAAAAAATCTAGCAGCACCCATTGAAAATTTTTAGGAAGCCCCTCTCCATGGGACCCCACCTTAAGTGTATTTAGTTTCAAGGTTCATGAGGAATAAATGATATTAATATTGTTTTAGAATAGTTTGTTTATTTTTATGAATATTTTAAAGTTTATATATATTGCTATTAGGATTCAACCATGTAGTTTTTTGAGTCAAAGTCATTGATCCAAGTTTCATGAGTAGTGATTCACAAAAACCCATCTCTCATGATAATGAATGGTCCACTTAGCACTCATTGCATCTAGGTGATGCTCACAGAGGTGAAGCATTGGGCCTTCCCGGGAGGTCACCCATCCCAGTACTACTCCAACTCAAGTAAGGTTAACCATGGAGTTTTTCTCCAAGGTTAAGCCCACTTAGCTTACAACCCCATTTGCAAAATCTTCAACAAGTGTTGTGCTTTGTGTGATTATTAATTTAATTTGACACATAAAATAGATTTAAATTGTATGGAATTAATCTTATAGAAAGTGTGAAACCTAATTACGAAATGAGTAAGGAGATGGTGTGCGCTCTACTGGCTAAGCGCGCGCCCATGGCCATTCAGGCCAAGGCTGCATGTTGAGCCCTTCCAGTGCATGTAATCGGTGGATAGTGGATCGCTTTACAATCTTCAAGAGCTTCAAGGTGGGGGGTCTTTTTCCTGTGATTCGGGGGTGGGTCTTTGTTATTCCTACATGGTTTTCTCTACCGTGTGCCTACTCTTCTCCTGGTTGCTTCGCAGTGTATGGTGGTGGTTTATTTGTGGTCTGTGGGGGACGTGTTTACTGCGAGCTTGGCTTGCCTGCATAGGCCTTGGCCTTGGTTGGTGAGGTAGTGCTTTCCTTGCTTGGAAACGCCCTTTGTCTTTATTGCCCGTGAGGAGCTCTATTTAGGGGGTAGTTACTGCGTGGGGGTTGTGTAGTTCAACCTTGGTCAATTTCTTTTGCATGCGGTTGTGTGGTGCAGGTCGTGCCATAAGGGTTGGTCTTGTTTTTTGCATAGTAGTCTTATTGTTATCAATGTGTTGAATCTTCATTTGTTCAAGGGGACCGAGGGCTTGCATGCCCATTTAGGGTCATCATCTGCTATAATGTCGCAAGGGGAGTCATTTGGAGCGAGCCCCAAGATGGATTTTCTAAGTTGTGTTTGCCTCGAAACCTGCTTCATAGGTGGAGAAAATGTATGATAACAACATTTTTTCATCAGATCTGGAGAAGATTGAGATGGGTTCGTCAGGGGGATCATGAATTTCAAAGATTAATGGGTGCCTAGAAAGGTGCAATGAGAGGTTGAATTTGGTGATTCTAATGGAGATGTTGGCGGAGGATATTGATTACTACTCAAGACATTCCATTTATTGCAAGTTCTTGGGTTTGAGAATCTTGTTGCAATTTTTGGAATGCTGGGCTTAGAGGACATGGATTCCAGTGGGGGAGATGGAGATTTGGCTCATGGCGAATAACTATTTTATGGTTACATTTGATTGCATGGAAAATAGGATCAAGGTGTTTGAAGGGGGCCCTTACTTTTACAACCAGGTGGGCTTGTTTATTAAACCATGGCATGTGGGCTTCAATCCGACTGAGGAGCTTTCGAGTTAGGTTCCAGTTTGGGTTCGACTATCAAGGCTCCCAGTCGAATGTTGGCATGATGATGTTTTGCATTTACTGGCCTCGATGCTTGGTAGACCTGTTGGTTCTTTGTAGTAGACACAGTTCAAAAAGGTAATGACATATGCTCGATTTTGTGTGGAAATTGACTTAAGAAAACCACTGCCGGATTCTATAGAAGTTTGTGTAGGATCTTATTCATGGGTGCAGTAGCGAGACTATGAGACCATGCCTTTTTGATGTCATATTTTCCACGAATATGGCCACTTACAGTGTATATGTCCAAGGGCTAAGCCTTTGGAGGCTCAGTCTTCTCAACCTCCTTGTAATCCACTTAGGGTTGATAAGGGCAAGGATCCTATTCCGAGTGGTGGTGTTGGTGATGATGGTTTTATTCCTATCAGAGATCAAAACAAAAATAAGAGGTAGAAAAGGACTCTGAAGGAAAGGCAGGATGATGATACTTTTAATAGATTCGAGGTGTTGGATGATCTTAGCCAACAAGAAGTGAATCCAAGATTGTTAAATTTGGATCAGGGGACTTTGGGTACTAGACAGCATGGGCCTCCTTTTGAGGCTTTGTAGGTTAACCAACAAGAGGTGAATTTGGGCTTACCATGCTTAGAGTAGGATGGGGGAGGTTTAGGGTAGGAGGGGCTTAGTTCAGGGGTCTCGCTTGCTTTGCAGGTTGATGGGACTTTGAATTTGGACACATATCAATAGATGGTGGCTCAGGAGGAGTTAGGTCATGCTACTGAAGTTTTTAAGGTTGGTGAGGTTTTGTCTCATCCCTCGTGGAGAATAGGCACGAAGGTGGGTAAGAACAGTAACTTGTCTCCTCAATTGGGTATTATGCAAAAATATCTTAAGAAAGGGGGGCAAAGAAAGTACCTAAGCTTGGTAGGAAGAAATATTTGGAGAAGATTAAAATGATAGGGGAGACTTTGGTGGAGTCATGGTCAGTCAAGAATTTGGATTCTCATTTCTTGAGCCCCTTGAAATGATTATTATTTCATGGAATGTTATGGGCTTGAACAATGGCCCTCGACAAAAAGTTGTTCAGGAATTAGTTAGATGTCATTATCCTAATGTCCTTTTTTTGCAGGAGACCAAGCTTTCTATTGAGTGTATGACGGGCTTAGTGCCTAAGCTATGAAGGAATGGTGAATGTCAGTGCATTGGTGTATAGGGGTCTTCTGTGGGTGTGGCTTGCTTATGGAACCCTCAAAAGATTTGTCCCTAGTGGTGGGTGTCCTTTAATTCCTCTGAAATATTCTAGGCCAATTTTTTCAAATTTTCAAATAACAGTTTACAAACAAACGCACCTGTTAAGGTTAGATCTAAACCAAAACGATGCTGAAGCAACTCTAATCAAGAATGTGCCCTCGAAGGACGACCATATGATCAGAGGATCCCTATCACTAATCAATTGAAATAACTCGACGTCAAGAATGTGCTTTCCAGACCGAGACGGAATGGGAGCTACCATATGACGGAGATGCTAGGAATTACAATGCGATTAAAGGAAATAAACTAGAATGCTGAAAGTAACTCAACACCCAGAATGTGCTTTCTGACCCGGAGTGGGAAAGTAGCTACCATAGGGCGGAGATAAAGGAAATACAATAGCAAATACTGAAAGTAGAGTTGAGCATTACAAATTGATAAAGCAAGATTATAAAATGCTGACAGTACTACTGTTCAGCTTACAATGAATATGTAAATGCCTGCAAGATCAAGTATTTGAGCTCTTCAAATAGCTGCAACAACATGGAATCTTTTACAAAGCCTTTAATGATTTCTTAACTCCGATCCAAGGAAGAAAATGCAGATTTCTTAAATCTGGTTATGACAGACCTGCACTTTAAATAAATAACCAACAACACAGATCCCTAGCAATATGCTCATAACTCTCTCATTTCTCACCCAAAAGATCTCAAATCTGATGCAATAGACCCTCAAAATGATGGCGACTAACTTAGTAATAAGAAATGGCATCTAAAAATGGTTATTAATTATTGACACGAATCCCAAGGCACTCCAGAAAGTACGGCCTTCAAGGAATGACGAATTTGCATTATAAAATCATAAGCTTTGTATTAAAATCTACAAATATTCATGAAGGGGCGCCCTTACCAATGAGATGCAATGACACAATACCCAGAATGAGATTATTTTTGTTTTCTGATTTATGAGTGAAACTACAGATTCAGCCCTGTTATCAGCAACTCCAAAAAATGACATAAAATGCAATAAACTGAACTTCTAATGGCAAAACAACACTACAATGCAAACCTCACTACAAACTCACTTAGAAATAAGCAAACTTCTCCACTAGGTGCTATCTCTCAAGCACGAAGTCGAGCCAAGTCTAGGAGGCATTCATTCCTCGAAGCAATCTAGCAACCATTTCGGCAGCATAACAATAGCATAGACCAAAGATAATCAATTGAGGATCAAAGTCTTCCTTTTATAATTTTCGGTTGACTCTCCTCGAAACCCTAACCTTCTCTTAAGAGTCAAACCCTAATCCTTCAACCAATGGCATCCTTTCCTTCAAGCTGCAATTTTGACTTTTAATTATTAAATTATTCCTTCATTGAAGATGGCGTCCACTTTTGCTTGGGGAATAAATCTTTTAATAAGAAATATAATCAATTCCTTTAATGAGGCGCCCACCCATAAAGAACCTCTTTTAAAAACAACTTAATGTCAATAGACTAGGCCAAGGGGGTCAACGTTGAAATATAACATTAAAACGTGACTTTTCATTAAATAGCTCAACTTATCTCTCCAATTGTGCCCCGAAGCCATAAATGAGCAAGCCAGCTGATCAAACTGAAGTAGGAAGTCAACCAAGCCGAACCCAACTATAAAACTGCCAAAAATAGAATTTACTAAAAATAGTAAATTCCTGAAGATGCTCAGAATGCCAAGAAGAACATATCGTTGCGAAGCTCTTTGAAAACCCAGAAAGAATTTGCTATTGAAACAATCAACTCCGAGCCAGAACATCCTTCAAAACAGGAAACCCTAATTTTACCTTCCGATTAGCCTTCGGGTCATCCGGAAAAGGCCAACGGTCAGTGGAAAGATCAGTTTTGAGAAGGGGACATTACAATCCGCCCTTCCCAAAATTGCTTGTCCTCAAGCAATACCACCACAACTCCAGAAATTTTAAAACTAAACCATACGCAAACAAGTATGATCCTTGGTTCCCAAACCCATCGCAGGAAGGACCCACCATGCCGATGTTGCACCACTCTGATCACATCCGTGAAATCATCATGCCTATGCTACACTAACCTTCCTTGTAACCCCAGGGTGTTACCATCCATGATACTCAAACCGAAAGATCTTAAAGGAGGGGGATCAAAATCATGCAACATCTCATGTCCACAATGCCCCGAATTAACAGTATCAACCAAACTACTGTCAATCACAATTCTAAGCAATAAGAAAGATAGTCTACTCAAATCAAAATCGAACTCCTCAGCATACCTACACATGGTAACAAACGGAACCATGACTGCAAATGTGACATCTACAAATCTTCTTACAAGGAGGAAAGCAATCCTTTGCAAGAGCTCAACGAACTCATACTCATGTCTCTGCATGAAGCTACTATGCCTCATCTGAATTATACTGACACAACCATGAAGACTACAGAAAACACTCATAGTTCCAGCCCCATGAGTCTCAGAATGGTGAACCAAAGCATGTGAGAGACTGCTGTCCTGAATCAACACTGAGAGTAAACTGTCAAAGTTTACATCACAAACCATCATAAGATGAATGTGGAGAGTAGGAAAGGTGTGAAAGAACAAATAATTGTTGCTGATCAAGGCTAGGATCAGTGTAGTGCAATCTGATTCTTGAGTCCTACACAAAGGAAAACAACAACACCACTCAAAATCCCAAGCGTGAGCATGTGAGATGACCATCGAGCTACAAGGTGACACCTCCAAAGTGGTTGGAAAACACGCTAGATCCATCTCCATGAGAAAACTACCACTTCTTTGATCAGGAGTGATGAACCAACTCTCCTGAATGCGAGAAATGCAACATGTAAGGTGGCTGGTCTGCCTCAAACCAGCAAGCTCGAGTCTCAAAATTTGTCCTCGTCTTAGCCGAGAAACACTCTCAAGAGCAACCAATCGTTCATTTCTCCAACCCATACTCAAAATTTCTTTCCAACCCAAATGTTGATGAACAAATAACCCCATCAAGTGGCAGACAAAGAAGGGAACAACATCAACAAATTTGGAAATTTGATCCTTATTCCTCCAATAGCCCTTTCCAAATGTAATAAGCTTTATCAAGCCAAGTTGAGAATCCCAAGCACGGATACCCAACTGAAAATGATTTTCAACACAATGCAAGGTAATCTCAATACATCCCCAAGAGCTAGTAAGGATCAAGTGTATACTGAAGAGATTGATGCCTCCTCTATTGAACCCTTGAAGCCTATCCATGAAAGTTTCAACAACAATGGAGCATGAAATATTAAATGACCTCAAAACCAACTCCAAAAATGGACTAATAAATGCCAAAGCATCATTCAACCCAAGGGATGGATTGACAAGCATACAAACATTGAGTTCTAGTCCATTTTTCTTCCCTACTTCATGAGTAACAAAACTGAAATCTTTGCTCATTGCTGCTGTAATGAAGTTACCAGCAGCTACCAAGTCTTGCCTTTTTAACACCTTGGTGTCGGGGATGTTGAAATCTCCCCGAATCAACACTTCCCATGTAGAGACTCCATCCTCAAACCCACTTATGCATCCATTACTACTCAACATACGTGGAACATCCTCATGGAGTGATATCAAGGCATCCTTAGATTGGAGTTCATGCTTGACCTCAAGCTTGGTCACTTCACTACTTGACTCATTTTTCAAAATAAAGAGAGGATTGTCATAAGTTGCTTCAGCACCCACTTCAAAGAAGGGATTGTCAAAGACTTGGAAGCCATTCCTTTCGTCTCGCTGCCCCAAATCTACACATGCAACTTCTGATTTTCTTGAAATGCTTTCAAGATCAAACTCCTCTTGAAGACAGTCAAGATCTCCAATCACTTGATTGATTTTTTCAACTCTTTGTGCATCCTCTTGCTCCTTGAAAAGTTTGAAATCTGCAAACTGGTCTTCAACCTCTGTTAGATCCAACTGAGTTTCTTTCAACTCGTCCTTTATTGATTTAAGCTCCAGAGTGAGCTCATCAATCGTACTCTCCTTTTCATGAAAAGCACAAATGGCCTTCTTTGCAACTTCAATGACATGATCCCGTTCTCCAATAGAGTGCACGTACTCAGACTTCAAGGTCTCCAAGGAATCTCTGATAAGTTGCAAATTAGGAAGAGTACCTTCATCGGTCACTCCTCTACATCTCTCTTCAAGCTGAGCCTTCCAGTAAAGCTCTTCAACCAAGCTATGTGCGTGGTCAAACAGGGATAGAGCTTGCACTTCCTTGTCAATGAACACCTTGAATTGTCCTTCCCACTCATAAGAATGCGAAGATGGTGAATTGCTGGTTGGCTACTCTTCAAAATCAGAACTTTGTTTTGTGACATCGCTGTCCTCAGAGCTGCTCCAACCTTCTTGTCTTTCATCCTCAACTAACGGATAATGTTCAGTGTCATGGAGAGGGACATACTCCACAGTTTCTTCATCCTCAAGCTTGCAATCGTCTTCTTGCCTTGGTAGATTAGCCTTGCGTTCTAAAACCACATTGAACCTTTCTTCTTCAAAAGTTGTAAGGTCTTCAAACTCTTCATCAACCTCACTGTCATCTTGATCGAAGGATATGGCAGCCCCTGACTCAAACGAACAATTATTGAATGTTGGTTTGAAAGTTTCGGAAGTAACAACATCCTCCTTGGTGGCTGCAATCAACTTGAAGGGATCACCATGGAGCTCTTCAGAGTAAGCTTCTTCATCAAAAACAACTTCTCCTTTGGCCTCCTCATAGCTTGCAAGGAAGACAATATTTTGGTCTTCATCAGGATCAAAGGGAAATTCATCCCACAAAGGTTCCTTGTTATACCTCGGTGCCAACACACCAGGATCCCAAATGCCAAGGGGTTGACTAAGATGATCAACAGGAAGAGGTTTTTCATGCTTCACTGGAAGTATTGACTCAATGAATAAGTCAGATCCTGAATCTCTTAAGCTGATATCTTCGAAAAAAATTTCTTCCAATGGTTGGGTTTGCTGGTCAAACCCAAATCCAACAATGTCACCACCGAAATGAAGTGAAGATTCTTCGATGCTGCTTGTTTCGAAAACTTCACCTTCATTATCTTTTATGGAACCATCATGAGAAAGTATGTCGCTGATTTCCTCATGTGGAACTTCTTGGGGAGTTGAGACAGCAACAAGAGTACAACTATCCACCACCCATTCTTCAACACGAGGTGGTACAGTCACGTTGGAATCATTACCAACTTCATCACTTTGGCAATGCTCATAGGCTGATTCAACGGGACCATAAGTATTTCCTTCTACTTGCTCTTCTTCAGCAAACTCATCCCATACAACAGTACTACTAAAATCTTCAGTGAAGCCCTTAGCTTCAAGACCTTCATAGGTTGAATCCTTATAAGGATTCAAGACTGTCGTTCTGTTCTTTTCACCAAGCTGATCTTCATCACTTCCTATTACATGCAAGTCAAGGGAAGTATTATGGGGTTCTACTCTTAACTCTTCACTTGCCATGGTATCTTCATCAAGCTCACGATCATTCTGATGTGGCATGTGCACCTTTCTATCCCGACTTTCAGACTTAGCATAAATCTTTCTGACTCCCCATTTTATGTCAGGATCCTTCATTAGTGTACACAGTTCATGCATTAACTCAAGTAGTGACTTCTTTGTAGTCATCTCTTTCTGTACGTAATGTCTGGTATCTCTGTCACTCATCTGTCAAATGAACTTTGCTGGGCACAGGATGGCAGGATCTTGGCTCTAATACCACTGAAATATTCTGAGCCAATTTTTTCAAATTTTCAAATAACAGTTTACAAACAAACGCACCCGTTAAGGTTAGATCTAAACCAAAACGATGCTGAAGCAACTCTAATCAAGAATGTGCCCTCGAAGGACGACCATATGATCAGAGGATCCCTATCACTAATCAACTGAAATAACTCGACGTCAAGAATGTGCTTTCCAGACCAAGACGGAATGGGAGCTACCATATGACGGAGATGCTAGGAATTACAATGCGATTAAAGGAAATAAACTAGAATGTTGAAAGTAACTCAACACCCAGAATGTGCTTTCTAACCCGGAGTGGGAAAGTAGCTACCATAGGGCGGAGATAAAGGAAATACAATAGCAAATATTGAAAGTAGAGTTGAGCATTACAAATTGATAAAGCAAGATTATAAAATGCTGACAGTACTACTGTTCAGCTTATAATGAATATGTAAATGCCTACAAGATCAAGTATTTGAGCTCTTCAAATAGCTGCAACAACATGGAATCTTTTACAAAGCCTTTAATGATTTCTTAACTCTGATCCAAGGAAGAAAATGCAGATTTCTTAAATCTGGTTATGACAGACCTGCACTTTAAATAAATAACCAGCAACACAGATCCCTAGCAATATGCTCATAACTCTCTCATTTCTCACCCAAAAGATCTCAAATCTGATGCAATAGACCCTCAAAATGATGGCGACTAACTTAGTAATAAGAAATGGCATCTAAAAATGGTTATTAATTATTGACACGAATCCCAAGGCACTCCAGAAAGTACGGCCTTCAAGGAATGACGAATTTGCATTATAAAATCATAAGCTTTGTATTAAAATCTGAAAATATTCATGAAGGGGCACCCTTACCAATGAGATGCAATGACACAATACCCAGAATGAGATTATTTTTGTTTTTTGATTTATGAGTGAAACTATAGATTCAGCCCTGTTATCAGCAACTCCAAAAAATGACATAAAATGCAATAAACTAAACTTCTAATGGCAAAACAACACTACAATGCAAACCTCACTACAAACTCACTTATAAATAAGCAAACTTCTCCACTAGGTGCTATCTCTCAAGCACGAAGTCGAGCCAAGGCTAGGAGGCATTCATTCCTCGAAGCAATCCAGCAACCATTTCGGCAGCATAACAATAGCATAGACCAAAGATAATCAATTGAGGATCAAAGTCTTCCTTTTATAATTTTCGGTTGACTCTCCTCGAAACCCTAACCTTCTCTTAAGAGTCAAACCCTAATCCTTCAACCAATGGCGTCCTTTCCTTCAAGCTGCAATTTTGACTTTTAATTATTAAATTATTCCTTCATTGAAGATGGCTTCCACTTTTGCTTGGGGAATAAATATTTTAATAAGAAATATAATCAATTCCTTTAATGAGGCGCCCACCCATAAAGAACCTCTTTTAAAAACAACTTAAAGTCAATAGACTAGGCCAAGGGGGTCAACGTTGAAATATAACATTAAAACGTGACTTTTAATTAAATAGCTCAACTTATCTCTCCAATTGTGCCCCGAAGCCATAAATGAGCAAGCCAACTGATCAAACTGAAGTAGGAAGTCAACCAAGCTGAACCCAACTGTAAAACTGCCAAAAATAGAATTTACTAAAAATAGTAAATTCCTGAAGATGCTCAGAATGCCAAGAAGAACATACCGTTGCGAAGCTCTCTGAAAACCCAGAAAGAATCCGCTATTGAAACAATCAACTCTGAGCCAGAACATCCTTCAAAATAGGAAACCCTAATTTTACCTTCCGACTAGCCTTCGGGTCATCCGGAAAAGGCCAACGGTCACTGGAAAGATCAGTTTTGAGAAGGGGACATTACAACTCTCTCCATGGTGGCTTCTTGTTTTGAGATGGGGGAATTTGTTCTTTTTTCCAACATGTATGCGCCTATGGAGCTGCAGGGCAAGCATCTCTTGTGGTCCAATATTTGATCTGTCTGTAGCATGGCTCCTTACCATCCTTGGATTATTTGGGGTGACTTCAATGCTATTACTGAGCTTGTTGAGAAGAAGGGTGGTACTGTGAGACTGGAACCCTCTGTGTTGTTGCTCCAAGACAATATCTCAACCCTGAATCTTGTTGATATCAAGTCTGGCAATAGACAGTTTACCTAGAACAATTGAAGGGTTGATGATAATTACATTGCAAAATGCCTGGATTGATTCATGGTCTCCTACTTTTGGGTTGGTGGTATGTGGTCTTCTAGCTCTGAGATTTTGGACTAGAGAGGTTTGGACCATTGGCCTATAAAGCTTACTATCCTCTCTACTCAGATGCCTTGGACTCCCTCCTTCAAGTTTCAACTTATGTGGTTGTGTGAACCTGATCTCCATGGATATGTTGCTCAGTGGTGGAGGTATGGTAGACCTCCCCATGGTACTACAATGTATTTTTTTGCTAATCTTCTTCAGTTTGTCAAGTATCAGCTTAAGCGTTGGAACCGACAATGCTTCAAAAAAAAATTTCATGCAAAGTCTGTTGCACAGGCTGAGTTGGATGGTATTACGAGGATAATTAGGGAGAATGGAGTGACTAATAATCTGTTGCAGGAGGAGTCAAGGGCCTTGAAGGCTTTGGAGGAGTGAGAGTTGCAGGAGGAGGTCTTTTGGAAATAGAAAGCCCGAGTTGAGTGGCTCCAAGGAGATAGAAATTCTGCTTTCTTCTTCAATTTTGCAAAGGCTAGGTGTCATGGTAACTCTATTCTTGTTTTGTTCAATGATAGGGGAGAGACTCTTTCTTCATTTCATGATATTTCAAATGAAGTTGTATTGTATTTTACTTCCTTATTCAAAGAAGATTTGCAGGGTAGTTCTGTGGAGGAAGCTTAGGTCCTTGTTTGTATCCCTTCCTTGGTTTCTAGGGAAATGATGGATCATCTCATGGGAGATATTTCTCTGGTGGAGTTGGAGGGGACTGTGTTTCAGATGAAGAAGGGGAAATCCCTAGGCCCGGATGGTTTCCCAATTGATTTCTTTCAAGAGTTTTGGGAGATTATCAAGCTAGACTTATTGGCGGTGGTCCAAGAATCTCAGAGGAATAAGTAGATGCTAAAGGCTCTAAATTCTACTTTCCTTGCTCTCATTCCCAAGTGTGAGGGTGGATAGGTTAAGCCACTTTTGTCCCATATCTCTTTGCAATGTTGTTTATAAGATTATTTCCAAGCTAATTGCTGACAGGCTGAAATAGTGTCTTAAGGTGCTCATTTCTGAGGAGCAAAGTGGTTTTGTGGAGGGTAGACAAATTTTGGATGGAATTATTATTGCAACGGGGACCATTCATTCTATGGCCAGTTTCAGAGAAAAGGCTATGTTTATCAAGCTTGATATGGCTAAGGCATATGATAGAGTCTGGTGGTCCTTCCTCCAGAAGGTTGTGGTTGCTTTTGGCTTTGGAGAAGAGTGGATTCAATGGGTCATGAGTTGCATTACGTTAGTCTCATTCTCCATTTTAATTAATGGGGAGCACTCTGAGCTTTTTGGTGCTTCTTATGGATTGAGGCAAGGTGACCCTCTCTCTCCTTACTTTTTTCTTCTACTTGTTGAAGGTTTGGGACACTTATTGAGAAGACATGTGGAGTTGAGCCTCATTCAGGGGTGGTGGTGGGGAGGTGACTTACCCCCGCAATCCCATTTGTAGTTTGTGGATGACACAACTTTGATGGGTATGGCCACTATTCAGGAAGTCGTGAATCTGCGTAAGGTTCTAGATATTTATCTTGTGGCTTCAAGACAATTATTTAATGAAGACAAGTCTTCCATCTTTTTCTTCAACACTCTAGATTCCATTCAGAGGAGAATCGCTCATATTCTTCGGTTCCAAATTGGGGCTCTTCCTTTGTCTTATCTTGGGATTTCTATCATAGTGGGTAGGTTACCAAGGGATTTGTGGCAGCCTATTCTGGATAAATTTTGTGCCAAAAGTTGCTCATTGGACCAATCATTGGTTTTCCTTTGCGAGTCATGTTCAGTTGCTTAAGTCTGTGGTTCAGGCTCTCCCCATCTATCGTTGTATGATTCAGGTGGCCTTGATAGGTTTTGTTAGGGAGTTGGACTCCTTAGTAAGACAACTCTTATGGGTTGGTAGCTTGATGTCTTCTAAATGGAGCCTTGTTAAATGGGATATTGTGTGTTTCCCAAAGCAGTATGGTGGTTTGGGGTTAAGGAAGTCATTGCTGGATGGTATGGATTTGGTAGCTAAATTATATTGGAGGTGGTGTATTGAGCAAGATCAGATCTGGGCTAGCATTCTATCCCACAAGTACTTCCAAGGCATCCCTCGAAAATATATCCCTCGCTACCCTTTGGTGGGAAAGGGCTCGACAATTTGGATTACTCTCAAGAAAGGAGTTGCGCTTGTCAAAGATGGCTTGTTTTGGATATGCAAACATGGGACGAAGGCTTATTTTTGGTATGATTCTTGGGATGGATACCCCCTCCTAATTTGTTGAATTTGTGCCAAAGATTCTGTGATGTTGGTTGGTTGAGATTGAGGGACTTTAAATTGCTTTCTTTTCAAGGGTAGCTGGTGAGAGCAAGGTGGAAGAATCTCGTTGAGTGGTCGGTGGTGGATATGGAGGAGTGTGTAGTGCTTCATAATATTCTTTTTGGTAGATGATGTAGTTCCCTCATGGATGAGGATGTTCTTTCTTGGTCTCCTAAATCGAAGGGTACTTTTACTGTTGCTTCTAGATACCAGATGCTACTTTCTTAGAGGATCAAGAGGGTGGAAGGTCCTTGGTGGAAGAAGGTCTGGAATAAGTTTGCTTGGCTGAAGTGTAACTGCTTTATTTGGACTTTGGCTTGGAATAGGTATTTGACATGGGATAATATACAGAAGCAGGGTTTTCAGGGACCCTCTATGTGTGTTCTTTGTGGATGTGGTGAGGAAGATTCTTCTTAGTTGTTCTTTCGGTGTCCCTTTACTTTGCTACTTTGACACTTTTGGTGGGGAGTTTGGAACAACCCCTGTGTTCATGCCTCCTCCTTGGTGGATTTTTGGAATAGCTTGGGAAGACCACCCTCGTTGGCTTCCTTTTTACAGGATGTATGGTATGTTGGGCCTATTTTCTTATTGTGGTAGGTTTGGCTATAAAAGAATAGGAGGATTTTTAGAGGTGAAAACTTGCGGGTCCAACAGGTGTGGCACAAAATTTTAGGTATGATTCATGAGACAATTGAAGCTAAGGGGGAGGTGGTGTTTCCAATGGAGAAAAGGGATGTAGAGATGGTGGAAAGTCTAGGTATCCAAGGGTTATCCTCGACCTCTGCTTGTTGCAGGAGAGGAAGGCAAGTGAGGCAACAAATTCAAAGAGTGGGGAGCTAACAGCCCCCTTTAGTTGGCACTTTGAAGATTAATATTGATGGTTCTTCTAGGGGCAATCTGGGACCTGTTGGAGTTGGTGGGGTTGGTAGGGACTCTTCTGGTTTGGTGGTTTTCCTCTTTTCTGTCCATAAAGGTTTGTAGACTATCACCTTATGGAAGGTTTGGCGATTCTCTATGCTTTAGAAAGGGACTATGATTTGGGGTGGCACAGGGTTATTTATGAGTTGGATTCTCAGGTTTTGATCAACTTGATTAATGAACAAAAGGTGTCTGATGTTAGCTGGCAGTTAGCAATGACGGTGCAACAAATTTTGCAGATTGGTTCCTTGATGGAGATGGTGTCTTTTGTCCATATTCCTAGGGAGTGGAATAGGACAACAAATTGCCTGGCTAAATGGGCTTCTGAGCATTTGGATTGTTGGAAGATTGAGGAATGGGCGCAAGTCCCCCATGAGCTCTATATGGACTTGGAGAGGGTTCTTGCTAAGGAAAAAGTTGATGTTGGTGTTGGTTGACTTTGTCTCTTTCTCTGTTTGGCTTGTTCTTTTGGGCTTCTTTGGGCTTTAAGCCTTTGCTTTGATGTAATGCCCTTTTATGAGGTTCAATAAAGTTCTTACCCCTTTTTATTAAAAAAAATCTCATAGAAAGTGTATGTGTGAATATGTATGTCTTCATCTATTAGATTTTTGAGAAGTCAAAGTGGTACCTAAAGAAACCATTGAGGAACTTGCTAAATCATTCAATGAATGGATTGTCTTAGTTCAAACCCCTTGATAGACTAAATTAATGGCCATAAGAAAGATCAAGAGATAGCATTCGTAAAAATGTAGATTTGATTTCTTAGTTACCCTTTAGAATTGAATTTTCTCTAATTATCCTTGCATTCTCTTCTTAAATTAAGTGAGTAATGAATGTCTTTAAATACCATGACATAACATGTTACATGAAATGTGTGCTAGGTTGGCTCACAATGGCTATTAAAGAGCGGTGAGAATTTTGAGTTTGAATTTAGAGCCTTGGACTTTGTGAATCACATTTCTACTCTCTTTGAAATGTACCTTGGTCAATCCCATGTCCCACAACATGATCTATATGAATAAAGCATTTATTTTGAGGCAGGAAAAGAATAAAAATCAATACCAGTGGGGGTGAAATAGAGATCAATATGGATGAATAGGTACAAGATTGTAAGCCAAGACTAACACAAGCACTTGTCAATGGGTTATTGCATTAAAACATTTTGATTGAGGTGGGCACAAAACTAAATAGAAATTAGCATGGGTGTGTTAATTTTACCATTACATTATGTCTCCACTTTGATGTGGGTTTGTGAATCTAATCATAAGTATGCATTTTTTAAGTATATGGACTTTATCAACCAACATGAAAAATAAATATTCAACACTAATAAAGGATATTATCTCTATAAAAGGACGCAACTTGAATCTTCTTTGTATTCTCCTTAGTATGAGCACTTTATTTGAATGTACAAAATGGAAAAAAAATATCTACCACACGATCGAAATAGGCTCAAATTGCAAGCTAATTTAACTATATATTAAAAATGAGAAAGAAGAGAAGGGATATGGAAATATGCATGTTTGAAATGTGGTATGAAAAAATCATGTGATGAAGAAACACAGTGAGGGTTCATGTGGTGTGGTGATATGATAAAATTTCATGTGATGCAAGCAATGCGATAAAACTCCACATGGTGTCACAATGCAATAAAACTCTACAAAATGATATAACTTCATCTAAACATGGTGGTATAAGTCACTATCTAGCACAATATTTTATGTAAAATATCAAATATGAAGATTGTTAGTGATGATGCATGTTGCTCCAATTGGTTGCATCCAATAGATGTAAGGAATTGGAGACAAAAAAAGATACATGCTAATTATGAAAGATAAAAGTGATAAAATAATCAAGTAAGATGCAATTGTGTAAGCGTGTATATCATGGGGAAGGCATGTTACCCCCAGTTTGGGAAATCAATAAGATAGCTCTAAAATCTATATGTGATCATGTTAGCATAAGATATGGGGACATAAGATAGAAGTGATGTTAAGAAACATAAAGATGTAATCATAAGATATAGACATGATAAGAATTCAAGCATGAAAATTATGTGAAATAAGCATGATTATATCTAACACATGTAACCATAAGCATGATATAAATCATGAGGTAAATGAATATTAATAGATGAATCAGTGATAATTTTATAACTTGAACATTATATGTTAATTTATATAATAATAGAGGATAAATATGTATATTTTTACGGTTGACAAGGAATAAATGATATTAATATTATTTGAGAATAATATATTTTTATTCGATAAATATTTTAAAGTTTAAATTGATACAAAAAATTGCATATTTATGTTGTGTTTTGTGTGATTGATTTTTAGTATTGTTTATTTAATTTGACATATAAAATAGATTTGAATTACATGGAATAAATCTTATAGAAAGTGCACTTCACAATAAGAATGTATTTGTCTATTAGATATCTAATTTAAGTGAAAAATGAATATCTTTAAATATGATTATATAAAAACATGTCACATGAAATGTGTACTAGGTCAACTCACAATGGCTAGTAAAAAGGGGTGAGAATTTTGAATTTGAATTTAGTGCCTTAGACTTTGCAAGTCACATTTTTCAAACTCTTCAAAATTGGCTTCAATTAACATTGTGTCCCACAAAAATGAGCTAAAGGGATAGAGTGTTGATTTGAGGTGGGAATGAATATTGCATTGGGTCATTCCCACTGAGATAGCACAAAATTAAATGAAAATTAGCATGGTTATATTAATTTTACCATTGCATTGTGACCCTACTTTGATGTGTGTGTGAATATAATCATAAGCATGCATTTTAAAGTATGTGGACTTCCTCAACCAACATAAAAAATAAATATTTAAACACTCATAAAGGATATTATCTCTATAAAAGGATACAGTGAATCTTCTTTGTATTTTCCTTGGTATGAGAACTCTATTTTAAATGTGCAAAATAATAAAAGTGTGCAATAAGCATTACTTGACACATGATTGAAATTGGCTTAAATTATATGTTGATTTAACTATCTATGAAAAATGAGAAAAGAAGAGAAGGGATATGAAACTATGCATGTTCAAAAAGTTGTAAATTTTTTTTTATTTCATGTAAAAACATGATAAGGGTTCACCTAATGCACGATGATGTGATAAAGGTTTTTGTGATGCGAGCAATGCAATAAAACTCCACATGATGTTGCAATGTAATAAAACTCTACAAGATGATATAACTTCATATAAACATGGTGGTAAGTCTCTATCTAGCACAAGATTTTATATGAAATATCAACCATGAAGATTATTAGTGGTGATGCATGCCCCTCCAATAGATGCAAGTAATTGGAGGAGAGAGAAAAAAGATACATGATAATAATGTAAAATAAAAAGCAATAAAACAATCAAATAAGATGTAATAGTTTAAGCAAGTATATCATGGGGGATGCATGATGGCCTCATACTTGCCCTTAGATTAGATAATCCAATATGTATGTGATCATGCTAGCATAAGATATGGGGACATAAGATAGAAGTAATGTGAGGAAACATAAAGATGCAATCATAATGTATAAACATGGTAAGAATTCAAGCATGAAAAATATGTGAGATGAGCATGATAATATCCAAAGCATGTAAGCTATAAGCATGATATATCATGAAGTGAACATGTATCAATGGATGAATCATTAATAAGGTTTATGACTTGAACATTGTATCATAAGACAAAGCATTGATTTGGAGCATGGAATACAAGATTATCATATAATATAGGTGTTATGAGCATATATATAAGACACATAAATAGGATAAGATATACCATTAGGAACATGTGAGGATTAACAAGCATTGAGAACATGAAATACGAAAATCATGAAAACATAGCATGCATGTAGCATAGTGGCTAAAATATAAAAACTTATAGATGATTCTCTCCCTCTTGCATTTGAAGAATTTCCAAGGCTTGATCATACAAAGACACATTGTATTTTTCATGTTATACTTGAAAAAGTTTGTAAAATTATAATTTTGAATTTGTATACATGTTTATTGGTAACTCTCTTGTACAAGTAGATAAATTATCAAAATATTTTATATAAGAATATACATAAGCAATAAAATTATTTGAAAGAAAAAAATTCTATTAGTAGTCATCATGTTTTTATACTTTATTATTGTTTAAAGCTACTATTAAATTCATTAAATCAAGTATGTCAATATAACTAGGTTTTTAAAAAATTGAGGAAATTTAATAAAAAAGTTAGATGATCAACTATCATTTATTACAGGTTTCTCTTAAATCTCATGTGTAACATCAATATAGGATGTGTTATGTTCAACAAGAACAACCTTGTGACAAACATTAGAAGAACCCTTAGCATTTGCTTTCATAGGATTAACCTTGTCAAGCAAAGTTGTTTGCTCATAAGTATGCTCAATTTTTATTTCCTCTTTGTCTATAAGATCTTGAATTTTATATTTGAATGCATGACATCTATCTAAATGATTTCCATGAATGTAACAATAAATACCCAAATACTTAGCATTTTGTGGTGCAAGATTAGAGTTATCTATTGGCTTGACAATAAGTGAGGTAATATGATTGTGTTTCAAAAGGTGTTCTAATACTATATGTGAAGGTGCCTATACGTGAAGGCTCTTTCACTATAGTGAATTTCATAAATTATGTTGGTTTGGAAAGTGCATTATGATTATCATGAATATGATTAGGTATGACCTTATTACCCCCATTTTTCTAAATATTAAAATAATTTTAAATTGTATGAATTTTATAAATTACATTGGTTTGGAAAGCATTTATCCTCTAAAGAGGGGAAGTAAACCATCAATTAATATATGTTGAATTTCAACATCATGTTAGGAAAGGTGTCTCAATTGTATCATAATCTTCAAATGTAATTAACTGGCTAGAGTAGGTTATGGCGACATATAGCTCTTTGAGATCTTCATTTTTTAAAAGGGCTCAATTAGTCCCTTAAATCAAATGTTATGGTCTCCAAAAGTTATGCCTCCCATATCACAAACGTAAAATCATATGTGTCACATAAGAAGAGTCGTAACAAGTTATGCATGTGGATAACATTCACCAACATATGGCATGTTACTATGAATTTCATAAAGCATATTTAGAGGGTTTAAATAAGACAAATTAGAGCATCCAATTTAGGAGGATAATTATTACATATTATGACACTCTTATAGAACTTGTTCTCAATTTTGAGTGATGGAATTTTAATAATATAGAGTTTAATCGAATTACAATATGATTAAGCCAATAAACTTATTTTAATAAAATAATAGAGAAGTAATTTAAAAAATCAACTCATGAAATGCAAACCATTACACTAGATATTCATGGAGAAACCCTTGCAAGAAAAATCCCTCTCCAAAGAGACCCAAACTTATATTATTTCAAAAGATAAAGTACATAATGCAATCTACTTATACCTCTACTAGTAGACCAATTGTGTAAGAGTACCTACAAAGAACCATATAATCCACTATCCCATATCTCCAACATATAAGAAAATAATAAATAATAAATCATCAATTGGTATCGAAAACATGAGCCATATAAAAAATGCAATGACCATATGGTCATAGTTAAACATCTCATGATAGTATGTAACTCCTCTTACACCTTTTAGACACTAAGGTTATTAAATTTATCTTTACTGGTCATAGAATTGATGTGAAAGGGTGTAATATTTGGGATCCCGTGGTTATAAAATTTATCTATAATTAGTATGTGATTTTCATGGAGCTTATTTACCTTCTGCTATAATTAAGTAACCAAAGGAGTGTGGGAAAACTATTGTGTAGATACAGGCAAAGAATAAGAAAGTTGCACTAAAGGTTTAGGTTAAACTACATGAGGAAGGCAGTATGGAGAGTTCAAAGAGTTTGGAAGAAGAATTAGAATCTCCACATAAACTTTGAAGGAGGTCCACTCAACAAATGAGGCAATTAGAAAGGTGTGGCCTACTTAATTTTAGATGTATATTTTCTTTATTGACTAACATTAATGAGCCTAGAATAGTTAAAGAGTAAAAAAATGGATGATTGTGAGTCTTAGAAATTAGCCATGGATGACAATATGGATACATTACGAAATAATTATACATGGGACTTGGTTTAGTCGTGTGAAGGATAGAAACATGTTGGTTTTTAAATGGGTGTTCAAAAAGAACTCAAACTTTTATGGTAACATTAAGAAGTATAAAGTGTGGTTGGTTTCCAAAGGTTATTCCTAGGTTGAGGGAATATATTTTGGTGATATTTTCTCCTTATTTTCAAATTTTGCATATATTATAATGTTATTAGCTTGTGTTGATCCTCTTGACATTGAAGTTTAGTACATGGATGTAAAGACAACTTTTGTGCATGATTATTTAGAAGTAATCTATATGTCATAGCCATAACACTAGAAGAAGGCTCTAAGTTAGATCATGTTGTGTTTACTATAAATAGAATGGTGATTATTTATCATTATCACTATATCTAATAATCATATTGTTTTATTTGGTAATGATAAGGAAATGATTAGGAACTTAAAATCTCAACTTTCATTATTGTTTGAAATGAAGGACTTTGATGCCACTAAGAAATCCTGAGGATAGAAATTAGATGAGATAAGGTTAACAAAAACTTTAGATTGGTCAAAGGATCTATCTTGAGTATATTTTATAGCATTTAAATATGATCGACAATAAATTGGTGAGTGTTCCTATTTTTACAAGAGCTAAGTTTTTAGTTGAGAGATGTCCTAAGACACTAGTAGAGACAAAGGATATGAGTTTAGTGCCTTATGATAGAATATTTTGGAACCTTATGTATGTTATGGTATGCACCAAACTATGAATTTCCCAAGTAGTGGAAGTTTTGAGTCATTACCTTAATAATATGGATAGGAACATTTGGTTGTAGTGAAGAGGGTATTTAGGTATTTGTAGGGTACTTTCAAGTATTCCATTTATTACCATGCCAATTTTTTAGAGTACCAAAACTCAATAGGCGTATGTAGGGTTATGTAGATTCAAATTAGGTGGGGTATCAACAACAAAAGTTTTATTATCATTATATATTTAGCTTATTTAGTGGTGTGGTGAGTTCGATGAGTAGGTGACAAGTTGTGGTCAATTTATCCATAAAAGGTAGAGTAATTTATAGTTACTCATGTTTATAAGGAATCTATTTAATTTTTGAGATTGTGTTTAATTGTTGGGTTGGATCAAATAGTAGTTTGAGTTTGTTGTGATATTCAAAGTGCCATTAGCTTAGAAAATAATATAATCTTTTATGTTTGGATGAAGCACATTAGTGTACAATATCATCTTGTTTGTGAAATGGTGAAAGATGAGAGGGTATTATTGGGGTATTATTGTATTATATTACACTTAATTAAATACTTTAATTCAAATTATGCATCTAGGATAGGATAATATTTCTTGAGTATGTATCTACTTAGGTAGGTTGTATATTCATTGTGTGACTTGCACTTTCCTATTTTGGTGGAGATGATGTGCATACATGTGACTACATCTCATGTTATCCCACATTGGTTGTACATTCACATCTCTTGATGGTGTATCCTATATACCCACCTGTATCTCTCTTTTGAGAAATCTCATCATTTCTTATTTGCATCCTTTGATAAAATATAATTATTCTCTTAGTTTAGGTCTCTTTCATGCTTTCATTAAAGCTCCTTGATCTTGGGTGGTTATCTCCATAGAAAAATGTCACATTGTATCAAATAGTTATGTGTTAGCTTAGGTATTTATAAAGAAATGTAATACTTTGGAGAGTATTGTGGATGCTTTTATAAAGCCAATTAACATAGAAAAGTTAAAGTTGTGTAATAAGTCTATGGGTTTCTTATCCCTTAGTAAATAGTTGATAGTGATAGTATTCCATTTGTTATTATAAGGTGTTTGATAAGCAAAAGAATGTTAGGAAAGGTATCTCAACCTTGTATCTTAATCTTTAAATGTAATTCTAGGCTATAAAGGTCATTTTTTGTCCCAAAATTTAATGAAATAAGATTTAACAAGCCAAATTGAGGTATGACGATGTAGAGATCTTCAAGATCTTCAATTTAAAAAAGAGAGCTCAATTAGTTCTCAATAAAAAAAATTGTGCCATTTGAAAGTTAGGCCTCCCACACCAAAAATGTAAGACTATATGTTACACATAAGAAGAGTTGTAAGAGGGAGTTACACATGTTACTAGGAAGATTCACCATTTTATGACATATTATATGATTGTCATGAAAATATTTGGAGGGTTTGAATAAGACCAAATAGAGCACTCAATTAGAGGGGATAACTATGAATTGTTATGATACATTCATATAAGATGTATCTTGGGATTTAACTATTATAATATGGCCCTAAGAGAGTTGGGAACCACTTTTGGGTGGTGATATCTCATAATTTTGAATCCCCCTTTGATAGTTTCACGTATTGGTTTCTCTATTTATTAGGTGTTTGGGATGGAGTTTGTATAATGTAATTTGTAGGTATTATTATGCTACCAGTATCACTTCAAATATAAGTCTTAATGTTGTCTCCTATGAGAAATCCTTGCCTAGATTGCATTTTAACTAATATTGTTGATTAATAAATCAATTTAGAATTTGGAGACTAGTTTTTTTCTCGAAAGGGTTTTCTCAAATTGTACCATTATGTTATGGTGAATAATTTTATTATGTTATTCCTTTAATATAAATAATTTTGGATCATATTTTTTTCACTTATCTACTCTTAGATTGGAATAGAAAGCATTTATGCATCGTAGCTTCCTTTCACATCCTGTAATAGATCTCAAATTAGTAATCAAAACTTGAAATTTCATGATATAATATTGAATTGGTTTATGTTCTTATTTCTTAAAGTGTATGAATTCTATGATAAATATCTTAATATTAGTATTATAATAATTTTTTTTGACATAGTAGCTAGGTCCCAAAATGAAGTGACAAAAAAGCAAGTTAAGGAATATAACCATATAAAAAGACTAAGACTTAATTTTGTTCAAAATAATTTGGTAAGTAATTGATCCTTGTGAAACAAGAAAATCATATAGTAGTGGAAGTCCTCATATGAATTAATGGATCACATTGATAATCATATATTATAGAAAAAGGTTATGCCAATTCATTTACAGACTTGGATAATTCAAAATATCATACACCAAAGGATTATGGAATATTTCTCTAGTATCAACTTGTGGTTTAAGTCTTTATGCTTAAGCATTAGCATACCATTCTAAATGGTTAATTGTGGTGATGAAGTAGTTCACATAATATGGACTATCATGTGCAACATGCCCCATAGTCATATGTGTGTGCATCATATCATGTGTTTTGGTGGCGGTGGATGGGAAAGGTGTATCATCAACTAATGACACATTATCCTCACATATACCAACTAAAAAATATATAAGATTGTCATGTTGTTGGTCATCCTTAGGTATGTCTAAACCATTTGTTTTTTCAATAGATCATGTAGAAGAATATGTTTCGCAAGCACTCAAAGATACATCACAATAAAGTACAAAAGTATCTTAAGGCAAGTATCCATCAAAAATTGGTATATCATTAAGATACAAAGAAAATTCCATGGGATCTATTAAGGAAGGATACTATAATGAAGAGTGTGAGAATCATGGTAAAACATTGTCTAGGTACAATTGTATTTATTAATTTATAAAATCACACAATAGATCATGAAAGTATGTATAATAATTAGGGCATGAATCAAAGCATTGTTAGCTCTATCAACCAAGCATTTCTAAGTGCTTTCATCAATGTAGAATCAATGTTCACATATGCATAATAGAAGGATAAAAATATTTAACATGTAAATTTATATCTTCATTACCACCAAATGACCATCATAAGTATGTTAAAATAATGTGCATCATAAATCAAATCCTCATAAAATAAAGAATCATTAACAACATCACAAGAAAATAAAGAGCTAGTGCATTCTCATCACTAAACATATCATTAATAAACAATGAGGAAAAGACATAGAAGAATGTATAGCAACCTGATAGTGAGGAATTTTTTTTTTATCACTATCAATAGGGTCCTAAAGGCAAGATGAAGTGAGGTATAGGTAGGAGATCCTGCAAGTGAACACATAAATCTAGCATGAGATCCATAAATGATATGCTCACTAGGTAATGAATCATCTCCTGAATAAAATTTCATAGATGTATTGTGAGAGGTTAGGGCTAAATTATCACAAATATGAGTCAATGAAAGGGGAAAAATTATTCCCAAAGGTAACATGTCAATGTTTCCATCCATATCACCAATCATAGGAAGAGTATAATCATATGAAGTTCGTGTACAAGTGAAGTAATTATGTCTAAGGGAGAGGAAAATTAAAAAAACAGATATATGGAGGAGGAAAAATCACTCATGATGAAATGACACCTCCATAAAAGAGGTATCCTCATCCATAAGATAAAAATATGTAAGATAGTCAAGGATGGAAGTACCAAATACTATAAAACATAAGAACACATCAAAATTGGCAAGGCATGCATGAATAGAAGCTAAAGACAAAGGTCTATGTAAATCAATGATAAAAGATAATCAATTATTCACAAACCTTTAGAATTGGGTGCAAGGTAATGAAGCAAGAAAGGACCTAAAGGATAAAGGAATGATGTAAGAATGACTTGAGGACTAATATAAATAAAAAACTAGTTAATAATCATATTTGAAATAAGTTTGAAATATAAACATAAAGGCCAAAGAAAGGGTGGATAGGGTGTCGTAATATCAACCAAGGTCACTAACACCCTAAAATAAGTAGAGAAATGAATGAATATTCAAGATAAAAATCATACCTTAGGTAAATTTGACATGAAATATGAACGATTAGAAAAATTATACCCAAAAACTAAATGGAGGAGAATAAACCCTAAGGGAAATATAATGTTTAAGAAATTTTCAAATTCACCAAAAGTGTAATAGATGTAATCACACATAAATCATATCTAAAATAATTAAATAATCATAGTGAATTAACAATCAATTAACTTAGATAATAAAGTTAGAACGAATAATAAAATTAAATTAAATGTGATAATTAAATATGAGGATAGGTCTACTTAGTTGAAGGGTTAAAATAGATAAATGAAGTTAATATTGTTCTACAATAATTTGCCTCTTAGAAAAAAATTGTCTCAGTCTAATAAATATCTTAATTAAAGTTCTAGTTTAAAAAATCAATGGATTGATGGTACTCCTTACATGATCGATCATAATTATCACAAACTTAATTTGACACATATAATTGATATGAGTTGCATACAATATTTATGAGTCACGTAGAACTAATCTAATATAAATTACACTTGAGAATCATTGGCCTTCACTTGTTGAATATTTGATAAGTCAAGGTGATGACTAGAGACAATGTTTACAAGCTTATAGAATCGTTAGGTGGATGGGTTCTTTTAATTCAAACACCTTTCTAAACTCAATTAACAATCATGAAAAATATTGAATACAACATTCATACATATGCAAATAGGCTAAAATGCATTTGATTCCTTTGTTGGGTCATTTAGAAATGAAGCATGTTCTAATTATCACTATATTACCCTTTATAAATTAATTGCACAATGAATACACTTAAATTTTATGACATAATAATATGTTGCATGAAGCATGTGGTAGGTTAGCTCACAATAACTAGTAAAAAGGGGGAGAATTTTTTTGAATTTGGATTTAGTGCCTTGAATTTTGGGGCGATACCTGTAAAGTCAAAAAAAATAACCCTATAATTTATACTCTATGCTTTGCACTCACTTTAGTATTTATCTTAAAAACATGACTGCGGGTCATAATAAAGTCATTCCCCAAGCCTTTTCCTCATTACATTTCCAAATTCTAATCATAGCTTCATCTTAATCCTACTTCAATGACCTTAAGCTATACTATTTACATTTGGATGTTATATTTTTCAATTTTGACCCACCACTAATATGTGTATCATCAATGGAAGGTACACTTATAGTTCACATTGATTGTATAAGATTGACTATTATTGTTCACAAGGAAACGACAGGTGTAAACACGAAGAATTATGCAAGCTACCCTTACATAAGGAAGGTATCCATTATAAAGGATTATGTTTATTGGTCATGGAATAGTGAGAGAAGTATGAATATTAAAGTTATTTATAATATATTCATTTCTAAATGAATGGAGTTAAGGTGTCAACAAATATTTTAAAAACTCCATGCCAACAAAGTGGGCTAACCTTAGGGAAAACTCCATGGTTAAGCGTGCTTGAGCTGGAGTAGTACTGGGATGGGTGACCTATCGGGAAGGTCCAATAATTCACCTTTGTGAGCATCACCTAGATGCAATGAATGCTAAGTGATCCATTCATTATCATGGGAGATGGGTTCTTGTGAACCACTACTCATGAATCATGGGTTAGCGAGTTTGACTCGTAAAACTGCACAGTTGAATCCTGACAGCAATATCACAAATATTTTAAAGATAATGAGAAAATAGTTTTTATCTCAAATATGATTTTTAAATATACTAATTCAATGGTCAATTGTTGATCATTTTATCCTTGCATGTGTTGTTTTTATGTCTCAAAAATAATATGAATTGAAAAAATTGAGTTTCCTCAAATTAGTTTCAATCCAATTTTCTTGCACACCCAAACATATAGGCTTGAAATTCCATTGATGACAAAAGGGAGAAAGAATAATAAAAACTCACTTTGTTACCTTTTAATTTATTACTTCACTTCTATTGTGTTTATTTTTTGAGAGATTTGCTTTTTTAATAGTCACAATAGTTGTTTGACTAAATTTAGAAGTATTTGTCTAAAAAACAAATGACCTAGTTATTGCAAGTTTTAGTTTATTAGGGTTTTATGATATTTTTAATTACTTGTAAATAATTAATTTGAATGCTAAAATAAATGTGTAGAGGAGGAAAATTGACACCTCCTGTTAAGGGTGAATGTTCCTCGACTACCTCAAGGGTTAAAGCTTAGGTGACAAAAATGGAGAGACAAGGGAGATTTTTTATATTTTATGTTTTATGATGAACTAAGGGATAAGAATCAAAGGGACCGAAAGAGCGGGCTTCAAAGGTCTCTTGAGAAAATTGATAGGTTCTTAGCCAAGGATGATAGCGCAACATGCAAACACCCCTACAATGCACAGTAGTCTCGTAAGGACTAAAAACAAAGTTTACAAATAGGGACAAAAAGAGCCTACTAATTGTTCGACAACTAAAATCTCTAAGATGTAAGTTAAACTAATATAATAATAGAGATAAACAAAATAAAAAATAACATGCATGAACTTAATAAGATTAAACGAAAATGATGGAATGGAAAAAGAGGAAAGGAGACTCACAAGAGGTCCACGTATGAAGCCTCCTACAAACTAAAAAACCTTCAAAACCTACACAGACAAAAATGAAAAAAATGGTTGGGGTTGTTTTAGGGGCTTGCCTCAGTCAAACCCTCGTGTAGATGTTCCCACCTCCACAAACAACCAGATAGATAAATAGAAAAGAAAATAGATATTAGACAAGATAAAGACAATAGACAAGTTAAAATAACAATATGCTATCAAAATAAAGACTATGCAATAGAGAGACTACAATTACCCTCCTTTGGCTAACATGAATGTTGAAAGGAAGAGCATGCAACCTCCTAGATGTGCCAAGAGAACCAAAGTGTTGGTGTAGAGGGCAAAAGAGTGCAAGAGGTATTGATAGATTGAGAGAATGAGAGTGAAAGGAGTGAAAGAATGAGCTAGAATGAATGAGAGATCGAATAAAGTGAATAGAATGGAAAATAATGGAAGTTTGAAATGGATATAGGAATGCAAAGGGGTTTTTTCAATGCATCTACAAGCTACACAGGTGTTACAATTTGTGGGAAAACAAGAATTATAACATCCCAATGGCTATACAGGCAGGAATCTTCTTAGGATGTTCATGCAACATGTAGACATCTACACGTCGCATGATCGTCCACAACAAAAGTTCACTTAAGTGACCAAAAATGAGAGGTTTAAGGATGAAATTAAGGTTAGTTGAAGGGAACATTACATTATTGAATTTGATTAGACTAAAGGGGATCTTATGGAATGCAAAATCGTAAAGGGTGAAATTTTTGGCATTACACTTTTCCCCCACTTTGGAAAGCATATGCATTCTAACATATGTGAGCTAAAGTAGAAAGAAAGAGGTTGAAGAGAATATTCCCAAGATGAAGAGGACACAAGTCTTCGATCTGGTATATGCAATTAAGAAGCTGAGCCAGGACACAAAGAGGACATGGGTCTTCCATCTTGCCAAGTTGACTGTAATCTCACTAAAAACATGTTAGTTGTAGACAAACACATTAGGTGAAAAAGTAAAAAATAAACATGATAATATCTATAGACATGATAAAATATGATTAGACAAAATACAACACTAATAGGTATGACAAGCAAGTTGCGCTATGCTAGAGATCATATGACAAGCAGATATAAAAGACACGTAATAGAAATAAACCCTACAAAGGGGGAGAACCCCTATCATGAAAAGGTGAGATTATAAGACAAGTCTAGTCAAGTTGCCCCAAGCTAGATGATGAGATCAAGAGACATCTAGATTTTTGGGACATTTTTTTTTTTGAAAAGATAGAAAGTGATAAGAAAATAATCAGACATGATAGCCCCTCCTTAGAATGATGTGTGCTACGTAGAGGATCATGTGTCATTATAAGGAGAAGAAATACAAAGAGATGTCGTGGTATGACATAATAGGGAGATGGATTCATGGAATATTGTCACGTGAGGGAAAACACATAGAATCTACAACATCAAGAAAAGAAGAGATGAATAAATCAAGATCACAAGGGAGAATTATTTAGGGTCATAGTTGATCATAGATGTATATAGATAAATATAGTATAATATGAATGAACTGTCATCACCCCCCAAATAGATCGAAACAAAAAGAAGAGCACATGAAGACAAATACAAATCTGGGTCAACATGGAAGAGGCCTAAATGCCCCTACGCTTTGCATCATCCTTGATATGAAAATAAAATTGAATGAAAAATAGAAGAAGGTTTATGAAAAAGTTTATCTCCTATATCCAAGTACCTACAAGGGTATCAAGGGTACTCTAGGTTAAAGCACATACATAAATAGACAAGCACAAGGAAACATAGGTAAACACATAAATCTAATCTAAAGATAAAGATGTAACACTTGAGTCTGACACCTCTAACATGTCATCATGCTACCAATCTAGATCATCATAGGAGGAAGGAAGATGAGCCTATAGAGGGGGAATAGCAAGGGCAGTACCGATCGAATTGCATACAACAAGAGCCAAGGAGGAGGCACCCTCAATGTTTGTATTAGTAAGCTCTTGCAAGGTTAATGCCATCGATCTAGCAAAGATATATGACGAAGTTAGAATGTCCTCCAGTGAGTCGAACATACACCTTTTCAAAGTGAAGTGATGTGATTGAATAAAAGGAGGATGAGAGACCAAAGAATCATTTCCAACCTCCAGAAGAGGGGCAATGAAAAACTCCAGGGAAGGAGGTGTCATATTCGTCACAAGAACGGTACAAGTAAAGTAGAACGAGATGAAGAAGACAAAGAAGAATTTTTGCAATCATCACTTTGAATGAGGTCATGTTCTAGCTTGCACTTAAGCAGAGGATGTGAAATCCTCACATCAAAAGTAAAAGAAGAAGAAGAAGGAGCCATATTAGACACAACCTTGTATGAGGCATGTCAACAGGCTCAAGGAAAGGAGGAAGATTTGATAAAGAGGTGATCAAAGGAAGCTCCAAAGAAGGAGCGATGAACAATTGCACTCACTTAGGGTGAGGTTCTTCAAGAACCATTAATGAATTTGGAAGCAAGACAAAGGTGATGGGAACAAAAGAAAGGATAGAATTAGAAATAGATACAGGAGTAGAGACAAAAGTAGAAGTAGAAGGAGAATTAAAAGGTTCCCCTTTAATCTTCTAGAAGGGCTCACATTCTCAAGCCAATGTTGTCGTTGATGTTTATGGTCACACGCAAGTCAATTACAATGGCTATGGGCACTAGGAATAGTAGGTTGAGAATACTTTGGGGTATCTTGTTCCACTAGGGGAGTAGTCTCCACGGTCATTGTCAACAAAAGAATAGATTCCTAAGGAGGGACAGGGGGAGGAGCAGAGATAGAGATGGGGGTCTCAGCGATGGGTTCCTTTTCTTTGTCTACTTTTAGAGTAAGTGGAGGAATAGGAGAAGGCCTCAAAGGATGAGATAATAAAATGATAGAAGGACCAACTCTATATGTATGCTTCCCCTTACCATATAGGGTGGGTCGAGGACTAGTGGGAAAAATCAGGGGTTGGAAGACTAGCGACTTAGACTTCCACAACACAAGTGCCTTTCATTTTGTTGTGTCAGACACATTAGAAGGAACTAAGGATACCTCTATGGGTTGTGAAGTCACTGAATAAGAGGAAGAAGAAGTTCTATGTGTTGGAGCCTACTTGTCCTTAACCTTCAAAGAGGAAGGTGTCAGGGACAAGGCATGTCGTTATGCACACATAGAGGCATTCATGGAAATCACATGAGAAGAAGGAAATAAAACAAAATTAAGGGCCACAAATCTTGTCTTGTACCTATAATAGACCCTATAGAATAGGTCTCCATGAGGTAGTAAAGGTCCAATAGGGGCAGGCCAAAAAATTTCTAAAGAGAACCCCCCACGCGACACAAGTGGTTTATATCTAGTGTCCTAGATAGTATGCATTGTGTTGTCATGAGGAAATTTTATATATTTATGGACAATTGAAGCAACCGCATCCATGGAGACTAGCCATGGAATACCTAGTCTTACCTTGAATAGGTACGATTCAAGAATCACAACAAATGAGACATCAACAGATTTGGGCCCAAGGACCGACAAAGAAATAGAACTAATGGGAGGCACAAAAAAGTCATCATGAGTACAAATAGTGGTCTTTGAATCTTCACACTTCTTATACATATTATTAATAAAGAGGATCTCCTCCATAATAACATTGACTCGACTAGTAGGGTCAACCATAACATTGATTACGTTGTTGCCATTGACCTGAGCCATGATATAAAGTGGAGATGGTTCTATATTCAAAGGTAAGTCATGTGGTGTGAAGATTATGTTAAGAATTTTTTCCACACAAATTGGAGGAATAGAAATGAACAAAACAATGTTCATGTACTCATAGGGGCTCGGATCAACAGATAAAGAAGCAGATGTTATCAGATTAGCAAAGTGAGAAGGGAAAGGATTAGTGTATATCTATAGTTGGCTGTTAGTGATTAGCCTAGTTTTTGGTCCAATTTAGGGTAGAATCTATAGTTTATTTGTTGATAGATGTCATGGACTTTAATGTTAAGTGTCGATATTTTCATAATGTTTCCCTCAAACCATTGACATTGGACTTAATCCTATCTCTGCAAGCTTTAATGACATTTGGCATAATATGTGGATTATCTATATTGATTTTGCATGTGGTTAATGAATGTTCCTTAAGGTGGTTATAGATGTGCAGTTATTATGCGTACTGACCTTGCCATGCAGATTTAATACACCAAGTTGAGGAAGACACTGCCAGCTGGGCATGCACCATAACATCCAACAAAGGTATCGCTCCAAGTCAAAGGTAGCTGGTGGTAGAAGATTCTTCATGCAAATGAATGTAACCGCCTTGTAGTGGACTTTAATGATCGAGCATGCATGAGTGTTACTGCTGAGTTGAATCTATGTTTGGACCTGCATGTTTGACCAGATTTCATGCACGCGTAACTACCATCGCTCCATTTCCTCTTTTTTCCCTAAATGGCATCCTTCCAGTCGTGGAGTTGACTGCCTCATTTAGCTGTTAGTATAAATAATGATCTGATGCCCCTTCTTTAGAAAAGGGTTGCACGATTTGACATTGTACTTGCACTCTCTATTTTTTAGTAATACAGATACATTACTCTTTTGTACTCATGATTCACAGTGAATAAAATAAAGTTATGAGTTTGAGCATTTGAGTTTTCATTAGTTTTAGAGGATACTTATCCAAGGGGGCCCACTTAGTGAGTAATCTGTCTTCTTAGTTTAGCATTATTTTAGTATTACTTGTTGTTTAGTCATTAGTTAGAAATCTAGCACCGAATGTGACTGTTCCTACAACCAAAGCAGATAGAGCAGTGCCCTGTTTGTTGCCTGGATTTTTATTCCTGTTATGCATTTCAGCTTAGCATAGTCATTGATTGATGTTCAACATTTGTTTCATTCCTTTTCAAGCAACTTACTTTCAGTATTACGTGTTCCTTAATTGTAGAATGGAATGACTACTTTGAGTTCCTAGTGCAAATATTGTGCTAACCCATTTCAAGTTCATGTCCCTGGGTTGACAAGTTAAATGCACCTTCATGATGGTTGAAATGGTTATTTAGGTTAGATGTCCATGAATCATGGCTATAAAGGCTTAGTTATTAAGATCATTGTAGGAGGCCAACATTTTTGGTACTATTGTCGAGGATGGTGTTAAACTAGGAAGTCTTTTGGATTCATTGGTAGTTTTTCTTGTTGTAGTGTTTCTGGAAGTTGTTCTTAGTATATCCTCATTTAGGAAGTAATGATCCCCCTTATTCTTTACCAATTTTTTGTGTGAGCTGACTGATAGTGAGTGATACCACATGCATAGAGGAAGGAAAAGGGATGCTTATGGGAGATTCCTTCCTAACAATCCTAATCCATTCTAGGTAGTTGACTATTAGAATCTACCAGAAGAAGAAGAAGAAGATCCATACCCCTTTGTTGATGCATATCCTGATTTGACTAGTTCTGAAGTCTCCTCTGAAGATCAAAATCAGCTTGAGAACCCCTTTGCTTTGGAACAACATCAAGCAGGCATGGGTGATGCAAATAGGAATAGACCTAACCAACCATCTTTTCCTTTCCCCATTGCCCATTAGAATGAAGTTGACAACATCAAGAACATTCCCGCCTCACCACTCCCAAAGTTTTATGGAATTCTCACAGAAGATCCTGATACCTTTTTATTTGAGTTTGACATACTCTGCAGGAGTTATGATTATACTACTGATGCCCATGGGCTTAAGCTATTTCCTACCACTTTGAAAGAGGTTGCATTAAGATGGTTCATGAGCCTAGGCAGAGATACAGTGGAAACTTGGGAAGACATGAAGAAAAAATTCCTTGAGAAATACAAGGAATATTGTAGAGGCAGTGACATGAGAGGAGGTGACATTTTCAGGATGCAACAAAAGGAAGATGAGAGCCTGGATGATTACATTACAAAGTTTCTATTTTTCCTACAAAAATCTCTACACCATACACTTAACGAAGACTCACAAAAGTTTCTTTTCCTAAGAGGAATCAATGATAGTTGCACTGATGCCTTAGACCTCATGGGAGGAGGAGATATTTCCCAAGTTCCTTGGGAAGATATCAAGAAAATATGCCAAAACTATTGTAGGGCAGCTTCAAAGAAAGGGAGAGCTTACCAATCTTCCATGGGTAAGTCAACTACCAGTGGAGTCTCAAGAGTGGAGATTACTCATTTGTTGGAAGACTTCAAGAAAGACATTATCAATAATCTAGCTACTCAGGTAGATACACTTCAGGCCAAGAAGAAGCAAGAGGAAGCAAAGGCAATGTTGACAAAATATTGCCCCCACTGCAGACAAAAGAAGGACTACAGATGTAAGATGGAAGCTAATCTTGAAAGAAAGTAGGTTCCACCTGAGTTCAAGCCAATCCAAATTGAAGAAGACCAAGTCTACTATGTTGCACAAAGGAAACCTTAGGCTCCAAGACAAGGTATGCCACCGGATCCACTATCTTATGTTGGGCCATATTTCAATTCCTATTCCTCTGGTAACCAATGGCAGCCCCCATATCCACCTAGTTATGGAGGATATCCACTGCATCCTTGGAGTAACCCTGTAAAGTCTTGGCCCAGTCATCGGAGTTCCCCACCCTAGTGGCAGCAACCTTAGGGGAATTGGCAGCAATTTCAAGGACACTGGCAGCCACCTCTAGGAAATTGGCAGCAAACGAATCAATGGAGAGGAGGGAAGCAATGGCCTACTCAGACAACTAGTTACATGCAACCACCTTCTCAACTCCAACAACCTGCTATAATGCCTCCACCTGCTAATCCCAACTCAAATGCACCTAAACCTACTAAACTACCAACTCAGCCCACACCCAATCCAAATAACAAACCACAACAACAACCTGCCTACTTTGTTGATTCAAATCAATTCCCTGCATATGCTGTGAGTGCAAGTCATATTCACTTATGTTTAGGTACTACTCTACCAACTCCTTCCAAGCCCATTATCACTGAGCTCCCTGTGGAAGAGGAAGAGGAACCTTTGAATGATCCCATTTAGCCTAGTGTACCTAAAAATCCTGAACTAGTCCAAGTCAAGTAGACTGAACAAGAGTCACCATTTCCTCAGAGATTGGAAGTTTCCAAGAAGAAGGAAGAAAAGGAGGATACAACTTTTGATATCTTGGACCTATTGAAGCATATATGTGTCCAGATACCTTTATTTCAGGCCATAAAGGATGTTCCAATCTATGACAAGGCAATCAAGGAGGCATGTCTTAAGAAGCTGGGTATGAAAAAGAAGAACCCAACTATAGTTCATGTGGTGGGACAACTAGCTGACATCATGTTGGGAAAAGTGACTATTCCCAAGTATAATGACCCAGGTAGTCTTGTGGTAGCAGTTGTTATAAACAAAACCCAAGTAAAGAATGCTTTGATTGATTTAGGGGTAGCAATAAATGTAATGACCAAAGACATCCTGCAACAACTAAATATCACAAGCATGAGGTCCACTCCTACTGTCCTGCAGCTTGCTAAAAACTCTATTGTTAAGCCTGATGGTGTAGTGGAGGATCTTGTAGTAGTTCTAGACTCCTGGGAGTACCCAACAAACTTTATGATTCTTTCTCCTAAAGCTACACTAGGCGGTTATCCCATTATTCTTAGAAGGCCATGGTTAGCAACTGCAAATGCATATATTGGGTGTCAGTCAAGTGACATGACCATTTCAAATGGGAGGAGCACTAAAAATTTTGTTCTCTATCTGCCTGCTTAGCCATCTCATGGTGAAGATAATCCCGTATGGCCACATGTTGGTGAAGAGGCCGAGGAAGTTAATTCTGTGGCACAACTTATGATGCTAGGTAGAAGCTCTTTCATACAGCTCCAAGATGAGGATGAAGTATTGGCTAACATCCTTTAGAACCATTGTGAAGTGAAGGAAGCATCATGTTCTCATTCTGCTACTCTAGTCAAGACACTTTTTCCTACTCTTCTTGTAGCCACTATTCCTGCATACATTCTTCTTGCAGATGCTCTTCTTGTAGCCACTGTTCCTACAGACAAACTTCCTGTAGCAACAGGTATGTTGCATACATTGCTTCCATATGAACTAAAGGTACCAAGTGTTAATGAAGCAACCATGATAGAGTTAACTACACAAGTACAAGTGTCAAAAGGAAAATATTTGCATGTTAATAGTAAATTAAATGAAGAACAACAATTATTATTGGAAAACCTATTAAGGATCCATCAACATGCATTTGCATGGGATTATCATGATATGAAGGGATTGGATCCTAAACTTTGTACACACAAAATTTACATTAGAGATTATTGCACCCCAGTAAGACAGCCACATAGAAGAATTAACCCTGCACTAAGAGAGATTGTGAAAGGAGAACTACAAAAATTACTAGATGCAGGATTTATCTACCCCATTTCAGATAGTCAGTGGGTGTCTCCATTAGTGATTGTGCCCAAGAAGGGAGGGAAATGGCGAGTTTGTGTTGATTATAGGGAACTTAATGCTGCAACCAAGAAGGACCACTTTCCTTTACCCTTCATTGATCAAGTTTTGGACACACTTGCAAGAAATCAATACTTTTCTTTTCTAGATGGATTAAACGGCTACAACTAGATCCAGATTGCACTAGAGGACCAGTAAAAGACTACATTTACCTATCCATGGGGGACCTATGCCTATTCAGTGCTCCCATTTGGCTTATGCAATGCACCTACAACTTTTCAGAGGGCAGTCATTAGCATCTTCTCAGACATTTCTCATGATTGCATGGAAATTTATATGGATGACTTTACCACTTATGGTGTTGATTTTAATCAGCATTGGTAAATCTCAGAAGGGTCCTGCAGAGATGTGAAGACCAAAACTTGTCCTTAAATAGTGAAAAGTGCTTCATGATGATGCAGGAAGTTGTAGTTCTTGGCCATTACATCTCCCATAAGGGAATTCAAGTAGATCCTACAAAGATTGAGGTAATCACAAATCTTCCCACACCTGCAAAATAGAAAGATGTTAGGAGTTTCTTGGGTCATGCAGTATATTATAGGCATTTCATCAAGGATTTCAACAAGGTAACAACACCCTTGTACATTCTTCTCACTAAAGATGCTCAATTTCAGTGGACTGAAGCCTGTGACAAGGCATTTTCTGACTTGAAGGCAACTTTGACTCATGCTCTTGTACTCAAAAGGCCTAATTGGGAGCTTCCTTTCCACATCCATACTGATGCATCAGATTATGCCATAGGAGCAATCTTAGGACATAAAGAAGGAGCTATTGAAAATTCCATTTACTTTGTCATCAAAAATTTACAAGGAGTTGAATTCAATTATACAGTGACAGAAAAATAAATGTTGGCAGTAATCTATGCACTGAACAAATTCAAACATTACATAATAGGCTACCAAATATTTGTGCACACTGATCATGCAGATATTAGATATCTCATGAATAAACCTTTGATCATAGGTAGATTAGCAAGATGGTTATTGTTGATATAACCATTGTAGATAAGCCAGGGAAGGCCTTTGTTGTTGCAAATTTTCTTTCAAGGCTAACTACATCAGAAGATAATCAACCCATAGATGACTCTTTCCCTGATGAGCATCTATTCTCCCTTAGTGTACAAACACCCTGGTATGATGACATAGCCAATTACTTGGTCACAGGTAGAATTCCTTCTCACTTCTCTCCAAGAGAGAAAAGGGCACTCATTGAAAAATATTTTCCTTTCTCTTGGATTGCTGGATGTTTGTTTTATACTAGACTTGACAATGTCATGAGGCGGTGTGTGAGAGAAGATGAGACATATGAAATTTTGCATGCATGTCACAATGAACCATGTGGAGGAAACTTTGTAGCCAAGAGGACATCAATGAAGGTTTTGAACACTAGATATTACTGGCCAACACTCCACAAGGATGTAGGAAGGTATACTAAAAAATGTGATAGATGTCAAACAATGGGTAGACCAACCAGGTCTGATGAGATGCCACTATGCCCTCAGGTAGTAATCACTCCCTTTGACAAGTGGGGATTGGATTTTGTGGGACCTATTGACCCTCCATCAAATGGTAAGTCTTATATATTGGTATGCACTGATTATGTGACAAAATGGATAGAAGTTAAGGCCATGAAACATGCAAGGGATAACAAGGTTACAAAATTTCTTTATGAGGAATTTTTCACAAGATATGGAGTCCCAAGAGAAATAGTGATTGATCAAGGGGCACAATTCACATCAACCCTTGTTGCAACACTAGTTAATGAGTACAACATAAGGCACAAGAATTCTACTCCTTATCACCCATAGACCAATGGCCAAGTTGAGCTAACCAACAGAGAGATTGAAGCCATTCTAACTAAAACAATAGTTGTTCATAGAAAGGATTGGGAAAAAAAATTACCAGAAGTTGTTTGGGCCTATAGGACAACCTAGAAAACAACTACAAGCTTCACCCCATTTGAGTTGTTGTATGGAAAGACAACTATGATGCCAGTTGAATTTGAATATAAGACTTTATGGATTGCAATAGATTTGGGGATGGATATTTCTGAGGCACAAAGAGAAAGAATCATGCAGCTAAACGCTTTGGATGAGATAAGAAGAGCAGCCTTGTAGCATACAGAAGTGGTGCAAAATTAGAGAATCAAGTGGCACAACAAATTTATCAAGGACAAGAAATTACAACCAGGAGATTGGGCCCTCCTCTATGACTCAAGATACTAGGACAATGCAGGAAAATTGCATACAAGGTGGCTAGGACCATATGAAGTTGTTGAGGTGTTTCCTAATGGAGCTATTCAACTTACTACCATTGACCCTGTCAGGTTCAAATTACTTGTCAATGGTCATTGCCTCAGATTATATCACAAGCCAACTTCCAAAGAAGAGTTCCTGCAGCAATTCACCCAACATTCAACACCCGAGCTTCCTACAGTTGAAGGGAATGGACCTACCGTCCCTCCTTATGGCTAATTAAGGTACGTACTCTCTCATAATAAAGACTTTCACTTACATGGAAGTCCATTTCTTTTCCCATCCACCCATCCATCACCACTTTTCTCTCTCTTCAATCACTTCATTCCATCTCACCTCACTCCACTTCATTTTCATTAATTTCTCAATTTATTCCCACAAGGTGAGCAGTACTTTCTCCACGATCTTTGCAACAAATCTTCCACACATTCAGGTATGTGCGCATTAATTGTTATCTTTAATCATATTTTAAGTGCGTTCATTTAATCACTATACATTAGTATAGAATTTACATAAAATGCCATAATTCCCTGTCAAATCACCACTCCCATCTCGCATGTGTGGACACATGTCCAAATTTAGGTTGGGGGGAGGGGAAAGAAAACGATGCAAATATATTGCCCATGTGTCAATTTATGCTAGGCTACGTCAAAAAAATTGAAATGAGTTGATTTGAAATCTGAGTGAGAGGACAACTTGCATGTGTGAAGTGACATTAACTGCAACTGCCATTTCTTCCCATCATAATTACCCTTTATCGCTCCTTTTTTTGTCATTATTGCCCCTGTCATAATCTTGAGTTGCAAGAAAAAAGGTGAAACAAAGAAAAGAAAATTCAGTTGATATTGGCACTGGAAATTTAGTAGGTATTGCAAGAAAGTGAGCTTGATTTTCATATGGGAATTGTAGGAAAGAAGTTGTAGAGAATTTGTTTGATTGCAGAAAATGGGAGGTGGGTTAATTCGAAATGAACCCACGGTGCATGATGTTTTATTGTAGGATGCACAATGCCTGCCCGAATTTAGAAACTGGGAATGGTCAAATTACTTCCTAAAGCTGAATGGCTTTGATGAAAGCATTGCCCTTGAATTCGCCCATACATTTTTTGAAGGGAAAGCCACAGTAAAAGGGTTGGAAGTTGTGGCAACTGAGGAAATAATTGTAGAGGTCACTGGGTTACCAGTTGATGGAAAAAAATTACCCTGCCTCCAAAGACGCTAGGTCAGCCAGGGCCAAATTTACAGAGCCAAATGACCCCCCATTGAGCATTGATAAACAGGGTGCAAAGAGAATATCTTTGCTTGAACCATGGAAGTAGATATCCGTTTATGTTATCAAATAAATCACCTATGAGGGTCGCCAGTCGAATTTGCATTCTGTACACTTCAAGCTTTTGAATCACATGAGGCACGGAAGAAGGATGAATGTGCCCAATGTGCTATACAATCTTCTCTCAATCATGGCGGCTGAGACCCAAAAAGGTAGGGATAATTTTGTTTCCCACCATTGTCTAATTAAATTATTGGTTGAAAAGTCTTTGCATGATGTATCTATAATAACCTGGGAGAAATTTATAAATGTTGATCAAATTAGACCTAAGCACTTGCAACCTAGGGCTTTGCCTCAACCCCGTAGGTCTAGCAAGAGATTGAGCACGACTGAAGCCCCTCTTGATGCTTCAACCTCTATTGCTGGCTCTTGTGTGAACCCTCCTGCAGCAAAAGAAACCATAGAAATTAGTTCTTCCGGAATAGAGCACTCAGAAAAAAGAAATTTCTTCCTCCAAGTCTAATGATGACATTCCACTTGAAACCTTGATGAAAACTAGGGCACATAAGAGAGAAGTAGAAATGAGAAAAGAAAAGGCCAAAACATATCCTGTAGAAAGAAAGGTGCCAAGTTCTAAAAAGAGGAAGGCTAACACTATTCATCCTACAGCCAAAGGAAAGCATGAGAAACCTCCTAGGAAATCAAGACCAACTGGGCCTATGATTGGTACGCCTCTATAGGAAATCCCTAAGCCTGGCGAGACATCACATGAGGACCCTAAAGCTCTAATGGGGCAGGAGAATGTCGAAGAAGAAGACATATTTGAGAGAGCAACAAATATAACACTAGCTAATCTTGCTAACATTGCATAAGAGTTTGACGAAAGTTAGGATTTCCTGCAGCATGAGCAAGAAGTCCTGCAGCAGGATGTCTTACAGCAACAACCGGAACTAGAGCAGGAGTTCCTACAGCCACAACAAGAACAAGAATGAGAGTCCCTATAACAAGAACAAGAACGAGAGTCCCTGCAACAAGAGGCGAAAGAAGAAACAATACCCCTACACCCAGAGATGACTGGACAACCTGAGTCTATGCAGATAGTGCCATATGAGGAACCACCATCGACAAAAAGACTGGTAGGCATTCATAATCCTCCTGGTTTTATAGTACATGCAAAAAATTTGAATTTATGGAAAGAAATACAAAGAAGAGAGGAAGAATGGAAAAAGGAAAAATGGAAATTGAAGGAGGAAATTGAAAAGAGGGATGAAGAGATAGAAGACAAAGATGCATAAATTTCCACCCTGAAGCAGAGGGTGGATGATATGGTAGCTTTGGTACCACATATTTTGGAATGTAAGACCCCTCCAAGGGTCTATGCTTTGCTCCTAAAAGAGAAGTATCTCTCTTTTAAGTTGTTAAGGATTGCATAAGTTTTGAATCCTTCTATTGACACCCCTATGAAATTTTTCAATGCTTATAGAATTGCCTCCCTTGAAATGAAGAATTTGTTGTGTGAGTTTTATTTGCATAATTTTGTTATAACTCAAGACCATGATTGGAACCCATTGTTGTATGTTGGGGATGTCCAATTGAGGACATTTATGTCTTGGGTACAAAATGAGATTAGTTGGGGACAACAACATGGAGCTTATAAGCAATTGGAGTCCGATATCCCTCTGCCCGTTAGAGCTAAATCAAGCAACCTAAGGGATATTTACAAAGAATGACACAAAATGCTTCTCAAACCTAGTTATGGCAACCAGATTATGCCTTGGATTGAGGCAATTTATAGTGAGTATGAGGTAAAGACAACAACAAAGGAGGAAACTATGAGAAGATGTCTATCACAAAGATGGAATAGTCTATCTGATGAGTTGAAGTAGGCTGAGCCTCATTCCATCCACAATTATGTTGCAACACTAAAGAGGATTGATAGGTATATTTAGATTCAGAGAACTCAGGGGTAGTCTTGGCTTCCCCTGACTTTCCAACCACCCATGCTCATGTTGCCCGTGCCAAACTTCAGATTCTACCAGCTTGACATTGCTACAAAAAGGCAGAGATGGAACATCTTTGACAGAATGGGAGGATTCCACTGGGATCCTGATTCACGCACTGCAGCCACTAATGTTGGACAACTATCAGTTGCAAACTTCAGAGCTTTGACCAAGCAAAAGAACAACCTTTCCCCTACTAGAGGACCAACAAAACATTAAGTTGGGGGGAGTGGTGAGCTTAGTTTTTGGTCCAATTTTGGGCAGAATCTATAGTTTATTTGCTGATAGATGTCATGGAATTTAATGTTAAATGTTGGTATTTTCATAATGTTTCCCTCAAACCATTGACATTGGAATTAATCCTATCTCTGCAAGCTTTAATGACATTTGGAATAATATGTAGATTATCTATATTGATTTTGCATGTGGTTAATGAATGTTCCTTAAGGTGGTTATAGATGTGCAGTTATTATGTGTACTAACCTTGCCATGCAGATTTAATATGCCAAGTTGAGGAAGACACTGCCAGCTAGGCATGCACCATAACATCCAACAAAGGTATCGATCCAAGTCAAAGGCAGCCGACGGTAGGAGATTCTTCATTCAACTGAACGTAACCACCTTGTAGTGGAATTTAATGATCGAGCATGCATGGGTGTTACTGCTAAGCTGAATCTACGTTTGGACCTGCATGTCTGACTAAATTCCATGCATGCGTAACCGTCATCTCTCCATTTCCTCTGTTTTCCCTAAATGGCATCCTCCTAGTTGTGGAGTTGACTACCTCGTTTAGCTGTTAGTATAAATAATGATCTAATGTTCCTTCTTCAAAAAAGGGTTGCACGATTTGACATTGTACTTGCACTCTCCAGTTTTCAATAATACAAATACATTACTCTTTTTTACTCATGATTCATAGTGAATAAAATAAAGTTTTGAGTTTGAGCATTTAAGTTTTCATTAGTTTTAGAAGATACTTATCCAAGGGGGCCCACTTGGTGAGTAATTCGTCTTCTTATTTTAGCATTAGTTTAGTATTACTTGTTGTTTAGTACTTAGTTAGAAATATGGCATCAACTGTGACTATTCCTACAGCCAAAGTAGACATAGCAGTGCCCTGTTTGTCACCCAGATTTTCATTCTTGTTATGGATTTCAGCTTAGCATAGTCATTGATTGATGTTCAACATTTGTTTCATTCTTTTTCAAGCAACTTACTTTCAGTATTGCGTGCTCCTTAGTTGTAGAATGGAATGGCTACGTTGAGTTCCTAGTGCACATACTGTGCTGACCCATTTCATGTTCACATCCCTAGGTTGACAAGTTAAATGCACCTTCATGATGGTTGAAATGGCTATTCAGGTTAGATGTCCAATCTCTGAATCATGGTTGTAAAGGCTTAGTTATTGAGATCATTGTAGGAGGCCAATAGTTAGGCTTGGCTATAAATTTATTTCAATTTTGTTTCTTATCATCAAGTAAATTGTTACCATTGTCTATGTGGTTTTATATGAAATTTCTAAGATGTACACAACATTCAATATCATGACCAGAGACTCAATGGTATTGACAACATTTTGTGCATCATACCAGTTAAAAAAAGTTTCAAATAGTGGTCTTATTTTTGGGAGAGATATTAAACCATCTTTTTGTTGGCAACGTGAGCATGATGATGTATGGTGTTTTCATTGATTTAAACCAATTGTAGAAGTGATGGTTCATCAGTATATATATATATATATATATATATATATTCCAGAGCAAACCAAGTGTTTTTGGGAAATTGGCTAAGTGTATGACTAAGATAGTGATGTAACAGAGAATCAATTTTGTTGTCTGCATTGCTTCACACTATAATATCTTGTCATCAAAATTTGACATGATAATGGTATGTGTTGAAGGATTTTATATCCAAAGTTTCATGGTTTTATGCCTTTAAAGCATAAGATATTGATGATAGAGCATTGGGCTAAGTAGAGACATAGTTATAGTTGTAGAGTTCATGTTGGGATGCTTTGCATTCCACCGTGGATGATCATTATGTTGTGTGGATTTTAGAAAGTGCTTGAAGATTTCATATGTGTGTGCACTCTGAGTATAAAGTGGTTTGGTGGTCCGTGTGTCAAGTTTTGGAATGAACAGTTGGTTCATTCAGTTGTTGCTTAACCAGTTTTTTTGTGCGGTGTCGACCTAAGGGTTTTGGGGTCGTGTGAAACTAAATTGTGTATGGAGCAGAACCATAGGAGTATCTATAGGTCATGTTGACCTATCTTGGTGAATAACATTCTTTGATTACTTCCGCAAGGTATGTATAATGGAGTTTTGAGTCGACAGGTTATGATTTCAAACATTTCATCTAATTAGGCTGCCCTAATTGATGATATGATTATTTTTCGAATATATACACATATATAGAAGGTGAATTCAATGTGTGTAGTATGATATGAGAGAGAGGTGTGTAGTGAAGTGAGAAATGTGATAGTGCTGATCTTGTGACAGTGAGGAATGAAGTGTGTTAAGTTAGTTTTCTGAGGCTAACTGGAACTGTATCTTTAGCATATAGCGGATGCATTGTAAGCAGTTCAAATTTTGGTAGTGAGCCATTATTTCATATATCTTTTGTAATTTTGGAAGAAGTGATCTTCCTTAGTCAATGAGCCCTCCTACTTTTTAGACAGTGAGTCCTTTCGATAGTGAGCCTCTTGTAATCTAGTGTAACCGGTTATGATATATTATGAGCTAATCCTCACCGTGGTTTTTCCCTTTCAAGGGTTTTCCATGTAAATCTAGTGTTCTTGTGTTGAGTATTTTGGTGCATGCTTTAATTTTTCCTTTCCTTTTTTTGCAAGTTTAATAAGATGCTTTGTAATGCACTTTTAAGTTAATGAATTTCAGTATTTTGAGTGTTCAATAATTGGTATCAGAGCAAGGTTCCTTTAAATTGCTTAATATCAAAGGTAGATCTTTGAGGTTGAACACATGGAAAATAGGAGGTATCCTATCACTCCAAAAGAAATTATTATGGAAGGGTTTACTAAAGAAGACTATGAAGTTGATATGGAAAGAGAGCTCAAATCTACTCTCGATGACTTTGATAAAGCAGAATGTGAGAATAGAGATCTAAAAGAAACTCTTAAGGAAGCAGATGAATATATCAAGAAGCTGAGGAATCAAGTCAAGAAAGTTAAAGAGCAACTCAAGGAGACAAATGAGCAACTTAAACAATCAAATGATACAAACACTAATTTGAAAGTGCAAGTTGAAGAAGGAAAAAGAGTTGAAGACTGCTTGAATGCCAAATTGAAAGAAAAATCTACAGAATGATCAAAGCTTGAAGAAGAGATTGTGTCTCTGAGGAAAGACCTAGAGAAATTGAAGATTCAAGAGGACAAATTCAAGAAGAGCTCCACCTTGATTGATGATATGCTTGCTAGCCAAAAGGCCTCTAAGGACAAAGAAGGATTAGGGTTTGAAAAAGGAGAAATCTCTAAGGAAAATCAGACTCCAAACAATTTTAAAAAGGAGAATAATGATCAAAGGAAGACCAAAGATAAGAAGAGCAATATAAAACACATTCAAAACCAGAAGAAATATTTCAAGATACCTCCTATCAAACAACTAGTTGCACAAAGGTACCCATATTTTAATGGTTACTATTATTATTGCAATAAATTTGGATATAGAGCTATAAAATGTAGAAGCATGATGAATCAAGATTTTCAATCATTTTTCGGTCAATGCTATACATGCAATAGATTTGGTCATAAGGCTAGTGAATATATAAGATAGATTATGAATGGTTACAATAATGGTATGATGCCTCAATCATTTCTTGGTTACTATTACTCATGCAATGGGTTTGGGTATAAGGCTTTTGAATGCAAATCTAAAATGGAAAGAAGTAAGTTTGCTCCACAACAAAGTGCCACATGTTACAAATACAATAAACCAAGTCACATAGCTAAGTTTTGTAGAGGAAAGAATGTGTAACCCTCCATTCCACAAAAGAAGATTGATCCAGTTGAGGTAAAGAAGGAGATGAACAAGATCTAAAAGAAAAATGAAGAGAATGATGTGAAGAATGAGTTTGTGCAAAATTTTGGTGTAGATGTTTTCTTTGGAAACTAGATAGAGAGCATTTGGCTCAAGGGTAGTTTTAACAGAAAAAATTCTAAACCCCTACCTAAGATGAGATATTGATCTCTTCAACATACTAGTGCACATTTAGGTTGGTTTTCTTGATCCATTGGTAAAATCTCTTGGTGCTAAGATTTGTAGAATGTTTGGGAGTCCTTGTGATGATACAGTGAAGGCTTGACCATATTTGACCTAACTTTTTACTGTTGCATTTAATACAATTTTTAGGTCATAGATAAAGTGTTTATATTTCATTTTGCACATTCTAAAAGAAATTTGTGTTCAAGCATTTGAAGAGGAGAGCAAAGAAAACAAGATTTGAAGTGTTGAACGAAACCCTATTGACAAATTTCCACACGACCGTATTTACAATTTCTTGCAAAACCTGGCTCAAAGAAGTTCATAATGTTTACTCCTTGGGTTATTGATGTGCTTGAGAGGTTGAGGCCTAAATTTAAGAAGCATCCATACAAATCCATAAAAACAGATAAAGAAGAGGCATTCTCTAGGGTTTCTTCGAATGTTTTGCACACAAAAGATGTGTGAATTTACATTCATTCGAATATTGGATGAATATGATCACTTGGAACTGGTGGAGTTTAGGGAAAAAGTGTTAATTGGAGATGTGTGAGAAGGGGAAAATCATAGAGTTTAAATGAGACAAATGCAATGAAATAGAATCTAATCTAAATCAAAAACACTAATCTAGATCTATTCCTTCACTCATGAAATGACTTTCTAAGCTATTGAAAACACATAAATAAATCCTATGATTATCAAATTTAATTCAAACTAAAAGAAAGGTTACCATCCCATGTTGGAGTGTGTTTGCATGATGTCAGGTCGTTCATATCATTGTGAAGCCTTCATTGTTGCGTGTGAGAAGCTTTTATGCAATGTGTGTGTTGGTTGATCAAAGATATGTTGAAGCTTTGCCAATGGTGATTAGGAATATTGACAGTACTTCGTTGTGCAAATGATGTTGATTCTTTGATCCTTTTTTATGGGGAAAGAGGTTTGTTATATAGAAATTATGATTTGAAATGGATGATTAGGATCACACAGTAGAATATCTTGATCAATGGTCGAGAGATGTTGAGCGGATTTAGACATGAATAATCTGTGCAAAATAGAATACATGATCAATGTGTTTGAAGAAATGTTGTTGAGAAATTTGTGAAATTGATGAAATAGGTGGAGCAATTCATGAAATTGAAGAAATCAATTTGAGCCTTCAATGGGATTGAGAAAATTATGTAGAGAAAATTAAGAAAGTTGGTGAGGAAATCATGTTGAGAGCAATTTGCTCAAAGTTGGTGAGGATAATTTAATTAATTAATCCTTTTTTTGGGAGTTGAACATGTAAATCAATTTTGACTTTTGCAAACAAAGTTGCATTAGTTTGATTTAATTTTTGATGATAAATTGAATATTTTATTGAATTTATTCGAATTTGGAGGGAAAGTGAGTTAATTAAATTATTATGTTTTAATAATTCAATCAATTTAGGGGAATAAAGTGATTTAGTGACGTAATTAAATAATTGGTGCTATTTAACTAATCAGGACGAATAACGTTAGACTAGGACTTTATTAAATAAATGTAATTTATTTAATTGGTCAAAATCGATGAAGAACATGAATTAATTAAATAATGTAATATTATTCAATTAATAGCAGAAATAGGGTTTCAGGACTTTATTAAATAAATGAAATTTATTTAATTTGTCAAAAATGATGAAAAAGTGAATTAATTAAATAATGTCATATTATTCAATTAATAGGGAAAATTAGGGTTTTGGATGCAATTGATGTGAAATGCAGTGATGTTTGATGATAATGATGCCGATAATGTGAAAATGTCATTTAGGGTGTGTGATAGGTTATAGGTCAGTTTTACATGTCTACATTTTGCCCCTCTTTGATACAAAGTATATGTTGCTTTGTTTCAAAGATTCAATGTTAAGATCAAGATTTTTAAAAAAAATTGTCCCCCACTGTGCCATGACAGTCATCAAAATGATGGTAGGACTTTGTGCTACCCCCTCGAGAGGTTGGCCGAAAATTTTGATTTTGAGGTCAGGCTCACGACATTGTTCTATTTCAGTTTAGTTGTGGAGAGGATGAAAAATTAAATCTATAGGTCCCTTGTTGCTTGTTCCAGTGTTCCTGAGAAGTCCTAATTTGATTGTAGGAAGGTTCCCTTAGTAAAAATTAGGGTTGCTTAGGTAAATTTTAGGGTTTTTGAGGGTTAAAATAGGTAATTAGAGTTCTAATTATCTCATTTGCACTTTGATCCTATAGTGAATTCTTGTCTCTGGATTTCTCAATTTGTCAGTTGTCGAGGAGAAATTCCTAGGATTCAAGGAGCCCCACATCGTTTGAACTTGGTTCGAGAGTTTGGATGGACCGCAGGTGTCAGTGCCCCGGTATGTACCCTCTTGCTTATCATTTTTTGTCTTCTTATGTTCTCATAATTTGTGCACAAAGTTCCTCAAGTCAAAAATGAGGTTTTTTAGGTTTTTAGCACACTTGCATCAGTTTTAGCACATTTGTCATTTTGGAAAGCTCACTTTTGCAAAATTTCTGTGCATTTGACTTATTTATGTGCTTTTGACTTGTCTTTTCGCCTTTGAAACTTGCTTTTGCTATGTTTCTTTGCTTTTGAATGCTTCGTTATGTTTTCTACACCTTTGTGACCATTTTGTGCCTTTGATAAAGTTTTGTGCTTTTGATTTTGGCGCACTTGATGTATCTCCTCGCTTTTTACTTTTTTTTCACTTTTGTCTGAAATTCCATTGCTTTTGCTAAGATTGCTTCGCTTTTGACTTCTTTTTTTGGAAATTGAGTTAGTTTCTTCATCATTTTTATTTTAATTTGCATGTTCAAAGCGAATCCATGACATCATGGGTTGAATTATTGTAGGTGGCCTTGAAACCACTACAGTCGAGGGAGAGACAACCTCGAGATCTTTTTGATCAACTTACTAATTTTGATGTTTTCGAGTGAGATTTCCTAGATGCAATTGGGCTACGTCACATTTGTTACATGCCTCCTATCCGATGTCACACGAAGATGATGACTGCACTCGTGGAGCGGTGGCATTCAGAGACTTCTTCATTCCATTTACCTACAGGAGAGGCCACCATTACCCTTGAGGATGTGTGGAGGATTTTCCACATTCCTATCCATGGTGAGCTTGTTACATATCATGTTCGATGGGGTACTCGCGCCATGTGGCGTATGGTTGGTGTCAGACACTTGGAGGTTTGACAGTCTGAGATTTATTTATTAGAGTTTTTTGGCAGTGTCGATCTAGTTTCTCTTGTTCTTTGCGGTTTGGTTTTGGGGTTAGTTATTCTTGATAAGAGAGGTCATTAGTTCCCCGTTGGATGGGGTATATGTATTGAGGATATGTTTGAGCATGGGACCAAATATGCATGGGGTCCATGTGTTCTTGCCCACCTCTACAGAGATATGCATGAGGTTGCATATCGAGGTGGGAAATCCATTTCTGCAGGTGTCTCTCTTTTACATGTATGGGCTTGGGAGCATATTGTTGTGATGCAGCCCGATGGTATATAGGATTGTTTTGATGGTGATCCATACTCATATTGTTATGGAGACTTTTTACATTATCCCTTACCTGGGGATCTTTCGTACTAACATCGTGTGTTTGATGACATGCCAAGTTTTGTTTGGAGGCCTTATATGGATTGTGATGCATGGCCCGATGATTAGGAGCAGTTAATTTATTGTCGATAGACTAGATGGTTGATTGGTCACTCTCACTCTCTTTTAGAGTGATACTTACCTGACAAAGTATGCAGGCAGTTTGGGGAGAGACAGGCCAATTTCTTGATGCATATGAGGCTCAGTTCGGTTGGACCATTAGAGAGGTTCGTGTTTGGGGTCATTAGGTTGGTAGAGATGATATTGTTGCTACTTTTAGAGCACTTTCCCCAGTTGGATGGGGTTGGCCAATGGGTTTAGCAGATCCAGGTACCACTCTCGATTTTGATTAGTGGTGGGTACGACGTGAGCCATTGAGATTTACAAATCCTGGTGGTGATCCCACAGTTGGAAAAGTAGGTATTACAAGTTGGCACAAAGAGTAGTAGTAGATTGAGTTCCTTACAAAGTAACTGGGTAGGGCTCGAAGGATGGAGCTTAGTCGGTTCAGGGTGATTAGATGCCCCAGGTTCAGGGACAGGTTCTAGGTCCTCCTCCTCCACCTAGAGACAAAGCATTTTTGTTAGCACAAATGACAACCATGAGGGATGCAAAGGTGGTGCAATGACAATCCATGGAGGCTCAGGTTACTACTGTGAGTGCGAAGAGGGATAGCCTAAGGGTGGAGCGAGACAGCGAGAATGGGTGATGGCATGCTACAAAGGCTCAATTACAGGTGATTACGACGGAGAGAGATACTCTTAGAGTAGAGCGTGATACCCTTTGTGTTGAGCAAGATCAGTTACTACAGAGGGCTACATACTACCAAACTTTGTATGATGCTTTTGTTCCTCAAGCACAGAGACAACTGAGATTTGGAGAGCCTAGTGTTGCAGGCAGCGGTGCTGAGTCAATTGGTCATTCTATTAGATAGCCAGATCTAGATGGTGGTCTACAGCCTGGTCTATAGAGTCCTCCCCTTCCTTTCGGGAAGTTTACATATGTAGTTGATCTTTATGATGTTTATTGCTTTAAGACTTATTATAGACATGATTTTTGTATATATATTCATCAGCCCAGTCAAGGCCTCGTATATATGTATTATTTTGTATTATCCGATCACACTTGTTTCATTGATGATGATGTACTATGACATTCTCCTTTTTCGATGATGATATATATGAGATATACCTTCAATTCGACTTCATTATGTTTTTATGTGATGATTTATGGATGATGATGCATGATGATGTATGATGATGCATGTTTATACATGTTTTCGTGTCTTTTTATGATCTATGCATATGATGTGGATGGATGGATTGATCATATTTTATGTTTTATGATGGGTGATCAATGTATTATTTTGATATATGATGTTGATATATGATGGATGTATGCCTCATACATTATATATGATGTTTTCATTGCTTTATTATCATCATGATATGTATTGATGACATTGTGGATGTAGGATGGATATGGTACTAATGCATTTGTGATGCAGTATAGATGTTAGTTAGAAGAAATATTTGATGATGGATATAAATTTTGATGTTGTTAGTTGTTGATGTGTTGCTTTCGCTTTGCTTGAAGGCTTCGTAGTTTAAACAATCCTGGTTAATGTAGCAAACAGATACAATGCACTAGAGTATTAATGACCAAGGTGACTTTGTATCCATTGTGTGGAATTTGACTCTACATACAAAGAATATTCTTGTTCATACCAGACATACAAAAACTTTGTTTAAAGTATATGGTTGGGCTGTTTTAAAAACTTTTCGGACCAGTTACATAGAGAGGTATAGATTACCTAACATGCAACTGCTTCACGAATTGTTTCAACACAACTTCCATACACTCAATAAAGCAAGTATTCACCATGGTAGTATTAAAAAAACATTTTACAAGAAGAAAACCGAAATGATGCTCAATTTCCCCCATTCCTTCTTCTCTAAACCCTTATGGACATCCTCGAGAGATCCTGGGAATGAGTCAATAAAATAAATCATAAAAAAATAAGACTATAAAAAGATAAAAACAAAGTTGCAGTATCACTTTCCATATTTGTTTGAGGTTTCAGGGCTATTATCCATTGTTGATCATGTCTATCGTATGAATGGATCCGTTAAGGCATATCTCAAGATGTTGTTGGTGAGTTTTCAAAAGATAATTAGTTGATACTTTGTCCTTGTTTTAGTCTATTTTGTAATCAAATCTTTGTGATTGTTTGATTGAAAGTTATAGCCTGTTGTTTGTTTGCTTTGTTTGTTTGTTTGTGTCGTCAAAGGGTGACTGCGATGATTTGTTTATTATGGATGAAAAGCTTATTGTGGATTATGATGATGGGGTAGATCTTTTTAATTTTTTGAGTTTTATGATGTTGTTTATGTTGTTTTCAGGGGACTAACCTAGGCCCTGGGGGCTCATCAAAGATAAGCCTTGCCTACGTTGTACACGTAGAGGCTCATAGTTCGCTTGGTTTGAATTTTTTTGACCTTTTATGTTTTGTGAATGTTTTTGGATTTTGTATTTTTTGACTATTTTTGGATTTTTTATTTTTGAATAAGTTGAAATAAATCATGATAGAAACCTAAGGGAACTAACCTAAGGCCTTGGGGGTTGTTAACCCTTGCCTACGTTGTACACGAAGAGACCACATAGTTCAACTGGTTGACTCAAAGCATAAAATTGCTTTTTTTTTGGATTTCAAATAACATTGTTAACTTGGATTGATATTCCACTTCTATTTCTAGAGGATATGTTGAGGGAAATCTAATTGAACTAGCTATGAGGTTCAAGAAAATGCTAATATCATAGACTATTGAGTGAAAGAATAATCCAACGATGTTGTTTTGTTTTTGATGTTTTTCAAATGTTTTTTATTTTTGCTATTTTTTGACTATTTTTTATTTTGTTATTTTTTGACCATGTTAGGATGCTCAAAGATCTAATCCACAACCAACTTCAAGAAGTTTCCCCCAGTTGGAGACAAGACTACTTTCCTCAATCAACACCAAGCCATGGTTGGATACATGTTTAATTATGGGACGAATGGGTGGATGATGTGGATAGTACTAATAGATAATGATGTGAGTCATATTCAAACATAGCACCTGTTTGCTAGGTTTTCACTATGGTACCTATTCAAGGAGCTACAAATTGGTTTTCACTCAAGGAACATTTTATTTCTTTTTACTGTTTTTCTTACTTTTTGATTCATGTGTAGAAATTCTTGAGGTGGCTATTTTTCAGCGATTCAACTAAAGGTTCTCCTTTAGGAGTAGCCAACTGATAAGCCCCAAAACTGTATCTTGCTGTGATGCAGAATGGGCCTAACCAATTGGGTTCAAATTTGAATTTTCCATCCTGATTCAGTTGTACCTTCTAATTCTCCTTGAGGACCAAGTCACCATCTTGAAAGTTTTTGTCTTTGATTTTCTTGTCATAGCTTTGTTTGAGCTGATTCTGATAAACTTGAAGATGGTTTCACGTACTCAAACACCCTTCATCTAGGAGCTCCAATTCATTTAACTTGGATACCCGATATTCTTCGTTGTTGACCATGCCTTTTAATGAGATTCAAAATGAGGGGATTTCAACCTCAATAGGTAAGATATCCTATGATCCGTAGACCAAGGAAAATGGTGTGGCACCTAAAGGTGTTCGGATGTTGGTTTGGTAAGCCCATAGGGCTAGGTTTAGCTACAAATTCCAATTACGACCAACTTCATTAACAATATTTTTGAGTATTTTCAATATGGTTTTATTAGATGCCTCAACCTAATTTTTTCCTTGGGGGTAATAGGGCGTGGAAAATCTATGTTGGATAGAAAATTGGGAGAAAATTTCTTGGATGTCTTGATTTTTGAATGAGGTTCTTGTTATTATCGTTTTGGGAATTCCATACCTACAAATCAGATAACTCAGAATGAATTTTGATATCTGTTTTCTAGTGATGTAGGTCAATTGAATTGCCTCTATCCATTTAGTGAAATACTCCATTGCTATGATAATAAACTTGTGCTTGTTAGATGAAGCTAGTGAAATCTTACCTACCAGGTCTAATCCCCATTGCGAGAAAGGCCAAGATTTGTGACGGGTCTCAACTCTTGTGTTGGTGCATGAACAAGTTCACTATGCTACTGGCATTGAAGACACTTTCGATAATATTGAATGCATTCCTATTCCATGGAGGGCCAATAATACCTCATTCTGAACAATTTGTGGTCTAGGTTATGTCTGCTAGAGTGGGACCTGCAAACACCTTCGTGTACCTCTTGTAAGGTTGTTTGTGCTTCTTCTGTGTTAAGACATTGGAGTAACATAACATCTAGGCTACAACAGTATAGGGCATCTCCTAGGATTGTAAAGCGGGAAGTTCTACAGGTGAAGGTTTTCTTTTGAGTGGTCATTAGATCAAGTGGCATGATACTACACTGGATGTAGTCAAAGGTGTCTTGGTACCATGGGGAGTTAGGACCAACAACAACACATACCAGTTCTAATTTTGGGATGTCGAATGTAGGTACGAGCAGTTGTTCTATGAGGAACTCATACTTAAGAACATTCTATGGAATATCAAGAAGTGATCCTATTGTCACCATTGCGTCAGAAACTTTGTTGTTGATTCAAGGAACTTGCTCAAAGGTTATTGTGATAAATTATTCCTTGAAGCTATCCACCATCCTTTTATATGACATTAACTTGTCGTCTTTTGTTTGGTATTCATCGTTCACCTGTCTAATCACTAGCTGAAAATCTTTGAAGACTAGTAGCTCTTTTATTTTCCATTCAATGGCCATTTTGAGCCCTATGATTAAAGGTTCATATTCTGAGATATTTTTCATGCATGGAAAAGTGATCCTATATGCCTTGGGTATACTCTCTCCCTGTGGTGTAAGAAATAGAACACCTGCTCCAAAGACATGTTGAGTGTGGGACCCATCAGAGTATAGAGTCCGATGGCTTGTTTGTTCTATCATCAAGATACTTTCATTTGGAAAGTCCACTGTGAGAGGCTTGTGATTATCTATGAGTGCTTTAGCCAACTGGTCTTCTATGATTTGTCCCTTGATGGCTCTTCTATCCACATACTCTATATCAAATTCACTCAAAATCATCACCCATTATGCAATTCAGCCTGTTAGGGCTGCCTTTGCTAGTAGGTACTTTAGTGGGTTTACTTTTGAAATCGATTTTACCTTCTTATTTAAGATATAGTCTCTCAACTTTTGTGTCACAAATACAACTGAGAGACACGCTCTTTCTATGGGTGAGTAGTTCAACTCGTAGCCCACTAGTTTTTGGCTGATGTAGTAGACCGCTCTTTCTTTGCTATGATCATCTAGTTGGGCTAGGAGAGCTCCCAACGCTTGTTGTGTGGTAGACACGTAGAGTACCATTTCCTTTTCTGGAATAGGCAGCATGAGTACAAGAGTAGGTACTCCTTGACTTGCTAGAATGCTTGGTCACATCTCCCATCCCACTTGAAGGTGATTTCCTTATGTAGGAGATGAGTGAAAGGGTGACATTTTTCTGCCAGTTGTGTGATAAATCACATGATGGATTGCAGCTTCCCTTGTAAGCTCCTTAGTTGTTTCAATGATTTTGGTGGAGGAATCTCTATTATTGCTTTTACTTTTATAGGATCCACTTCAATCTCCCTTCTTGACACTATGTACCCTAAAAAATTTCCATATGTTACTCCAAACACGCACTTCATAGGGTTGAGTCTCAAATTATATTGTTCAAGCCGATCAAACACCTTTGCAAGATTGGTCAAGTGATCTTCCCTTTTGACTATTTTTTCTAGAATGTCATCCACATAGTCTTCCATGATTGTGTGTAGCATATCATGGAAGATGGTTGTCATTGCTCTTTGATATGTTGCTCCAACATTTTTTAGACCGAATGGCATTACATTTCAACAAAAAGTCCCCCAAGCACAAGTAAATGTTGTTTTGTGTTGATCGTTTGGGGAGATTTTTATTTGGTTATATCTAGAGAAACCATCCATTAAGGATAGCATCTCATGCCCTGCTGTTAGATCCATGATCATGTCAATACTAGGAAGGGGGAAGTCATCCTTTGGTAGGCTTTGTTCAGGTCCCTAAAGTCTGTGCAGATCCTTATACCCCCAATAGGCTTTAACACTGGTACTAGATTTGATATACATTTCAGATAATCAATGGGTCTAATGAAACCCACATCTAGTAGCTTCTTTAGTTCTGCCTTTACCAATAATGCTATTTGAGGATGTATTTTTTTGAGTTTTTTCTTGATAGGCTTTGCTCCAGGGAAGACGACTAGATGATGTACCACTAGTGTTGGATCTAGTTTAGGCAGATCTGGATTGTTCCATGAAAAGTTTAACTTCCTGTCATTGATGAATGTTGTGAAGTTTTCTTTCTCTTCAGGATCAAGTGATTCCGCATGGTATGTTAGCTTTGGGTCTTCTATTGTGCCAACATTTATGGACTCTGCTTCTTCTACTAGGAGTGTTGATCTTTCTTGATATTCTGATATGGGGAGATTGAACCCTCCATCCTCAGGTGCCTTGAGGAGGTTTTCACCATCAGATGTGTCCTTTATTTTCTTCTTTTTTGGATCTGATAGAGCCACACTATGGTTTTCTTTAGGGGATCACATTTTTATTTTTATGTTTTCTCTTTCATTTTTACAACTAGAAGATTCACTCTCTCCATTGAAGTATGCATCATGTTTAAGTTCCATGATGAACCCTACTTTGTGATCTCCTGCTAGTATGTTTGTTCGAAGTCCCATGAACTCTGCGATTGCCTCATCATTTTGGAATTGATCTAGAATAGGTGTATGTTGTTTTTGGTCCTAGTCTATCAATTGTGGGTAGCAGAGTGGTAGGCTACCACCATTGTCTGTAAATCTTATAGAGGTTGCTGAAAGGGTTAGTATGGCTTTGGTATCTTTTTACCATTAGGTGTCTAGGTCATCATTGCTAGAAATGGGGGAACCATATCCAGTGATAAAGAAATGGGAATCCCATTCATATTCGTTAGAATCCATTCCAGAATGATAATAGATATTGGGAATAGTTTTGATAAACTAGAGAGGGAACCTATCAATGCTCAAGTTGTCAAATAAGTCTTCGACAGGTAAATCATTTTCCATGATATGGTAGATATCCAGTTCCTTAACACTATTAGAAGTTTCTTGTTTCTTTAAAGAGGTTCATCCAGTTTTTGGAGTGACCATGTCTTTTGGCTTATAACCTAGTCCCATATTTTTTCTCTCTATTCCACTATGATGGGATCCCATCGGCCTTGTTTGTGTAGCCCAAGGCCACCTGTTCCTTGATATCCCATTTTTTTTAGCTAATTGATAATCTCTACTATTAGGATCAATTAGAATGGGTTATGGATTTTCTGGTTCTTTCTGGTCCTCCTTGTAAATCATGGATGAGAAGTCCTCTTTGAATATTTATTCATCCTTCATGTCCCCCCACTTGGTGAAGATCGTTGGTTTGGCTATCATTTGCACTATCTAATTATGCTTGATCTCTTTTAGACCTCCATAGACTTTGGGTGTTGGTGGAAGCATGCTGATGTAGAATGCTTGGTTGAAGTGGTAGTTTCCATTACCCTTATCCAATACTTGAACCTTGGTTTCCGTTTTCAGTTGCTCACTTGATGTGGTCTTGATTGAGGTCAATGGTAGCATGTAAGGGTCAACATATGAGAATGGATGGAAGGTTATGTCTTTGCTAGGTATGCGTTGGATCTTATTATACTTCTCTTCCAGCTTTGCACATAAGTGGAAAGGTTCAGGATTGGCATATAAGGTCACCTCTTTTCCTTCATGAGGGAACTTTAGGCATTGGTGAAAGGTTAATGGTGTTGCTTGCAATGCGTGGATCCAAGGATGTCCTAAAAGGAGGTTATATGGAAACTCAAGGTCAAGTGATTAACAAGTAGTTTATGTGATGGTCGGTCCTATCTGCAATAGTAGCATGACTGTTCCTTTTGAATTCCTTTCAAGGCCATCACAAGCCCTTATCGTAATGCTTTTCCCTTTGTCTATTACATCGTTAGAATACCCCAAATGTTTGATGAATTTCAAGGTACAAATGTTTAGACCCACACCATTATCTAGCAACACCTGTTTGACCATGTTCTTATGGACACCAACCTCTATGTATAGGGCTTGGTTGTGGAATGCCCTTTGTGGAAGGTCTTTCTGAGAAAAGACTAAATGATTGTTGGCTATGATTTTTCCAACCATGGCTTGGAACTGATTAGGATCGAGGTCGTTAGGGACCGACACTTCCAATGCTTCTTCAAGTATTTCTCTATGTGCGGGTGACAGTTTTAACAACTCAAGGATTGAGATTAGGGAGGGAGTCTTCTTTAGATGTTCCGCAATGTTGTAGTCATTTGACGACTTAGTTGTGGGTTTGGGTGGGGCTCCTTGTATTGTAACTCTTCCTCAATGGGTAGTTACCTTATAGTTGTTGTCTCCACCTCATATAGTCACTACTTTTTCCCTATTGTCATCAGCTTGAGAGAGGGTTCTTAAAACTATCACCATAGGTATAATTAGCATTATGATAATCCTAGTCCTTTCCTTTGTCATTCCTTTTAGCGTGGTTCAAGATTGGGTCCGTGTATATTTGAAGGTCCTTGTTTCTAGGATGATGTTCAACGTCCACTTCCCCTTTGTCTATCAAGTCTTGGATGAGGTGGTTGAGTCTCGTGCAAATGTTTATTGTATGTCCTTTTATTTTATGGAATTCACATATTTTTGTCATTATACCATGGTGTCTTGAAGCTAGGTTTCTCATAGTTCGGGCGATCATTAACCTTGATGAGGTTCTACTGCACTAGTTTACGCATGACCATCTCAAGTGATTCTCCTAGTACCATGAATTTTCTCCTGAGTTGATCGTATTGCCTCTGCTGCCCTCCTTGATTCGTTTGTTGGTTGAAAACTTGATTATTCTTGGGATAGGTAATTTGGTTGTTCTATGTACTGTTCAGAACATGGCTTGTTTGTGCCACCTACAATTTTTTTCGAGGTTCATTTTGCACATGCCATAGTGTTCTAGTGTCAACTATTCCATCATTTGTAACATTCTTATTTTTGGCCCAGACTTAATTTTTCTCATTTGAACTAGAAGGACTGTCTCATGGGTTGTTTATCTTGATCACCCCTCTTGCTATGAGGGCCCTTTCTATGTGCAGTCCCTTCTCAATGGCTTCTTCAAAGTTTGCGGGACACACCATGGTAAGTTGGTAATTGACTTCTGCTTGGACATTTGAAACAAATATGTCAACTAGCTCCTTGTCGAGAATAGGTGGTTTGCATCGAATAGCCTTATGTTGCCATCGTTGGAGTTATGAGGTGAAGTTTCACCTTTACTTTGCTTAATTTTGTATAGATCTGTGATGGTAATATGTTGCTCTATTTTGAATGAGAAGTGTGTTATAAACTTGCTAGATAGTTCGTCGAAGGCTTTAATTCTCGGTGACAGATGAGAAAAACACTCCATAGCATGACCTGTAAGGCTGCATGGAAAGAATATCATGAGGTAAGAGTCATTGTTTTGTACCTCCATACATGATATTGATAAGTTTCGCACGTACTCTACTGGGTCTCCTCTTCCTTTGTACTTGTCGAAATTGGGTATTTTAAAGTTTTTTAGAAAGGGTAACAAAGTGATGGAATGATCGAATGGGAACAAACATATTTCCTGAAGGGTGTAGGTATTCTTTGTTTTCCCTACCTGCATTTCTAATATTTTTTGATTCATCGCCTCTAGTTTTAGTACCATCTCAATTTTTGCTACATTTGTTTGCAAGCCTTGAGTGTAATATCCTTGTTGTCCCACAACATTTGTTTGGTCATAAGTTGGATAGAATGTGGGTATTAAACCTTGGTAGCTATTTTGAACATAGGACAGGTTAGGTCCTAGCCGTGTGTAAGGAGGGTTAGCTCCATATTGAGTGTAAGGAGGGTTAGCTCCTTGTTGCATGTAAAGAGGGTTAACTCCTTGTTGCTGGGATGAAGTATACTGAAGGTTACCTTGTTGATGTGTTAGCAGGACACCTTGTTGGTAGGAAAAATTAGCAAGGGTGCCCTGTGGCACACCTTGTTGTTGGGACATACTATAATGAAGGTTTCCCTGATGGTGTGTTGGCGGGTTACCTTGTTGATGGGATGACTAAAGAAGGGTGCCTTGTGGCACACCTTGTTGTTGGGACAAACTATACTGAAGGTTTCCTTGATGGTGCATTGGTGGGTTTCCTTATTGATGGGATGACTAAAGAAGGGTTCCTTGTGGCACACCTTGTTGTTGGGACAGACTATACTGAAGGTTTCCCTAATGGTGCATTGGTGGGTTACCTTGTTGATGGGATGATTGAAGAAGGGTGCCCTATGGCACACCTTCTTGTTGGGACATACTATATTGAAGGTTTCTTTGATGGTACGTTGGTGGGTTACCTTGTTGATGGGATGAACTAGGAAGGTTACCCCACGAAACACCTTGTTGTTGGGGCTAATATGGGAGGGGACCTTGTGGTCCACCTTGTTGATGGTATTGATTTGGAAGGGGACCCTGTGGTCCACCTTGTTGATGGTACTAATTTGAAAGGGGACCCTATGGTCCAATTTGTTGATGGTATTGATTTGGAGGGGGACCCAGTGGTCCACTTTGTTGATGGTACTGATTTGGAATGGGACCCTGTGGTCCACCTTGTTGATGGTACTGAGTGTTTTGGGAAGGGTCAACATTCAAAGTGTTTTGAGGTGCATATTGTCTTGGGGGTGGGTTGTTGTTTTGTGGTATGTATTGAGATTGACCTCCCTGATACTGTTGTGCCACTATCGCTTGTTTCATCTGAGTTGGTTTTCTATACAATGGGTTTTCCATGGGTTGGCCATTATTTTGCTAGAATACGAGTGACATGTTTGGAAAATCCATGGGTTAGGATATCTATCTCACAACTTAGTTATCCCCTAAGGGAATAAGATTAGGATCTTTGAGAGCCTCCATGTTAAAATCTATTGGTAGTTTAGCACCACTCTGTGCTAACTTGAAGAAGTACGAATTTGTGTCCTTTCTCAACAATTTATCCATGAGTTTGAGCACCTTGGGGTTGTTGGAATGTTCAAATATTTCCTCATCATTTATCTCCTCCTCAGTATCTACCTCCTCTATGACTACTCTTTCTGGGTCCTGGTAGGATTGTTCTATCACTTCTTGTCGTTTGCAGTTTAGCTCTTCTTCACTAAATGTGTCTTTGTATGTGGGTCTCTTTTGAGGTGTTTCAAGGTCACTTGGCCTATAGCCCCATGGGACACCTTTGTCGTTCGTGGTGTTTGCTGGTGGGATACTAGTGTTGTTCTTGTTTGCTTCCATGTTCTTCCTATGTTGTGATCTCGTAGTTGTCATAAACAAATGCCAAGCTTTTGTGAATGTTTTCGTGACTCCTAACTATGGAAAAGAAAAATGCTTTTGTTTTTGGATTTTCTAGTTGTAAGGAAAATTTTCTTTTCTTTTCTTTTGTTTTTTTTGGACTTTCTACTGAAGATCTAAGGGTGGTTGACCCATTGAAAAGTGTAAGTAGAAATGGTCTAGTCAGTTTTGACAAGTGTGATACCTTCTCAAGATGTACCCTTTGGAAAACCTTAGAGTAGGAAGGTTTTTTGAAAGCCAGAGTATGGATTTCCACTTATGATTTTTTCTCTTGCCAGAGATCATGAAGGAGGGGTATCTATTGCCACGCAAGAGGTGGTAACACGAGTCTTTCAGCTACTAGGTCTATTTTCTCTTCCTCTTTATCCAAGATTTTTGTTATGTTTCTCCACTGGTTGGGTGTTTCATTCTTCTCAAATATTAAGGTCCTTAAACTGCTAATGATATTAGTTTGTTCACCTTTAATGTGTGTGAGACTTGGTTGTAGGATTGGTGCCACAATGTTCAGTTGTTGAACAAGAGCAACTGAATGCCAAATGGTCATATGGTGAAAGTATGGATGTTTTGATATGGTTTGTTATGAAGCTCAAGACCCTAAGGTTTGAGTGTTGTTTGGAGGTGGAACTATTCTTGGAAGTTAAAATACTGAGATGCCTGAATTGATATCTCACTTCTCCTTCTAGAGTATATGTTGCAGAAAAGCTTACTTGAACTATTTGTGAGTTCCACGTAACTGTTGATATCTTAGAAGTGTGAGTGAGGGAATAATCCAGTTTTGTTTGTTTTGATTCTAATTTCCAAAAGTAGGATGGAATGTTGAGAGTGGATGAAGGACTATATAACTTATTTGGGTTTCCAATTATTTTGTTCTAACAAGGATCTTGTAAGAAGCTTTAGTTCATTTTTGTACTGTCAGCCATATAGAGCAATAGCGATGGTTTTTGAGCAAAAGCGCTAGACTATGAGCAAAAGCAACCAGATTTATCAACTGCAGCCTAAAATTTGTCAAGTGCACAGGTTTCTAAGAAGCAAGTGTGAGCTGAAATGTCAAGTGCGAAATCTGTGTGTTTCTGTCAAATGTGGTGATTACTCGGTTAGAAGCGAGCTGTTCTGGCAAGTGTGAGTTGATTTGGGGAAAGTGCACTAAATTTTGAGAAGCAAGTGCGAGTTGAAAAAGAGCAGGTGCATTGGTTTTTATCAAGTACGTGGATCTGTCAAATGCAACTAATTTTCATCAGTGAAGTTTCTAGGACAAAGAGAAAAAGTGGGCTTTTTCTGGCAAGTGCACCTAATCTTGGATCAACTGCGCTAGAAACAGTAGCAAAAGTAGCCTCTATGTAAATTGGTATTCTAGCTTTAGTATTTTGCCAGTAGCGTTGATGGTTTTCTTGTAGTTTTTGGATGTTTCGATCTATTTCCAAATGTGGCAAGTGATACAACAACTTGGATTTAATCAAAAGGCATGTACTTGTGTGACTTGAATGTCTATAGCTTTAAGTTGTGAAATCACGATACCTAAGCCATAGTTTCCAATGTTTACTTTGAGCCAATGTAGCTTGAAATTAAAGCCTGAATATTCAAAAACCTTTAAGGAAATAGTTCAAGGAGTGCAAATATAGGGCTTCTCTTAAAAGCATACACTAAGTCAAAGGGTTTGTGATTTAACCATCATGTTTAGTGTTTGTTTTGATTTGTTCTTTTTAGCTCAAACACAATGTTTGATGTCAAAATTTGTTTTGAATGTTTTTAGTAAGTTTATACATAAACACAAATTACAACCCTAGAGATAGACACCATCCTTTTAGGTAGGCTCGCCTCATGCCCGAAGGGATGATTTTACATGCAACTTATGGTGCAGGCCTGAAGCCAAACATGGTAAATAAATTCTCAGAAGTAAATTTCGATGCACCACTTTCTCGGAGTTATTAGTTTTATATGTCTATACATGCGACATTTTTCTCAATTAAGAGGCCTCCCATCCCTTTCAATTTTTAACGTATCACATGGATATTAAGGGAGACTAACGTCGATATAAAACATCACCCGGTGGGTGAGAACTTTGCTCACACCCACAATAATTTATATAGCGGTCCAAAATGAGAGTACCGCTTGGATCGCCTATGTGTTCTTCGATGTATGATGTGTCTCAATAGGTAGGACCTCTAAAGGTATGATTTGAAAATAAAGGTGCGAAGCTCAAGATGTTTTCACTCACCCAAGATTGCCAAAAGGTGTAAGGGGAGAAAAAAACCATCTAGCTTGCCAAACACTGAATGCAAAAAATACAATTCATTGAAATTTGATTATTTTTAAGCACTTCGTGTGGTGCTATCCCCAAAAATATGTGTGAAAAGCATAACAATTTTCCATTTTTTTAATTGCACCAATGTGAAGTATTATGGATATCAATCACTAAGATAGCAAAGGTGCAATACAAAAAACTGATTTGTTCATTTTTAAGCCCAAATTTTGAGTGTTTCTAAACTGATCTGGGTCTTAATTGGTCAAAAAAAATGAATTTGAGTGTGCATCAACAAAAGTAAATTGTTGTGGTAAAAAAGAAAATCAAACATTCCAAGTGTTACTTTGATAGTTAAAAACTTTTTAGAGCACCAATTTAGTTGTTTGTTTGTTCTTTTTATGCATCAAATGAAAATTCTCTAACTATGAAAACTTGGAAAGAGTTCATTTTAGAGCACTAAAGTTGAGGTGTTCATTTATGTTCTTTTTAAGCACCAAATAAAAATTCCTAGTTTAAGAAAGCTTTAAAATGGCTCATTTTTAGAGCACCAAAAAGTGAAGTGTTCATTTGTGTTGTTCTTTTTATGCACCAAATAAAAATTCCTTTTTTTTTTTAGACTACAAGAATCGGTCAGGTATCCGTCCCCCTATAAACTGCAGTGCACATGGTAAAAAAATTTCATGTGACCAGTGGCACTGGCGCGACACGCCCTCTAGTACCGCAGGGATGATGGGGAGACTAGACCTCGTGACCTCTTGCCTACAACATGATACTTTTAGCCAATTGAGCTAGGCCCACCACCCCAAATAAAAATTCCTAATTTGAGAAAGCTTTAAAATGGTTCATTTTTAGAGCACCAAAAAAAATGAAGTGTTCATTCGTGTTGTTCTTTTTATGCACCAAATAAAAATTCCTAATTTAAGAAAGCTTTAAAATGGTTCATTTTTAAAGCACCAAAAAATTAAGTGTTCATTTGTGTTGTTCTTTTTATACACCAAATACATATTCCTAATTTAAGAAAGCTTTCATGAAAATCATGATTCCTTTGACTATTCATCTCTCCTACAGAAAAAAAGTGTTAGTGGTTTCTCGATCCTGCATACATAATCGTTAATACCTGTCACACATTCCCAATAGGCATTTGTTAGCATTAAAAATCAAATTAAACTTTCAAATCTTAGACACAAGTTTGACAAAGAAAAATCACAGAAAAATTAGCAACAACGCCCTCTGTCAGAGAGAAAAACTGCTGGAAAAAGCAAATGTTCCCTCTATCAGAAGAAAAAGGTGTTGGAAAAGAAAGTGCACTGGTTTTAGGATCAAGTGTGTAGATTTCAGAGTCAATTGCACAGATTTCATGAAATTAAGTGCAACAAATTCCAGAAACCTGTGCGTGAAGATTTTTCCAGAGCGCCTTCGAGACCTGTAACTTCAAAATTTTCTCAAGAAAATGTTAGTGTTGAGGACTCGGGTCCCACCAGGCATGCCAAACTATGTGAGGGGGAAAATCATATAGTTTAAATGAGACAAATACAATATAATAGAGTATAATCTAAATCAGAAACACTAATCTAGATCTATTCCTTCACTCATGAAATGACTTTCTAAGATATTGAAAACACATAAAGAAATCCTACGATTATCGAAATGAATTCAAACTAAAAGAAAGGTTACCATCCCATGTCAGAGTGTGTTTGCATGATGTCGGGTTGTTCATATCATTGTGAAGCCTCCATTGTTGCGTGCGAGAAGCTTTGATGCGATGCGTGTGTTGGTTGATCAAAGATATGTTGAAGCTTTGTCAATGATGATTATGAATATTGGCAGTACTTCGTTGTGCAAATGATGTGGATTCTTCTATCCTTTTTTGTGAGGAAAGAGGTTTTTTATATAGAAATTGTGATTTGAAATGGACGATCAGGATCATGTAGTAGAATATCTTGATCGACGGTCGAGAGATGTTGAGAGGATTTAGAAATGAATAATTTGTGCAAAATAGATTACATGATTAGTGTGTTTGAAGAAATGTTGTTGAGAAATTTTTGAAATTGATGAAATAGGCGGAGCAATTCATGAAATTGAAGAAATCAATTTGAGCCTTCAATGGGATTGAGAAAATTATGTAGAGAAAATTAAGAAAGTTGGTGAGGAAATCATGTTGAGAGCAATTTGCTCAAAGTTGGTGAGGATAATTCAATTAATTGATTTAATTAATTAATCCTTTTTTGGGGAGTTAAACGTGCAATCAAGTTTGAATTTTACAAACAAAGTTGCATTAGTTTGATTTGATTTTTGATGGTAAATTGAATAGTTTATTCAATTTATTCGAATTTGGAGGGAAAGTGAGTTAATTAAATTATTATGTTTTAATAATTCAATTGATTTAGGGGAATAAAGTGATTTAGTGATGTAATTAAATAATTGGTATTATTTAACTAATTAGGACGAATAACGTTAGATTAAGACTTTATTGAACAAATGCAATTTATTTAATTGGTTAAAATAGATGAAGAACGTGAATTAATTAAATAATGTAATATTATTCAATTAATAACAAAAATAGGGTTTTAGGAATTTATTAAATAAATGAGCTTTATTTTATTTGCCAAAAATGATGAAAAAGTGAATTAATTAAATAATGCCATATTATTCAATTAATAGGGGAAATTAGGGTTTTGGATGCAATTGATGTGAAATGCAGTGATGTTTGATGATAATGATGTCAATAATGTGAAAATGTCATTTAGGGTGTGCGATAGGTGTTAGGTCAATTTTACATGTCTACAAGATGATTTTGAGTTGAAACTAGAGTATGCCAGCTTGACGGAGAAAAGTATGTTTTGGGCATAATTGATGATAAATTCTAAGTGGGTGAAGTATGTTTTGAGCATAATTGATATAAATTTTATGATAATGAGTGGATGAAGTATGTTCCAAGTAGAATTGATGATAAATTCATGTGGTTGGACATGTCGCATATGATAACCAAAGAGGCAATTAGGGTTGTTACCATTTTGAGCTCCTCAAGACTTGTCTCAGTATTGAAGGTGATAAAGAATGAAGTGGTGATAAAGCTTACTAGATCCAATTTTGACAAGTATGCCCTAATAGTGAATGCCATTGAAGATCCAACAGTCAAATATGCTACAATGATGATTGGTTACAAGATATTTTACATAAATAAATATGCATGGCTTATCAAATAGTGAAAGAAGAAAATAAATTTGGTCTTTGTGAGATCCTGTGATTATAATTGTTGGAAAATTTGAAAAAGACTAAGGAGTCAAAATACCCTTTTCGGTATGGTACTCTTATCATTTTCTTAATGTTTCACTTTCGTAATGAGTTTCCCGAAGTGAAGAATGTTGTATGGAAAGATAATATTCCTATAGCTATTCAAATTAGAGATCATTTGATGATATTTCCTAGTAAAGAGTCTTGTGATTTAATGTTGTGGGGATTCTTTAAACCTTTTCAAGCTCGGATGCAAGAGAGAAAGGATTCCAAGTAAAGTTGTGGACAAGTATAAGAATGAATTAACATTTATGGTTATCAAATATTACTACTACTACATGGACGCAATTGAACCTAGAAGTGTTTGGGTTTTAGAGCTACCTTATGAGGTAGATGAATCTGAATGCATTGGTCTTGTAGAGATTGTCTTGAGTAAACCTAGAGATACAACAATCGAAAGGTTTGGTACTTATAAAGAGAAATCAAGTAAAGAGGACCTGGAAAAGAAAAATAAGGATCTTGAAGAAAAGGTTGAAAATATGAAAGCTGAGTTGGAAAAGGAGTTTGGTACCCCTATGGACCTTGCAAAGAAATCCAAAGGTACATATTCTCCCAAACATTCTCCACAAAGATCAAGAAGGTCAGGAAGGACCTCAACCTCCACACCTACTATTACAATGCCCTCTAGAACAAAATCAATAGATGGTTCTAAGAAGATAGATGCATGCAACCTTCTTGAGCAACAAAAGGATATAAAGAGAAGAAAGAAAGAAAAAACAAGAGTTAGGTATATCAATCTAGAAGAAGAAGAAGAGGAAGAGGAAGAACATCAATTGGTCCAAAAAAGGAAATCAAAATTCTTTCAGGAATAGACCAGTATAGAAAAGGGAAAGAAGAAAGAGGAGACCCCTTTGGTTTGTGAGCATAGTCCTATGAAGTTTGATACACTATTCATTGTTATAGAAAAGTTTGGAATCTTGAAGGATACAAGTGAAGTGTATCCAGAAGTTAATAATACAACTAAGGCAACAATAGAACATGCCATTTTCAAATACACGGTAAAATTTAATGTTGGCCTAGGTGAGATAAAGGATCAGTTGCCAGATGATTTAAATGGTGTATTGAGTGCAAGAAGACAAGAGGCAATTTCAGAAAATGCAAAGATGAAAACTTTTGTCTTGGAGAAGATTGGTTCCTCATTATCTCATGAGGAAGGAGCTAAGTTGTCTCAGTTGTGTGCCAAAAAATTCAATACAAAACAAAGAGTACATAATCTTATGAGAAAATACCAGGGTGATATAGAGAAGCTAAGGAGAGAAATATTGAAAAAGGTTAAAAATATTCTTAAGGAGTTGGGAGCCTCTCCAGGTGATGAAGATAAAATGTAGCAAGATACATCCCTCCCAAAAAGAAATGATCCAGTCAATGAGAAACATGAGCAAGACAATATGTTGACAGATAATACCCCTCTAGATGTGGAGATAACTACTGAGTAGAGAAAAGAAGATGAGGAAGGAGTCCCAAAGAAGATTGAAACTCAAAAGGAACAAACTATGCCTCCTATGGAAGTTGAGAAGATTATAGAAGAGTGTTCTAGTAGTGGAGAGAAGGAAAAGTATGATACACAAGAAAAAGGAAGCAAAAAAACAAGTTATGAATCTTTTGAACCCTTCGAAGATTCATTCAAAGATCTTTTGGATATGCAATTTGTAACAATCCCAATGTTTATCCCAAAGAATTTACCTATGTTTTAACACACATATGAATAACATACGCTTGCAATTTATAGCAATAAAATTTTTCTTTCCAATTTCAATAACAAGATGCACATTTGAAATAATCTCATTTCAAACTCCCATTGTATTTACAAAAGAAAACATTACAAATTCGCAAGTAATGATTTCATATTACATAATCCCATATAATGATAACATTTTCCAATTACAATTTCTCAATAAAGATAGAGATACATGAATACATACATAGCTTCCAAGAACTTTAATGAAACTGAGATACAAATGGTCTAGATGTCCTAGCTGACATACATCCTCAAATTTTAGTCACCAACTATATGAGGGAGAGCATCACTCAAGCACTTTTCCGCCAACCATAGACTTATTGCGACCCCTTGCACATCTACCTAACTTGAAAGATGGCCCTACCCTTCGATGAAGAGTTTGGTTTGGTAACCTCATAATATTAGCATCCCTAAGCATGGTGTTGTGTCCTACATAACTAGAGATACCATAAATTGGCTACAACCTACATGCATGACATTCCCTACCTAGTATGGAAACATGTCTCGCAGTGAATCAATAGTGTAAACCATGGCTACTTACACTACTTTGGCCAAAGTTTAATAAAATCATTCACTCAGAAGTGACATCGTATGTTCACCCACCCCTTAGATCGATTTGGTATTTGGCCATTCAGACTCTTTTTAATCATAATAGACATTCAACAAAAAGGGTGATAACAAAGTGTATAACTAGGTTACTCCCATCCATGGATTATCCTAATCCCAGGAACAACCAAGTTAACCACCCACGTATTCATAACATCACAAATAGATAATTTCAATATAACACTTCAAAGCAGTGACATTTCCCATACCTCATGATCCATAAAAGTATAATATCAACATTAAATGACTATATTTCAAAGTATAATCAACAATCATGTGATCAATCTGATCCTATAGGTTAGTCCCAACCTATGGCTTCAATAAAAAATTAATGCAACAATCGAGTGATCATAAATCATCATAAAACCTCTATTTCAATATGACTCAAATATTCACATGTTTACAATGTTCACTACATTCATATCCAAACTGGAGGACATTATCAACTTGAGAAGAGTTTGTGCTTTTGCACCTTTTAGTCCTCTCATATTACAACTATGGTTTGCCGGATCATAAGTTATCTTCTAGAATTCTGTGCATAGGAATAAACTCTTAGTCAGGAATAAGGAAATAGCATAATGAAAATATATGTTTATCGACCCTATTGTTGAATATTGATATAACAATCAAGTATACACCCTAACCCTAGGGAAAATACTTTTCTCCTACCTTCAAGGAGACATGAGTAATCAATCAAGTATAAACTATCAACATGGTTTGCATAACATCACAAACTATCAATGATGACATGTCTATCATGCTATCATTCTGTTGTATAACTAACCACATTATCCACAAAGGTTTACCTAGCATCATAAGCTAACAATTTCAAGATAGCACATCAATGTAATATCATTTTTCATACTACATGTAAGCATACATAAGGTCTATAACAACATAGGTATTATACTAATACTCTATGGTTACCTTGCTTAGTAAACATAAATATGTAATTTTCAACATAGTGGATAATATACATGAATCAACCAATAAGGTTTCACCAAATTACGAAATCATCAAAGTTTAGATAAATTCACCAAAATAAGAATCCATTAAAGTTCATGCAAGAAAGCTCGACATAACATATAATTCATCTTTTCTCAAACACTTACATTTGAATACAATTTTAACACAAAAAAATAAAAAAGTAAAATCATCATGCCTGGAATTATAGCTCCCATTGAAAATACTGCTCCCTAAGATTAAATCCATGGTCACACTTATTGCCCCTTTTATGTTCTTCCTATCTCCAATCCTAGCCTTCTCTCAAAGCTCTTATCAACTACAATTTCTCAAAATAATCTCTCTTTCCTCACTAACACACTCAACAACTTATTTGCACAAAAATCTACAGCAGTGAACTTCAAAAGAATGATAATTGAATGAATGACCAAAAGGCTAAGAGGTTGCCTCTATTTATACTAAAAACCGAGAATCTCAATGCTATAAACAAGCTCTCAAAATTGCCACCTTTCTCTACCTATTGCCACCATTCAACAACAAAACTAATTCCCCTCTAAATGCATCGACACAACCAACAAAAATGAAATGTGGTTGCTAAAACACTCAACTTGCAAACACATAAATAGTCCATATATTTCCATCTTCTCTAAAATGGATGGGTCACCTTTTTCAAGTGATAGCAATGGCTCTTTTTATCGAGTCAATTAGAGAAATGTTCAACTACAGGTTTCCTATTTGCAAAGTAAGTTGAATAGCTCATAAGCTTCAGCCAACTCTATTTTGACAAAGTATCTATGCTTATTTTAAGTTGTGTGTTGGTTTCATAGACTCCTATTTGCTTCAAACTATCATTATGGCATTGCATTATGTACTGTCTTTAGCTTGTTTGTTGCCTTTCATGTGGCATACTTTCCTTCCTTTATACTCAACAAAATCTACATTTAAGTGTTCTTATTGATGGCACATCAAATTGTCATTAAATTCCATTTAATGTATTACTATGGCGTAGCAGATTTAGACACCTACCTTTCTTTATGTGTGGAATATGTTATATGCGCCTTCATTTCTTATGCGCAACATATAATATATGTTGGGTATGCTGCGGCCAAACAAGTTTATCACCCCTTTATGCTGAGTGTAGCTTTCTTTGTTTCTTTGATATTTAAATGACTCTCCAACCTTTGGATAACACAAATTTTTGGTGCTTCATGGACTTTGCTAATTACCATTTCACTTTGCAAACAATACCTCATATGCCATGTGCTATACTTTATCCGCTTTTACTGTATTAGTAATGCATACATTGCATTATGTGCAACTTTTATATATACAAGGTTTTAAGCCATGGGTTTATATAAGTCTATACTCATTATTAAATGGTGCATATTCATATATGCATCAAGAGGTACTTATATCATTTCAAATACATATCATTTATAATATTTCAAATATATAACAATATATATATATATATGTTACAATGTTCCATATATATATATTAATAAATATATAAATATGTTTACTAAAACATTAATTGCCATTCTTATATATTAACCAATATATGCAAATATATATTTATTATATCACAATAAGCACAATACATATATATCCATGTATGAATATACGTAAGTATTTCTACCTACATATACACACACACATATGCTCATATGCACGAGTTATCCAATATATACATATATTTGATGTATGCACGTATTGATCAACATATAAACATAATTATACGAAGAAGAACATATACTCAAAACAAAAAATCTAGACACACAATTCAACCAAAGAAACAATCACGAAATCAAAGACCAAAACCAAAACCAAAACCAATCAAAGACAACCATACAATCTTTCTAATTTATCCAAGACTTCAACTAAGGGTTTACTTACCAAATATTGACTAACTCTGACTCAACTCGACCAAACTAGGATGTGAGTGTGTGATAGCTCAAATAGGAACATTAGGGGTTACCAGACCAAGCCCCTCTCTTAAGTGATACTCCCCCTCTCTTACCTAAGGGCTTGATCCTTTCCTGCATCCAACTTAGTGCATCACAAAGTTAGTTAGCTGATCACATGAAATCCATTTGCTTCATAAATCATTTGCATTATCAAAACATTAAAGTAATCATATCACAACATATATTTATTCATCATATTTTCCCTTAGATTACATAAAAAATAATCATACATTAAAAATCAATAACATCATATAATGCATATTTAAGTATTTCATTCACCCATTAAACATATTAAAGTCATGATTTACATTTAATATCATTTTTACTCATAAAGGTAAAAGTAACTTGGTAACTGAGAGACAGGGTGTAACACAGTTATAGTTCCAACCAGTGATGTCTGCACAACTGTTACAAATTCTCTCCTCTCCATAAGTTGTAGCTCGGTGATGTATTTCATGCCTCTGCAAGAAAGGAGATACTTCAAACTCACCAAAAGAGCATAGAGTTGGTTGATGAAGCTGTCAAGGTGTTACAAGAAGGCCTTCTCAGAGTATCCATTGATACTTCTTTATTAAGTGTACAATAGTTGAAATTATTGCTAGATTCTTTTAAGGAGTACCATGTTGGCTTGAAAGAGAAGATTGAAAGGGAAGCAACAAAGAAGTTGGATAATAAGAGGCTTGTTGATGCCTCAAATAAGTGCGCTATTACTCACACCAAGTTGCAAGGAAACTTAAAGGATGTTCAAAAGTGTTTGGACAAAGCCAAATAATTGTTTCAATTTTGTTTGAAATGGCCAATGTCTACAAAGAGCATATAGGATCAGATGGACTCAATTGAGTCTCAAATTACTGAGGCCTCTAGTGTGTATGCTGTAGTGAATGATGGGGATGGAGCAACTAGAGTGATAATTGAAAATCTACATGGTTAAATTATTTTTATTGCAATAAAAAAAAGAGAAAATCATAATGCAATACTGTCAACTCTGAGATATGGTAAGTGTAAGACTTACTTCTTTAACTAGAGTTTTGGCCAATGCGGAGAAGGTTGTGCAAAAGAAAACAGTTTCTAGTTCTCAAGAAGAAGGAGAAGACCTCTATATGCAGTTTGAAAACTAGAGTTACATGTTGGCTTTTTCCAAGAAGGATTGGGAGGCACACCTTGCAAAATTAAAGGCATCATATTAGGATATATTACCCTCATCTAGTTAAAGTGTATACTTCTTTTTGAATTGTATAAATAATTTTTGATATCAATTAGTAGATGGCGTTGCAATATAGTTTTATCTTTTTGGTGATGGATAGCATTGGTAGGGGGAGCTTGTTAGTGTGAATGGGGTTATTTCCTAACTAGTTCCTAGTGAGGACCTATTCACATCATTAATAAGTTTACTTAGGAGTTAGTTTACTAGGTGGCATTCTAGAAACTAGTATTAATGGGGCCATGTCTCATTAATTAACATGTAGTGATCTAGGCATTTAATATTTCACTCATGCATTTAAAATTATGCATTAGGCATTTACTGTTTGCAACTAAGGTGGTTATCCAACCTCCTCTCACCTTGCCTATATAAGCAAGGCTCTTGTACATTTGTAAATCATCTCAATGCATTCTAGATCATCATTTTATCATATTGACTTCTTGCTCATGGTGCATCACTTTCTTGTTCATGTGGATGGTATTCTTCTTGGTTGATCCATTGAAGACTACAACTTCAAGTGGGTTATTATTGATTCATATTCCCAACATAGTATTAGAGCTTAGGCCATAGGAGATCCATATCATATTCATGAAGTTGAATTGAGGAGACTATTACAGGTTGAAGGGTTTGCATAAAGGGCTAGTTGACTTCATTCGGGGAGCAACTGATTTCTAAAGCAAATTGGGTCAAATTTGACCCTACCATTGCGATCAAAAGGTCCAAAAACCCTAGGAACGCCTACCCATTCGATGAAATTTGACATTGTCATCTGGGGGCCATCAGAGGTTTTTGTAGCTATATTATAGGGGGCATCCGTATGGATCGTACAGTTGCAAAGGAAAAAAATTTCCCCCCCTTGTTGCATAAAAAAATTTCATTTGGTTGGCATCATCATTCATCATTTGCAAGTTAAATTTTTTTTTGAGCTACTATAGTTCTGATATAGTTTGGAAAAATATATTATTGGGGTTGATTTAATATTTGGTCAGAATATTATATTTTTTGGGGTTTGAATATTTATTTTTTGCAGGCATATTTAAAATTGGTGGTCGAATTATTTATTTACATGTCAGCATTCATATTTTAATTAAAAGCTGGTTTGAAAAATTTACATTGGCAATATTTATTTGAGATTTAATTTCCCAAAGGAAATATTAAATCTTTGAAATCCTCTGTGTTAAATCAATCTATAGCTATTATTACTAGTGGCTACATATTTTTTTTTGGTAGAGTCTGCAGGTTTTGTATTGGTCCGAGCATACATTCATGTTAGCCCCGTTGCATCATCCATCAGCTACTTGATTTTTTCTTACACCGTTGGCTATCCTTTTGTCATCCATCAGTTCTTATCCACCATCCACCAAAGTCTCTTCACCAAAGATTTAGAGCCCAGTTGGTGGTCATATCTACAACCAGGTGCTCTACCCGATTGGAGCGATGCTGCCCCGATCCTGCCAACTCTCAGCCCCACCGCCATCGGCCCTGGTGGCACATTTATTTTGTCAATCAGACTATCCCACGATCATATTATTGCCCAGGGGCTGATTTTTTTTTCCTTGGGTGCATGGTTTTTGCACCCGTTTAGCCTGCACCCCTAATAGGGCAGTTTTTTTTTCAACAGAGCATAACTTTTTGCTAGGATATTGGATTTTTGCAAACAAGATATCACCAAAAAGTTGGTTTTGTGTACTTCGCAGCCATGTAGAGTATTTTTCCAAATTTTTCTATGGATATGAATTATAGCCAATTGAAGTCAATGCTTCCATTTGGACTCCCGAGCTCGTATATTTTCACCGGTTTGTCAGATTTTGGAGATTATAGTGGCATTGCAAAGATGATTCATAGTTCTATCATTCTGTCCATCCAATTTTTCTAGATTCAACTCTAGGTACATTCAATTATTTTTTTGCAATTTGAGGCATTTGATTGATATCTTGAACATACTGCAATTTAGAGAAGGTTTGTTTGCATTGGGAGGCTTCATTTTCAGTGGCACATTATATATTGGGGGTTTCACAATATTTCTATCAGATATATTTTCCCCTTGGTAGTTTTTTGTTTTGGAACACATGGAAGAATTAGGATTTGAGATTCTTACTCCTTGCAATTATCACACATGGAAGGTGAAGATGCATAGGCTACTTTGGTCTAAGGGATTATGGTCTACCTTGGTTGAGGAACAACCAGAGTTCATTAGAGAATATGAGAAGTTTTCTCATCGGAAAAAAATGTGATGAGGCGATGGGCTTGATTGCATTGCATGTTTTTGACTCTTTGTTCTTCCACATTGAGGAGTGTACAACACCTAAATAGGTATGGTACAAATATAAGGATCTCTTTGGTTATGTAAGTGATGCTAGAGCATTGCAATTATAAGATGAGTTGGAATCTCTTTCCACTGATCTATTCCCTACAATTGAAGACTATTTGGTGAAGTTCAAGTCTTTACACACTTAGTTAGTAGGGTGTGGGAAGGATAAAACTAATAAGGAGTGAATATTCTTGATCTTGTCTAAGTTGAAGGGTGCATTTTCCTATTTTTCTACTTTTGTCTATTCCACTATGGATGGGTTAGGTGATAATTTTTTCATGCCATCTTTTGATGTCTTCTGTGAGAGATTGACTAGGGAGCAATCCAAGCTTAGTCAACATTATGTCACTTCCAAGTCTCATGCATTGCTCACCACACCACCTAAGGGGAAAGGGAAGAAAAAGGGTAAAGCTAAGTCAGGATCTAGTGAGACTTCCTCCAACTCTTCCAAAGAGGGTAAATCTAAGAAGGAGAAACCCACATGTACCTTTTGCGGGGGGATAGGGCATGGTGAATAGGTATGCTTTAAGAAGGATATTCATGAGTTGAAACAACTTCTCAAGGATCACAATATTTTAGTTCCTTCTTCATCTAGTTCACCTTCTTCTTCTACCACACAAGAGGAGACACCCCATAAAGAGGATAAAGGAACTACCTCTAGAGATTCCAGAGGCAAGGGTCATGCATTGATTGCTACATTTGTTGATAGATGAGAAGGATGGATTATTGATTTAGGAGCATCAATTCATGTTGCTAGCTCTTTTGATCACATTGTTCAGGGGACAGTTAGAGCACCTGAGTATGATACAATGCTGACTGCCAATGCTACTATGGTTCATGTACATGGTGTTGGAGCCTAAAATTTCTTGCAAATTCTAAGTATTTTATCAATTAAAATCCAAAATTCCCACTCTTATTTTCATAATAAATCACATTATCGCCATTCACAAAGTTCTTTTTACCCTTTATCGCGATACTGCTATCACATTAGCCACCCCTCATAACACCCATACCATACCTCTCTATTGCAGTTCATCCCCAAGCAGCTTGTGGTAGGATAGTGAGAGGAGCCACTACCATATACCACACCCTACACACTTTACCACTATACCTCGGGGGGTCAAGACATAGCCCATGGTAGAGCGGTACATTGAAGAAAGGTACTAAAGACACACCATAGTACTGCAAGGGAGTGAAAAATGACATGAGGTAGTGTGGTAACTAAGTCATTGGGTCATTTAAAACACACCAATCACATCAGTGAACATCAAAACATAAAATTGAGCTCGACACAAAGATTTGAATTGTGTGAATTTATGAGCCAAGAGTAAATATATCTTGGTGTTGAAATGCAAGAAACAAGTTGAGATTTTTCAGTCATAACAACTGAAACCAAGTTGCAGATGAGCTCAAATTGTGGGAGTAAAGGGAATTCTTCAAAGCGAGTTCTATCCCCGAGTAAGCTTTGCTCATCATTCTTTGTGAATCTCATAAAATGGCACCAAAGAAGATTGAAGTAGGAGGAGTACATTTGAATCCATCAAATACCTCATCAACCCATTAATCCTCAAAGATGACAATCAGTTAAAAGGTATAGATAAATGGAGAGAAGAATTTGATCAGATGATTCCTAAATGCTTGGCACATATACAAGATGAGGGGGAGATCAATCTCAACAAGTTCCATACTTTACTTGATGGGATCGTCATGCTGGACAGTGGATATACAAAGTTCGTGGTGGATGTCAGAAACCTCCTGGATAATAGATGGAAGATTCACCTTACAAACTTTGTAGCTACACATGAATTCAAATGGCCAAGCAAATTGACAATTAATAAGTGGCAAGAAAAATACTTGGGCTCTGAAGAAGATTGATTATGTACATCACGGAAAGGAAATATCTTGAACAGGTCTTTGATGACCATGGGTACTTCTATGGAGATTAACTGATCGGGTAGATGCGTTTAATTATCTCTTTAATTCATGTTTTAGTTATGTCTAACAAACTTTATGAAAAGGCATTATGAAACGTTGCAACTGGCTTGAAGCTTGTTTGCTTCCCTTATATATAAGGGAAGCCAAGGCCATCTTTAAGCATTAGTTTTTAATTAGAATTCCTGCCAAGACAATTACCGTTCTTCATGAATCAGTTGCATGCTCTAAATTTTGAAGAATCAATGAAATATCAATGAGTTTGATCCATCTGTGGTGTTTATTATTTGTTGACCAAAAATAATTGCTTGATTGTCTCCAGTAGTGCTATCTTATATTATCTGAATCTATTCCAAGTGAATATCTGAATTTAGTGGGCCTATTTCATGCTTGTGTGGTTTATTTATTTGAGTTTCTCAAGTAGGAATTAAAGTCATGTGGATATATCACAATAATTAAGTTAAGCTTCTAGATTATTGAAGAAGAATGAACAATTGAGTGCTATCATTCTGTCTCCATTGTGTTATTATTGGTTGTTCAATTAACGTATATCAAGTATATACCTTGTTGTCAGTGCATAACTGTGTGGTCTTATTCAATTGCCTCCTTCAAGAAAGGGTTAAAATAATTTTGGGTGAGTCACAATAGCCTAGTAATAAATCAGTGGATCAATAAGAAGAGTTTGATAGCCACATCCCTACATACTTGTACAAGATACAAGTTTTTCTTAGTGCCAAATAATTAAACTTTCTGCCATAGTAGTCCTACATTAAACTTCACTGACTCCATCACCCAACAAGGCATTGATCATATCAAGGCACTGATCATATTCATCCCATAATCCAAACCCATATCCATTACCTTAGGAAATATTCTATTTAACCACATTTGTTGACTGAACATATTCATTCATTTGCTTGATATTGCTTATACAATTTATACCAAATTTCCCTTTGGATATATCCCACTCATACTTGCCATTGTGGATAGATTGCCAAAGTAGGAAACACATCACCTAAATCTGCTCATCCATTTAGGTATACCCACCTAGGTCTGGCAGAGCCTGAAGAGAATAAGATTCAATTGCATTAATTGGTCTTGTTCGTTAGCCAAAAACATATCAAGATCTTGGCAACCTCTTATGGTTTCAAACCAACATTTTTGAGAACTAACACATGGCATGTGTGATATTGATTTGGGTTCAAGTCATATCCAAGATGAAGTTTACATTCTTGAGATGGCCCATAATCTTCTTTTAGTTTATCAGATCTCACAGGGAGGCAATATAGTTGAGTTCACATATGAGTCAGTTCTCATTCAGAATGATCTTGGAAAGCTCTTTGCTATAGGGTTGGTTGATCATCAATCAAGGGTATATATGTTCTCTCACTTCTATAATGATGATGATCCTTATGTTCCTAATTCCCTAAATTCTAGAGTGGTTGGTAGTTCACATGATGGAAATGGTGGTTGGTTGAACTTAGCTCTTCCTTATGTGGCTCCATCATCTCATTCAATGCAGTAGGACATATTTAGTTTTTCAAACTTGGGATTATAGGATGGCTTTATTTCAAGTATTGCAAAAGTGGCTACTTCTACAGGTTTGGAGGACATTCTTGAGGGGATATCTATGCTCTATACAAATTCTACTTTGGAGGGTAATCTTGAGTCTCCACATTCCATTGTTTCAACCTTGATTGGGGATCCTGATTTTGGTGATACTTCCTTGGAGGCACTTGATTCCTTTTTAGAGATTTCATATATGAGGCTTCTTCCCTCCCATTTCATCATGGAGTTGATGTTTCTTCAACATCTACCATTCAATTTGTTTCTTCCTAGAGGAAGATATGTGGTTTGTCATCATTGGATACTCTTTTGGCTTCAAACTCCTTTTAGTGGTTTTGAGGAAACTTCATTCAAGGGGGAAATATAGTCTCCATCTATTCCTTCAATGGAGGGATCATTATATTGTATTCTTGTGATGGATGTAGCTCCTGGGAGGTATTGATTTTGAGACCTCCACTTATCACTTCCATCACTTGTACATGATTTGCATTAGATTTTGCATTATATCTCTTTTTTGGAGAGGAGTTTTGTCCCATGAGGTTTTCTTCTTTTCTTCGTTTGTAAGAGATTGCATTTTCATTTGTACATGGGTACCTAACATGGCCTAGTAGTCGGGACCCATATTGAGTTTGCATCATTTGCATAATAACTACACTCCCAAGTTGCAATTATGGGAGGTGTTAGTGTGAATGGGGTTATTTCCTAACTAGTCCCTAGTGAGGACCTATTCACATCATTAATAAATTTACTTAGAGTTAGTTTCCTAGGTAGCATTCTAGAAACTAGTATTAATGGGGCCATGTCTCATTAATTAGCATGTAGTTATTTAGGCATTTACTATTTCCCTCATGCATTTAAAATTATGCATTAGGAATTTAATGTTTGCAACTAAAGTGGTTATCCAACCTCCTCTCACCTTTCCTATATAAGCAAGGCTCTTGTACATTTGTAAATCATATCAATCCATTCTAGATCATCATTTGATTATATTGTCTTCTTGCTCATGGTGCATCACTTTCTTGTTCATGTGGATGGTATTATTCTTGGTTGATCCATTGAAGACCGCAACTTCAAGTGGGTTATTGTTAATTCATGTTTCCAACAGAGCTATTATCATGTAGATAGATAAATAAGGGGATGAAATGCAAAATTACTACCCTTTGCCCTTGATATCAAAGGGGGAGTGAAGCAAAGAACTGTGTTGTCATCAATGAAAAAGTCAGAGATTGTTGGCAACATGATCATGATGATGTATGGTATTGTCATTGATGGCTACCCATTGTAGAAGTGACGGTTCATCAATTTGTATATAGTCTAAAGCAGACCAAGTGTTTTTGGGAAGTTGGCTAAGTGTTTGATTGAGATAGTGATGTAACAGAGCATCGGTTGTGTGGTTCGTGTTGCTCTACACTGCAATTTATCATCATGCTATTTTGAGGTGATAATGGTACATGTTGAAGGATTCTATATGCAAAGTTTTAGGGTTTTATGTCTTTCATAGTAGAAGATATTGATGACACAGTATTGGGCTAAGTAGAGACATAGTTATAGTTGTAGAGTTTGTGTTGGAATACTATGTATTCCATTACAGATGATCATTATGTTGTGCAGATTTTAGGAAGTGCTTGAAGATATCAGATGTGTGTGCACTTTGCATGTCAAGTGGTTTGGTGGTTCACGTGTCAAGTTTTGGGATGAATAGTTGGTTCATTCAATTTTTGCTTCACTAGTTTTGTTATGTGGTATTGACCTAAGAGTTTTGGGTCGTGCAAAACTAAATTTTGTATGGAGAAAAATCATAGGAGTATCTATAGGTCATGCCGACTTATCTTGGTGAAGAACATGCTTCAATTACTTTCACAAGGTATGTATGATGGAGTTTTGATCTGACAGGTTATGGTATCACACGTTTCATCTAATTAGGCTGACCTAATTGATGATATGATTGTTTGCAGAATACATACATACATATAGATACATATACATGTATATACATATACATGTATATACATATACATATACATATACACACACATATATATATATATATATATACATACATATATACATACATATATACATACATACATACATACATACATACATACATACATACATACATATATATATAAGGTCAATTCAATGTGTGTAGTATGATATGAGAGAGGTGTGTAGTGAAGTGAAAAATGTGATAGTGCCGATCTTGTGATAGTGAGGAATGAAGTGTGTTAAGTCAGTTTTTTGAGCTAACTAGAATTGTATCTTCAACATATAGCAGATGCATTGTAAGTAGTTCAAATTATGGTAGTGAGCCATCCTTTTGTATATCTTTGGTAATTCTGGAAGAAGTATCTTCCTTGGGTAGTGAGCCCTCCTATTTTTTGGATAGTGAGTCCTCTGGGTAGTGAGCCTCCTATAATCTATTGTAATTGGTTATGATATATTATGAGCTAATCCTCACCATGGTTTTTCCCTTTCAAGGGTTTTTCACGTAAATCTGGTGTTTTTGTGTTGAGTATTGTGGTGCATGCTTTAATTGTTCCTTTCCTTTTTCTGAAAATTTAATGAGATGCTTTATAATGTAATTTTCAGTTAATGAATTTTAGGGAATACTAATTCACCCCCCTCTCAATATTTCAAGTGTTCGACACTTTTAATAAATTTTGAAGAACATTAGCATAAGACTTAGATAGTCTTGTGAAAATTCTATTGCACCCCATGGATTTCTTTTCAATAGGAACAAAAACCACGTTCCTACCGCTTTATTTATTTTAGTCTTGTGAAAATTCTATTGCACCCTGTGGATTTCTTTTAAGTAGGAACAAAAACCACGTTCCTATCGCTTTATTTATTTTAGTCTCTCTAGAAACTGACATGGCTAACCAATTATCAAGTTGGGAGGACAAGGAGGGATGCTCATACTACATTACGGTCTGCTAGTATTCTCTCAATGCAGCTCACAGATGGGAAAAACAAGGGTATTTCATCAAGATAATTTTTCTCTCAATGCCAACAATAGGTTTCCAACAAACACACATTGAAAATCAAAATATGGTAGGGTGTAGGAGATTTGAGAGAACAAGGATTGATATCGAGCAATGAAATTAGTTGTCTTTTCATGAGTTCCTTGCTTACAATGAATGAAATCAGTGAAAGTGATCTTCAGTTCGATGTCTGCCTACAACTGTTGTAAGAATTGATGGGCTCAATCATTGGCTAGTTTTCATTTTATTATTTTATGCTCATTATTTCTTCTGCTAAGTTTCAAAGGCATTACCAAGACCTTACATACTATTTATATGCCTTTTATTCACTTTTAAGCAATTTTAAGTATGTGGAAATGAAAATATGTTATGTTGATATATATCTGTATGAATGCATGAATGTCTATGAAATTAAGTATGATTCTATATTTAATTTATAATTGTTAATAATGCAGATGCCTTAGGAATAAGACTAACACCTTGTAGCCAGAAGTATTGTCAACCAGTAGCAACAGGTTTCTCAGCCCATAGCATAAGGACTACGAATGGTTGCAAATAAGAAGTCAAACGGCCAAGGCGTGACACCTTCAAAAGGAAACAAAGGTGATCATTTATTGATCAACCGCAAGTCATCACATTACACTCTTTCTTGTCAAATAAGACAGCTAGGAGAAGGAGTCTACTCTCACCAGGACTAATTTATGACAAGACTATTCTCAAGAACACGTCTCTGTTAAAGCAATTAAAATGTGGGGCATAGAATTCTATTTCCCATTGTTACTCAGTAGTTGCAGTAATAGAATGTGTGTTATTGAATAAAAGATCTTCAACAGATTCCTGTTGGATTTTATGTAAGAGTTGAGTGTTAGAACGTAATAAAGGAAATTCATTTAATATCATGATTTTCAGAGTAAGTGAGTGTTTGAAAAAAATTGTGGAAAAAACAACTCAAGCAAGGGCCACTTGAGGTACTACTAACTCACTTCAATCTCCATTGTTAGATTAGATAATGCATTGTTGAATTTAGTTAGTAGTTTCCAGCTATATGCATGTTTTTTAATTCATGAATTAAATTTTATAGTTTTGAATTAAATTTTGTAGCTTCATGTTTAGTTTCATACTCCGAAGGAATTAGCTAGGTTAGGACAACATTTTTAATAGTTGACAATTATCGTATTAAGAATTAGGCACTCGTAGCATAAGTAACAATTTATATTCATTTCCCCTTATTCTATGAATTAGCAATTTACTTCACTTTCCAACTTTTATCGTCTTTTGTACATGTGTATTCGCCTATACTCCACTAATGTAGGATGTGTCTAGAATCTATGAATGCATATATTTTTCCAGCACTGTATAAAGTTTACAACTCCCCATTTGATAATTAAATGCAACCCTCTTGTGAAAGATTAACTATTCAATTAGGGATTCTTAGGTTCGCTTAGTTGTGTATATACCTAGTAGCACCAAGTTAATTAGACATTAGAGAGGATCTATATTTTTGAAGTCATTGTTGGGGATGGTGCTAAGTTCAAGATTCTCTTGTGTATTTTCAATTCCTTTCAAGCTTTCATAGATTAGAAATTCTATTTTTAGCATTAGGGTAAATAGGTATTTTAGCCATTAACAACAACACGAGTTACTAACAATGTGCAAGAACTGCTAATCTAAAGAGTTACAATCATTGCATGTGGAGGTAGTGAGATGCTTTGGGAAGATTTCTCCCCTTAGTACAAGAAGCATTAGAAGATATTGATGTTCCCAAATGGAATACAATGAAGACAAAATTCTTGGAGAAATAAAAGGATTGTTGTAGAGGCATAGATAAAAAGAGGGATGACATCTTTCAAATGTCACAGAAAGAAGATGAGCCATTAGAATATTATGTTGAGAGGTTTCAGTTCCGCCTCAAGAAATCCCATCAAAAAAAACTTTTTGATGAATCCTTAAAATTGGTATTTTTAAGGGGAATTCATGAAGATTGTATAGATTTCCTCAATCTTATTGAAGCAGGGTACATTTGACAATTACCATTTGATGATATTTTTAAGGTGTGTAGAAATTACTCCAGATCCTTCATCAAGAAGACTAGGGGAGACATGAACTCTTCTCTCAAAAAAAAATCCACTAGAGTCTCAAGGGTAGAGTTGAGAAATCTACTATCAAACATGAAGGAGGAAATCATTGGAAACTTGGCTACCCAACTGGATACCCTCCGTATCAAAAAGTAGCAAGAATAAGTAGAGACAACCCTCATAGAATTCTGCCCACACTATCGTCGAAAGAAGATTAGTTGGAAGTGCAAGAAGCTAGCCAATATTTGAAGTCAAGCAAGGGAAGCCAAAATTTCATGCCTTGAAAGATGAGGAAGGTCAAGTGTTTTACATCACTCAATGTAAACCATGACATCCAAGACAAGGTATGCCCCAAGATCCCTTGACCTGTAATATATCATTTCCAAGTAATAATGCAAACTTCCCATATTAGAACCCTCAATCCTAGACCAATGTGCAAAACTCACAATGGCCAATGCCCAAAGCATCCAATCGAACTCAACAACAATGGGTCATATGGTCACCATAGAATTAATAGGGACCAAATTATAATTCCTAGTGGCCACCCCAACAAAACCAATGGCCACCACAATTGCAAAGAAGTCAATAGTGGAAAAATCTAAATCTAAATTACCAGTAACCACAACAACCCTTGTAACCAATTGTAGACACATAAAAATGACCTAGGCCTGCAAGCTTCATTTTTCATCTTTCGTCCTAGCATAATTATGACATCTTAATTATGTCCTTGGTCCACATTCGACTATTAATTAAATAATTCATTATTATTTAATTAATTCATGTCTATTGTATTCTTCATGATTATTAAATAAATAAATTATATTTATTTATTCAATACGTCACTATGGGTCTATTATCTTTCTTTTTTTTCTTTTTTTTTTAGTAGACTGCAGGAATCGGGTAGCACGACCCCCTATAAACGCAGTGCGCCTCGTAAACTTTTTAACGTGACCGGCAGCGCTGGCGCGACATGCCCTCTGGTACCACGGGGGTGGGGGAGACTGGACCTCGTGACCAACCTCCTGCAACATGAAAGATTTAGCCAACCGAGCTAGGGCCCCAACCCCTGGGTCTATTATCTTCTTACAATTAAATAAATTTCTTAATTTATTTAATTACCTTTATTCATTTATGTCTTCTCGATTATTAAATAAATGAATTTTATTTATTTATTTAATATGTCACTAATTCTCATAATTAAATGGATTTATTAATTTATTTAATTATTGGTCATATTCTCTAAATTAAATAATTATCTTTAATTATTTAATTGCTTAAATTAACATGTCCCTCATTTTAAATAAATAAATTATTTAAAATGATCCCACATTATTAACTATCACAACATTTTAGTAAATAATCTGAAAATCGATTATTTATTGTCACACAAAATCCATATTTTGAATTAATTTAATTTAAAATGGTAATCTTCTTCCAAAAATCAACTAATTGAGCAAATTCTTGATTTTTCAAATCTGCTTTTCAGTTCAACCTTTATCCTCTTGATTTTTTGAATCTTACAAATCAAGCAGTCTTTATCTTCTTGATTTTCAAAAATCTTTATCTTTTTGGCTAATTATCACATTTAATCTCGACTGTCGATTTGATTTTCTCAAATGACATCTCGACCACTCATTTAATGATTTTTCCCTAACCTTGATCAGGTATTGTCACATGAATTCTCGTCCACTAATTTTAGGCTTTGTCAGCTTTCAATCTCCTTCGTCCATCCAAAATTGCATTTTCTATAAAATGCCAATTTTGCTCACATTCTCTGGACCACTTCATTAATATAAACATTGATGCTTAGAATTTAATTTGCATTTAGCTTATTTAATTTGATTATTTTTTTATAATCATAGTCATTTATCATAGGCATTTAGTCATCAAATCCTTCAAAACTTGCATAGGGCTTGGTCACAATCATTTGCTCATACACACAAATCTGAGGGCAACAATCATACGCTGCAAGCTAGAAGGTGCTATGGAGGTGAATCATGGAAGCTTCGAGGAATAACTAGTATAATCTTTCTTGTTTTAAGCTTTCTTTGTATTCCATATTTTCTTTGGGTTTTAATAAAATCTGCTAACCTTATTTGTAAATAACCCATTGTTACATTGGTGAACTCGACACATTTTATTTTTCTATTTTCTGTATGGTTTTTTATTAATTTTTTTTTTGTAGGTATAGGTACGAAACGATGCATTCACAATTTTTCGAGTTGCATCTGATGCGTCGTGATGCATTCAAAATTTAAAATGCCGCAATCGATCTGATGAGCCACAATCACAGTCGGGAAAGTTGCATTTGACATACCGAGCCGCATTTGAAGATTAAATCGACACATTTTCCTGTTAAACCAGAATGCGAGACCGCGACACAATCACTCTGCTATGACGCATTTTCCTGGTAACATTTTTTTTTTCTACATTTTGATTTTCTGATTTTTATTTTGACATTCTAGTTTTCTTCTACATTCTACCTAGCATAGCAGTCTTTCGTGTTACTAATCTTTGTTTGCAATGTGTGGTGGTTACATTTCGTGGGCCCAAGACTAGTTGATAAAACTTCTAACTTATCTTTTGCAGGTTCGAGTGTCCAAGATTCATTTCAAAACATTGTGCTTGTTCTTTTTAGAATAGATAACATTTCTTTTGGTGCATTTAAAATGAACATGTTTTCAATTTTGTCTTATTGTGTTTGAAAGTGGTAGGTGAGTATGCTCTCACCCTATGCAAACTAGGTGATCAGAAAGCCAGACCCACTTTGTCCTTGTGTAACCTTGATGCAATAACCGAAGTATCCTCTCCCCTTGCACAATCGTGCAATGTTGGGTGTAAGAGAAACAATTATTGCCTCCAGAAATTGGGCCTTCCAGGGGATTTCATCACCTCTAGGCAACTCAAACCGGCAACGGAGCTAAAGCCAAGCTACCCCCGATTGGTATATAAATGTGAATCTTAAGGGAAAACCTAAGATTACGAGTGCGAATGTGTCATATGGACCAAGTAGTACTCCCCAAAACCCTATTGAGCTTAACCTCTTTAGGCTGGAGTGCCTCCTAAATAGAGCTTAATCTTGTGCCCCATGTATGGCCACTCGAACAGGGGTCCTGAATTAAACACCATTGTTTAGTAGCCAAAAACCTTCTATTTTCTAGCGCAACACCGGTCGGTGTGAAGGAATCCACATCTTCGCAGTCTATAGTAGAGGTGATCAATCTGCCATGGGAGTTTCATGGGGGTTGGAAGCTTGGTTGGCCTGAGAAGAGAGTGCACAATAAGGGGGAGCCCATGCAACCAAGCTTCTAAATTCACACGCTACTGATATGTGGCTGGGGAAACCCACGTGGAATCTAGTGAATACTGTCTTGGCTTAACCATAGGATTGTACTTGTTCTCTTTTGTGTTTGATTACTTTCAAAATATTGTGCTTGCCAAGTGTTTGCTGGTTACTGAAACAAAACAAAAAACACTCGAACATCTCGAAACAAACTATCAAACTTTAAACAATTTAGGTTTTTGACCACAAACATCAGAAATTCAACTTTTTACATTCTGCAACGCATTTGTTAAAACACAATCACTCTGTCAAACCGCATTTTCCAGATTTTGCAATGCATCTGCTTTGTTCAAACGCATCTGCTGATCCAAGCACCACATTTTCCTGTCTTGAGATGCATTTTCCATCTGTAAAGCCACATCTACCAAACTGAATCACATTTGACATTTGTAAAGCCACATTTGCACAACTACACCACATTTTCCATTTCTGGAGCCGCATTTGATTTTTGCAACACATTTGCTTCCTATAATGATGCAATCACCTGACAGAAAACCAAACATTGTCCCAGACCAAAATTTGAGTCTAGATACTTTACCCTACTGCCAAACATCTTTTTCAAAAAGTCTCTATCAGAAACTAGAACTGAAATTACTCAAAATTCTCGTCATTTGCATTCACTAGCTTGCATCTCGTCCATAGGTTTAAATTTCCAAATTTTTAGTTGCATTCCCTAGGCGTCATAATCATTAGTCCTATAATAAATTTGTCCTTAGGCGTCATCTTGGAAAACTTTTGATTAGGCCAACTCATCACACTTTGTAAAACCATTGTTTCAAAACTAGGTTATCTTGGGACATAGTCATTATTCCTCTTTTCAGTCATTGTCCTTTTTGTGGGAACCTCCAACTCAATAGTCTAGTTTGGAAGGCTCACTCGTCATTTGGAACTTGTCACTTAGTCCCCTTAGCAAGTCTTTTTGATAACCAAAATTGAAACATAAGTCAAGCATAGAGTGGTTAAGCAAAACATTTCTCCAAATATTGTCCAAACTTATACTTTGCATTGTCCATCTCTAGTCCTCATTTTGAACCTAGACTTTGCATTAATCATTTTAGTCCTTAGTCAACATTATCATCTTATTCCTCATTTGGCACTTTGACCTTGACAACCTTGGCATCTTTCCTTCATCATTTACTTAGGAAAATGACATCATCACCTTGCATTGTCATCTTTTATTTCAAAATAACAAAAAAAAAAAAATTAGTGTCATAACTTGTCATTCTAGTCTTCATTTTACATTCGTCACTTCCTTTAGACAACATTATTACATTGTCATCCCTTATTATCAAAAATCCAAAAAAATAGTCTTGCATTTTCATCCTTTTATCACAAAAAAATCCAAAAACATAGGCTAACATCATCCTTGCATTTAGTTGTCATTCTCATCACTCTCATTTGAGCAATTTCCTTTTATGGTGGAAACTAGACTCCAAATAAAGAAAAGACAAATGGAAAACTTTGGACAAGATTCCAATTCCAACATTATCAATCACACGTATGACCCAAATTGGACTTTTGACAACCCATTCAATGACACAAATACTCAACCTCTCATCACCATACCATCCTCATCAAACAACCCCTTTGAACCATTCTTACGTAAGGATGAATATGGAAAAATACTTGAGGAAAACCTAGAAGTAGCAGCACAAGATCCAGAAGTGGCCTACTTCGTAGAACAAATGGTCTTATATGACAGAGACAAATATTTGGCCATACTTTTAAGTCAAGGAGCTAAATTACCTCATGGGTTCAACATTAATACTTTGAGACCGACATCTCCTGATCATAACGTCAACAATACACATAACATGCCCAATAGTGGTCAACCTCCAAACACCACAAGCAATACCTTTTTTGATGCTACCTTGCAAAATGTCACAACTACCATGAGTGCTACCTCCAACATTCCAAACAATTCCAATTCAATAAACGCTACATCCATTGGAGGAACACAATCCATCACATTGCCCACAATATCCACTATATCATTTCAATTGGCTCGAGCCACCTTTGGGTCCTCGACAATGTGGGAAAGTTATTCCAATCCTCTCTTTACCACTACGGTAAATGCCATGGGGGCATCATCAAGCCATACAAATCCTCCATTGACGACTACCTCTAGTACCATGAATACATCTTCATCAAATCCCCCCATTGGTACCTCACATAATCCTTTGAGAGGAAGAAATGGCATATCTTTATTCAAGGACCACAACAAAATGTTAACACGTCAACACAACTTAATGCCATCACCTCCCAAGGCCAAAATATGAACATTCCCCTTGTACAATTCCAACAATTTGGACAAGGCAATCAAAACACACAACCTATGGCATCATTCACACATCAAAATATTCATGGTCGCCTTATTCCCAAAATATCGACCCAAATGGCTGGGGGACACATTCTGACATATTCATCCCATATTCATACCCACCAACATGTCCCCAATCCAAAATTTCAATACCAACAACACACAAATCAGAACACATCATACATGTCACAACAACATATCCCTCAACAACACACTAACATCCACTCACAAAAAATGGGGAACCATGGTGTACCAATCAATCCAATGTATGGGGCCACAGATGACCCTATAATCGATGCCTTGCAAGCAAAGTTGACAGGTCTAGAGAAGACCATAGAAAACATACAAATATCTGACAAGAAATCAGAAGTGTCATATGATTTATCCATATATCCCTTTGACATGAACTTATACATGCCACCATTTCCGCCAGGATATGTGTCACCTAATTTTACCAAATACAGAGGAGGAAAGACAAACCCTATTAAACATGTCTGAGAATTCATAACCAACTATATGGGCGTCGCATATGAACCAACATACTTGATGAGACTTTTTTCTAAAAGTCTTGTAGGTCCTGCCCTTGAATGGTTCTCCACTCAAAAGGATATCCAAACATGGGATGAAATTAAATGCAAATTCATAAAAAATTACTCGTACAACATTGACATGGACACCTCTATTACTAGCTTATGCAATCTCACACAAGAGGACGTTGGTGAAACATTCATCCCATTCTTCCAAAAATGGAGAAGTCTAGCTAGTCGTTGTCACATCGACATACCTTAAAAGGAAAAGGTTGACATATTCGTTCAAACACTTCTAGGCCCCTTGAAATATGGATTGCAAGTGCATTGTTGCATAACCTTCACAAACCTAGTCGAAAAGGGTGTCCACGTTGAGAAAGCTCTTATAGCAAAAGGAGAGCTAAAATATGGTCCTAAAAACACAAATGTAAATCTTCCCGCTGACAAAAATAAGCACTGGGTCAAAAATAAACATGTTACCAATGACGGTGTTGTCGATGCCAAGGCTGTCAACACTATGGGTCCTGTACTGGCTCTAAAATGGGTTCAACTGCAAAAAAAACCAACAACGATACCAACACCCCCTACCAATGTCACTCCTAACAACCAAAATGGTCTAAACAGTCAAAATCAAGGACAATTTCGCCAAACAAGACAATTCCCAAAAAGACGAACATACTCTGCTTTGGGAGAACCAATTGAGGATGTCCTTAAGAAGCTCCTCCAAAACAGTCTCATAACACTTGAAGAACCTAAACCGTATGACCCAGGGTAGTTTAAACCATCATGGTGGGATGATAATGATTTATGTGAGTACCACCAGGCTAAAGGACATAAGACATCATCTTGTCGACAACTCATAAATATTGTGCAAGACTTTATTGAAATCCGAGTAATTGAATTGGGTGGGCCACAATTTCCATCAAATTCCAACCATACCATTCATAAGAACCCATTGCAAGACCATGGTTCTAATAACACTTCCACTTGAGGGCCTAAGACAAATAATAATCAAGCCAATTACGCCTGCGCCAAGCATGACTATTCCAGTGGACCTACTATAAACAATATCCAAACTAATAATGAGTGTGTCAATACCATCACGGTCAAAAGAGCACCTCAATGCAACGCCATTACTCGAAGTGGCAAGATCACCATAGTTGGTCCGCCTCCTGCTAGGCAACCTAAGATCACCATACCTGGTCCATCTCCTAAATAATCACAACTTGGCTCATCTGCAAAGCAGTGGCAACCCAAGAGTTAGTTTAATCTTATCGACCAATTAGGTAAAACCCCTGCGTAGATTTCCATACTTGAGTTGCTTCGCATTTCTCCCATGCATAAGGCTATACTAGATAAATCCTTGCAAGAGTCATCCGTCCCTAAGGATATTGATGTCAACCAATTTGAGACCATGGTGGGATACCTCACTACACCTCACCACGTCACCTTTTCTAATCAGGATTTTTTGTCACCTAAGACCAACCATAATGATGCACTACATATTGAAACTTTCATCCATAAGCACAAGGTCAGAAGAGTTTTGGTAAATGGTGGAGCAGGATTGAACATATGCTCCTTAAAACTGGTTAAGGCTCTAGGATTTTCTGATGCATGCATAGACCCTACAAAGAGCATAGTCATAAAAGCATATGATGATGAGGAACGTTCTTCTAGAGGCGTTATTTATCTTCCTATCAGAGTGGGACCAGTCATTGTGGATATAACTTGCCAGGTTCTGGATCTAGAATTACCTACCAACATCTTGCTTGGTCTCCCATGGATTCATGCCTTAAAGGTCGTCCCCTCCACATATCACCAATGCTTGAAATTCCCATTTGACGGCACATAAATCACCATATATGGAGACCCTGACCCTTTTCAATATTGTACCAATTTAAGGGGTATTTCCGAAAACTGAGTGCCCATCAACTGAGAAGCTCCTAGCTCTTCTACTCCCAAATACATTGACCCATCCACACTGGCATCATCTTCCACGTCCACTTTGTCCACTTCTTCGACTACGCCACCATCTCCCACACTTCCTAAGGCTGAGCCCACTGTCAAGATCTAGGACCTAGGCTGTGGAGAATTCAAACTGCATATGGCGTATAGCATCATGACAATACCCAAGTCACCAAAGATCTATGGTAGACCATGTTTTAGAATGGAACCCAAGGAAACTTTCAAAGTTCCACGAAAAATAGTTTTTATCAAATGGGGAGACATGAGCAATGAGGACATTGTCGATATTACAAGATGGCTCTATAAAGAAATGACCGACCTCCCCCCATTACCAGTTAAGAAATATGCAAAGGGATATGACATGATGAAGGCTATGGGCTATGATGGAACTAGTGGCCTAGGCAGACATAAAACTAGACAAAGAGAGCCCATAGAATCTTTCAAAATACCAAAGTATCTTGGATTAGGGTATGCATTGCCCAAAAATGACGACCGATGTACCAATGGACTTTTGAGTGAGTGCGTGCATGCTTTGGAAAGTGTCGAGACTATCAAGGAATCCCTTACCAAAACTGACTCCCAAGAGTGGGAATTTGGCTCCCAACGATCCTTAAGTGACTATTGCCTCGATGATTTGTTCATTGAAACTGGGGAGCTTACCTCTGAACAAATTTTTTGGAAAACATTTAAAATTGATCAGGCACCAAATATTCATAGTCCCATTTACCTCCCCCATGAAATACAACTCCCACCATCTGAAATCCATAACCATTAGTCGAATCAATCTGAATTGACAGATAACATTGATACCCACGACTCTGAGTCCTTCACCCCTTATTTTGACAACAAATATGAAATAAGTGAAGGGGAATATTGGATCGAGTTTGATGTAGAATTGGATGATGACAACTTCATCTTCAATGTCTCTGAATCCGTCTGCATGCTTACTGTATCCTCCCCTCAATTCACCAACACTAACGATGGCATTTCCCTAGTCTATCCACAATTAATCGATTGTGACCAAGAAGGCCCGCCAGTCCTAGATACCTTTCAAAATGATGAGGCCATCACAGAGGTTATGGGATTACATGAGGGAATACCCAATGGTGATCACAAGGATGGATTCACCATTGACCTAGATTGTGCAGCTTGCTTCGGGGAGACTGCTCTATCCTCCAGTCGCAAAATTAAAATAAGAATAAAGCAAAAAATGAAATGTCTTTAGGTGAAAACCGAAAGGCACCTTCTGACGACAAAAAAGTAAAATCAAAGGACGTATCTGTGGGTGAAAACCTCTTTGAGGCACCCAAAGATGGAGGACTGGACTTTCTCCCCGTAACTCAAGAGAAATCAGCTATGCTCATAGAGGACACAATAGAAGACAACATATCAACCACATAAGATCCAAAAATGCTCCTCTTTGTGGCATCCTTGACTGAAGAAGAGAAATTGGAATTTCATAAATTCTTTGCTGATTGTAAAATCAACTTCGCATGGTCCTATGCGAACATGCCTGTACTAGACCTAGAACTAGTTCTGCACCATTTACCATTATTTCCAAATGCCAAACTGGTTAAACAAAAGCTACAAAAAATGCATCCTCAGGTCGCTCTATTAGTTAAGGTTGAGTTGAAGAAACTTTTAGATGTTGGGTTCATACGGTCTATCGATTATGCTGAATGGATATCTAACCTTGTGCCAGTAACAAAGCCAAATGGAATGATTCGCGTCTACATAGATTTCAGAGACTTAAACAAAGCATGCCCAAAAGATGACTTTCCATTGCCAAATATAGATATCATAGTTGACCTCATAGTAGGATACGAGATGTTGTCCCTCATGGACAATTTTTCAGGCTACAATCAAATTCCTATTGCCCCGAAAGACCAACATAAAACAACATTCACTTGCCCGTGGGGTACACACTACTAGAATGTCAGGCCATTTGGTCTTAAAAATGTAGGCACCATGTATCAAAGGGCTATGACCACAATCTTTCATGACATGATGCATAAGATAATGGAAGATTATGTGGATGACCTTTTGGATAAATTAGTAACAAGAAAAGATCATCTGAAGGTGTTAGACACAATTTTCAAGAGATTGCAAGAATATAAAGTCTGACTAAATCCTAAGAAATGTGTCTTTGGCATAAAATCTGGAAATTTTTTGGGATACATAGTTTCTCGAAGAGGCATTGAGGTCGATCCAACAAAAGTAAAAGCCATCATGGACATGCCTCCTCCCAGAGGAATTAGTGAACTCAGAACCTTACAAGGCAGGGTGAAATCTATCCAATGCTTCATAGCACAATTGGCTGACAAGTGTCAACCATTCCAATATCTTTTGTGCAAAGGAATCCCTTTTGTGTGGACAAATAAATGTCAAGAGGCCTTTAAAAAAATAAAAGACTACCTACTCTCACCGCCAGTCCTTATGCCTCCCATTCAAGGCAAACCTTTGATATTATACATCTCAACAACTTCGGCACTGGGGGCATTGCTGACACAGAACGACCATGATGAGAAAGAAAGGGCCATATATTATATCAATAGGACATTGGTCGGGTATGAACTGAATTACACTTCAATTGAATGTGCTTGTCTAGCAGTGGTCTTTTCAGCTTAGAAACTAAGACATTATATGTTGAGCCTTTAGACACAGTTGGTAGCAAAGATTGACCCCCTCAAATATCTATTAAGTTGGGTAGCATTAACAGGACATTTAGAAAAATGGGTAATGATCTTGAGCGAATATGATATTCAATATGTAGAAAGAAAGGAAATAAAGGGACAAGTCATAGTAGACCAATTGGCAGACACACCTATACAAAGTGATCACCCTTTAGTGGCAAATTTCCCATATGAGTCAATATTCCATACAAAACCTAAGTCACCTTGGAGATTCTACTTTGATGGATCACATACTAATCATGGCTCGGGGGCAGGAATACTATTTATCACCCCTCAAGGAGATTCCATTCCTAAATCCTTCTGGATAGCTTTCCCATGCACAAACAATGTGGCATAATACGAGGCACTAGTCACAAGACTTAGAATGGCAATAAAATGGAAAATCAAAGCACTACACGTCTATGGGGATTCTCAGTTAGTCATCAACCAAGTTAATGATGACTACGACACTAAGGATGAGAACTAATTCCCTACAAATGAATGGTTGACAGTTTTTAGACATATTTTCACACGGTGACTTTTGAGAAAGTTCTGAGAGTGTAGAACAAGGTAGAAGATGCCATGGCTACAATAGGCTCTCTCCTCGACATTCCAAGCAATATTCCTTAGTTGGAATTCCTAATAGAACAATTGTTGGTCCCTGCCTATGACATTTCAAAATCAGAAATGGTCTGCGAGCTTGTTGGTCCTGATTCTCCCTGGTACCAAGACATTCATGACTACCTTAAGTCCCAAACCCTCCCCCCTAATCTGTACAATAACCAGAGGAATTCGTTTATCCAAAAAGCCGCAAGATATGCCATCATTAGTGACACCCTTTACCATTGTAGTTTTGACGACACCCTCCTTAGATGTCTCGACACCAATGAAACATGCACAACCTTATGCGAAGTACATGAGGGTATATGCAAGTCTCATTCAAGTGGTCCTACTCTGGCCAAGAAGATAACAAGACTTGGGTACTATTGGCCAACCATCGAGAAAGATGCACTAGAATACGTCAGGACTTGTCACCAATGTCAGATTCAAAATGATTTGATTCATGCTCCAGCGCAAGAACTTCGACCGATCACTTCTCCTTGGCCCTTCGCATAATGGGGACTCAACCTCATGGGAAAGATCCATCCTACCTTATCCAATGGCCACAAATTTATCATCACCGCCACTGAGTATTTTACGAAGTGGATCGAAGCCATCCCCCTGACATACATAACCGACAAACAAATCTCCAAATTCATTCTTAACTATATCATTTGCTAGTATGGCCTTCTACAATCCATCATCACTGATAATGGAGGTCCATTTAAAAACCAAGATGTTCATGAGTTATGTGAGCAATTTCATATCCAACATCATTTTTCCTCTCTGTATTACCCGCAAGGAAACGGTCAAGCCGAGGCATCAAATAAAACCATTGTTAAAATTCTGAAAAAGACTATCAATGATGTTGGTCGTGATTGGAATATTCAACTAAACCTTGCACTGTGGGCTTATCGCACCAGCATTCATACACCCACAGGAGCCACTCCATTTGCCCTGGTCTTTGGAGTTGAGGCCATCTTTCCCATTGAGGTTGAAATTCCTTCTTTATGAGTCTCCCTAAAAGGTCAAACTGATGACGAGGAGTACAAACAATCGCGCCTACATGAGCTGGAGATGCTAGAGGAAAGAAGGCATAATTCCCTGAATCATCTGTAGGAATATTAGAACCATCTTTGTCGTAGTTACAACAAGAGAGTCATGGTTAGGAAGTTTAACATTGGTGACTTAGTCCTTATGCAGAATCCTACGAAGCAGGCAGACAGAGAAAAACCTAGAAAATTTGAACCAAATTGGCTAGGTCCCTATGTCATCATATCATTTTTTGGTTCTAGAGCATATTAGTTGGCTACTCCAAATGGTGAACAATTGAATGAGCCTATCAATAGTCTACATCTTCGGAAGTTCTCTGCATAGCATCAGAAAGTCGAGTCGAAAACCTTAAAATACAAAAAAAATTAAAAAGTGATAAAAAAAATTGTTGCGCGTCTTGGCGGCACCAAAAAAATGATGAAAAAATGACAAAATTGGTAAAGAAAAATATTTTTTCCAACAGTGAAAACCTAGAAAACAGGCACTTTGGATAAGTACCATGGTGAAAACTTGGCAAACAGGTGCCATGCGTAGTCAATCATTCCTCTGCCATCTACTGTCACTTTATTTGTCTTCATCAATGATGAGGCACATTTTCCATCACCACCACGACACTTGACATGACATCATACCCTACCTCTCATGGTTGACAAACGATTGACATCAAGTCCTACGTACCATCCATTTGGCATCACATGTATATCCCTTTCATGTCCTTTAAAATTGGCTAAGTCTTGGACTTGACTAGGGGAAAAAATTTTATCATGTGATTGCAGTGGGTATCATGCATGGTCTAGGAAATTGTAAAAGTCCTGAAAAAAGAAAAAACATCACAAAAAGTCCTGAAAAAAGAAAAAACATTGCAAAAAGTCCTAAAAAAAGACAAAAACATCGCAAAAAGTCTTGAAAAAGACAAAAACATCACAAAAAGTCCTAAAAAAAGAAGAAAACATTATAAAATGTCCTGAAAAAAGACCTAAAAATTGAAAAACATCCTGAAGAAACCCCAACAAACGTCAAACTATCTCAAGAACGCAAAGCAAAGTCATTTTACCATTGAAATTCCATCATGTCAATCAATCAATCTTTGTCATTTGTCCGAACTATGTTGTCTCTGTGCATTTTCTACATAGGCAAGACTCATTTTCGAGTCCCCGAGACATTAGGTTAGTCCTTTTAGGTTTGTCAAAATGAAATCATGACAAAATATTTGGTCATCAAGACAAAGTCATTGGTCGTGTCGAACTATGAGGTCTCTTAGTGTATGACGTAGGCAAGGCCATCTGTCGATGAGCCCCCAAGGTTGCACTAGGTCAGTCCATTAGGGTTCATGACATTATACTGGCACACATCAAAAAGTCTTCAAGTCAAACAAGTCATCTCAAAATAAGCAAATTACTGCAACCAAATTATGGCAACCATTTATTCAACATGACAATTACACCAACATGACAACATCGACATGTAGTCAACACAAGTCAAATTTGGTCAATACAAGTTACATTATCATAATCAGTCAAACTATCAACTCTCAGTATTCTTCAGATGTGTCCTTCTGAAGAATAGCCTCTGTCATTTATGCCTTAGGATGTGTCCTTCCTAGGCATCGTCATTGTCATCCGACATTTTTGAGGGATCCTCTTGACATTTAAGGATCACTCCTCTCGAAATTAGTATTCTCCAGATGTGTCCTTCTGAAGAACAATCTCTCTCATTTATGCCTTAGGATGTGTCCTTCCTAGGCATTGTCATTGTCATCCGACATTTTTGAGGGATCCTCTTGACATTTAAGGATCACTCCTCTCGACATCAATATTCTTTCAGATGTGCCCTTTTGAAGAACATACTTTGTCATCTGTGCCTTAGGATGTGTCCTTCCTAGGAATCATCACTATCACTATCACTAGCATTTTGAGGGATCCCTTTTGACATTTAGGGATCAATCCTCTCGATATCAACATTATTCAGGATGTGTCCTTCCTGAATTTGGCAATCTTCGACATTCATCATCTTGGCATTGTCAAAACCTTAACACCCTGGCATCTCGACATCATTAGACCTAACATCTTGACATTAATACACTCGGCATCCAGACACACTTGGAAAACACTTGGCACTTATCTTTTGGTTTTTCATCATGTTACTAGTTTTTCAGCGAGATCCTGACAACAGGATTTAGAGAAGCAACGATGTATCATGACGTTTGTCTTGTCTTTTGACACTCATGTTACTAGTTTCTCAGCGAGGTCCTGACTATGGGATTTAGAAAAACAACGACGTATCATGATCATGGTTTTAATTTGTCCTTTTCGCAATTATGTTGCTAGTTTCTCGAGGATGTCCTGGGAACATGATTTAGAGAAGCAACAATGTTTCATGACTTGTCCTTGTCTTTTTCTTCTTGTGGCTCGTTATGACAAAAAGATTGGGGAAAATGTGCCCTTAGTATGAGTCATGATCATCCTTTTCTGTGACTTCTTGTCTTATGTGACGGTATGACCTTGCACACCTTGATCTATGTCATATCATGGTGTTTGTTGGCCATTACAATAATTTGCCCAATGATGATTAAGAGTAATAAATATTAAAGTCCTATGGTAATGTTTTGAAGGATTTGGTCTAGGAACTAACATGCATCTCCTTTTGTCTTGTCATCTTCTCTCACCCATCTCATATAGGCATTTCATCCATATCATCATCCAGATCTTTTGCACTAATATTTCTTTGTCTCTTCATATTCTAGTCTTCTCGTCCATTTCATCCTAGCATAATTATGACATCTTAATTATGTCCTTGGTCCACATTCGACTATTAATTAAATAATTCATTATTATTTAATTAATTCTTGTCTATTGTATTCTTCATGATTATTAAATAAATAAATTATATTTATTTATTCAATATGTCACTAAGGGTCTATTACCTTCTTACAATTAAATAAATTTCTTAATTTATTTAATTACTTTTATTCATTTATGTCTTCTCAATTATTAAATAAATGAATTTTATTTATTTATTTAATATGTCACTAATTCTCATAATTAAATGGATTTATTAATTTATTTAATTATTGGTCATAGTCTCTAAATTAAATAATTATCTTTAATTATTTAATTGCTTAAATTAACATGTCCCTCATTTTGGGTTAAGATCAACTTTGATGGTGCTGCTAAAGGTAATCCGAGACCTGCTGGATGTGGGGGAGTGATTACAAATTCTAATGGTAGGCTCATCTCTGCTGTGGCACTACCTTTGGGAACCCAGACAAACCACTTTGCAGAGGCGGCGACTGCCTATCATAGTCTTGTTCTAGCTTAGAGAAGAGGGTATAGGAAGATTTGGTTGGAAGGTGATGCTTTGAACATTATTAATAATTTGAAGAATTTATCTCCTCCGTCTTGGACAATTGAGGCCTTGATCAAGGATTCCATTGAAATTATTAAATCCTTTGATAATGTTTATATTTCCCATATTTTGAAAGAGGGAAATAAGTTAGTTGATTTCTTCGCCAACTTTGGTGTTAGAGATAGTAAGGTTTGGGATTTAAATGACCCCATCCCTTGTGAGGCCACAACTATTGCTATAAATGAAAGTTAATTTATCCTTCAAGGTGTGCACGTCCTTGCTCACGTGGTGGAATATCATTAGGAAGGAGGGTATGGTTATGATTTTGAGGAAAGGCTGTCATATGGCGCAAAGTTAGAATTCATTATGGTATGTATGTCCTGTGGTTTCCTTCGCATCGATTGTGGGTGTTAGCCGCATAAGCTTCTAGAGTCTTTTGTTGGATTATTTGGTTCTGAGTGGTGTCTGCTGCTTCCTTTTGATTTTCCTGTTGAGTGCTTGGTCTCTATTTTCCATCGTCATGGGTGGGGACAAAAATCGTGTTGATCCCAAATCCTATGATACTGCAAAGCAAAGAAAGCAACTGTGGGCTATTTTAGAAAAGGATGGCCTAACTCCCTTCATGGAGAAACTACATGGCAATAATACTCAGGTTACTGAATTGGTTGAGAAAGGGTGGAAAGGGAGAACCCTAGACTTGGGTGGCATGGAAATTGTGGTGGATGAGGAGTTCATAGCCTAGATTATTGGCCTTGTGATTAAGGGTATGAAGGTGTATAGGGATAAGAAAGAGTCACTAGCCGTGATGTCTCTTTTCTTTAAGAAGAATGAGAGTGATGACCTAAAGCCTGCGAAGAGTGGTGGGTATGTGAGGAATCCCTTGAAGGCTCTCTAGCGAGATGTCAAAGAAATCATGAGGTATGTAACCCTGGAAGGAAGGTACACGACCATTAACAATTACCATTTTTTGTTGCTTAACCATTTTAGACACAAAAAATGGGTGTCATTTCCCTATTATTTGTTGGTGTCGATGGACTATGGGATTAAAGAGCATAGGAAGAATCCCAAAAACCCTGTCTTGCATGCGGGGTTGATTCTTTTGATATATGAACATGTTAAAGCTCATGATGTCTAGAAAACTATGGTTACTCCAAAGGCTAAAGCTAGGGAGGGTTATGAAACTGAGTCGGGTGAGGAAAGAGCTTCTAAGAAACCGAGGAAGAGGAGGCTTATGTTAAATAAAGATTCTAAGTCGGATAGGGATGATGATGTTGATTATGTCCCTGACTCGTATGCCTCTTTGGAGGAGGGCCCCATATCCCCTGTTTAGGGTAAATCTGGGAAAAGGAAATTGGATGAGGAAGCAGGTTATATGACCTGCAGTGATGATGTGGAGGTGACTATTCCTTCTAAGGGGGACAAAGAAAAAAATGATCTTTATGGGGAAGCTTCTTCTCCTCCCCCTACGTCTAGACTTGTGTAGGATCCTGAGGAGGGAAGTCAGAAGAGAAGGGTTTTGAATCTTGGTCAACATATGGAGAAGAATGCCCCTTTCTCTATGGTTGGTGGCTTCCATGGTGAGGATGTTTCGAGCACTGTCATTGGGTTGCCTAAGCAGAAGGTTAGAGTTATGGGTGGTGAACAAGCTACGGAAGCTAAAAAGCGAATGTTGAGAGGATTTAGAAGAGGATGGCTGCTACAGAGCAAATTGCCAATTCCATTCGTAGGATGAAGTCTCCTGTCACTGCTGGTAAAGGTAAGGATGCTTCTGAGGATAAGGTCCATGAGAGTTCTTTTGAAGAGGATGTTGTTGTGGGAAATCACATTGAAAACTTTGATAGGGAGGATCTTTCCGATGTGTTGGGTTCGGCCTGTGATAGTGCTAATGTGCTTTTAAAACTTTTTAAATGGTTCTTTCATGAGATCAATAGGACTAATGTTCATATTAGAAGCATTGCTTTCAAGGCTAAGGACCCTTTGATCCAAAGCCAAATTGATAATTTAATGGATGGTCTCAATACTATTGCTAATACTGTGGTGGAGGAAACCATCAATCTGAAACAAAGTATGGAGGCAAGAATGTTATCCCTTGAGGAGAAAATTGAAAAAATTTGGAATGTGGTTATGAAGAGTGGAGAAGCTCCTAAAGTCTTGACTAGGTTAGACTCTGTGATGGCTTTCTCCCCTAATAAGAGAAAGGAAATTTTGTCTGCTGATGTTATGGTTATTGAGGGTAAGCTGACTAGGGAGGATTATGTTGCTGCTAAGGGTGCTGCTAAAGGTTTTGTTTTGAGTTGTGAGGTAAAAACTGGTGGGCCTAGGGTTAGGATTAGAAATAGACTAAAAAATTAGGCTGGGGCCTCGGGTATGGAGGTTTCTGATACTGGGGTTAAGGGACAGAAGCTTGCTACTAGTGAGATGGAAGCTGTTGAAATTTTGAACAATATGTAGTGGTGTGTGCCATTTTTTGGCCGCTTTTTGGCTAGTGGTTTCTTGTCTTTGGGTTGATGGTTGTTTAATTTTGTTTCCTTTTTGCTTCAGCTGTTCCATTTTGTAAATGGTTTTGGGCCTCTTCAAAACCCATTTTTTTACGTCTAATCAAAACATGTCCCTCATTTTAAATAAATAAATTATTTAAAATGATCCCACATTATTAACTGTCACTTCATTTTAGTAAATAATCTGAAAATCTATTATTTATTGTCACACAAAATCCATATTTTGAATTAATTTAATTCAAAATGGTAATCTTCTTCCAAAAATCAACTAATTGAGAAAATTCTTGATTTTTCAATTCTACTTTTCAGTTCAACCTTTATCCTCTTGATTTTTCGAATCTTACAAATCAAGCAGTCTTTATCTTCTTGATTTTCAAAAATCTTTATCTTTTTGGCTAATTATCACATTTATTCTCAACTGCCGATTTGATTTTATCAAATGACATCTCGACCACTCATTTAATGATTTTTCCCTAACCCTAATTAGGGATTGTCACATGAAATCTCATCCACTGATTTTAGGCTTTGTTAGCTTTCAATCTCATCCGTCCGTCCAAAATTGCATTTTTTATAAAATGCCAATTTTGCTCACATTCTCGGGACCACTTCATTAATATAGACATTCATGCTTAGAATTTAATTTGCATTTAGCTTATTTAATTTAATTATTTTTTCATAAGCATAGTCATTTGTCATAGGTATTTAGTCATCAAATCCTTCAAAACTTGCATAGGGCTTGGTCACAATCATTTGCTCATACACACAAATCTAAGGGCAACAATCATATGCTGCAAGCTAGAAGGTGCTATGGAGGTGAATCATGGAAGCTTCGAGGAATAACTGGTATAATCTTTCTTGTTTTAAGCTTTCTTTGTATTCCATAGTTTCTTTGGGTTTTAATATAATCTGCTAACCTTATCTGAAAATAACCCATTGTTACACCAACCATAATTCCAAATCCAACAATGGTTGCACTAACACCACTAAGATCACCTCAATTTATAGTACAATCTATCTAACCCAAATAATAAGCCTATCCAAGAGGCTTATGCTAATGAAACCATCCAATACCATACTTATGGGGTTGAGGTGAGTGATGTCCACCTTAGATAAGGAATAATGCTAGCCGGGCCTTCATCTCGTCACAACACAAAGTTGACTAATGAGGAACTCCCAACAGAAACTATGGAAAAACAACCTAGGGAACTTGAATCAAATTAGGTCAACCCAAAAAACATAAGTGTAGAACCTCCATTCCCTAAGAGATCGAAAATACAAAAACATCATTCACAAGTTGAATCTAATCTATTGGGACATCTCAAAGATGCTTGCATTAAGAGACCCCTCATCCAAAGTGCTAATTTATACCAAAATAGTGAGAGAGTTATGCCTCAAAAATCCAGGCAAGAAACATAAGGACCCTCAAACTATGCATGTTTTAGGATAACTTGTAGATATTATGTTAGGAAGCATAGTTTTTCCCAAGTATGCAGACCTTGGGAGCCTTATTGTGGATGTCAAAATCAATGACACTCTCATAAAGAATAGCTCAATTGACTTTGGAGCAATCGTTACTGTAATGAAAAAGGAAACCATGAAGTTATTGCAACTAATGGAGCTCAGACCTACCTACTATGTTACAGTTAGTAGATAGGTCTATAGTAAAACTTAAGGGAATTATAGAAGACTTGGTTATAACATTAGACTCATGGGAATACCCTGTAAAATTTATGGTGTTATAGCCCAATGAAAATATTTTAGGATATCCCCTCATCCTAGGGAGACATTGGTTGGCTATTGAAAATTCCTTCATAGGTTGCAAGTCTGGTAACATTATCATTTCCAATGGAAATATAACCAAGAAACTAGTCCTTTATCAACTTGCCTAGCCATATGTAGACTTGGAGAAAACTGTATGGATTTCCCTAGATGAGGATGACAAATACTCATTAAAAACATTAATGACTATTGAACGAAGTCCTATATTGGAAATCAACGATGAAGATAAATTGCTTGCAAACATCATGCAAAATAATTATGGTAGGGACCTACAATAATATGATTGTTTAACATGCTTGCAAGACCCTCTGCATAACATAATCCTTGCCAATACATCTGAGTCTATTTCTTAAAATTTTCATACCTTATTGCCACATAACTGCATTCCTAATATGGTAGGTCTTGAAATTTCATCTATTAAAGCATAACCTTCACTTTAGAGATTACACCGAGGAAGAAATTAAATGCAAATAGTCAATTGACTGCTACACAATAATCTTCACTATTGAATGTGATGCAAGCACACACAACTATATTTGCATGGGATCACCATGATATGAAATGAATAGACCCAAACCTATGCATGGACCTGAATTTACATCAATGATGGCTACAAATAGATTAGACAACCTTAAAGAAGAAAGAACCCAGTTGTCTGTGACATAGTTAAGGAAGAATTACAAAATTTGGTGGATGCAAGATTCATTTGTACAATCTCTGACAGTCGATGGGTGTCTCCATTATTAATTTAATCTAAGAATGGAGGGAAATGGAGAGTGTGTCTTGATTACCGTGAGTTGAATGTAGCAACTATAAGAGACCACTTTCCCTTTCCATTCATTGATCAAGTGATATATTCATTAGCAAGAAAGCAATATTTTTCCTTCTTGGATGGGTCTAGTGGATACAACCAAATTAAGGTAGCTCCAGAAGACCAAGACAAGACAACCTTTACATGCCTTTGGGGTAAATATGCTTACTCTATCTTGCCATTTGGGCTATGCAATGCACCTGCCACCTTCCAAAGGGAAACACTGAGTATATTCTCATATTTTTCTCATGATTCCATGAAAGTTTAAATGGATTACTTTATAACATATGGGAATATCCATGAAGAATCACTTGCTAATTTAGAGAAGGTACTACAAATATGTCAAGATCACCACCTATCCCTAAGTAATGAGAAATGCTTCATGATGATGACTAAGGGAGTAGTCTTGGGACACTTTGTGTCCAATAAGAGAATCCAAGTAGACCCAAATAAAATAGAGGTAATATCAATATAGCTTGTACCTCAAAAAAAAAGAATGTTAGAATCTCCCTTGGCCATGCTACCTACTACAGGAGATTCATACAATATTTTAGTAAGATTGCAACACCACTCTTTGTCTTGTTGTCTAAAGATGTAGAGTTTGATTGGACACCTACTTGTAAACATTCCTTTCAAGATCCTAAAGCAACACTTACAAAGACCCTAGTATTAAGAGGACCAAATTGGAAATTTCCTTTTCATATCCACACTGATGCTTTTTATTTTTCAATTGGAGCTATGTTAGGACAAAAAGAAGGGAAACTAGAGTATGTCATATATTATATCAATAATAACCGTCGAGGAGTAGAGCTTAACTACACAATTACTGAGAAGGTGATGTTAGCAGTAGCCTATGCAATCAAAAAAATTAGAAACTACATCATAGGGTATTATGTATTCATTCACATATACCATACATCAATCAGGTACTTGATGAAAAAACCAGTAGTTGGAGGCAAAATTGTGAGATGGTTGTTGATACTTCAGGAGTTTGATATTACCATTATAGACAAACAAGGAAAAGCTAATGTAGTATCATATTTTTCTCTCCAGATTGCCAACAAATTCAAAAGAGGATATTGCAGATGATCATTTCTAGATGAGCACTTATGTTCTCCATCTCTATATACACCTTGGTGTGTAGAAATAGCTAATTATCTAGTTGTAGGGAAAACACCACCACATCTCCCACCAAGGGAGAAAAGACATTTAGTTAAAAAAAAATTTCCTTATTCATGGGTGGATAATATTTATTTTACTCAGAGCCTAATAATATAATTAGAAGGTGCATCAGAGAAGATGAAGTCTATGATACTCTCAAGGCATGTCATGATGAACCTTGTGAAGGGTATTTTGTAACAAAGAGGATGACTCTTAAAATTTTGACTATTGGCTATTATTGGATAACACTTCATAAAGATGTAGTCAAATACACAAGGAGTTGTGATAGATGTTAGAGGATGGGACGACCTACAAAAATAGATGAAATGCCACTACAACCACAACTAGTCATAGCACCATTTGATAAATGGGGGATATATATTTTTCCTATATCTCCATCATCTAACAAAAAGGAATATATACAGGTTTGTATTGACTATCTTGCAAAATGGGTGGAGGTCAAACCCTTGCAATTTGCAAGGGATGGAAATGTTGCCAAATTTCTCTATGAGGATACCTTTACAAGAAATGGTATTCTTAGAGAAATAATGACAAACCAAGGGCCAAAATTTACCTCCTGAGACATGATCACCAAGTTAGTGTAGGAATATGAGATCAAACATAAAAATTCTACACCTTATCACCCTCAAGAAAATGGTCAAGTGGAAGTGATTAATAGGGAAATAAAAAAATTCTTACAAAAACAATGGAAATACACATGAAGGATTAGGAAGCTAGGTTACCTAAAGTAGTTTGGGTATATGAGACAACTTGGAAAACAACAATAGGCTTCACATCATATGAATTGGTGTATAGAAAAAAGACAGCCCTTCCCATAGAATTTGAATACAAAACTCTAAGGAGCATAATACAATTGGGCATGAATATATCTGAGGGACAAAAGGAGAGGTTGCATAACCTCAATGCACTGGATGAGATACATATGGAAGCAATACACCACACTGAGATTGTGTAGAAACAAAGGATGCAATGCAACGATCATTTTATCAAAACCAATCAGTTTAATAACTTGGTGATTGAGCAATAATTTATGATTCAAGGTATAAGGATTACAAAGGAAAATTGTAAACTAGATGGCTTGGGCCATATGAAATACAAATAGTTTTTCCCAATGGAGTAGTTCAATTACAAACTATTGATGATGCAAGGTTTTCATTGTTAGTTAATGGCCATCGGTTGAAACTTTATAAGAGGCCATTGCAGAAGGATGATTTCCTACTGTCTTTAAAACATCAATTTGAACTAAAAGTACAAAATTCATCAACAATAACAAGTTGTTATCAAAAATATCAGCAAATGAGCTACTCATCTTGCCTCTTATTGTTTCATAGGTATAATCTTCAAAACATAAATCAAATGCACACACATGCACAGGTGAAACACAAAAGTCTTCATTTTATGATGGACACCAACACTCATAAGACCTGCAACATCATGCCTAGAGGCATAGTGTTCAAAAGGGACCTATTTCATTCATCAACCCATATAACTTGTACAACCATCCTTTCACCTCATGCCCATAGCATCCATCATTCACTTTCATTACATGCAGATTCACTTTTTTGTCACACGTAGAAATCAAATCACCTTTTTGCATCATTCATACCATGCAATAACTTTCACCTTTCCCATAACATACTTTGTGTAGACTTTCATTCATCACTTTAAATTCATTACCATGTGTTCTTATCATGTTAAATTACACTTCAAATCACGACTACCCATAGTTCATATCCATCACTTCATACATGTTCAAATTGATGTTGTAAAGACAATACTCTTCACTTTAACTCTCATAATTAACAATGAATCTTAATAATTTTGTAAATATTTATCATTTGTGCATGCATTTCAACTTCACATTTAAATTTCCACTACTTATTATTTATCACTCTGCCCATTCTGCACCTGTTAGTTGAGGACACTTAGCATCTTTAGTTGGGGGAGGGGTATTCAAGGGTCATAATCCTTATTTATTTCCAATTTATTTCCATTTAATTTTCTGCCATTGTTAAGAAAAATGAAGAGTTCAAAAGAGAAGAGGTTTCTAGTGCAGAATTGGGTGATACAATAGAATTGGATGATTCAATAGAACAAAGTAGAATAGAACTAGTGAAAGTGATTGCAGTTGAGGTGTTACAATGGGAGGTGACATATTGAGCAGAGAGCCAACAACCATAATTTACTACTAGAGGATAAGCAATGTGTTCTTATCTTCTAGTAGACAAGGTAGTTGGATTACTTCCTCACACTCACAAAATTCAACGAACTCATGACCCAACTTTTTTCCAACACCTTGCAAAATGATGAGGCAAGTGTTATAGGTTTAAGAGTGGACACATTAGAGGATGCTATTGTAGAAGTATAATGTCTTCCAAGGAGTGAAGAGTTTCCAATAAGGGAAAACACAATCATAGCCATAAATGAGTTCTCCTTATTAGGTGAGAATTTAGACTCCTCCTCTCAAGGTACAAAACATTTATATTTACCTTGCCTTTGGGCCTCTGTAGCCTCACATATTATTAGGTATTTAACTTGTGATGAGAGACAATCACTATTATACACAATGCATTTTAAGTTGCTTAGCCATTTACGCCATCAAAGGCAAGTAAATGTTCTAAATTTTCTTTATAATTTTTTGAAGAGAATGTCCTCATAATACAAGAAGAAAATAAATTAGTTAGCTTTGTCACATTTATGTCTAGTTACTTTACTGGTTAAGAGAAGTCTTAGGGTTCAATTTCTTAATGTATCTTAGTAAGATTTTTTGAATTTTAACAACATCAATAACATTATTCCAATGCATAATGAAGAAGATAGGGATCAAAAATAGGAAGCAAAAGAAACTATTGTGGCTGCAACCAAGGGAGAAATATCCTCTAGTTCTCCTATTACAACATCTACCTGTAGCACAGAGGAACCTAAAGACTAGGGACTGTAGGAAATACAACTTGCAGCCTCTATTGAGCAACCCATAATTGAAGAAGATCTGAAAGCCCCAACTTCCATTAAGATCCCACCAAAAGAAAAGAAAAGAAAAAGTGGGGCTTCTACCTTTGCACCTATGAAGGGGTATAAGAGGGCCACACAATCAAGAAGGTGATCACATCGCCTGAGGAAGAAGGGGCCCATGAAAGGAAAAGATAAAAAGCAAAAGGAAGATGTTGTGATGATTGAAACAAACATAGATTCAGAGGGAAAAATCCCTAGTGATGATACAAGAACACCAATTATACAACCCTTGTATTTTACTAGTACTTTTGACTCAAATTCAAAAGTCATTTTTGTTGCTAAAAAGAAGAGGAGAAGATCTCCAAAGAACCCTATTTCAGAAGGGCTTATGTGTTCAAAAGAGGTAGGAGAACAGTAGTTGTTGAAGAAAGAAGAATTATTTTTGGAAGCAAGGAACACAAATAAAGGTAGAGAAGGGGGAATTGGAAGGGATTTAGGATGGATCTCCAAGGATTATGTCACATGCTACATATATTGTAGTGGATATACTGGAATTAGTGAGAAAATTTTCCAAGTGGATGTAGGATGATAGAGCAAGGTTTGCATGTGAAAGGATAATTGGATGGCATGAGGCAGTTAAAGATGTTGTAAGAGGGAGATGAGATAAATTAAGGCTTGGATTGTATATATAACTCTTGTATGTGATGTTCATTTCCTTATCAATATAAAAAGGAGGATGGATGAAGTGGATAGGATGGGGGATACACGATAGGAAGGATAGGTAGATAAGAGGGGAATGATGGGTAGATAAGATGGAATAAATTTACCCCCAAGTGTAAGGTTCTAGAAGATGGGGGATTTGCACATGACACTTTTTTCTAGGTTCTCATCATGGTACTTTCCCAAGATGACACAAAAAGTGGTCTTCACCACTAGACAAACTATTTTCTCTTTACATTTTTATTTGTCTATTTTTTAATTTGTAAATAAAGATGTTGTAAATCAATTCATAACAAGAATTTATGAATCATATCATCACAATCTATCATTTACTTCCTTTGATAGAATAGAATTATTCTTTCATAGTTGATCTCTCTTGTACTTTCATGAAATGCCTAGATCTTGGGTGGATATAATCTTCGACCAAATCTTGTATGGTATAGAGTATTCTATACCAACTCTTACATGGTATAAAAGCTTGTGGGATTGCTTCTTGTTAGTCTTTATTGAGAGATCTAGGTTGAAAATCTTGGTGGATCTTAAAAATTTGAGTATGCTCTTCTCTTGCAATGAGTGATGATCTGGAGAATTAGAAAAAATTAAAAGAAATACAAGATTTGGGGTTTCCTCTTTGTGACTTTGTATTGCAGGTTTATTTTGGAGTTTTTTGATGCAAATTTGAGCTCACCATTGATTTCATAGGGTCCAATAAAGTCATTTTTTCCTTTTATTTTGTCTAAAGAAAACATCTAACACAAAATATTTGAAGAGGGAGGTTCGTTGTCATATCCAACAAGGAACCGTCATTTTAAAGCATTTTGGGTCAAATATGACCCTACCATTATGCTCAAAAGGCCCAAAAACCATATTTTCAAATATAATACTTCATTTTTGGTGTCAAAATTTTTTTGGTGATTTTTTAATTTTTGGTAGATTATCCTTAAATTTGACATGTCCAAATAGCCCTCATCAAATATTATGTTAAATTTGATGGCCAAATGAGTGTTATAATTACTAGCTTAAATTTGACAATCAAATGATCATCATTTGTGAGTGTGTTAAATTTGATGGCCAAATGTCCATCAACAGGTCACTCCAATCTGCCCCCCCTCTTCATCAGTGGTTTTGAATTTGTAGTCCAATTTGAAACAGCCATAACTTAGTCATATGACCTTTTTTCAAGGTTTTATTTTTTTATTTGGGGAAACATTTCATGCTCTTTGTAGTGCAACAATTGGTTTTTGATTTTAGTGCTTGGGTTTTCCATAAATTATAGATTATCATAGGTGTTGTTCAACCATTCTCCTTTTGGGAACTTTAGGGGCTTTGTTCTTGCTCCTACAATAATTTTTTTGGGTGATTTTTTAAAAGTGCATAATTTTTCATGTACTTTGCAGTGGTGGGATCATATTGATCCTATTTTATGTAAAAAAAATACTTTGAGCTTGTGGCCAAATTTGGCATTTGTAAGCACTAAGATCAAGTCCACTTTATTGTTTTTGTCAAGTGGAACTTGCAAATGCACTAATTATAAAGTACCAAAATCATATATTATTGAGGGGTTTCTTGTTTGAGTAATTTGAGGGGGGTAATTTTGCAATGGTTGATTGATTTCTTTTGCTTGTTGTGTGTTCTTGCAATGGGGAAATCTTAAATTGAACTCCTAACTCCATATAATTATGCTTCACAGATAAAATTAGTATGTAATTATCTCATGGGAAAGGGTTGTGTTGGATATTTAAAGGAAACCATTCCTCAACCTTCTTATGCTAAAGAATTGGAAAAATAGGAGCTTGATCATGAGAAAAAACTTGGATGCATATGTCCATTAGTCTCATTTGATTTATAATTTTATGTTGAATCATGCAAAACACCTAAAGAGGGCGCTTGGGAATCTTTTGAGAAATTATATGGTAACATTGATAAGATTAAAGGATATATTGATAATGATTTAATGAATCTTGATCCTAAACTTTTTGGTCACATTCAAGACTAAATCTCCAAGATCAAACAACTAAGAACACGGTAGAAAGATTTCAATATTGATAAAGAAGATTTAGAATTAATTTTGAATGTGTTATCCAAGTTTGGTCTTGAGTATTCAAAGTTTGTTTCTAGCTTTCATAGCCATCGAATTTCAATGGGCGCATCATATGTTAATCCTTAGCTTGATGACTTTGTAAATCTCATAATCCAAGGGGAAGTGAAGTTAATTCATATGGGTCCAATCAAGCCTTCTAAGTCACAAACATTGTTGGCAAGTGAGTCAAAGGTACAAAAATCATAAGAGAATCTTGATAAGAAACAAAAGAAGAAATAATAAGCCACATAAAGAATTTGAATCATTTCCCTCTCAAGGAGAATAATCTAAGAAGAAGCCTACACGTGTATATTGCAAGAAAATAGGGCATGATGAGCATTAATTCTATTCAAAACAGACTGATGAGTTGAAGCATCTTAAGAAGAATCAAATAAATTTACCTTCAATGTCAAAGGGTTCATATTCTTCTTCTTCTTTAAATTTTGATAGACATAAGGGGTAAACACTTGTTTCAATTGTAGATTCTGAGTCAAAAAGGTGGATACTTGATTTAGGATCCTCACATCACATGGTTTCATTTGAGATTATGTTCTCTTCATTTGAGTTGTTCATCACCACGTATCTTGATGGCTAACAACACATATATGTTTGTTTTTAGAAAGGGATCCAATGACATGGATGGTGGAGCATTTAATGTTCTTTGTATGCCCTTATTGTCAACCAATATTCTTTCTATCTATCATATCACACATGGTGGAGCAGGCAAGAGTGTTGATATCATACAAAATTCTATCATAATCTGAGATTTGCATATTAGAGATAGAGTTGTAGTTGGGGAGGTTGATCAACAATCTAAAATCTACACCTTCTCACATTTTTCTTCTTGTATGACCTTAAAATGGAATGATTGAAAAATTGAAACATATGCACGGATAAACAAGAATTACAATCAAAAGTCACAACAATAAATCAAGCAAGGAAAATTGATTCAAAAGGAAATGCAAACATGCAATCATTGAAACAAGCACAATTTACCCTACGTGTAGCTCCATTGCTCTTCTCTATTTCAACTTGGTAGAAATGGTATGAATAGTCTTTTCTCTCATATTTGTATTTAGCACAATAAGTACAAAGCACCTACAAAATATGAGTGTAGTTTTCTTGCGTGATTTGAGATGATAAATGAAGGAGAGGATGGTTTGATTTATAGATATTCAATGACACTAATCAATGGTCAAGATCAAATGAGAGATTGAGAAGATCAATGGTTGAGAATTGATGAGAGGAATTGAGGGTCAGTTAAGTGGTTGCATGATTTTAGTTAATTGATTACATGATTTAGTTAAGTGGATTGATTGACTCATTAACTTAGATTAACGGTTAGTGAATTGAATTGATTGCTCAAAGGAATTGAAGTGAGTGGGTGTGAAGTGGATTTGATTGATGAGTGGACTGAGAGTAAGTCTCAGTCAACAGGTGAGGTGTAATTTGCATGATTATTTAAGAAAACTAGCTTTGACAAAAGTGAGTGATCCAAGTTGATAGGATATTGGTGCTTTCTCTGCTTTCATTCTTATTGATTCACCATTCTCAAATATGTATAGGGTGAAAAAATCTAGTTCTAGATGAACAAGAGAGAGATCATATATGTGTCTAGTGGAAGTGCAAGTTTCTCGTCTATGGAAGTGGAAGTTTTGACATATGGATGGAATCAACTTTGATTTTGGAATTATGGATGATATGGGAAGGGATAATGGGATCTTGATCAAGGATAGGATGAGATGGTAGCATTTGAATAACTTGATCTTGACTTATTTCAAGGACTTTGATTGGATTCTTTGGATAGTGTTCTTGACATAGACCAAGTTTTGATAATGTGGTAGGAATAAAGGACTCTTGGGCATCCTCAGTATGTGGGCACAATGATAATGATATTTGAGTAGGAATCATTGGACTATGTATGATGGGTGATGGAATGGATTATGGTTCTTGGTCTAAAATTTCATGATTATGGATTGGATCTATATCAAACAACGAATTATCTATTGTGGATAACCCTTGGGGAAAATCTTGAAAGGTATTATAATTGGATGATTCAGTTGATGGGGATGATATGGATTGATGTTACAAAGGTTTCGTGGATGTAAGAATAGCAAGAGAGATGGAGGCTTCTTGTGGGCACACTTCTTCAATACATCCTATCACAAAGTCAAATGAGGTGGATGTGTTATGGCCATTGCTAGATATGAGTAATCGGTTTTGATCATGCTTAGGAAATTTATCTTGATATATGTCTAATATTTTGTTATGTGATCCATGGATATTATTAATGTGATTATTTTGCATGATGAATTTTTAGGATGATTTTCAATAACGATACATCTCCCTTGTCAATGAGATCTTGAATAAGATACTTAAATTTATGGAAATTTTGAGTGGTATGTCCCTTTGTTCTATGAGAGTCACAAATATTTGTGTCTCTCCACCATATAGGTTTAACAGATGGTTCATACTATTTAATCTCTGGGAGCGTGATCATGTTTTCTTGAACTAATTTTTGAAGTGTTGATTAAGTGGGTTCTCCTAATGGTGTATATTTTCATTGAGGTGTGTTGCTTTGTTTAGGAGACACTCTATTTGTGTTATCCTATTTTTTTTTTGAGGTATGAGCCTTGTTTGGTGCTTGTATGTGTAAGATGGGTTGACAATGTTGAGTCATCTTGGAGTCAACAACACCATTATTAGTAGAATTTTTATTCTTGTTCCAATAGTGGGACTTGTAATTTGAAGAGTTTGAATAGGTTTTGTTTTCTTTGAAGATTTTAAAAACTCCTTCGGTAATTAAGGTTTTCTCAATAGTAAGCCTTTGATGAATTCATCAAAGGAATTCAAACATAGAATTTTCAAGTGGAAACCTACTTTAGTGTTCATGTTTTGAAAAAACATCTCAACCAATTTCTTCTCTGGGATGTGGCATGGATTTTTACTAGCTAAGTTTTTCCACCTTTGTAAGAAGGATGCAAATGTTTCTCCATCATTCTGTTTAGTGGTGCATAATTCAATCATTGTCATTTCATGATCCATGTTGTAGGAGAAATATGAGACAAACTTATCAACTATTTCACTAAAGGTCCTTATGCCACCAAGAATTCTAGAAGATCACTCCATGGCTTTCCCTCCTAGGATTCTTGGGAAGAGGTGCATTAGATAAGTATCATTATGCATTACCTCTAAATAAGCTACATAGAACTCTCTCACATGTGTTGAGAAAGGGTGTCTCAAACTTGTTGGCGTAAAAGGCTTCAGGCTTCGGGTTCATCGAGCTAATAGTTGAGTTTCAACGAGATGAATTTTCTAGTCTCCTCAACATCCTGATAAGCTCTCCATGGGTTGGCATTAAGTGCTTCGTCGAGTTGAAAAACACATGTCGATAAGACGGAGTGACAAGTCTCCTCAACAAGCGCTTGGCTTATCGCTAGGTGTGGTTGGAGTTTTCATTTGTAAAGCTTCATTGAGGAGACAAACTTATGTCGGTGGAGCATAATAAGCATTCCCTTTGACATTCTGATGGACTGTCAAGATATCTTCATTGGAGGGAATGGTGGATTTCATTAGGATGGTGATGATGGTCTCTTCAAAATACTGATAATGTGGGACCGAATGACATGAAAGATAATGTCAGCTATATGATGGTGACATGGTTGACATTTAGGTGGTGGTTGACAAGATTTTTCAGTGAGACTTTGTGGTATCAGAAGGAGTTATCATATCATCCCTTCAACATTCCAATGGGTCTTCGTCGACAAGACTTCTCCATGTCAGAGGGAATCATCACAGAGTCTCTTTGATATCCCGATGGAGGGTGTTGGCAATGGTGAACACCTGTGAAGGACTCTTATTGGGGTGACAGTGAGAATTCAGAGAGACAGGATTTCAGGTCTCTTCGACATTCCAAAAGAACTTCGTAGGAGAGACAATAACTGTTCGGTTCGGTATGGAAGTCAGAACATCAATGTTTTGGTGATGCTTGGGAAGTCTATATTGAATTCCATAGTGTATCGCATTGTCAATGTGTGATGTGGGTTGATCAGAGTGAATGTAATCAAATTTATACCGGATTCATTATGTGAATTAACACCTGAAAGAGCATAGCTCTATAACTTGTATGCAATAATCTTTTTACTGTAATACAAGAGATCTTTGCTTTGGTGTGTGGGTTTTTTTCTCGTAAGGGTTTTCCCACGTAAAATGTGGTGTTCATTCTATGTTGATGTTTTATTGACTATTACGTTATTCGTGTATGTGCATCTTTATGTTTTGTAATTGCAAGTTTGGAAAAAAAAATTGTATCTCTCTCCTGAAGGTTAGTATTAGGAAGGCATATTCTGCACTCTGCTTTCCTTCAATGTGATCACAAGGGTCTCCCTTTCCTTTTTATTTGTAAAATTTAGGAATTTCAAAGTTATTTGGAAAGGGTCGCATAAATAAAGTCCTATCAAATGGGTAGGGGCACATGTCTTCCATTTGATAACTCTTTTTTGTGGCCCCATGTAGATATTTGCCATTTTTTGTTGCAAATTTTGGATTTGAAGAGCTAGATTGTTGGGATCTATTAGATTGTAAGAATATGCAGGATGTGATGATTTATGACGTTAGAGGTAGTTTGATGGTGATGGATTTTGATGAGTGTATGGAGGATCTTGTGGATTGTAAGCATGGCCGATTGTGTTAGGATTAGCATATTGTTGTAAATGATTTTAGTGTTGTGGAGGGATTTTGTATTGTGCATGTATGTAGTAAGGGGGATTCTTATATTGTTGTGATTTCATGGAGTTTTAAGTGGAGTGGGTGTTATGTATGTTGTAATTAGGATTAAAGTTGTGAGCATGTGGAGGGTGTATAATGGAGTTGGTTGTGTATTGAGTAGGTGGTATATGCATGCTTGTTATTGGATGGGAGGAATTAGGATTGTTAGGTGGAGGTTGATGTGGAGGTGTTTTTGAAGGATGAGATGATTGTGGATTATTTGTTGATGTGGAGGAAATATAGTGACCAGATGTAGGGTTGGTGATGTCAGTGGAGAAAGTGGGAGCTTGAGTATGGATGGGTGGTACAATTACTTGTGTGGAATAGGTAGGAATGGTGATTTGTGGAATGTTTGTAGTGATTTGTGAATAATTAGTGGGTGGATTGTTAGGGGTTTGAATAGCGAGTTTGGGTTTTGGTTGTAGTGAAGGTGGTATGTTGTTATCAAAACTGGTTTCCAACAAGTTTAAGGATGGAGTGTCATTAGTGATGTTTTGGATGCGTGTTATGTTAATAGTGGAGGGTAACCTAGCCCCTTGTTGGGAAATCATCAATAAATATTGATTTGGGTTGGTTGCTAAAACCGTTTCAATAAGTTTCATTGCATGAGCATCTTGTTGTGCTTCAACCAACTCTGTGAGCATTAGATCTTGTATGAACCCATCTATGTTTGGACTATTGTTAGGACTTAGTGGGTGTGGTGCTTTAACACCCCTTGATTCATACATGTTTAGGTTTTCAAAGTTGGTTTCTTGAAATGGATTGGTATTTATGTTTGTCATGTTTGGATCAATATTTTACATTTTGTTTTTGATTTGAGACCTTGTTTATACTGGAATATAAGAGATACTACGACCTCCTATTTTGGGTGAGATGATATGTTGTGGGTGAATGTTTTATTTTAAAATTGGGCTTAAAATAGTCACAATAAGTAGATTTTTGAACCAAATTTTTGACATGGATGTTTGATGGATGGATGGTAGGATATGAAACATAAAAGAGACAATAGTTAACTAGATCTCATTTTTTATTTGGTTTTGAGGATGATCCTTGCTTGTCCTAGACTAATGAGCCCAAGCGAAGGAAGATGATAATGAGCTTATAGACTTAGGAGTAGACTGATGACTACTAAGAAAAATTGTTCACATATATTGATACTAATTTAACAATTTACTTGAGAATGATAGGTTTCCAAGCAAATAGCTAAAATAGGGGATATTGATAAGAGATCTAAAAGACAATGTATAATTCTGGTTTGGTAATGGATGAGTTTTTTTGCTGTTATGGATGAGGTTGTTGTTTTGGTTCAAAACTAAAGGGATGTGCTTCTAAAAGCCCAGATGGAAGGATGATACATAATGAAGATGACAAATCTCAATTTGTTATTTTGGGTGACTGATTGTTCCTACAGGTCTATATGATACAAGTCTCTGGTCCTACGATGATTGACTGGTGAAAGTTTGGAAACTAATTTTTTGACTATTTTAGAAATTCTGATTGATAATCAAATGCATTGATTCACAGTTAAAGGTGTGGCACTACACTTGGAAAATGTGTTGAGATTTCTAAAAGGCATTGGTTTCTTGACAAAATTGCGACTGTATGCTAGTCAAACACATCACTCTACTGGTATGACAAAGGACTATTCTGGGACAATAGCGTTGAGATACACAAACACAAAATTTCATAGACAAATACACTGAGATGAAAACTTAGATGCATCGACATGCAAACAAAAGTGATGTACAATGATAGTCAAAAGTGTTGCTTCGACATAGACAAAACTTTGCAAGTTTGAACCTAAATCAACCTTGGGTTTTAATATTTGTTGATTGTTTAAAGAATGATTTTTTGTTTATCTGATATGTCAATTAATGAAAAAAATAAAGAAAAAACATATAGGATTAACTCCAAGGATTTTTTAATGTTGAGTTTGCAAGCCAAGAGATCACTATTTGGTGTTCATTAGTATGGAACAATGAAGTCACGCCAAGAATACACAACCTAGCTAGTAGTAGAATGGGTTTATCAACTTATAGTGGGCCTACCTGCCAAAGCTATACCATCCAATGAATGGGTGACTAGAGTATATGAAGGTCATATACCACCTTCGCACCTCTCACCTTAAAAATGAAAAATTCCTAATCAAGGAATATCAACCACCTCAACAAGGGATGGCAAATGGTGAGTAACTTCATGCATGATAGTGTACATTGCACCATTATAAGCTGACAACCAAAAGGTCGTAAAGGATACTATTAACAAGGTTGATAGTGGAAATAAATGAATAGTGAGCCCCTTTGAGGATGTGATATTGGAGGGGTCTCCTTTGCTCTCTTCACCTATACACATCTCAACAAATTGAGGGTTGTGAGGCTTGGTTTGAAGGATGTTGGCCACACCTTGAGGTACAACTTTCACTATCCCCCTTTTACACCTCGCCTGAACATGTGGTTGAAACTGAATCTTGAGGTGATAAAATCCCTAGGTAGGTCTCCTACTTGAAATAAACAAAAATTATGATGTTTCTAATCCCTAAGATCATTCTTAAGAGTCACGAGGGGAGAGCATACGCAGATAGTCGCACCTTAGGTATGCAAAAAAGATTGTAAACAAATGATGCTTTTTGATTTCCAAAATTGCACAAGGTGCAAGGAAAGAGCATACACAACCACTAATTTACCAGACACAAAACAATTCATTTTAAGGTACCCAAATTCAAATATGAGTTCAATTTTAGCCTAGATTGAAATGTGAAGTTTGTCTTGTTTAGCTTTAAAACCAAATAAAAAAATGATAGTTGTTATTCATTTTAATGCACTAAATTGAAATGTTCCAATTGTGGTTTTTTTTAATGCACCAAAACAAAATGTTCAAGTTGTGGTTCTTTTTAATGCACCAAAATGCACCAAAATGAAATGTTCAAGTTGTGGTTCTTTTTAATGCACCAAAACGAAATGTTCAAGTTGTGGTTATTTTTAATGCACCAAAATGAAATGTGGAATTTGTAGTAAATTTTAGGAGCACTAATTTAAAATGTGAAATTTGTTCATTTTAAAAGCACCAAAATCAAATGTTAGACTTCTCCCAATGCCATAAGCTACACAAATGTTAGCCCAAAAGATCAAGAAACAAGCACACATTAGAAGTTAGGCAATATGAAAAATTACAAAAAAAGTGATAATCATAGATAAACAAACACATCACTTCAAGCAAATGTGTCAAACTATTGTAGAAGCGTCGATGTGACTTGCAAACATGTCACGATGCATAAATGTGTTGATATGTCCCTACAAATGTGTCACTTTATGCAAATGCAACACTTTAATCATGCAAACATGTCACTTTTATGCAAAAGCATCACTTTAATCATGCAAACACATCACTTTTATGCAAATACGTCACAAGATCTTGTAGACATAAAAAATCATATTTTTTAAGCATAAAACGTTATCCTACACCAAAATAGGGGGTATTATATATGAAAATTCATCCCTTGTCCCTTCCAAATGCAACTGTGATGTTTTTTTTTCCTCAAAAATATTTTAAAATTTATTTTCAAAGTCTCTTAAAAGTACTTGCAACTTGCAAGATAGAAAACACCAAAAACTTGCAAATAACAAGGTTAAATTAAAGAAACGTCAAATTAGGGGTGTGGGATCCCACACGGTGTGCCATAATGCATGACCTTAAAATGGAATGATTGTAAAAATAAAACATTAGCATGAATAAACAAGAATTATAGTCAAAATTCATAACAATAAAGCAAGACAAATTGATTCAAAAGGAAATGCAAACACACAATCATTGAAACAAGCACAATTTACCCTATGCATAGCTCCATTGCTCTCCGCTATTTCACCTTGGGAGAAATGGTATGAATAGTATTTGATCTCATATTTGTATTTAGCACAATAAGAAAAAAAACACCTACAAATTACGAGTATAGTTTTCTTGTGTGATCCGAGATGATAAATGAAGGAGAGGGATGGTTTGATTTATAGATATTTGATGAGACCGATCAATGGTTAAAATCAAAGGAGAGATTGAGAAGATCAATGGTTGAGAATTGATGAGAGGAATTGAGGGTCAGTTAAGTGGTTGCATGATTTTAGTTAATTGATTTCTTGATTCAGCTAAGTGGATTGATTGATTTGTTAACTTAGATTGACAGTTAGTGGACCGAATTGATTGCTTAGAGGACTCAAAGTGAGTGGGAGTGAAGTGGATTTGATTGATGAGTGGCTTGAGAGTAATTCTTAGTCAATAGGTGAGGTGGAATTTGCATGAGTATTTAATAATTAAATAAATTTAATTATTATTTACATGTACAACTTTGAATTTAATAAATAAAATAAATAATTTTATTTATTTTCGAAAGAGGATGATGTTGAGATAAATGAATTAATTAAATAATTAAAATAATTATTTAATTTAGGAAGTGGGAAATGGATAATTAACTAAATAATACTAAATTATTTTAAAATTAACCTTTAGAATAGAGGAATAATTGGTAAATTAATTAAATAACCTTAATTATTTAATTAATAAAAAATGTGAAATGGCATCGAGCGCAGGAATAGGAGTGTGTGATATGTAGATTGTGTTGACCGAGGAAGCAGACACCTATTTTGAGGATGGAGCTAGAGAGATGGGAAAGCTACTTTATGATCAAGATGTGACCATCACCATGGAGGCAGACAAAGATAAGATTACAAGAATGGCGATTGGCAACTTAAACATATCCATTTTTGAAGAGATTATTGACATAGCTATTTTGAAAAATTTCTTGCATTCCTGAATCGAAAGGCTAAAGAAGAGGGCTATCATTGCAAGGTTCATTGGCATCTGGCCAACCATGGAGTGTACAAAGTGATGGGTGTCTCAAACCTAGGTTGGTATGGTACCAGAAATCTCTTTCCTGGTGCTAAGGTTTGTTTAGTTTGTTTTTCAAACCAATCTGGATAGGGAGAAATTCCTTAATGGTGGGCCTTGGTTTATGGGGAATGTTGACTTATATGCTCAGGCTTGGGCCCTCAACTTTGACCCCTATGTTGAATAAATCAGATCTGCCCTGGTTTGGATCTGATTGTCGAAGAACGAAGGATGTTTTCAGGCTCATTGGGAATTCATTAGGTGCTTACCTACAATATTTTGAGCCCCAGGGTAGTGGTATCCCAGTTCCTTATGTGCGTATATGTGTTAGTTTGGACTTAAGAAAACCTCTCATATGCACTATCTGTCTTAACTCGATTCTTGGGGAAAGACTACAACAGGTTGATTATGAATGTATCCCCCTCAAATGCTTTGGTTGTAGCCGAATTGGTCATATTATAAAAAATTGTGACAGGAAGTCTCATGAGAGTAGCAATGTGAAGGGAAATGCACCTAGTTTAGTACTTGATATAAATCACAAGGATAAAGATAGTATTGAAGAGGATAGGAAGGTCGATGCAACAACAAATGTTGTTATGGCTTCTGCCCAAAATGTGTTGAGCAGTAGTGGGTCTCCAAAGATCAATACGACAAGGATTATGGTGGACGATCAACATCACTCTTAAGTAGGGGAAAGGGAGGAAAAGTTAATCCATTCTTGATGCTAGCAAAGCCTAAAGGGTTACAAGAGAGAGTAGATTATAAATTCACCTTTAGCTAAAGATGTTGTGCCTAGGGTTGATGACTCAGATAAGGAAAATGAGTGGTCCATGGCCACAAGAAGGACTAGGAGGTTCAGAGGGAAGGGAGGTATTCAAGCTAATTTGGGGGGAAGCAACACCAGGGGTAGGAAAGGGGAAACCAACAAGGCCAAGGTTAAGGATCTAGAGGAAATTGAGAATGACACCCAAACATCGATGAGGCAATTTTTTTCCAACGGAGGTGGGAACCTCCCTGACTCCGAGAGATTATTAAGGTCACTAGTTGGAATATCTGAGGCCTCAATGGCTTGGAGAAGCCCTGCCTTCTCAAATGATTCATAGAGGTTCAATATCCTAACATTCTACTACTACAAGAAACCAAAGTGGCTAATTTTTTTTTCCCCAAAATGATGCCAAGAATTTGGAGAAATTGTGATGGGGTGGTTGTCAGTGCTTTGGGCTCGGCTGGAGACCTAGCGATCGTGTGGAACAAGGCGCCCATCTAGGGTATGGAACTGGAGGCCAAGGATTTTGGTATCAACATAAAATTCAATGAAGTTACATATGGTGACAAATTCATGGTCACTAATGTTTACGAACCTAATAATGTTGGGAATATAGCTAAGGTGTGGAGCTACCTCAGGAGTTTTAGGTTGACACATAATGTCGATCACTGGTTGGTGGGGGGAGATTTCAATTAAACTCTTTCGCCTAAAGATAAAAGTGGTGGTAGGCTTTCGGCTCCCAAGGTTCACTCAATTTCAGAAGATGTTGTGAAGATCTTTCCCTCATTGATATCAAGCCAAAGAAAGGCTAGTTCACTTGGAATAATAGAAGAGAGGGGGATGGAAAAATTGCTAGTAGATTGGATAGATTCTTGATTGGCTTGGATTAGTTATTAAGTTCAAATTGTTTCACTGCTAAGGTTCTTTCATATGGAGGTTCAAATCATTGGCTTATTTACCTTATGGTTGATAAGGCCTCTAAACCTAGAGGGTGCCCTTTCAAGATAGAGGCTATGTGGTATGAGGCTCCTGATTTTGAACAGAATTTGGATAAGTTGTGGAAGACTGATGTTAGGGGGTGTCAAAGATACATTTTATATAGGAAATTGAAGGAAGTTAAACTCCAAGTCAGGTCATGGAACAAGAATGTTTTTGGGGATCTCTTCAGGAACAAGAACAAGATGGAAAGTGAGTTGTGTGGGGTTGAAGAGGAAATTGCTAGTAAGGGTCTCTCCTCTGTGCTTCGGGGTAGGGAGGAAAAATTATTGAAGGAGCATAATAGAATTCTCTAGATGGAGGAAATCTTTTGGCATCAAAAATCTCGGGTGAAGTGGCTGAAAGGCGAAGATAAGAACTCATGCTTCTTTCACTTAGCAACTAAAATCAGAAGACAACACAATCGGGTCTCCAAGATTATGACCCCTGAAGAGGCTTATGTTGAAGACATGGAAGCTATCAAAGATGTTGGGAAAAATTTCTTCCAAGCCTTACTCAGTGCCCAGGGTGATGTGGACAAAGATGCCCAAGATGAAATATGCACAACATCAACAACTATATCACTGAGGATCAAAATGATGTGCTTATGGCCCCCTTTTTTGAGGAAGAGATCACAAATGTTGTGTTTTCTATGAGTTCCGGGAAGGCCTTAGGGCCTGACGGATTTCAGATAGAGTTTTTTTAGAAATTTTGGCATATTGTGGGTGAGGATGTTTGGGGTGCGATGGAGGAATGTAGGTGTTGCAGACTGATGTTAAAATCTTGGAATCCCACCTTTATTTCCCTCATTCCTAAGGTCTGAGACTTGAGATATTTTGACAAGTACAAACCTATCATGTTATGTAATGCCATATACAAGGTGGTGGCTAAAGCTATGGCCTCTAGTTTAAAGAAGTGTCTGGAAAACATCATTTTAGATGAGTAGAGTGGGTTCCTGAAGAATAGACAAATTTTAGACAAGGTTGTCATAGCTCATGAAGTTATTCATTCTATCCAAAACAAGATGAAGGATGGGATGTTCATCAAATTGGATATTAACAAGGCCTATGATAGGGTTTCATGGGAGTTCCTTATCCGTATCATGAGGAAGATGGGGTTCTATGACTCCTAGTGTAAATGGGTTTACAATTGTGTTTCCTCTTCCGCTTTCGTTGTCCTAATCAATGGTGTTCCTACTGACTTTTTTAGTGCCAGTAGGGGGCTCCTCTAGGGGGACTCCCTTTCTCCTTTTCTTTTCCTTATCTTGGTTGAGTTCCTTAGTAGAAGCATTCAATCCAGGGTCAGAAATGGTGAAATGAAGGAGCTACAAGTTTCTAGCGGGGTGAGTAACATCTCTCATTTACAATTTTTTAATGATACCCTCTTATTTGGTGAAGCTACTGGTAGAGAGGCCCACACTTTCAAGAGGAATGTGGTGTAATACGAAAAGGCCTTGGGGAAAAAGGTGAATGATATCAAATCTTGAATATTCTTCCTTTAGCCACACAACATGGAAAGTATGGAGGTCCAAAGGATTATGGGATATGAGATCAATCAGCTTCCAAGCAAATATCTTGTCCTGCCCTTGGTGGCCAGAAAAGTTTCCTCGAATGAATGGAATGAAGTCATTAGTAGAATAAATGGCATGTTGGAGTCTCAAAAAGGGTGATGGTTATCTATGGTTGGCAGAGTTATGCTCATCAAAGCTACCATGTCTACTATCCTAGTTTACACTATGTCTGTCTTCCAAATTCCTAGTAAGATGGCCAAGATTATTGAGGATACAAAAAGGAGCTTTCTTTGGAAGGGATGTAATGATAGTTACAAATATATCTTGGTGAAGTGGGATGATGTCTGCAAGTCTAATGATTATGGTGATCTAGGCATTAGGAAGTGCCTTCAGATGAACCTGGCTCTGGGAGCTAAGCTTGTTTGGAGAATTTATGGGGAAAAGGGAAAATTATGGAGCGAGGTGTTTTAGTCCAAATACCTCCAAAATAATGTTGAGCTTCTATTCGATAAGGATATTGATATGCCTCCAGGTTCTAGCATTTGGAGTTTCCTGTGTCATTGTAGAAAAATGATTCTCCCAGGGCCAAGGTGGTGCCTTGGGGATGGCAGTAAAATTAGGTTTTGGAGGGATAGGTGGACAGACTCTAGTGCCTTGGAATACATCCCCAGGTTTAGGCCTATGATTAGCCATGTCGAAGATAGCATCAACAAGGCTAGAGACTATATGTTGGGTGTGCCCTCGACTTGCTCTTGGGGTAAGCTTAGGCTCTAGTCAAGGAATTGAATCAGGTGTGTTTGGAGATATAGGGTAAAATTGAGAAATGGCCTTTATTAGGCCCAAGAGGTGAGGATAGGATGGTTTGGGGTGACAGAGGCAGTGATCAAGTTTTGATTAAGGATGCTTTCAGAGAAAACTTATGCAAATTTGAGGAGGCTTGGGTGATTAACTGTGGTGGTATAAGCGTAACATTCCCAAGTTGAACTCCTTTCTTTGGATTGTTAGTAGGTGTAGGGTCCTCACTTGGGATAGGCTAAGAATTTTTAGGAAGGTGGGGTCATCCAAATGTGTTGTGTGTGAAGCAAATGAAGAAATTAATGATCATCTTTTCCTCCACAGTAGCTTTAGTTTCCAGTTATAGAATACTTTTTTGAGCAGATGGAAGCTTGCTTGGGTTTTACTCAAGACTATCTCAAGACTTTTAGAGAGTTGGAATGCACAGATTCACAACCCAGTTCTTATGCCGATTTGGAGGGCTGCCTCAAATACTATTGTGTGGAACATCTGGATTGAATGTAATCGAATAATTTTTCAAGATAAAAGCATAATAATGGATATTGTTTGGGATAAGGTGGAAAGCTCTTTGTCTGAAGTTGAGGAAATCCAAAAAATCCATAGTAGAGAGGTTTACGCTAGTGAGAAGGCTTGGGGAGATGCTTGGCCCCGTTTCCATTGGATTTATGCTCATGTGCTTGAGCCAAACTCTGTTTTGAGCTTTGTGGCTTAGACTCCTCTTGATCTGGGTTAGATTAAATTTAACTTCAATGGAGCGGCTAAATCCAATCCTGGTAAGGCTGGGGGTGGAGGGATCTTTAGGGACATTCAAGGGCAACCTATTGGTCCTTTTGCTCTAGACTTAGGTATGAATTCAAAAAATAAAGTTGAGGCTTATGCACTGTTGTGGGGGATTATGATTGCCAGAGAGAAGGGGTGGAAGAAGTTGTGGGTTGAAAGAGATTTGCAACTGATCATCAACACTCTTTAGGGGGGGGAATTTGGAGAATTGGAGACTGGATGTTATAATGTAAAGTGAAAGATGGGTGGTTAAAGGTATGGAGCTATTAAAATTCACATATCAAGAGAGCTGGCAACCGAGTTGTTGACTAGTTAACAAAAAAAATTGGTATCAAGATGGATAGGGATAAGGGTGTTCAGGTTGTTCAGTGGTGGAATTACTTCCCTTTCTCACTAATTAGGCTCCTCCAGGATGATATCAGGGATCTCCCAAGCTGGGATCCCTAAGATCTTTCTTCTAACTGACGTCAGGAAGTTGCTAGAGTGGTTTAGGGTGGTTTTCGTAGGGTCTTTGTTGGATTATGTCTTCTTTGTTTTCCCACTTCATGTGTGGTGTTGGCATGTTTTGATTGTTGCCTCTTTTGGCTGTTGCTCCTTGATGTTGTTTTAGGTATCTTTGGATTATGGTTTCTTTGGTTTTTTCCCGGTTCTTGGTCCTAAACCAAGTTATATTGATAAAAAAAAAATTTAATTAATATAGAGGAATAGATAATATGAATTTAATCATAATATGAAATTATTCAATTATCAGGATACAATGAAAATGATCATTAATTTAATCATTTAATCAGAATTTGGTGTCTACACTCCTAACAACTCGACATATGTTCACATTGAGGCATCTAGTGTGGATATTTTTGAGGAGATTTAAGAGAGTCATTTGAATCTTGGTATGCTTTCATCCACTAAGGATTGAGTGACATGTGTTAATGTTCCATCTCTTTCATCCACTATTGTACCTAAGGATGTTTGTGATTCCATAGTTTTGGCCTCTTATGTTTTAGTGTAGCAGGACATCCATTGTCTTCCAGAGATGGCTACTTGGGATGAGTACTTGACAAACATTGCTGGTTTGTTTTGTGAGTCCCACATTTTAGATTTGGGAGGCATCATTGATTTCATTCATCTTCTCTTTGGTGGATATGATCTTGCTTTAGTTGTTGTGAGGGAGCATTCTAACCCTCTTGTTCATTCTCTACATGATCATTCCTCATAGTTTGACATGAGTGTGGATTCTTTTGGCTAGCATTTTGAGGAGGCTTCTTTATCATCAGAGGAGGCATCTTTGTCTTTGTATTATGTTCTAAAATCATTTTTAGGATATTTTGGATTGTATTCTTTTGTAGTGTGGCCTAGAATGCTTGTCTAGAGGGTGTCATCTTTCGGCATCAACATAGAGACACTTGAGAATTCTTCAAAGACATCAAACATCATCTTTCCTCCCTCATCTTCCTTTCAGGAATGGGAAGAAATCATGCATATCATTGTGGTTTTGTTTCTTCCTATGGGGAGGAACGTTGTTCGATGGTCTTAGATCATCTTATGCATTCAATATCGAGCATCTACCATAACTATAGGAGACTCAACATTAAGGGGGGGGGGGGCTGCATTGTTTCTTTTCTTCTCTCTTATGGGGGGTATTTTTCCTCTCCTGAGATTTTTTCCTTCTCATTTTTCATTGAAAGCATTTCGTTTTCATCTCTTTTGGAGAGGATTTTTGTCTCACTAGGTTTTCTCCTTTTCTCTATTTGTGAGAGATTTCATTTATACATGGGTACCTAACATGGTCTCGTAGTTGGGACCCATCCTTGCATCTTTACAACATTTTTATAATGTCATGCCCTTTTTCAAAATTTTCTAAAAATAACAACTTACTAAAAATAGTAAGTCGACAAGCCCAAAATACGAAATCAGGATCAGTTGAAAGATTGGGAAATATAGTTAATTTTCATGATTTGGTTGAAAATAGTTTATTATTTAATCACAAAATATATTTTATTTTAATTTATTTTCCTACTTGGACAAATGATTCCCAAATAGCTTATTTTCAGCATTCAGTGACCATGACAAGCCAAAACAAGTGGCACAATGCATTGGGAGTGGAAGAAATTAGAGGAAACTTCCTCCATAGGTTACATGCACTACATGGAAGGGAATCTCTCTCCTTGGTCGTGGGTTTTGGTCTCCTAGCTTGGAAATTGAAGTGGTTTCACATATATGCATGTTTTTAGCTTCATTTGGATTCTTCTTGTTGTAGATTTTACTAAGCTTTGCTTATTTCTTCTAAGGCTAATAAACCAATGAAGATGGATCTCCAAGGATGATAAAAAAAGGGGATTAGAGGCTCAAAGGCAGTGATCCAGAGGGTCTTCAGGTATAATTTCATCCAGGGTTTGCTAGTGTGTTGAAGGGTTTTCAAATTTCTTTGTTTTTCCAACAGGTTTAAGAAGATTGTCAGGATTATTTATGAGGTTTGCTTCAGATTTTGGATTTCAATTGTTGCAGATTTTTATTACAGCATTTTTTTTGTACATTTCTATTTTTTTATATTTCAAACTAATATTTTATCATTTGGAAAATATTTTGTGTGTTGGGTGAGTTTTCATTGAAGATAGTGATATTCGACAGTGCCTGCTAGAACATATTTTGGATTCAGATTTGGATATTAATCACAAAAGTATCTTGGAACCCTTGAGCCCATTTATTTTCTGTTATTTAATATGTTTCCTTGATATTTTTTCATCAATAAATTATTAATGAGGTTTATTTTTTGGTAGTGTAGTTCTAAAGTGCCTGCTAGTACCTTGTTTGGGAGTATTTTGGGTTTTCTTGGAATATAAGTTGAAGGAGTTAATTTCCATACTTTAGGCCGTGGTTATACTAATTTTTGATGTGTAAACTCATTATTTTATCAATAAACAAGTTGGCTTAAATTTTGGTGAATTTATCTAGAAGTTTGTGAGCTTGCAGTACATTCTAGACTTCATTTTTGCTCACTGTTTGGGGTTTAATTGTAGCAGAAGGTTTTGGTTAATTATATCAGCTTTGAGGCCATGGGTTTGACACAAATATTACTTATTTTCCTTCCATTTACTTTCACCTTAAGTCTAGAAAGTTAATCCTGAAGTTTGGGTGAGATTTGTGCAATCGGGTGCATGATTTGTGAGGTTTATTATTGAAACTTCTAGTGAATTTCAGTTTATTTTGGATAAGTTGATTTCAGAGGGTTTGGATTAATTAATTAATTTCTCATAATTCCCATTTCTGAAATTTTATCAACTTAGCAAATAAATTTAATCTAGGACATTACATATAATAATCTACTCCCTAAGTTACACTTAGGGGGGTGTTGGTGTAAATATGTGTTTTTTATCTATCTAGCTCATTAGTGGGTCCTATTTACATGTTAATTCTACTTAGGTCCTAGGAGGGAATCTTACTAGAAGGTACATTAGTTTTCATTAGATCTTAACTTATCATTTGAATTTTAATACTTGTGTCCTAAGTCATTTAATATTAGTTTTCTCATGGCATAGGATTAAGACACTTGTCATGATCTTGTCTTATTCTATGTCTCACCTTGGCTATATAACTAGGTGGCCTCATGTTTAAATAAATTCATAACAATTGATGAATCATATCATCAAAATCTATCATTTGTATCCTTTGATAAAATAGCATTATTCTTTCATAGTTGATCTCTCGTACTTTCATGAAGTGCCTAGATCTTGGGTGGCTATAATCTTCAGCCAAATATTGCATGTTGTAGAGTATTCTATAACAATTCTTATAGTTTTAGTTTTTTCTTACATGTCAATGCTTGGGGATATGACAATCCTTGGATTTGTGTGGATTTTTTGCTTGATATTTTTTGGAATTAAAATTACTTCTAAAGGTGAATGTATGGTACCATGGGGAGAGATTATCATGACATCTCATAAGCTAGGTGATGGATTCATCACCATGGAGTGATTATAATAATGTGTGCATTCATAGATCCTAGTTGGCGATGTTAGGTGATGGATGGAAATGTTTGATGACATAATTAGTGATGGAAATGCTAGGAGTAATGGGGGTAAATGAGGAAATGAATGGATTAGTAATAGTGGAATTTTTATTAGATTGATGGAGGCTCTTGTTGGAATGTTATAAGAAGTTTCCTTAGCATTAGTATGAGTATTACCAACATCTTTACATTGGTATGTGTAGTTGAAGCCTTGAAATATTGGATTTCTTTGATTTGTATGGGTTTGAAGATATATTTCTCATGAAGGATTGGTCCTTTGCCATGATAATACATATTTTATCAAATCTGGTTATCAATGGGATGTTGGTTGCTTTGGAAACAAGACACAAATCCATTGTTGGATGGGTAATGAGTGAAAAAGGTTATAAAATTTATTGAGTAGAAAGAAAACTAGATCAAATGCAGATGAAGGAACCAATGTGATGGTCTAGGTTTAGGAATAGGTTTGATAGGAATGATTGGATCTTGAGATGATAGGGGATCATGGAAGGGATCGGTTTGGATGATTGGCACTTGAGATAGTAATGGATCATTAAGTCTATTAGTATGAAGAATTGCCTCTTGAGATAGTAGGGGATCATAAGGTAGATTAGTAGGAGTATTTTGAATTTGATATAGGAGGGGATAATGAGGTGGATCGGTAGGGATGTTTAGATTGGGATATAGGAGGAGATAATGAGGTGGATTAGTAGGGATAATTTGATCATGGGACAACAAGGGATTTGGTTAATGGATGGATTCAATAGGATTGAATATAACCTAAGATGGTAAGGGATCGAGAGGAGGAATAGGGTTATAGTTTACTCTTGAGATGGTAGGGGGTCATGGAAGAGAACTCTTGGTTCTGGAGATGGTAGGGGATTATATAAGGGAACATTTGAATCTAGAGATGGTAGGAGATCAAAAAAGGGAATAAAAAGGATGATTTGATCTTGATTTGTAGGGTGACATACTAATGCATGCCTTGGAACAAGCTCTTGAATAGAAAATATATGGGATTAATGACCTTATAGTTTGTCAAAGTTTTAGATGGCATAGGAATATTAATTCCATGGGATGGTATAGGTTTATTGACGTTATAGGATTGTATTGGATCAACAATGGCATGAGATGACATAATAATATCAATTTTATGTGATAACATGCAATTATCAATGTTAGGGGATGACATAAAACTAGAGATATGAGGGGATGGCATGGATTTGTGTGTATATTGGAGCTTAAGATCCTTTGATTTTAGTCCTTCAAGAAAATCCCTAAAGGTAACTTTTTTGGATAGGTTTTTGGATTGGGATGTGTTGGATTGTAAAGGTATGATTGCAATGGTTTGGAGGATGAAGGATTGAAATAGGGTAGGGAGGCTACTAATATTTTTTGGATATTTGATGGGGTGGATGATTTTGGACATGGACTAGATATAGGGATTTGGGAGATGGATTGGAATTAAGGAAGCCTTGGGGTGCATGATGGCTTTCCCTTGTTAATAGTAGGGGCGGTATGACTAATAGATGATTGATTGAGGTGATATTTCAAGGGAATCTTAGCTCTAGTGATTATAAGGTACCTAACCATGGAATCCTTATCTTGACATAAGATATAGTCTAGGATTGATTTTTTTAAAGGGAAGGATTAATGGATAAGCATGTGGGATTGGTGGAGGAGATTATGCGAGCATATTCTTGGTACTAAGGATTGATAGATGAGAGATGAGAGTTTGTGGCCAATTTTATCAAAGGAATGTCACTTAAGGATTGATAGATTTCATCTTGATCCACAAGAATCTTGTTGATCAACAAAGCTAGCATCATCATCATCATCATCATACTTTGGCTAGTATGATGGGTGGATTAATATGTGTTTATATGGTGGTGGTTTTTGATAAGTGGATTAAAGTGTATTGATAGGTGGGGTGTATTTTTTAAAGAGATGGAATTCATTGATAAGTGGATGAAAGTGTACTGATAGGTGGATTGTATTATTGGTGGGGCAATGGTTGTTGGATTAGAGTGTGTTGATAGGTGGAATATATAATTGGGATGGTACTGGAGATGTTGGAAATTTTTATGTGGAGTGATGTGATGTATGATATGAGATTGTTATTATTGGTAAAGTGTTACTTGTGGTGTGGGTAGATGGGGTAATTTATGAATTAATTGTAGCATGGATGGAAAGGTTGTTTGGGGTGGATTAGATGGAAGAGGAGCATTCTAGGTGGCTAAATTAGAGTGAATATTTAGGTGAAGTTTAGATATGGTGTGAAAGGGTGTGTGATGGGTTGGGTGGAGAATTATTGTGAGTTTATTGTTATAAATTCCATTATATTTTAAGTGTATTTTTAGTGGGAGGGTGAGATAATAGACTATGATGAAAGGTGTCAAATAGCCTATTTGGTGTAGTGTAATTATTAGAGTGTTGTCGGTTGTATGTTGTGGTTGACTAACTAATGTAGGTTCATGTTGGAGAAGGTTATTAATCTTGGACCTATCAAGGTTAGGTGGTAATTTGGCCCTTTATTTAATTAATTATCATAAGAAATGATCTCTATCAAGGTTGATGAGACTATATAGGTAGCTTTATGTGGTGTCAATGTTAAAAATTTCCATGAACCTAAGAGAATACTTAGGTTGGTTCACAATGTGCTCTTTCTCATCTATGTTCTCATGATGTAGTTTTGGTCTTGAGCTCTAACCTTGGGTGTAATGGCGATCACAAGGTACCAAAGGATTCTTTCTCATCTATGGTCTCATGATGTAGTTTTGGTCTTGAGCTCTAACCTTGGGTGTAATGGCTATCACAAGGTACCAAAGGATTATTATTGTATTGTTCCATGTTTAGTTTCACTTGTAACTCTATAATGGGTGACATGAAAAGAAAGTCTATTTTTTGTTTAGGTTTATTTTTTATTTTTATTTTTTTGAGAATTTTTGGGATTTTGGACTTCTTTTTTTGGGGGGGAGATTTTGGAATTTATGATTTTTTTTAGGATTTTTAGATATTATTCTTTTTATTATTTTTTATTATTTGGGCTTCTAGTTGTTAATGATAAAGGCAAAAGTATAAATATGGATGATGTTAGACTAAATTTGATGATGTGGAAGATAAATGCCGAGTTTTTCTAAATCCAAGTTAACTTCTAAATCAAGACATAGGATAGGTAACTTGATCTTTCCTACTTGACATAGACAAGTTATTAAGCAAGATTGACTAAAATTCTTAGACTAATTAACTTAGGATAGGCCAAGTTCCTAAGCTAATTTTGTTTATGGTGATAGGATGATTTATAATTTATAATTAAATTTCTATTTAAGATAGATAAAATTCTTAAGCTCACAAGAATTGAGGATTAGGTGGGATATGGATCCTTGATTTTTAAACGTAATTTCTGACTTAGATTGAAATGTATGATAATGTGGGTTTGATTTGGTATGTGTTTCAGATGAGATGGGTAAGTTTGTTTGAGGTCTATGTTTGAATGGCCAAGATTTTATGTGGAAGGGATGTTTTGTGGTGTATGGTGATGTTAGGATATAGATGTAAATGATGGTGTTAGACCTACGATTTAGGTAAGATGAATGTAATGTTGGATTTGAAAGGAAAAGGGTGTTTTAATATATGGATGAAACCTAAAAGGAGATTTTGGATGGGACCTAGAATATATGACTTGGGATGTTAGGAAGAGGGGATAGGTGATAATTTGATGGATGAACCTTAAAGGGAGATTGCTAAATGTGATATAGGGTTGTGCTTTGTTGTATTAATATTTAGGATACAAGATGGAATAGGTCTATGAATGATCCTAAAAAGGAGATAATTTGATATGGATGTTAGGGTTTGATTAGATATGTAGGATGGAATGGATTAAATTAGGATGTAAAGGATTGTTATTCCTAATAGCTATGGAATGGGGTTGATGGAGGTAGATGATTGTTGGATGTGGAAATTGATTTGAAGATGGTTGATATATAAATTTGGGCAAGAATGCAATCCTAATCTAAGCTGTAGACACTGAAAAATGTCCTAAGTCCACGAACATCATTTTTCTTGGTCGTTATCCTTCGATAATTGAATAATTTTAATTATTCAATTAAGTTTTACCGCATTCCTCTATTAATTAAATAATTTTTAATTATTTAATTAACTCACCTTCTCATCTTTATTTTATCTTGATCAATTAAAATTATTTAATTGTGTCGCTAATATATCCCTTTCTTCAAATAATTAAATAAATCATTTTTTATTTAATTATTTATCTTTCATCCATAGTCAGATAATAATAATAATCATTATTTGACCTTTTATTCTTCTATAATTAAATAATTGTCGAAATTATTTAATTGTGTTTCATTCCTCTCTTTTGGATAAATAATTCAAATTAATTATCCATGTCTAATTTCCACCTCCCCATTTAATTAAATTGATTAATTTAATTAAATGCTCCTTTTGTCATTTTATCTAAATAAATAATTTGGATAAATTATTTATTTGCCACTTGTCATTTTCCTCCATTTTGAATAAATAATTTAAAATAAACTATTTATGCACCTCCACTTGGTCAAAGATACCCTCTCATTATTTCATGTCATAGCCTGCATGTCCCAGCATGTTTGTCATAGCCCGCATGTCCCTGCATGTTTGTTTGTCATGATTCCTCCAAGAATAGCATATTCTTGGTGTATCAATTATGGGCCATTGATCTTGGAATCTTTCTAGAGGATTAATCTCAGTCATCCATTTGAAGGGTTGTCTATAAAAGCAACCTTCCTTCTCCATTTTCAGCTTAACAGCTAATTGTCTCTAACTTTATTGCTACCATTTGCAGGTTTTGCACAAGTATTTCAACAAATCTGAGGGTAAAGTTGCATAACAAGAAGAAGGAGAGCAAGAGAAGTGATTCAAGTTCAATAGGGAGTGCTTTATTTCATTGTTTTCATTTTTCTCCTCCATTTGTTTGTATTCTCTTGTTTGGATGAGGTTAATAGTTTAGAAGTGTTGGTTGTCACTTTATCTATGCTATTTGATTTCTAATCTCATCTTACATAAGCAAATAAAAAGACCAATTTTTATGTTTTTAGGAATTTTTAATTGTTTTAGATTTTTTGGTACAAGGTTACAAACATGCACTCGGTATTCAAAACACATAACAAAGAATACACATTAATAATTCTAAAATTATTCAATAGGAGTATACTTGGTCATATGCCCACCAAAATGCCTTGTCCAAGTATGATGTGTAAGTCCTATGTTGGGTAACTAACTACTTTTGATCATTCAAGATCACTCATAATGTCATGAGGGGAGAGCATACATAGCATAAAAAAATATTTTTTGGGACACGATATGAGTAGCTTTTTGGGACTAATCAATTATCAATGCATTACAACCAAGCATAACCAAAATGTCTTGATCTCTGATATACATGATCTTTAAGGAATCCTCAATATACCCAAAAGTACATGAGGCTTAAATTTTTGAACTAAATTCCACCTACACGAACGAGACATAAGTGCAAGTGAATATCGCTTCACCTTGTGACCTAACAAACAAGGGGCCCAAGGTTGTGCCAAACATGATGATGACTTTTTTTAGGTATAAATTTTGTTCTCCCCCTTTTGTGTACCTCGCTAGAACACATGGTTAAGTTCATCCTCTAAAGTAATAAAATTGCTAGACATACATCCTAAAAATAAATTTAGGAAGAAGTGTGTATTTTTATTCTCAAGATCACACAAGCGTGTGAAGGAAGAGCATACACACCCCACTTCTTTGAAATTAAAAGATATTTGTTAATTTTCATTTGCAAATAGAATTGTTAACCCAATTTACAATGATGAGAAAAAATAAAGCATACAAAACACCCAAAAACAAAAAAGGGTCTATAATTAGGTCTTCGACACATGTTTTGCAAAACCACAAAGTTAGTAGTTTCAAATATTTATTCTTCAACCAGTGAGAGGCACTGCATACAAATGATTAACCAAAAATTATGAAATAAACTATACAATAGTAAAGATAATCTGCACCATTATAGTCCTTGCAATTTTTTGATAAATTAAAAATAAAACACTGAATATTACTTTGTATTCAAATTTATGAGCATTTTTAAAGATTTAAAATTTAGTATGACTTTCAAGAAATTTTACCTAATTATGCATACACAATCTAAAAATATGAATTTATGCATTGTGTAGAGCTCTAAACCAGCTTTACAATGCCTAAAAATTGAAAATATGATTAGTAATGTGAAAGTTAATATGTATCCGATGGATCGATAGGAAAAGATCTACTTCTTTGGGTCCACTCGCGAGTCAAGATGCCCTGCCTATGATTGAGCTCGAAGAGGGTAAATTTTTTGTTTGTTTGAAAACTTTCAATTCTTTACCCCCGAAACAAAAGAGAGTTGCTTTCTATGGGAGATAGGTGGATGGCCGGTGGATGAGTGTGGTTCTCAGGTCAGTTCTACGATGAACGAACAAGGTATTGTACTGGCAAGTGAATTTACTATATCAGCAAATGAATGGAGGTTGTGATAATTTTACCACAAGGTACTTTTTAAGCAAGGTTAAATGAATAAGGGGGAGGTCTATCCCCCTATACACTAACTCTTGGTCATTCATAAAACCAATGGCTAAGGATTATATGTTAGGCATTAGATTTTATCCCCTTGGGGCTAGTTGGGGTTGAGCTCATGGTCACCATGTTATCAAGAGTTGTGAGGTTGCAAAAAATAAAAATAAAAATTATATAAAAAAAACCATGCAAATTAAAAATAATAGTGATAAAGTAAATACCTTGAAATCTATTGGGCATAGTCTATGCATATATCATACTATATACACCTCGACATGTTGTTGCATATATATGTTCAAAAATATACCCCCATATTGTGTATATATATGTATATATATACTAAATATATATTTATACTATGGAAATATATATTTAAAAATATATATGAATGAATATATGTAAAAAATCCAAATCCTTGATGTGCATACCCTTCTTTGTGTATATATTCTACATATATTTCAAAACTCAAACTATCAATGTATAGTATGTGTGCATATGTTGGTGGTGACTATGTATGTATATTGGTGATCTACGTTTAAATCTTGAAAACCCTAGACATCTTTGTGTATATCCTCATATACCTATGATCCATAAAATGAGTATATGTTATAAATTCTATGCAAGACGATATAACCATACGAGTGTGTGGATTTCAATATGTTCGTACAAAATTTCATATTAGGATTTCTAGGTTTCCTATTTGTTTTCCAAATTTCACTATAACTAAATATAACAAATTATATGTAAAAATTCATCTCTTAGCCCCTAGAGATGTAATTATGACTTCCATTTTGCATTAGGAGGCTCCTTGAAAAGATTGACTCCTAGGATCACCTCAAATAAATTCACACATTAAAGATTAAACCACTAGAAACTCACAAGCAACAAGATCAGATATATGATAAGTGTATTGGTTCATATTAGGTTCACCAAGATAAATGCATGTAAAATATAGAAAATAAACAAGCATAAAATTAAACAAATTAAACACTTAATTGTACTCATGCAAACCTCAGATTGAGATCAATGTGAAGATGTGCTTGTTTTGGAATGTGAGTGCTCAATTTTCTATCATAACAACTACATTCCTTAGATGATAAATTGATAGAATATAGATGCATGAAAGAGTGACTATCAAATGAGGTTTGGTTTATATATTTTCAGGAGAATTATATAGATGGTTGAGATTCAATATTGGATCACAATTCTAGTCCAATATTTGGGGAGTTCATGAGGAGAGGTGACAAGCATGAGAGAGTTGCACAATAACTTAATTTTTTATTAAAATAATTATTATTTCTCAACTTAAATTGACTGGGAATATAACAAAATTGATTGATGAGTTAATGCTTGCATGAAGTAGTTAAGTGAGTGTATGAGGGAGTTAGGGGGAGTTGACTATTTGCATGAAATAAATAATCGAGTACATGGGTGGGTGAGACTAGGGGCATGTAGGAGTGAATTTGATAGACTAGATAGTTAGCTAGGTGAAGTGAATTTTGTTGATTTAATAATTAATTAAATGAATTATAGGTACCTATTCGGTGGAAATTAATAATTAATTAATTAATGGATACTATGTGTTTATAATGGATAATAATAATTAAATTAATGAATAATGTTAACTCAATTTAATTAAATAATTAAGACATTTAATTAAATGATTAGGTGTTAGAGTTACTAGGTGATAAAGTGGTAATGAAGTGATAGTGTGTGTTGATGGACTATGATGGAATGATAATGGTGAAGGTGACATTATTTTAGTGCCTACAATTGGAAGATAAAATTGTAAAAATGGATGTTGGTGTAGCTAATGATTTTCAATGTGAAGTTTTTGCACTTGAAGAATGTGAAGATGGTGATGACATGAATGCTTATGAGAACCTTTTTCTTTTGTGCAAGACATGTAGTCTTCCCCATGTAGAGTGTGCTTCAAAGAGATCACAATAAGGTGTTATCACAAAAGTTCCTTATAGTTATTATTTTTATGTTGATGAAGACAATGAAGATATAGAGCAAGTATTCATGATTCAAATATGTAATGCATCATGTGTGATAATGGTGTGTGTTGGCCTCATATTATCCCAAATTTTGATGAAGCTAAGGATAATTATGAGGATTTTCATTTTCAAGGCCTAGTTCTTAATATTGTAGATAATAGTGATATACTTGAGTTTGAATCCTTTTTATTGGTCCTACATGCATAGGAAGATGATGTTGAGCAGCAACACACAATCCAAAGGGAATATTAGTTTGTTTCTTAGCTTGATAATATGCTAGAACTTCAAATGTCTCAAATTAAGTTACAAGATAGATATATTCTTTGTGAAAATCAGTAAGGTAATGAGACACATTTTTCTTTGCCATGTGAGTTGGAGGTATTTTCATTTGGAATTGATTCATATGAAGAGGTCAAGAAGGATGAAAATTTGGATTGTGGATGTTTTTGTCATCCATAATGGTTGCCATAAAATGGCAGTGTTGATAGTGGAGTTGGCCTTCACCTTTTGGGAAATGTTCATAGGTTGATGCATACATATAGAAGACTCAATTTGTTGTAGTTAGGGGATGGAAAAAAATTAGTTTAAGGGAGATTAGCTTCTTTAGTAGGATTACCTATGATAGAGTCAAGCAAGTGTAGAAATTTATCATTGCCCTTGTTCCATGATATTTCCTATAGGTCTAAACTATAGTTATGTTTCTTATTTTTTCTTGTAGTCATGCTTCAATCCTTTGATCCCCCATATCATTGGTTGTAAGTGGTTGCCTTGAACATAAGTATTTTGTGTGTGTTGTGTTGTCATGTAGATACCTTAGTGTCCTTATGCATTCATTGACACTTGTTTGTCATGATGAAGTGTGAAGTTAATTCCATATTTTATTGTCATTTTTTATCTACAACTCATAGATAGCTAGATTCTCACTATCCAGGCGATACATATGCCTAGATAGATCATGTTGGGACTTAATCCTACCATGTCATTTTTTTCTTGTATCCCTTCTCTTTTGTGTGTCTATCTCTATTTTGACCCATTATTAGTAATTGATCTAAGACATCTTAAGTGGGTCCTTGTGTACCTAATAAGTGTTAAAAGTTGAAAAAATCTAAGAAATCCTAAGTGTTTGACCTTGTTTGTTCATTTTCCTTAGGTTTGGTAGGTTGTTGGACCTGTGGCCTTATTAGAGTTTCCTTGCTAGGCATATCTTTTTTCCCACCCTCTCCTCCCTTTGTTCCTCATTGGGATGTTAGACTTTCCTATCTTGTCATGTCACCTTGCCTAAGTTTGATTCCATTTACTCTTTTCAGATTATTATACTTTTTCCTCCCTAAGTACTCTTCCCTTCTTTCTGGTACCTATTGCAAGACATCCTCAAATTTTGATATGTGACAACTTACACTATATCTTATCAAATTCAAACCATCAAACTTCCTCCATTTCTCCCACCACCATGTCATGAATTTCCTAGCACCTCCAACTTCAAATAGCCTAACTAAGGCATAAGGTATAACTTTTCCTTGACTCCTAACAATTCAAAACTCCCACCTATTTTTTGTAGGCTTCCTACCATCCTACCAAAACAACTTGGAAGGTCATGTGGACATCAAAAAAGGTCATATTTTGCTAGAAAATTTCATTGACATGTTTTGAGGTATTGACAACCATTAGACCTACATTTTATTGCCCAACCACTTTTCTATGTGGTTTTGGTGCCCAATTGAAAGCAATTTTCGATAATGAAAACCAGGTGGTAGTCAGGGTTTCATTTATGGCTCAATTTTTCCCTACACCTACTCAAGGATTCCTATAACTACTTGTTTTCACCCAAATCTCATGAATTCAATAGAAAGAAATTCCATTAATGATTCAATGAGCCATAAAAACTAACAAATTTGATTTGCAGATGTCGAGATAACATTTTTTAATGAAAGGGGGATGGATTTAATGGGAAAGGAATGTTTAATGTCATGCTCTGATTTATTGAAGCAATTGAAAGTGCAAAAACTTATACTTTATGCCATCTCTAGGTTGCATGTTCAACGAATTTCATGGAATCTTTTGGGCTCTTTGTACACAAGTTTAGAAATCATTAATGCTTAGTACGATAGTGAATGGGAAGAAGCCTATTTTTTCATGCTTCCAAGCATATTTGTAGATCCCAAAGGGGAAATTTTAGTGTAGGTGTTGGAACATAATGTCATTAGGGGTCATACCCTTATAACATTTATATAATGTTCTAATATAAGGCTATTAAATCTTATATATTATATGCTTTATTAAGTATATTCCATTTGAAATGATTATAGTTTAATAATGATTAGATTATTAATTATTTATGAATGGTTATTTTTGAATACGTGTGACTAATACCCCTTAAGATATTATGCCACCCTTTCTCCTATATTTAAGGAGGTTCCTTCTCATTTTCAAGAGGCATGGAATTTGGAGATTGATAGTGAATTCTATCATTATGCACATGAGGTATTATTGGCCATGTGGAAGTATGGAGAAGTGTTCCCTAGGTTTGGTCTACGTTATAATGAACCATTATTATAAGTGTTTTAATAAAATGATGCTTTATGGGGATTTTTACCTTAAAGGTTTTTCCCATGTATATTTTGTTTAATGCGTAAAATCTATGCTTTATGATTCTCATTTTATTTATTGTATATCTTGTTTATAATGATTAGTATCCTAAGATCTTAATTTGTAATAGTAGGCATTAATGATTGTAGTGAAAATGGTTCGAGCGAGCCCTGCAACACTCTTCCAACATGTTTCCTTAGTTCATCCTAGTTTCCAAGGCTAAAAATCTATTTATTTGTAAATTTTCTCATTTGTAAGGGTTGGTCATTTTGAGTTTTGACAAACCTAATGTGCAAAGATTTCTAGGGTTTCAAAATCTATTTTTTAGTCTTTCATTAGAGCTTTTCACTTGAAACTTGTAAAGAGGTAGCTACAAAAACCAATAGTTGTAAACATATGTATCCTTGGTCAGTTGTCACAATTTTAGAAGGTTTTGTGCAATAGAGTATGGTAGGTCTCTTGCTATTTGAGTTTTTTCTTCACCACATTTATTGGTGTGATTGTAACATAGATTAGATAAGTGTTGCAATACTTTAAATTAATGACAAATGTTAATTTGTATTGGTCCCTTTTTTGTTGCACATGAATGTTGATATGTTTGGAAAAGGATTATTAAGTAGATGTGATCGTAACCTATCATACCTTTATTATAATTTCCTTTTTATTTTTTAATGGTTGGATGTGACTATGTAAACCAATAAGGCGCCATTCTTGAAGACTTAAACCTTCCACACGTATTAAAATCATCAAAATTAGTTACCATTAGTTACAAGATCATGAATAGGTTAATACATTGTTGTTTATGATTTAATAGTACAAACTAGGGATAATTTTTTAAGTGAACTAAACTATTACATTTTTTGTGAAGCATTTCCAACACATGTTTATACTCTACCTATGTCTATGAAGTGTTCAAAGAAACCATTTAAAGTGATTATGTAATTGTTGTTATCTATAGATGCATGTGCAGAGTATTAAATCAGTTATAAAGAATATTGTTGCAACTAGTTGAGCTTGACCTACAATAGACATAGGGGTCAATAATGCATTTGGGTAGAATTGTTTGTATTAATTTATTATCTATTTTAAGTGGGTTTGAGCCATGTGTGCTCTAAAACTTAGTTTAAACAACTACATATTTAACAAACAAACAAACATCCAACAAAACAAAAACAAACACAACCTTTCAATGAATTACAATCAATCGAGAGTAATCAACACAACACTCCAAGAACATCTTCACTCACATTCTCTTTGCTCAATCACATTTAGCATATCACACTCATGTGTCTTGGGATTAGAGGGGATTGGATATAGGTTACCTTGAGGGAATGAAGGGAAAACTCACCTCCTAAATTTATTGAAGAATGACAAGCCCAAGCCATACAACAAGCTCAATAAGAAAATGACTGATAATTGGTTGTCAAAGAAGCACATCTTGAGGTATTATTTTAAGTAGGGATTCACTGTCTAAATATTTTTGTAGTGAATGCTCATCAAGAACTCGACACCATATGTACCCTCACAAACATGCATATTGCAATCATCACTACCACACTTTTACCAAGAATCATATCCACCCAAAGGGAACTTCTCCCTTGTTAAGAAGGTATTCCTCCAAACAAGATCACCATCCCACAAACATCCCCAACAATATGCACTACCATCGCAACTCCACCACACAATATCTTGGTCCCTCATATAACACTTCTCCCTTGTGAAGAGGATAGTTCACCTAATCCTTCGTCATTACACATTTGTTTCCTTGCAAACAACAATAGTTTGTTTCATTTGATCAACATGAACCACAAGTATTCATGTTGTTGATGACTTGCACATAATGGTGACAAGTTGTTTGTTGGTTTGTTACTATTTGTTATTACTCTCTATAACGATAAATCTATGATCTTTTCATTAATAACATATAGAATTGTTTGATCAGTTATAGATCTTTTCTATGTTCTACCATGTAAATTTTCTCAATTATGGGACTTGCATTTATTCATTTAAGTGAAATTACATCTAGGCTTGTAAGATCTTAAATGTAGATTTGGTTCTCTATTTTAGGTTGATTTATATTTAGCTCAAGTTTCAATTTACGAATATGTTTGCTCATTTATTTAGGTATTGACTCTCTCACTAATAGATTAAGACACCAATCCCATTTTTAATGATCATTCTTTATAATAAATGCATCATTTCTTGTTTGTAAGTTATAGTGTTATGTTAGGTATTGGTTTGCATAAGCTCATTAATAATTGCATTTGCCACACAATGTGAAGTATTATACTATAAATGAAGTTACAATTTGGAAATATTAATTTGGTTTTAAATCTTTAGTTGCATTGTGACTTGATATTAATTTGCTATTATGAAATCTATGGCCTAAGAGACTACTAAGCTAGTATAAGGGGCATTTTATAACAATATTTTTGAATTATCCTTATGTAGAGTATGTCATTATCTTGTAAGACTCTAGGAACACCTTCCTTGACCTACTTGAGCCAAAAGTGTAGATGAGTTGCTTGTTCTTGTCAATTGGCCCTAACCAACTACTATTTGTTCATTAATCCCACTTGGCTTCCTAGCCCAATTCTATTTCCTTATGATGTTACATCCCCAATGTGTGCCTTTTATAATTGTAGTGTGTGGTTTGAAGCACCAACACATCACTTATATCCTCTCTCTTGCAACAAAGTCATTATCTTCCTTGAGGCAACCCACTTATCATATCTTTTCATTTCTACCAATTTCTTATTGGGAACACCTAGGTTAGAAATAAAATCACTCTTTGATAAGAGATACAAGTCCATGATTATTAATTTTTCTTAGTTTCTAGGTTCTACTCTATAGTAGCTAGGTTTAAGCTCTCTCAACGATGATGTCATTTTACAAACCTATTGTTGGACTTCTAAATCCACATGGATGACATTTAAAAAATTTAAAATTCAAAAAGCTATGTATCTCAAAAGAAATATCCAAGGGATAAATAGATTATCAAAATCATTAGCACACCCCCTTGAAGCTCAAGCTACACAATCAACCTCATATATGTTACAATTCCTTTGGAGTGCAAAAGAGAAGGTCCCTTATATACATCATTCATGCCACCTACTTTGTCACACCAATACCCAATCCTCACATTTGGTTGATGGCTTAGTGGGATCTTGAGGAACAAGGAACATGTCTTGGAAAGGTACATATGTTTACTTACGTAACCTTTGTGGCATATAACTACTACTTCCCTATTTAGCAAATACATTGGCTTGTCATTTAAGGTTCCTAAAAACACAATGTCAAAAAATGTAGTCTCGAGGAGTTGATTACAATGTTTTGCTTCTAGTAAAGAACATAACTTTGCCTTGGTGTTGCCCTCTTCTCCTTGCACTATTCCCTCTTAATGAACAACTTTGATTCCAAGTTTATCCCTTAGGAATTGATCAAAATGTCCTGATTCTAGTAAATAGCATACCTTCACCTTGGTGGTGCCCTCTTCTTCCTCCACTATTTCCTTTTGATGGCAAACTTGTTTCAATTTTATCCCTCTTCTTTACATTCCTTTCTTCATCTCTTCTAAACATGCTAACCTCACAACAATATTAGGGTTTATGGATTTGCATTATAGGACCTTAGGGAATCATCCAAGAATTTCTCATCAACAAGTACTTCACTCTACTACTTCATACTCTTCAATTGTAATGGCCTTATATTTCTGAAACATAGAAAAAGTGATCCTAGGTCCTATAAATGTAAAGAACCTAGGATTCGATGGCCTTTCTCTAGAGTTTCATTAAGATGTAGATCAACAAGGTGAATACATTGACTATCAACCATGAAGGTGAGCCAATCAAACCTGGATCTACATCTGATTGAGGGTTGGAATGGATTGGAAATGATTTGGAATGTTTAGCCTAATTAGACTATATGGCCTCATGTGAAAAATGCAAGATCCCGAAAACTAATAAACTTGAACAGTCAAGTTCCAACAGATCTAGAAGGTGTAGATGACTGTGTACCTGCCCAAAAAAATTGGTTTGATTGTGCCTACAAGGACTTATTTGCCCAATGGTGAATGAGTCTTTGATAGGGTGTCCCGCTCAACTTTTGGGGTCCTATGATGGCAGATTTGAGATCCATGTTTCCACTTGCAGAGTTGTTGGAATGTTGTTAGTAAATTATGTAGGTGATATTTTGTGGCTTGAAAAATTTGATGACAACAAATGCAACAATGAATGAATTGCCTACAAACTTTCTCTGATCCTCCTCAAACCTATAACCTGCACATTCACAAAGAGAAGAGATGTTGGGCCATTTAGGGGCTTGCCTCAGTCAAACCTCGTGCAAGTGTTTCCACTTCCACAATGGAAAAATGTCAATGATAAATGAAAGGAAGGAATGATGAAATCAAAATGTGCTACAACTCACCACCCTTCAATGGTTGCCTTGAAGGATTGAAGTTATACACATCTCCTCAAGGACTTGGATCTTGCTTGTTTGAATGCTTGAGTGCTTTGGAGACCTACATAAAGGGTTAGCCTTCACAAAACCATGATAACATAAACTCACAAACACTTTGACAAGATGCTTGGATCTTGAATTATTGCAATAAACTTTGAAAATGTTTCTCTTGACAATAATATTTTCTCCTTAATTTCACTTAGATGGGAAATGATGAAATGACTAGGTATTTATATGCAATTATGCTAATTTCTTGAAAATTAAATTTCGAAAGCTGACACTTGAAATTTGAATTTTGGATGTTAAAATGATACAAACAACATATTAAAATTTGGGTCCTGGCTAAAAAGGGGGACCCATTCATCCATCGGTGAATGGGTCCTGGCCTAAATTTCTAGGACACACTTAGTCAGGAGAAAAATAGCAATTGGATGCATTTATTCAATGTTTGCAATCCTTCAAAAAATGGTAAAAATTAGGCCTTGAAATGCATAATTTGTAAAATTAGGAGCTTAATTGAGTCCAATAAATTAGGGGGACAAAACATAATGTAAAATTGTTAAGGGCGACAATTTTCTACACTATATTTAGCCCCCACTTTAGTGAGAGTATGAACTTACGCTTAGACTCACACTAAAGTAGAAAAATATGTCAAGAGGGTTTTGATTGCCCAAATGTTGAGAAGATAGGATGACAAAGGATCTAGGGGGAATGCATAAGCCCCCAGGATCCAAGATCCCATGGAAAACCAACATAAGGACAAAGGAACACATATTGATGTATGATATGCAACAAGGAAAGATACACAAACATACAATGTCAAAATGAATGCAAAGACAAAGGGGGTATGGACTAGCAAGTTGTATTATGCTAGGATCCATACATATAATAGGTTCCACATGGCTAGCAAGTTGTATTATGCTAAACACTCATGAAACACATGGGTCCACTAGCAAGCAAGTTGTGTTACGCTAGGTGGATCACAAACTAGAAGGCACATGGGCTAGTGAGGACCTTTTTTATCACTAGGTGAGCCTCCAAGACAAGAAAACACACTAGGTCTACTAGGTGAGCCTCCAAGACAAGATAACACACTAGGTCTACTAGGTGTGTACCCAAAACAACCATACCAAGAGTTATACTCCATGATAACCTTGAATAGGTGCCATGCTATGTCAATGCCACACTAGCTTCAACACTTGTGAACAAAGTGAAGCAAAAATGCCAAACTCGCCTCAAAGGATGCAGACAAACTCACCTCAGGGGGTGTAAACAAAAATCACCTTAGGGGGTGCATTAACGACATCAAGATAAGGTTAAAAACAAAAAGCATTTTACCAACAATCAAAGGGGCTTTGCCTAATTCATGAAAGGTCACATCTTAGGGAACATCACACATGACATCACCACCAAGAGAGGACTAATTGAGGGATAGAAAATCACACCTTAGGGAACACTAGTCATAGTATTACCACTTAAGGATAAAGTCATATGCCAAGAAAGGTCACACTCTTATGGGACATCAAGCCTAATATTACCACAAAAGAGACATGTCGCATGGATTAAGAAGGCCACACTTTGTTTGACAAGGTCACACTTCCTAGGAGATGTATGTTATCATCACTAAAAAGGAACCATTTTCTATGCAAACAATGAGTTGGGGACTATATGCCCTCTTCCTCCCCCCCCTTAAAATGTTAGTGTACACTTGCTACACTAATATTTTAAGGAGATAGAAAGGGATCCCTTGTCGTAAGAAATGCACCTTATAAAAGGCTACCTACCCTTGCCCCCCCAAGTGTAGGGACAAAGATGAGCCAAAATGGATGATGATATTTGCTCCTTGTAAAATAGAATATGATTGCATAAAGCCAAGTTTATACCCCCATGCATAGTAGTGAATATGTTATGATACTACAACTACCACATGGCAAGGAGCAACAACTAATGTTATTTCTCATGATTAAGTGAAGTTCTTTTTGATGTTTTTGAAGGACAATAGCCAAAACCTCTTGTTGTTTCTTGCATGTTAGGTTCTATAAGGACATGGATACCTTGTTCTTTTACACCACATCCTTTTCCATTATAGCCACATTGTTTCAAAATTTGATTTCCTCTTCCATAAATAGCTTCCATTTATTTCGAGGATGGTGGTTTTTCATGATCATTATCATCGTATGTGGATGTATAATCTGTGTTTTCCTCTTCTTTGCTAAAAGTTGTAGACTTAAATGCTTTTGATGACTCAAATTGTGTTGATATCATGGCAACTTCTTTCTCTTTTCCTAATTTTGGTTGTATAAGCTTGTATTCCCCATTGAATGTAGGTGTGAAATCTAATGATCCCCAATCATCATCTAACAACTTTGTCACCGATGAAAGACACTCATTTTTGTTTAAAGGTTCCACTTTTGTAGTTGGTGTCAATGTTCTAAGAGGATTCTTCATTCTTGTTTCAGTTTGTAAACAATTTCCAGGCTTAGGATCAACTTTTATCGTGTAAACCTTATTTTTGTAAATGTATTTCATTAAACGATGAAGCGTTGAAGGCACTCCATTCATCTCATGAATTTAGGGTCTCCCTAAGAGAAGATTATATGAAAGATCTTGAGGCATGATGTGGATAGGGGTTTGTAACATCACCTTACCAACCTTGACAGGTAATGTTATCACACCAAGCAGTTGTTTTCCCACATTGTCAAAACCACGAATAGACAAATCAATCAGTTGAATTTTAGTCTTATCCACCCCAATTCTATCCAAAAGTTTTGCACTACAAATATTAAGCCTCGAACCACTATCAACAAAGGTATGCCTAATCCCAACCTTGTTAATAATGGCCAATATCATCAAAGCATCATTTTGTTTTTGTGTTTCCAAAGGGTGTAACTCATTTTGATGAAAGTCAATGTCCATACTAGGTGAATTCATATTCTCAATCAAAGTTGTCACATGATGTGGTTGCACACGAGGGGGGATAGCAACTTTTTGCAAAGCATTTTGAAGCATGTTATGGTAAACAGGTGATGTTTGAATCAAATCCCAAAGAAATATCTTAGCAGGAGTGTTGCAAAGATGTTCTACAAGATCATACTCCTTTCCAATATGTTGAGGTAAATGAGGGGCACTAGGTAAAATAGGTCACAAAAATGGTATCGATGATGAAGTGGCTTGCATTTGTCTAGGCTGCTTATTATTTCTAGTGTTATATGTGTGAGCTACAATATGATAACTTGGTTGCTACGACACATGATTACTAGTAAGTTGTTTTGCAAAGCTTAGGATATGGCCATGAGGTTTGGGGGGGCCTATAATGAGAGGTGACTTAGGAGGTCCAATAATTAGAGGACTCTTAGAAGGTCCAAAAGGAGTGTTAGGAGGGTCCAATAATTAGAGAACTCTTAGGAGGTCCAAAAAGAGTTTTAGGAGGTCCAATAATCAAGGGAGATTTAATGGCCAATTTTGCGTTCATAACCTTAATGAATTTGACTTCTTGTTGATGATCTTCTATCGAGGGGGGTCTAAGTTGACCTTAGCATCTTCATCTAAGCAAGTCATCTTACAATCTTTTGAAAGAAATGTATCAATGGTTTCATCATCTTGTGCCATGATATCTTCCCAAGTAGGAGGGGTAGGGGGAGAGTGACAAACAATATTCTCATGACACTCATGATTGGATCTTCTAACACCAAAGTACCTTCGTGACAAGTAGGATAGGTATCGAGATAAGAACAATTATGATTGTCATGATTGTCAATGATTGTATCCTCTTGCACCAAAGCATTCTCACAAGTGGGGGAGATGTTGGGAGATGAATGAAGACTAGGCAAAGTGGTATTAAAAAATGTGTCAATGATTTCATTCTCTTGTGCCATAATATCTTCCCAAGTAGTAGAAGCATTGGGAGAGGTACAAACAAGATTCTCTTGATACTTAATGATTGGGTCTTCTAACACCAAGGTGCCTTCTTCACAAGTAGGAGAGGTATTGGGAGAAAAACAACTACGATTATCATGATTGTCCATAATTGCATCCTCTTGCACCAAGACATTCTCACAAATGGGAGAGATATTGGGAGTGACTAACATGCTTGTCAAAGGTTTCATTTCATTTCCTTAGATTTATGCTCATAAGTAGGGAGATTACAATCATACAATCCATGTGATACCCATGCAAACCATATGTTTGAAAAGGAAACATGCCTCTACTTGTCTTATGGATTCGCAATGTGTTGTAACAACTTAGGGTTTTGAATTTGTGCAAAAATGATAACTAATCTACCCAAATTATGCAATGCTTCAAAAAATGTAAACAAATGTCCTACATATTTGATGATTATCAACACTGAAATGCAACAATTTTTTCAAATTGGCAAAAAATCAAGCAAAATGACACCTTTCTTGCACATGCCATAACAACATTTCAGATTTTCAAATCAGACACTTGCAAGCAGAAACAAAAAGAAAGTACAGAGACAAAACAACATGCAAAGTTTCCTTGAGACACCTGTAATAGGATTCAGATGCCTAGGGGTATATGGGTCCTTGATAGGAGTTCAAAAAAAGTGAAAAATTGAATTTCTATGTTGTTTAATGTTGCTATCTATGTTTGCAAATAGGTTGAACAGTTGATATTTTTCCAGATTTTGCTTGATTTGGGACAAGGTGATGCAAAGTGCAAGTGTGCAAAAATTTTGAAAATGTTTTTACAAGTTTTGAATGCAAGTTTTAGATCTAAAATGCAATAATTAACTGATTCTAAGATGCCACAATCTGAATATGATAATTTTGAAATAAAAAAATGCAATGTTTTTCAATTTAAGACAATGTGATTCCAACGTAAATATGCAACAATAAAGGATAATTTTGAATGCAATTTTTAGATTAAATATGCAATAATTAACTAATTTGAAGATGCAACATTTTGAAAATGATGATTTGATGCAAATTTGAAACAAAACTATGCAATTTTTTTACTTGTTTTTGTTCTAAAATGAAAGACGCAATTTACATGCAATGAACAATTTCAAATTTTGATCACTTAGTGAATGCAAATTAAATGTAAATCTAATCTAAATGATTGAAATACAACCTTAATGCAACCTATGATGCAATATGCGATGCAAAAAAATTGAATTTTTATGCTTATGTGGTGCAAAAATGAAACCCTAAATGAGAAATGCAAACAATACAATGCAAAACCTAGATCTAGGGTTTGAAAGACTTCCACTTTCAGAAAGTTTATGATGTCAAATGTTAGGTTCACCAAAATAAAACATAGAAAAAGTGATCCTAGGTCCTAAATGCAAAAAAACCTAGGATTCAATGGCCTTTCTCTAGGGTTTCATTAAGATGTAGATCAATAAGGTGAATAGATTGACTATCAACTATGAAGGTGAACCAATCAGACCTGGATCTACATCTGGTTGAGGCTTGGAATGGATTGGAAATGATTTGGAATTATTAGCCTAATCAGACTATATGTCCTAATGTGAAAAATGCAAGATCTTGACAACTAATAAACTAAAATAATCAAGTTCCGACATATCTAGAAGGTGTAGATGATTGTGTACCTGCCCAGAAAAATTGGTCTGACTATGCCTACAAGGACTTATTCGCCCAATGGTGAATGAATGTTTGATGGGGTGTTCTGCTCAACTTTTGGGCTCCTCTGATGGCAAATTTGAGATCCATGTTTCCACTTATAGAGTTGTCAGAATGTCGTCAGTAAATTCTGTAGGTGAGTTTTTGTGACTTGACAACTTTGATGACAACAAATGCAATAATGAATGAATTTCCTTCAAACTTTCTTTGATCCTCCTCAAACCTATAACCCGCACATTCACAAAGAGAAGAGATGTTCGGTCATTTAGGGGTTTGCCTCAGTCAAACCCTGTGTAAGTGTTTCCATTTCCACAATGGAAAAATGTCAATGATAAATGGATAATTGAAAGGAAGGAATGATGAAATCACAATGTGTTGCAACTCACCACCCTTCAATGGCTACCTTGAAGGATTGAAGTCATACACATCTCCTCAAGGACTTAGATCTTGCTTGCTTGAATGCTTGAGTGCTTTGGAGATCTACAAAAAGGGTTAGCCTTCACAAAACCATGATAACATGATAACATAAACTCACAAACACTTTGACATGATGCTTGGATCTTGAATTGTTGCAACAAACTCTGAAAATTTGCTCTTGACAGTAATATTTGCTCCTTAATTTCACTTACATGTCAAATGATGAAATGACTAGGTATTTATATGTAATTATGCTAATTTCCCAAAAGTTAGATTCCAAAAACCGACACTTGAAATTTGAATTTTGGATGTTAAAATGTTGCCAACAACATATTAAATTTTGGGTCTTGGCTAAAAAGGGAGACCCATTCTTGGCCCAAATTTTTAGAACATATAATTGGGAGCAAAATAACAATTGGATGCATTTATTCAATGCTTGCAATCCTTCGAAAAATGGTAGAAATTAGGCTTTGAAATACATAATTTGGAAAATTAGGAGCTTAATTAAGTCCAATAAATTAGGGGGACAAAACATAATGTGAAATTGTTAAAGGTGACAATTTTCTACATTACAATTTCATGCTTCCTTGAATAGAGCCTTACTTAATGTTGCGATCAATCTGGACTTTCATCAAGTTGAAGGATCCACCATCGTGTAGAAACAAATCCAAAGACCAATATATTATGCAAGATACCATAAAAACTTTAACTGACCCACTACTTTAACTAATACCACTTGTAACTTGTAATGAACCTAACATAGTTTATCAAATCCACACAAATATAACAAAATGATTATTAAGCATAACCGCTGCACTCAACAACTACTCACTACCTCGTATTCATAGGATATTATTGGACAATATCTATCTCCCAATCCCATTGAGTGAAACCAACTCTATAATTCATATTATAAGAACTACCAAATTATTAAGATAGGGATAATGTGTGCCCTAATTCTCTATCACATATCCCAATAAATCCAAGGAGTTAAGAGTGTAACAATGAAGGCATTCAATTCTCATCATTGGGACGTGAGAACCATCACATGGAATCAACATTACTATAATGATTTCATCCTTCCTTCCTACAGTTGGTTATGGATAAAATTCACTGGCGTGTCAAATTATGATGATTATTAGGGTTATAAAACTTGGACTTGTAGCTAATCCCATGGATGGCATTATAATGTTTAGCTTTAGTCCTTTGGCATGAATTTCTAGGCCATAGTCATCCGTTGAGCATCCATTGATCAACTTCTTGATTGTGACAAAAATATGTCTTCTAGAAAGTAACTGATTGTTGGTTGTATTGGCATTAGAGATTTCTAAGCAAAAGCAACTCCCTGGTGTAAGACCAAGCTTAACAACCTTGGTTTGTGCCAAAGTCGAGCTTTGAAACAGGACAAAAACTAAAGCTAATTGAAAGTTAACGAAAGTGTGGATGGCATGTAAGTTATTCTTGCAAAATGTTGCTGCAACAGGAAAAATAAGGGTTTAATGATATCAGAATGAGTTGTCTTGATATCTAAATGTGTTTAGAAACCTTTCAAGATCAGAAAGATTGATCCAAATGCGATAACGACAAAACTAGACAACTTTTTAAATCAGACATTTATATTTTAGGACATTTAAGACAAAAAAAAAGATTGCTATGTACAACCACAAATTAGTAAACCTGATTTTTTTAAAAAAAAGCTTAGATTTATTCCAGAGAACTTGGAGTGCATGAATACCTTCCCATGCAGCAGTGATTTGATCCTGTCTAGGGAGTTTCAAAAAAATATAGTTGACCAAAGCGGCTTGATTCAGGCAGAGGTACTCAATACCAGATTGATTTCGTTTTTAAATGGTTCTGATCTACATGTTGGATGGGACTCCTTCCTATTAAAAATTGAAACTACTTGTTGGATGGGACTCCTTCCTACTAAAAATTGAAATTGCATACGGAAGTTTCAGGCTCCTAGGAGGAGTTTGTGAAGATTCAGATGAGACCATGGTTAATGACTTAATTGTCCAAAAGTACTTGCAACTCTGTTAATTAAATCAAGTTGAATCATATAGCAGCAACCTCTTTTGATATTTAATTGAAAACAAATCTTAATCTGACGTACGCTGGATTTCAAAGAAATACTTTCTGCAAAATGTGGCAGAACTAAATAGTCACACTAATTGTCTAACAAAACCACATCCAAAATAAGTCACGCAGAATCGGACACCATTAATTTTCATAGATATATAATTTCCCCAATCTGATATTGGTTCTGGATTTGATTCCTGTTAACTTTTTTTTTTTTTCTAACATTTTGGATCAGAACTTTATGATCCATGATCGAGAACCAGAAAGCAAGAGAAAGAAATGATATAGATTTTTGGTTTCTGAATAAAGTTTGTAGATTTTTGAACTACAGTTTACAACGTTCAGGGATAACAGCTAATGCCAAACACAGCTTCGGAGGAAGGTTTTGTTCAATATATTTACCATGTGAACAGTAGTCGGTGAGATTTTCTAATCATCAATTTACTTTAAAACAGCTCAGTCATCCATTCCAGTTAACATACAATTAAGATATTGAATCATTTAATTGCCGATAAAGCGTCACAAGCCTTTAAGCATACACAACTGGCAGATGGAGTACAATGTCGGTAATTTCTGGATTGGGTAGGTGTTTATAACAAATTCCTCCACCAATTTAGACTGGTGCATAAGTTTTTGTTGAAGCTGTAAGTATAGATTTGTTCTTAAGAATCACAAGTAACAGGTATAAGGTGTGAACAGCATACTTTTCATTCCTAATCTGAATTCTTCCAGCTTGCGTGAAACTAAGAGATGTGAAACATTTTTGTGTAAAGGAATGAAAGTTATCCAGATTTATCAGCTCTCTCTGCATTTTAATCAGTTCCTGGTATTGAAAGTTATTTAAATTTGAAAGTCAAAAGCAGAATATTTATGCTGCGACTCTGAGATTGTAACGATTATTGTTTTGAATTCACATTATGTAAGAAACAATTGAAAACAATTCTTTTTTAGAAGCATAATCTTTCCAGTCCATGAAACTGATGAGAAAGTTTGTGGGTAATTTTTGCATTAGTATTTTAAATCACATTCTTAGATCTATTTTTTTTAAATAGGGAAATCTTTTCACAGAATGCGTTTCAAAACTTCTTCAAAGAAACTACCGTAATTTTATAAAAATTACTACAATTTTATTTATTTATTTTTAAAACTCTTTTGAAATATTATTTTTCCACTCTCTGACGACCTTCATATTTCTTGTACTTTCAAAGAACAGGGCAAAGGTTTATCAGACGTCAAATCTTAAATTCGCCAAAATATTCAAAAACCTTATACTACACCCAATTTTAAGAGTTACCCAAATTTTCCTTGACCTTACAAATGTTACATTGAAGAAATTCTCAAACCTATTGTTTCCAGAAAACGTGTTGAAAAGGACCGACGAAGCAACGAAAAGTTGTACTCAAATCTGGAAATCAATACAAATCAAACGGATCAAACAAAAAACCAGTAATTCTGCACATATTGAAGACAATATCATATACAAAGGCAAGATGTGAATAAATCGACAAGCACGGAGAAACAAAAGTGTATTAAAAAAAGAAAAAACCTAAACAAAAATGAAGCTAAAATAGAGACTAATATAGGATTTAGTCTCGCGGAGCATAGAGGAAGGATGGTAAAATCAACTGCTCAGCTGCTCGGCAAGACGAATTTGATTTAGTCAACTTCCGACACGAGATAGGCATCACAAATATCCGACCTCGCTTTAATGATGACATTCATTTCACTTACAACACAGTTTACGCTTAAAACGCTGTCACACGACATGAATGAAGCAGAGCCAAAACATTCAAAAATGAAGAACAACAACAAACAAATCGAAAGAAACTCAACACAAACAAAGCATGTCCTTCGAGTACAGCAGAAAAAAATCAGGCTCTGTCATTCGGCCGACCGCTTGTTGAATTCTTTAAAAACTCCAACTAAATAGAAAAAAATAGTGAATCCACAGAGCAAAGAAGTATAACCCTAACCCTAGATAGAAACTTGAAACCGTATCCGTGGATATGCCCAACCCTTCTCAATCGTATGGCCATCGATTTATTTATTTTAAATAACTCGCAAAAAATGCAAACATGGGGGAGATCAGGCATACCTTCCACTTTTCCCATACGTTTTGGGGTCCTTTTGGCCTTGGTGGGCTTTATACAATGACAAATCTACAAGTGGTGCTCTTTGTGTTGAAATTTGATATATGGTTTAGTTTTTCTTCAATTTCATTACTATTTATTATTATTATTATTATTTTTAAGTTCAAATTTGTAGTTAGTGAGATTGATCTAAGTCAGTGGTATATTTTGTGGAAATGAATTCAAAAAAATTATAATTCAAATTCAAATTTGCGTGCACGTTCTCTCTTTCCCATTAGTCATGTTATGTTGATTTGAAGTGTGAAACTTTTCACTTATCATCTTTGGAGTTGTATTGTGTGAAGCTTTTCACTTGCCATCTTTGTAGTTGTATTTAAGGGAAAACCCTAATTCATTTGAGATATTGAAGAATCATTCTATAGCTTTCGCTATGACTTGCATCAACATTGCATAATCTATTTACATCAACATCTAGGGCATGTTGCATAATTGTTTGTTGTCTTCAATCTCTATTCATAGTCATTAAATTATCTTGTTCAAGGATTTGACTAAGGGATAATTCCCCTTTTTAATAAACAATATGAATTGCACGTTATTGTAGATATAGACATCTAAACAAAAATATTGTTGTAGGTATTACGAGCCACAAACATCAAGTTCAAACCTATGGGTCAAAGTTCGCTTACACATATGAGATTCAAATCCACACTCCTTGATTGGATTTAGTTTATTTCTACATGCACATATCTAACTTAAGTAGGAGGTATTTTCCACAACGTGTCAAATTGTGATATTACTATCAGGATTCAACCATGTAGTTTTACGAGTCAAACTCATTGACCCATGTTTCATGAGTAGTGGTTCACAAGAACCCATCTCTCATGATAATGAATGGTCCACTTAGCACTCATTCCATCTAGGTGATGCTCACAGAGGTGAACCATTCATTATCATGAGATGGGTTCTTGTGAACCACTACTCATGAAACATGGTTCAATGAGTTTGACTCATAAAACTACACAGTTGAATCCTGATAGTAATATCACAATTTGACATGCTATAGAAAATACCTCCTACTTAGGTTAGATATGTGCATGTAGAAATAAACTAAATCCAATCAAGGAGTGTGGATTTGTTCAAATCTAGGTGATGCTCATAGAGGTGGACCATTCATTATCATGAGAGATGGGTTCTTGCGAACCACTATTCATGAAACATGGGTCAATGACTTTGACTCATAAAACTACACAATTGAATCCTAATAGTAAGATCACAATATCTAACCTAGCCAAATTCTAAGAATGTCTTAATTAAAATTTCATTATTTTATTTTTCTTCCAATACATCCAATAATAGGAGATTGTAAGTTACGACTCAAAAGTTATGATCAAAATAATGGACATCTATTTATCAAACACCAAAATCAGCAAAGTGCTTTGATTTTCTTTAATTTCTAGTTTTCTATTTTCTCATATGATTCATTAGAGCTCTAAATTATATTATTTGAATTATTTAATATTCATTCTCCTTGAAGCTAATATAGTAAATAAAGTTATGTAATTTCTTTACATTTTGGTGAACTTGATATTCAAACCCTTTGAGGGTTTTACCTTATGGTTTTGACCTTCTTTATATCTCTAGTTTTTAGATCTAATATTTGTATTATTGTACATTTATTTTATATTCAATTCAAGTTTGGGTCCACCCTCGCTTGTGCTTCATTGATTTATTTTGATTAGGTTTGGGCTTTCAATATTTTCCACATCTACAATTCTTAACCGCTTGCCATCACTCATGATTCATTCTTTTATCAATCATTGCAGATATATTTCCTACCCTCCTTGCCACATGTTTTCTATCTCATCGTGCTTTATGATATAATTTTATATTCACTTGGTACATCTAAGGATATTGATACTATTTTGATGAAAAAGGGATCCTGTCTAAATGTAATAGAACACTAGGATCAAGTCTTTTTCAAGAGAACATTAGGATGCAAATCAACAAGGTGATTAGATTGACTTTCAACCATGAAGGTGAGCCAATCAGACTTGGAATTGATCCTTTTGAGCCTTGCAAATTGATTGGAATTGATTTGCCTTGATTAACCTAATTAAACTGTGCCCTAATTTGAAAATACAAGATTTCGACAAATGAGAAATTGTAACAAAAATTCACCAACAGATTTGAGAAAGGCAAAGTTCTGTGTACCTATCCTATAGATTTGGAGTTAGCCAAAATAAGAGGACTAATTCACCCGTATGGCGTATGTTTCCTTATAGAGATATTTCAAATATGTTTTTGTGGTCCTTTGGTGTCAGATCAGAGTTTCCTAATTCGACCTACAAATTTGTTGGACCATTGTTAGATATTTTTGTAGGTGAGTTGTTGTGGCTTGTCAAGGTGTAGGGTTTCAATTGTAACAATGGAAAATGGATCTTCAAACTTCCTTCAAGCTCCTTCAAACCTTAAACCTACACATTCAAAGAGGGAGGAAGGGTTGTGCCATTTAGGGGCTTGCCTTAGTCAAACCTCGGGTTAGTGTTTCCACTTCCACAATGACAATGCCAATAATAAAACAATAAATGATAGGAAGGAATGATGAATCCAAAAAGTTCTGCAACTCACCACCCTTGAATGGCTTCCTTGAAGGACCGAAGTCATGCACGTCTCCTCAAGGTTTGGATCTTGCTTGCTTGAATTTCTTGAATTGCTTGGAGACTTAAAAACGGGGTTAGTCTTCACAAACAATGATAACATAAACATGCATAAACTCACATATGATTTGACATGATGCTTGGATCTTGAATTGCTGCAATAAATCCTCTAATGTTGATAATTTCACCTCTTTCTTATTAGATTTGAAATGGGTATTTATTTAGCATTTATTCAATTTCTCGCAAATTTAATCCTAATGGCTAACTTTGGACATTTGAAATGCAAATAATAAAGTGTCATTGTCAACATATTTGAATTTGGAGCCAAACAAAATAGAGGGACATTTACACTGAAAAAGGACTCATTCGCTATAATGAGACTCATTTGTCATAGGGCGTTTGTGTCCCAACCCTATTTTTCAGAAATTAGGGTGTCAGAGGAAAATTATTAGATGAATACATTTGTTTTTCACTTGCAATTTGTCAGTAATTGTTAAAAATGGGCCATAGGATGCACATTTAGGAAATTAGATGTATAATTGAGTCCAATAAATTAAGAGGGAAAAAACATAGTGTGAAATTTTCAAGGGTGATAATTTTCAATGCTACATGTAGCCCCCACTTTAGTGAGAGTATGAACTTACACTCAAACACATACTAAAGTAGAAAATACATGTCAAGAGGGGTCTGATTTTCCAAACATTAAAGAGATAGGATGACTAATTATCTAGGGGGAGTGCACAAGCCCCCAAGATCCAAGATCCCATGAAAAATCAACATAAGCACAAAGGAACACACACATGTATGTAATGTATCAAGATAACATACACAAACATACATGTTGAAAACATGAAGCATACACGATGAAAACCCATGACATAACATAACATATAAATGATAACAAAATGAACACAAAAATGATGCAAACACGAACAAAACACACAAAAGACACAACAAAACACAAGATTAGTACTAAAAGGATTCAAGTCAATAAGGTAAAGAAACCTCAGTCTTAAATTATCTCAAAAATGTCATCCATCGAATAAATATTAGACAAATGAATGCTCTCATGAGGAATAGCAAGCTACGTTATGCCAAATCACTTATGAGCCACATGGATCTACTAGCTAGAAAGTTGTGTTATGCTAGGTGTCCATGCAATATGATGGGTCCCACAAGGCTAGCAAGTTGCATTATGCTAGACACTCATGAAACACTTAGCACTACTATCAAACAAGTTATGTTATGCTTGGTGGCAATGTTAAAACAGGTTTCCATGAATCAACAAGTTGTGTTATGATGAATCCATGAAATAATTTTTCCAAAGTCTCACCTAAGAAGGTGTATAAAGTTGCCTAAGAAGGTGAAAAAATGATAAATTTACTTAAGAAGGCACATAAAATCACCTAAGGATGCACAAAGATCACTTAAGAAGACGCATAAATGCCAAACTCACCTAAGAAGGTGAAAAAAATTGCCTAAGAAGGCACATAAATGCCAAACTCACCTAAGAAGGTGAAAATATCACCTAAGAAGGTGAAAAGACTCGCCTAAGAAGGTGCATAAATGTCTATGAAGAAATCAAACAAGGCCAAAATCTCAAGGGGTTTTATAAACAACACCACCACAAAAGGTGTAAAAAACAACAACAACAAAGGGGCATTGCTCAATGCATGAAGGGTCGCACCTTAGGGAACATCACACATGACATCACCACTAAGAGAGGACAAGTCATGGAATAAAAGACTCACTCCTCAGGGAATACTAACCATAACATTACCACCAAGGGGAACATCATATGCCAAGAAGGGTCACACTCTTATGGGACATCAAGCCTAATATCACCACAAAGGAGATGCTAGCATAGATCGATAAGGCCACACTTTCATTGTTGAGGTCACACTTCCTAGGAGATGCATGCTATCATCACTAAAAGGGGACCATTTCCCATGCAAACAATGAGCAAGGGACTAAATGACCCCCCTTAAAATGTTGGTGTATTTGCTACACTAATATTTTATGGAGATACAAAGAGATCCCTAGCAAGAATTAATGTAGCTAACACAAGGCTACCTAACCCCTGGCCCCCCAAGTGTAGGGAAAAAGGTGAGCCAAGATGGATGATGATATGCTACTCCTCACAAGATGAAATATGATTGCATAAAGCCTATTTTATACCCCCATTGATGGTAGTGAGTATTGTGTGACACTACAACTACCACATGGCAAGGAGTAACATCTGATGCTATTTGTCTTTGGAAAATCTTATGATTAAGTGAAGGTTTTTGTGATGTTTTCTTTATTTTTGAAGGACAACAACTAAGATCTTATGTTATTTCTTGTGTGTTGAGCTCTATGGGGACATGGATACCTTGTTCTTTTACACCACATCCTTTTCCATTATAGCCAAATTATTTCAAAAGTTATAACCTCTTCCATAAATGGCTTCCATTTCTTTCAAGGAAGGTGGTTTCTCATGATCAATTTCATCATAAGTAGATGTCTAATTTGTGTTCTCTTTACTAGAAGTTGTGGATGCTTTTGATGATCCAGTGATAGATTGTGTTGATATTATTGTTGCTTCTTCCTCTTTTTTTGATTTTGATTGTGTAATCTTGTATTCCCGCATGAATGTAGGTGTGAAATCCCAATCATCATCCAACAACTTGGTCATTGATGAAATACACTCATCTTTGTCTTCAATTTTTAAGGGTTCCACTTTTGATGTTGGTATCAATGTTCTAAAATGACTTTCTATTCCCATTTCAATTTGTAAACAATTCTCAAATTTAGGATCAACTTTTATCATGTAAGCCTTATTGTTGTATGTGTGTTTCATTAAACGATGAAGCGTTGAAGGCATACCTTTCATCTCATGAATCCATGGTCTACCCAAGAGAAGATTATATGAAAGATCATGGGGCATGACATGGATGGGAGTTTGCAATACAACCTTACCAACTTTAACAGGTAATGTTATCACACCAAGCGGTCGTCTTCCCACATTATCAAAACCTTTAATTGATAAAGCATCAGGTTGGATTAAGGTTTTTTCCACTCCAATTTTTTCCAAAAGGTTGACGCTACAAACATTAAGCCCAAAACCATTGTCAATAAGGGTACGCCTAATCCCAATCTTGTTAATAACAACCATTATCATCAAAGCATCATTTTGATTTTGTGTTTCCAAAGGGGGAAATTCATCTTGGTGAAAGACAATATCCAAATTAGCTTCATTCATAGCTTCAAGAAAGGCTGCCACATCATTTGGTTAAGCACTAGGAGGGACAACATCTTTCTGCAAAGCATTTTGAAGCATGCCATGATAAACAGGTGATGTTTGAATCAAATCCCACAAGGATATCTTAGTAGGAGTGTTACAAAGTTGCTCAACAAGATCAAATTATTTATCACTACGTGGGATATTATATTAGGTGTAGGTGGGAGGTATGGTTGAGGAAATGAGATGTATTTTGGTGTTTTCTTTGGTTGCTTATTGTTTCTAGTGTTATATGTGTGAGTAATTGTGTGATAACTCGGTTGCTTCGACACATGATTACTAGTGAGTTATTTTGCAAAGTTTAAGATATGGCCATGAGATTTAGGAGGTCCTATATTGAGAGGTGATTTAGGAGGTCCAATAATTAGAGGACCTTTAGGAGGTACAATAATTAAAGGGGTTTTAAGAGGTCCAATAATTAGAGATCTAATAGCCAATTGTGCATTCATAACCTCAACGGAGTTAACTACTTGTTGATGATCGTCTATCACTCAAGGGGGATCTAAGGTCACCTTAGCATCTTCATCTATGCAATCCATCTTACAATATTCTGAAAGGAATATATCAATGATGTCATCCTCTTGTCCAACAATATCTTCCCAAGTAGGAGATGTAGGTGAAGAGAAACAAACAAGATTCTCAAGGCACTCCATGATTGGATCTTCTAACGCCAAGATACCTTCTTCACAAATAGGAGAGATATCGAGAGAAGAAAAAACATGATTGTTATGATTTTCAATGAATGTATTCTCTTGCACCAAGGTATCCTCACAAGTAGGAGAGATAGTGGGAGATGGATTAATGAAAACAACAAAAGAGGGGAAATAAACTCATTGTGACATGCTTGTAACAAAAATTCCTTGAAATGCTTAACAAGATCTAACAATATCTAACATGAATTATAATAACACAATATTTTTTCAATGAGAACATGATGTTATGCCCTATGGATCAAACTAGCAATGTTTTTAGCAAAACAAACAATTATAGGATAGATAAAATTTAGAAACAAAATTCAAACAACAAAAGCATACAAAGAACACAAAAATAGAGATCTGAGCAAAATTTTAGCCAAAAATAATAGGACAAATCCACCCAAGGGTGTCTATGTCCTAGATAGGGTTTCCAAAAAAAAAAAGTTTGACTATGTATGGTATTGTTTAAGGATTTTGGTTCTATGTGCAAACAAGTCTGATAGCGAATATTTTTCCAAAATTTGCTCAATTTATGCCAATGTGATTCAAAATACAAGTGTGCAATAATTTTGAAAATGGTTGAACAATAAATGACAATTTTGAATGCAATTTCCAAATCTAAAATGGAACAATTGATTGATTCTAAGATGCCAAAGTCTGAAAATGATGATTTTGACGCAATTTTGAAACACAACAATGCAATTTTTCACTTTTTGAGTTGTATGAAAGATGCCTAAATGGATGCAATGAACAATTTCAGATTTTAGTGACCTAATGAATGCAATTTAAATGTATATCTAAGCTATAATGTCTGAAATAAACCCTAATTCAACCTATGATGTAATATGATATGCAATTTGTTTAATTTTTATGCCTTTTATGATGCAAAAATGAAACCCTAAATGAACAATGCAATGAAAAACCTAGATCTAGGATGAATTATTTCAAATTTCAAAAGGTCTATAATGTTGAAATGTTGAATTAACCAAAAAAATTTGATAAAAAAAGGGATCCTATGTCTAAATGTAATAAAACACTAAGATCAAGCCTTTTTCAAGAGAACATTAGGATGCAAATCAACAAGGTGATTAGATTGAATTTCAACCATGAAGTTGAGCCAATCAGACTAGGATTTGATCCTTTTGAGCCTTGGAAATTGATTGGAATTAATTTTCCTTAATTAACCTAATTAAACTATGTGCCCTAATCTAAAAATGTAAGATTCTGACAAATGAGAAACTATAATAGAAATTCACCAACAGATTTGAGAAAGGCAGAGTTTTGTGTACTTTTCCTGTAAACTTGGCATTAGCCAAAATAGGAGGACTAATTTTCCATATAGTGTATGTGTCCTTGTAGAGATATTTCATATATGTTTTTGTAGTCTTCTAGTGTCGAATCAGAGCTTCCCAATTCTGCCTGCAAATTTGTCGGATATTTTTGTAGGTAATTTTTTATGGCTTGTCAAGGTGTAGGGTTTCAATTACAACAATGGAAAATGGATCTTCAAACTTCTTTAGAGATCCTTCAAACTTGAAACCTACACATTCAAAGAGGGAGGAAGGGTTGTGCCATTTAGGGGCTTACCTTAGTCAAACCTCGTGTTAGTGTTTCCACTTCCACATTGGCAATGCCAATGATAAAAGGATAAATCATAGGAAGAAATGATGAATCCACAAAGTGTTATAACTCACCACCCTTCAATGGCTTCCTTGAAGGACTGGAGTCATGTACTTCTCCTCAAGGTTTGGATCTTGCTTGCTTGAATTGCTTGAATATCTTGGAGACCTACAAAAGGGGTTAGCCTTCACAAACAATGATAACATAAACATGCATAAACTCACATATGATTTGACATGATGCTTGGATCTTGAATTGCTGCAATAAATCCTCTAATGCTGCTCTTGAATGCTCTTGACTTGCTCTTGACAATAATTTTCACCTCTTGCTTGTTAGATTTGAAATGATGCAATAACTACGTATTTATAGGCATTTATTCAATTTATTGTAAATTAAATCTCAATGGCCGACTTTGGACATTTGAATTACAAATAATAAAGTGTCATCATTGACATATTTGAATTTGGAGCCAAACAAAATAGGGGGACATTTACGCCCAAAAGGGACTCATTCGCCATAATGAGACTCATTCGTCATAATGAGACTCATTCATCATAGGGCGTATGTGTCCCAACCCTATTTTTCAGAAATTAAGGTATCAAGGGCAAAAAGTATTAGATGAATGCATTTATTTTTCGCTTGCAATTTTTTGGTAATTGTTAAAAATGGGTCATATTGTGCATAATTTAGGAAATTAGGTGTACAATTAGGTCCAAAAAATTAAAAGGGAGAAAAACATAGTGTGAAATTGCCAAGGGTGAAAATTTTCGACGCTACAAATACATGTGATTCAGTTAACCTAGCAAGCATTGTCTTTCTATATCTCATGATATTTTCCACTTTTCTATATTTATTTTTAAGAAAAATCCTTTTCAAAAACAAAACTCAATCTCCAAAACCTCTAAACCAATTGTACTTGTAACAAAAAAAATGGTTATAGTACAATCAAGGCTCAATCCTTAACATGAGATCAACATTAACAAGTCTAGAAAAAATCTAGCAATAGAAGAACACTTCCAAATACATATGATAATAACTGCATCATAAGTACCATATGAATAGGATAACCCAAACAAGAAACCAACAATAACTTATGAAAATCGTGTACCAAAACCATGGGACCAAAAGTGGCAATCAAATCTAGGGCACAAATTCCAATGGCCACCTCCATGATGGGTCAACATATTGATAAGATTATCCCTCTTATATGTCATAACCTCCCCGCCAAACTTGAGTATTTTTCATTTACTCCATCTATAAGATTCTCTATGACACATCATAAGTATGCATCATATGTTGGTAAAGAGCCATACTCTACTATGTAACTCCCTCTGTGCATACTCTAACATGCACCATAAGATTGTGTTATTTGAGTTATATTGATTTCATATTCCTTGAACCTAATTTTAGTAAAAAGGTTATTTAATTTCTTTATATTTTGGTGAGTTCAACATTCAAACCCTTTCGGAGTTTTATCTTACAATTTTGACCTTCTTTATATCTTTAGGTTTTAGATTTAGTTATTTTTTATTATTGTACCTTTATTTCACATTTAATTCATATTTAGGTCTACTCTTGAATTTGCTTCATTGATTTATTTTGATTAGGGTTTGAGCTTTCATTATTCGCCACCTCTACTATACTTAACCACCCACTAACATTCATGCTTCATGATTCTTATATCAATCGTTGTAGATATATTTCCTACCTTCCTTGCCATGTGTGTTTTCTATCTCATCATGCTTTATGATATAATTTCACAGTCACTTGGCATAACTAGGGATATTGGCTCACATGATTTAGTTAACCTACCAAGCATTTTATTTCTATATTTCATGATATTTGTCACCCATGTGCCTCTCTCAATTCATCCTTACTTGAGAATCCTAGTGTTGTGCACTTGATAAATACACATGTTCCATTTAATTGATGCATTTTCTCTCATGCATAGTGTATTTGTTGCACCCCTTTGAGATGTCTACTCTTTGGGTTACCTACTTAATATGATGACTATCTTACTGATGAGCATTATGATGATTATACTTCTATCACTAGTGATATGTCACTATATGACATAAATTGTTCACCCTCACATGAGTTCATTATTCCCCCACGTAACTTATGTTAGTCTTTGATATATACCTTGTGGCTCATGATATATTGATATATATTTAGCGAGGATCACAATGATGGTTCTTTATCTTCTAGCAACGAGGATGGGAACTCTTTGTTTCATGATGATTTTGTTTCTCGTGCATATTCTAATGGCCCTTCATTGGGGATCCTATGGATCTTTTTATTAATTGTGATGGTATACCACTTTTTGATGCCTATAGGGTTCTTTAGATCATCTTATGTTTTCCCATGACACATCTTTGACTATTGGTGGATTAAATTATTCTAAACCCAAACATTCACATGGATTAGACATGTATAGAGATGAAGAACAACATGAGGATCTCATGCATTTTTTACATATTATATGTGAGAAAAATGGGCCATCAATTTATGTCATCTCTAGATTCATTACTACACATGGATGTTGATGAGCCTAGGAAATGCCTAGTTTTCTTTCTTTTAGTTTATATCTTTTAACATTTCAAGTCATATGGAAATAATTATGATATGATGATGTTTGCATGGATAATGTGTGAATGTTTATGAAATTTAATATGATTATATGTTAATTCATGGTTGATCAATGATGTGTATACTTTATATAAAACTAACTTCTTGGAACCTAAAGAATTACAACTCTCAGCAACTAGATTGACCAATCCGCAACCAAAGGATTTCAGGAGATTACAGGAAAGAGTCCAAAACACTAAGGACATGATAATTACAAGAAACAATGAAGGAAATCGATGAAGTAGTCAATCGTGACTTACCAGATCATACAATAAGATGGCAAGAAGAAGAATAAATCTACATTGATAAGGAATCCAACATGACCATCCTTATAGAGCGTGTCTCTATCAAATCGTCAGGGCAGAATGTCAATCCTATTTGTCTTCTTCTATCTTTTTTAGTTATAGTTTCAGTTGCAAAGACTTTGTCTCTCTCTATTTTGAAGGAGAGTGGGCATCTGCATTTAATTTTTGTTTTTAGTCCTTATGCAAATAAAAATCCTCCCAAGCCTATATAGTTGGATTAGTGGTTGAGGAGAAAATCTAGTTGAAGATATATATTTTGATAGTTATAGTTTTCTTTCACAAACAATACTTCATTTTTAGTTTTATGTTATGCACTCATGAATGAGAAATCTGTGAAGGTTCTTGTTAGATTATAGAGTTTAGTTATATGCAATAAAGATGCTCTAGATTACTGTTATGATTAGTTGATTCAAGTAGCATATATTTGGTTTCTCCTATGGGTACAACAACTCGAGCAAGGGCCACTCGAGGTACTATTCACCCACCTTAATTTTTGTTGTTAATTTAGATGTTTACATTATTGGATTCGTTTCAAATAGAATTACATGTGCATGAATGATATCTTGCATCATGAATTATGCTTTGTAGTATGTCTTTGTCATTATCCGGAGAGGTCAAGTACTTAGAAGAAAGATTCAATAGTGTTAGTGAATTGCAGAGTTCAGGTTTAGCAATTAACATTTATAGTGTTAGTATAAAGGTACTTGTAGCATTAGTAGAAGATTAAGTTATTTCCTCTATTTTGCAAGTTAATGCTTTATTTACTTTTTCAACATTTATTGTTTTCTTGTACATGTTTAAACCACCTATACTCACTAATATAGGATGTATAGATTCTATGAATTCACATATGGTGCCAACATCATCGAAAGCTTACAAAATCCTAGTTGATAATTAAATGAAGTCTTTACAAGGGTTTAGTGAATTGTTCAACTAGGAGCTCCTCCTCTGAATTGTGTGTCTAGCACCAAGTTGATTGAGCATTAGTATGCCTTACAGATGCGGGGCATGTTGAGCATAATATTTTTCATTCTATCATGAGTAGTAGATCACTTGGGTAATTGTATTGATGATTATGAGAAAATATTTAAAAATAAAGATTCTACTAATGAGATATTACATAATCCCTTAGCATGTGATATTTTGGCTTTTCCTTCTCCAAATAGATCTATGGTATCTTTTTTCCAAATCATGACAATAAAGGTGATACCTTGCTTCATTTGAGATCCTTTCAAACTTCATGAGCCCATCATTTTCATGAGGATAAACTTTTCTTTCTTGGAAATTGTTTCTAATAATTTTTAGTGGTCATACATTCACATGGTTTTATGCATTTCCACGTATTTTAATTTATATTGTGGATTTGGCTAATGATTTCATAAAAAAATTCATTATAATATTGAGCCTAAGACTACTGTTGCTCAAATCATGCAATACAAGAAAGAAGAATAATAGCCAATTAATGCTTACTTATTGATATTTTAAGTTGGTTATTCACGTGAGTTCCCATCAAGAGCATGATAAGCTTCAAACTTTATTTACCAAGGGTTTACTTCCAATCTTTAATTTATTCAAGTGTATTGCAAGCCTTATCGTTAATTTTCAAATTTATGTGCTACTACATGCAAATGTGAACATGCTATATTTTGGAAGATTGAGCCGCTTTATATCATCATGTTTTTAACACTTGTAAAAAGAATCAAAATGAAACAATTAATCAATGAGAAGGTTCTAAATATAAAATATTTACATGGTTTTCAAAAAAGAAATAAGGGAAATGTATAACATTACACATTTATCCTAATAAAACCCTTTTAGGAAAATATCAATCTCCAAAACTCTAAACAATTATACTTAAGCAACAAAAAGGTTACAATACAATCAAGAATCAATCCTTCACATGAGATCAACATGAATAAGTCTAGAGAAATTCTAGCAATTGAACAAGACTTGTAAATACATATGATAATACATGCATCCTAAGCACCATATAATAGGATAACCAAAACAAAAAGTTAACAATGATTCTGTGGAAATCATGTGCCAAATCCATGGGACCAAAAGTGGCACCCAAATCTATGGTACAAATTCCTATGTCCACCTCCATGATGAGTCAATGTGTTTATAATGGATTATTTTGTTTATATGTCATAACCTCCCCACCAAATTTGAGTGCTCCATTTTTTCATTTACTCCATTTAGAAGATTCTTGATGACATGTCATAAGCATGTTTCATATGTTGGTCAAGAGTCATACTCTACTATGTAACTCCCTTTGTACATACTCTTAATGCATCGTAAGATTTCCATATAATCTATTATGCATCTTGCTATAGACACCTAAAAATGTCTATCACATTCTTCTTATTCATCATTTCCCATCATTGGCACTCATCACCCCTTTCATCACTATTAATTAAATAATTTTTAATTATTTTATTCAGCTAAGCCTTTTTCCACATTAATTAAATAATTTTAATTATTTCATCATTTTTATTCATCATCTTTAATTAAATATTTTTAATTATGTAATTAATTAATATTTTTCCTCATCCACTTTAAATAATTTTTAATTATTTAATTAATTTCCAATTATCTTCTTATCCACGATTAAATATCATGCATTATTCTCATCCACATAATTAAATAATTTTTAATTATTTAATTAGTTGATTATTTCTCCAAAATTAAATAAAATATTTTAATTTATTTAGTTTGTAATTCATCTAAAAATAAATAAAATCATTATTTTATTTATTTGATAATTATATCCAATTCTATCTTTATTCTACTAAACCCTAAATTTAGAAACCAAACTCAATTTAGTGATCATTCCTAAATATAGTGAACTCCCCTAAATTTAGTCACCTTTGTTAAATTTAGTGAGTGAACTAAAATTCACTCTTCATCTCTCCATACAACCTCATTCATGATCCTCCTAATCTCTCATCAATCCTCATCCATAAATCTCATTTTACATCTCACACTGTTGATCGGATATCCTTGAAACCTATAAATCTCCCATCTTTTGATCATTCAATCCCTCCTCAAATTGGTAGCCAAATTATACTCAATTTTTATCATTCTTTTTCTTACATTTAAAAATGGAGTAAGGCTATGCTAAGTTTATGAGCAATTCACATATCATACTAAAAAAGCATAATTCTTACATTTAACAATGGAGTAAGGCTGGGTGTTTTCGGTGGAGGTAAAGTAGGTTAATTGATTGGTTTGATTTACATTCTCTTTGATTGATTTCATTTGAATTGTGCATACACTCTATTGATATTATGTCTATTTAGTCATTAAATTTGGATTATTGATTTGAATTTCATTTGCTTGAATTCCTTTGATCACTCGACATATTCCTATTCACATTCTGGAATTTCCAATGGGACACAGGTCCTTGATTTAATGTTCAATTGATTTTCTTGGAGTTTTTTAGGTTGCAAGTTATAGTGGTGCAATTGAACCCAGATCAATTTATTTGATATGCATATCAATTTTTTGAAGTTATAATGATGCCTTTGCAACCCACATCAACATTTTTGAGGCTAGATCAACACATTTGATTTTTTGTTGTTACTATCTTGCAGGTTTGAATTTTTCATACAATGATGCATTTGAAGTTACAATGAGACATTTGTTGGTGGATCAACGTTTTTGTTGTTACAACAACACCTTTGAAAACTACCATCACACATTTGGTACACACATCGATGCTTTTGATAGGTAAATCGATGCATCTATCAACACTTAAAATTTATAGTGATGCATTTGATATTTACATTGACACATTTGATTCAGTTAATTGGATTTTTCTAACCCTAATGTTTGCTCAATTTTTGGAACTAAAATATCTTTGCAACATTGGAAAACTTGGGAGAAGGTTGGTAAAAATAAACTACTGATGAATTTGATGTAGGGAAAATAATTAAATGTTTTGGTTTCTAGTATAGTTCACACTTTGTTGGGCTTTAATTAATGAATCTTATGTTGTTTTTGGTGAAATTCTAATGTGTATTCTATCTCCTTGAGCTTTGTGCAAGCTTGAAGATAAAAAACACTTAGTTTTCACATGTTATGCATACCCAAGGAGTACTAGCAAAGTAGGCTCTTCTCTTGATCTTTGTGCAAGCCTGAGAATTAGAAACACTAGTATTTTATTTTTATTTACAGTAGGAGGCCTACTTGGGGATTCCATCACCCCAAGGGTGACCTCAACCATGTTTATCGATAGGGTATATAAAGGGTAGAGAATGAAATTTATACTTCTAGGTGTGGCCAACATCGTTCAAGCCAAGTCACAAGACCCTTGGTTCATCAAGACTTATTTGGTGAGGAGAAGAGGGGAGACCCCCTATTGAACGGAGATTGTCATTGATGTAGTAAGAGGATTGATGTCAAAGGATTGTCAAATAATATATGATTAGAGGTGGCACATTTGTACTAGAATACCTTTTTGTGTTGGTAATTATACCGTCATATCACTAAATCAAGAAACATACATTACTAGCTATTGAGGATTGTTTGTGTTTTATAAGTATGTGTGACTATTGTCTGGTTGTAATACCATGTATGCACCCATTCATTGTGATAGAGGTGATCTAGAAGGCTGTACTAGAATGGTTAAGTTCAGTGTTGGTTCAGTGTTTCTCAAGTCTCCTTTTTGGGCCTCTGCAGTTTGAGAGGAGAGTATGTCAACACATGTTCTATCATATTCCAAAGTTTCTAGGAGATATGTTTAGCATGCAAAAAGTTTAAAGTGATAGAAGGTTCTTTGTGCCTGTCTATCAACCTGTTGGTGTTCGAGACTTGTATGATAATGGCTAGTAATGTGTGGAATTCAAATCTTGTGTGTGGTGTCAAGATATGACTTGATTAAGGTTCCTATAGTAGCACACAACATCATGTTGTTTTGATGATAACAAATTTTATTTTGGACCGAACTATTACATGTTTCATGAAAATTGAATTTAGGTCCACCTTATGTCATCCTAGTTACTTGTGGATCCCTGGCCGACATAAAAGAGTGTTAATGCAATGTCATTTATATATTTCTCAATTACACGTATGCATAATGTGAAGTATAATTTCATGCGAGGAATAAATTGAAGAGAAGGTGGTGATTATACAAGGAGATTATCTTGCAAAGCTAGGAGGTTGCATTCTAGATCATGAGCCAATATCGGAAGATCATATGATGTGTGGAAGAGTGTCTAAAGCAACTCTACCACATGCATGAGGTGTTTTTAGTTGCATTAAAGATCCACAAGCTTTATCTGTGTATTCTAATAGGATTGGTGTTCTACTTGCAAAGTTGGTGCTCAATTCATTGTATTGGGGATTGGTGTCTCTCGTAGGTTGGTGCCTATAAATACTTTAGGGGATTGGTGTCTCTGGTAGGTTGGTGCCTACTTCATATTGTAAAATTCACTTATTATATTCCAGCTTTGTGAGGTTAGATTTAGACAGTATATCCAAGCATCAATTCTCACTGTGATTTTTCCCATCTTGGGTTTCCATGTATATCTAGAGTTCAATTGTGTGAATGTGTGCTCAATTCTTAATTAGTAGTAGTGAAGATTCAAGTTATATGATTTGATAATTTGAGTTGAAGTTAAGAGTTTTAAATTTATTATATCTACTAATCTACCCCCCCCCCCCTTAGTAGATTGTGTGTCCTTCAATTGGTATAAAAGCCAAGTTCCTTTGAAGAAGCCTAACAACTTAAGGTAGTTTTGGGATGACACACTCAGTTGCTCAAGAAGGATTGTTTGCAAATAAAGCACCACTCTTTGATGGATCCAATTATGTATTCTGGAAAGTTAGGATGGATTCCTACTTGATGGATCTAGGACTTGATATCTAGATGTCAGTTATAGAGGGATATGAGATTCTTAAAAACCCTCCTAGTGATCGAGCTGAAAATAAGGCTTGTGAAACTAATGTTAAGAAAATGAATGCTTTTTATGTGGATTAGTTAACTCTAAATTTGTGAAAATGATGTAGTGCAAAATATCGAAGGAAATCCGGTACAAATTGCATACCATCTATGAAGGTGATGAAAAATTCAAAGAGGCAAAGCTTCAAACTCATAGATCTTAGTCTAAAAATTTGAAGATGAAGGAAGATGAAAATATTTCCACTTACCTACCCAAAAAAATTGGTTTCAGTGTGAATAGGAGGACTAATTCGCCCAAGGGAAAATAATTCCTTTTATTCCTCTCCTGCTCTATTTTTGAGGTCCTTTGATGATAGATCTGAGATCTCCATTTCTACTTACAATTTTTTTGAAACACTATCAGATAATTTTGTAGGTGAGTTTCTGTGAGTTGACAAGATGTAGGGCTTCAATTGCAACAATGAAAAATTTATGTTCAAACTTCCTCTAATCCTCTTCAAGCTTGAAACCTGCACATTCAAAAAGAAGGAAAGGGTTGTGCCATTTAGGGGCTTGCCTTAGTCAAACCCTATGTTAGTGTTTCCACTTCCACAATGACAATGTCAATGATAAAAATGGGTAAAATATAGGAAGGAATGATGAAATCACAAAGTGTTGCAACTCACCACCCTTCGATGGCTTCCTTGAACGATTGAAGTCATACACATCACCTCAAGGTCTTGGATCTTGCTTCTTGAATGCTTGAAATTGCTTGGAGGCCTCTATAAGGGCTAGCCTTCACAAAACAATGATAATATGACAATATGAACTCACATACCCTTTGACATGATGCTTGGATCTTGAATTGCTGTAACAAATCACTGAAATACCGCTCTTGAATTTCTCTTGAATGCTATTAATGTTCACATCTTGCTAGATTCATTTTCACTTAGTGTTCAAATGATGTAATACCTAGGTATTTATTCATTTCCCCAAAAATTAGATCTCGATAACTGGCCTTTGCAAGTTGGGTTTCAAATGTTAAAATGTTGACACCGATATATTAAACATTGGGTCTCAACACAATAGGAGGGCTTAGATTCCATAGGGCATCCCAGTCCTTGCCCCATCTTCCAATACATAAGGTGTTGGGGGAAAAATAATAACTGGATGCATTTATTCAATGCTTGCAATTTCTCAAAAAATGGTAAAAATAAGCTATAGAATGTATAATTTGGGAAATTAGGGGGTCAATTAGACTCAATAACTTAAGGGGGAGCAAAAAAAAAGTGAAATTGTCAAGGGTAACAATTTTTGATGCTACACTATCCACACTTCATAAGGATTTTTATCAACAAGAGCTAGACAAGGAGATCTATTAATCAAATAACATGTAGAACTTACCTCTTCTACCCAAAAGCATCTATCAAGCTTAGCACCACTCAACATGCTCCTAGCTCTTTCCATCAAGGTTCGGTTCATTCTTTCTGCTACCCCACTTTGTTGGAGTGTATAAGGATTAGTCTTTTGTTGAACAATACCTGCATGCTTATAAAACTCATCAAATTCCCTGGAACAATATTCACCCCCATTATTAGATCTCAATAACCTTAACTTATAAGCCATTTCCTTCTCAACTAAGGCTTTACATTCCTTAAACTTAGTGAAAAATTTAGATTTTGCATGCATAAAATAAACATAGGTGTATCTTGAGACATCATCAATGAAAGTAACTAATAATGAGTTATTCCAAAAGAGTCAACATCCACTAGTCCAAACACATCTAAATTAATGATCTCTAATAATCTATTAGCTTTATTAGTCCCATTAGGAAATGATAATCTATTCTATTTACAAAACACACTATGCTCACAAAAATCATTTTTTCCAACAGAATAATCAGAAATACCATCAACCAATTTTTTATTCAAAATGGTCTTAAGACCCTTTTCACTTATGTGACCCAATCTATGGTGCCACAACATACATGAATTTTTAGTGCCAGTTACATTGGAAGAGTTACGAAAGTGGAGGCATTAAGCCTACATAAAGTCCCTATCTGAGATCCTTTAGAAATCACCAAACTCCCTCTTACCTACCTGCAACCAGACTTGTCAAATGTCACATGTATTCTAGAATCATTCAACTTGGATACTGAAAGTAAATTTCTCACAAGTCCTGGAATATGTAAAACATCATCAAGGGTTTTAACCCTTCCATCACTGAAACACAACTTTACCTTTCCCTTATCAACAATCTTCTTCATGTTGTTATCACCAAGGAAAACTTCTCCCCCATCATAAGCTGAATACGAAGTAAACCACTCCTTGTGAGGAGTCATATGGTAGGAGCAACTTGAATCAATAAGCCAAGTATAATTACTAATAGTGTTAGCTGAAATAAACAAAGCATCAAAATCACCATCTTTTGAGGACTTTTTTGTGGAAGTATCCAAACTCTTTTTCTTTTCTTTTTTCACTCCTTCACATGCCCTCTCTTACCACAATTCCAACACTTTTCTCTTCTCGGGGGTTTTAGAACATCCTTTAGACTTGTCTCTCTTTTTGTCCCCTGTAGGCCCACCTTTTTCTTTGGACCTTCCTCACACATGTAAGGCATCTTGGGAGCCTGCATTCATGGAATTTCTTCTCATTTCTTCTAAAATAAGTGTAGCAATGAGATTATCCATCTTTGGCTTTGCACCACCTCCACTTATGGAAACAATTAGATTTTCCCAAGATTCAGGTAAAGAACAAAGAAACAATATGTATTTATCTTCTTCTTCTATCTTAACATCTATAGAATCAAGTTGAATTATAACCATATTAAAAGCATTTGAATGTTTTGCAACATAACCACCATCCTTCATTTTGAAAGAATATAAATGTCTTTGAGATACAATTTATTTGTTATACTTTTATTTTGGTAAATATCACCTATCCTCTTCCACAACTTGTATGTGGTAGATTCTTCTAAAACATTCAAGAGAACGGAATTTGTTACACCCCAATTGTGTATTTACTATTTACTATTAATATGTAGGATAAATGTGAATGTAATTAGAATTCTGAAGATGAATAAATTGTGCTTGCACTTTGTTATCAATGAATTATGAATGAATGTTATCTCATTTAAATGATATGTGAAGTGGATGTTTATTGATTTGATATTCTAACTATGGAGATTTATTATGTGCAATGCATATTTTTTGAATAGTTGACTACTATGGGCATGTGGTAGTGGATGGAGGTATATGTTCATTCCTCCAGGTGGAGGGGAAGTATCACTCAGGAGAAGATCTTGGTTGGGTAACCAGTAATCTAACCTATCTGGTCTTACACACACTCACAATAGTATGGTTGAGTCAAGTTATTATGTTGGGATTTGGTAAGTCATCCTTAGTTTGATGTGTTTGCATTCATAAGGGTCTTGATTAATATTGAGTGCATTATTGGGTGATGTTTATCTGTTTGAGGTTATGAGTTCTTTCCTTTATTACTATTCTTGTATTGATGAGGTAAACACACAGAATGTATGTATATGTATACATAAGCATGTCAATGATAGACCATACGCATGAAGGAACACATACATGAGGGTACATAGGTAGACGTACCTATACACACTTATGAGCGGGTTGCTTATGCACATGAAACTATCAAATGGACCTTACAACATGCATATGTATATGTATAGATATATCACACATAGGTACCTATCAGTATGATAGTAATTGTGTATAAGTGTGGTGCACAATCAAATGTTTATATATATATATATATATTATTTATATGTATATGTATATATGATATATACATATATCCATATGGATACATTTATCGATACACATGTATGTTTGACAAACAAACATGCCCATACAAATGTATTAATATATGTACACATATGTATACATGTACATAGAGGAATATATATATATGTACACAATTGTATATTGAATGTATACTACTTAATTGGCATAAGATATATATATATATATATATATATATATATATATATATATATACATGTACATACATACATACATACATATATATATATATATATATGAGTTGATATACATATATATGTATATGTAAATATATGGATATATATTTATATATGACTATATGCTTAGAGATCAATTTATATAAGCAATGCTTAGAGGCCGATTTATTACATGGACATAGATCGATTTGTATGCAACATATACAAGCATTGTAAAGGCCGAATATAAAGTATATTGGCAATGATTTAAGATCGAACTATATGCAATATATATAGTGCAACATATAAGTCAATTTGGAGAGATTGACTTAGGCGATGCTTTGTGATAGAATACATTTGACTTAGTAAACAACAATCACTCTTGGGATGTCGTATCATATGGCGATGGATTAATACCAACAACAAAGTAAATGTAAATGCATGATGATAGGATAAGTTACAACAAGGCTATGAAATGGTCAAAATGTCACTTATGTGCAAGGCGACTCATGATTCCTTTATTTTTTGTTGAGCATAGACTTAGTTGAATATATGCAGGTGTTACATTTTAAATGTTGACTGATTCAATAAGTAAAATTCATGCCAAACTGTAGGGAGATGGTTGCTTGCTTGGCGCCATATTATGAAGTTCTTAATGTTGTAGAAGTCCATTATGGGAATAATATGAATGTCACCATTTGATCATGTGTAGATTGAAATAGTCATTAAGCTATTGTCAAACTTACAATTTGACCTATAGCTTAATGTGTTGAGTAAACTCTTTATTTGCTGCCACCTTTTTTCCAAGTGAAGTGAGTCGACTTGCATGGATACTGCTATCAATTTACATGCCTTTTCTGTAGGCTGTGTAGTCTCATTTCTATTGTATAAATAGAGAGGTAGATCTCTCATTTGGAACACATTCTATTCCATTCTACTCTGCATTTTCTAATCTACAATATTCTGCTATATTATGAGTGAGCTTTGAGTATTTCGTGAGAGAATTTCATCATTTGAGAGAAGCATATTATCAACTTGAGAGAGAGGTTTATTGAGGCATTACCTATGAGATCAAAGCAAAGATAGTTGTTGTTTTGGAAAGTTGTGCAACAATTAGTCAATCAGACAAGCGTATTACAGACATGAGGATAATCTTCCTTTATTTGGCTTTGTTTATAAAAGATCGATTCTTGAGTGTTTAATTGATCTTTTGAGATTACTTGCATTAGGGAAATATAGCATTTGCTTTGAAAGGAAACATAAGTTGTTTATAATGTTTTGTGAAGTGCTTGTAATTACTCCATGATAGGAGGAATTGTTTGTCATAGGTATTATTATACTAGATATGATTAAACAAGGGTAACTTAAGGGTTACTCATAGCTAAGTTATTTGTTTATACTAGATAGCTAGTGGGTTACTCCTGGGATTGTCAGTCCATTAAAGGGAGGGAACTCTTACATATGATTTATGAATAGAAATACCCTAGAGTGTGTAAGATAAGTGATAGGTTAATTCTGGGGTTAAATATTTCCCATGGGAGGGATTACCTATGAATAGATTATAGTGGCCGTAAGTCAAAATGAGCTTAAGTAGTGTAAGTGAATAAATGACCATCACTCGAAGTACTGAGTGAGAATGCTTTGGCCAAAGTAGTGTGATTTCCTTTGGCTCCACTGTTAGTTCACCATGTCCATGTAGTGCATGCTAGTTGCAGATTGTAGGGTTACAAGTTCTAGTCATGTAGGGCACAACACTAAGCTCGGTGTGGTTGTCGTATGAGGTTACTCCACCAATATCTTCGTCAAAGGGTAGGTCCATCTTCATTAGATGTGCAGGGGACCACATATGAGTCTGTGGTTGGTGGAAAAGAACTTGAGTGATGCTTCTCCTCCTCAGCAGGCAACAAAAGACCAAGGTTTTGAAAGGCGGATCCTGGACTATCTATAACTATTGCTTTGAAGCTCGATTGAGCTTTGTATGCACTTGTGCACATTCTTGGAATATTGTAATTTGTGAAATTATTATATTGAAATGAAATTCTTGTTTTATATTGTTATGGAATCTATGTTTATTTGTTCTCAATAAAGAAAAAAAATTATTGCAATGGCTTGTTACATAGTTTATTTACTTGCAAAGAGAAAACTTAGGAAAAATTAATAACTGAATGGTTCCTCATGCCTTCTTGTCTATTTTGTTCCAACCTTCATTAGACACAATAGATGGTTTCTTTTCATTTGAAAATTCCAACCACTAATCTCTCTCTTCAAGGAAATCCCCCATCTTCAACTTCCACATCTCATAATTAGTGCCATTGAATTTCTCAATATCTAGATAGGAGGCATAAGCCATGGCTTTTAATCTTCTTCACAAATCTGCAAAATCCACAAAGTAAAAGATCCCACTATAGCCAAAAAACCTTCAACACTTAAGAGAAAGGCGTTCCTCTATCAACATAACCATTAGCTCTTATACCAAATGTTGAAAATCAAGGTGAAACTTGTAGCAATATGAACTTAAATATGTGGTTGCAAATTTGAAACTATGTATTCAAGATTACCAATATTATGATATGTGATTAGCAATTACAAACATGAAAGAAAAAAATAATACAAAAAGTTGAGAATCACAAGTGACACAAAATATACTTGGAGAAACCCTTGAAGGAAAAATATCCACGCCCAAAGAGAGGCAATGTTTGTATTAATATTCAATGAAGTATAATAATACAACAATCCTCTTCGAATTTTGGTAGCACTTCATTACTCTGTCAACCTGTAAACAAACTTATGAAACCACCATCTCAATGCTCCAATATATAGAAGATTGTGGGAGAGAAAACCACATATGGTATCCTGAAACAACAAGTAAAACCACTTGTAAAAATCCACACCCCCTTAGTGGACAACCCAAAAACTTGGTGAAAATTATTAAATGCTCACATGGCCTTCACATGGGCACCTAAACCATATCCAATCAAAATTGGTCAATCCCAAGTGCTTCATTACTCTCCAATGGCTCCAACAGCTCAAGCCTAGAACATGCAAGCTTGGGTACCCAACCTAGGATAACATGCAAATAACATCCAAGAACATGCATTTTTGGGTGGTCCCCATCCAGAAAGTGGACACCCAAAAGGAATATGTGGGATGCTCTGTAACCATCACCGTAGTGGATCCACCTCTATGAATACAATTACAATTTTTCATAGGAAAATAAATAATAAATATTTTTCCTCTCATGTCCTCTAAGAAAATTTACAAAGAATGTGGAGACACATAAAATCAACTTAGGATAAAAATTATAATGTCACCTATCCTAACAAGAGCATGGATAGTTCCCAATTAAGACAATATTATACCACCTTTGATAATAACATATGAAGTTAATATCAAGGGATAACTCTATAAAAAAAACTAAACTAGGCAAGATTCTAATACATTTTAGTTCAATCTAAGATCTATAGATAGGATCTTACCATAGCCACATATAGGAATACAACAAATCAGATTGAAAATGAGTTATATTTCCTTGAAATAGGATTAATAGATGCACGGGTGTCCTAATGATCACTTGAGATAATCCTTTAAAATGAATAATTATCCACTCAAAAAATGAGGCTTGAGAACTCAACTAAGGTAATGATAAATGGGGCCACTAAACCCCACAACATGATCCATAATAACAACATCCAAAAAGCCTATCTTGTAGTTATGAGATGCAACATATAAATCCTACAAAAGGATAAACCCTAAAAGTACTCATAGCTAACTTGGTGTAGTGAATTAGGATGCCTAAGAATAGAGTTATCGAGTGGCACTCCAAATCCCCATAGAAACAAATTAGTGATTGAGATCTATAAGGAAATAAATCTACACTACTCCTTCCACAACTATCATAATTGAACCAATTTAGGGGGCTACTTAACTACATGACTCTGTTAAGTTTTACTCACATAACATGAGTAACAAGGAATTTTTCCTTGTCTACCTCTATTATACAATGCATTGAATGTATATCAACAAGGCATATTCTTGTATCACAAAATTTGAACCATATAATTTCACCAAGTTTTTAAACCTTGAGTGCAACCCTAAATCTATCCAACATTCCCTAGTCTTCAATAACTAAACGTACCTTTTAAAATGTATTTTAGTTAGTATGTCCCCCCCCTATATGGCTCATGTTTACAAGGATCTCTCCTTTAATATTCATATCCTTCTTAGGGACCCATCTTGAATATCTGAAGGATCCTCTAGATCACAACATTCATAATATTATTTTACTACTACCACTCCCAAAACTTTTTATGTACAATAGGGAGGGAGATTCTAAGTCCTATAGAAAGGCCTATAACACTACTATCACAAAAATCCTTCCTTGGGATATGGCCATTTCTAGGATCTTCCTATAAAATTTGGAATGAATAACACTAGACTAGTATTACAAACTCCTCAAGGAATCAACTCACTCTTTTTTAATAACTCATTGATGAGCTTTTTCATTGTATATGATATGAAAGAAATAGTAAAGATGAGAATCTAATAGTTCCTAAGTGTCAAGAAAGATCCTAATAAATTAGTTTCACATTTCATAACACAATGGAGGCATGTTATCTACTCATCCATGAGTACACTAAGCATGCATCATGGGTAACTTTGTGATCTTTTCTTGCATGGCCTAAATAAGGATGTGTGAGAAGAGGTCCAAAATCTCTCTTATATATCATATAAAGAAGCTCTCAAGAGTGCCCTAGGAATCCATCAAATTATAATCAATAATAAAAGAAATAAATATGATTACAATGAGATATTGGTCACTTAGAACCCAATCAATAACATCAACACCAATAATAACAATAACAATAAAACCCCTTAACACCCAAAATATTGACAAAAAATGAAACACCACAAATAATGGAATAATAGAAGCCCTACTACCCTATAATATAAACAATAATTGTAACTATAATAGTTTTTATCAAAAAATTGGGAAAATAAAAACTACCTTAAAGAAGAGAACATACCAACACAGGCCAAAAAAATAGATTAACAACATATAAAAACAATCTAGAAACAATTAACAAAATTAAAGGCACAAACAAAGACAAAAATAAATATATGGGAATAAATTCTTCCACTCCTCAATAACTAACTTATACACATAACTATATTTCTCCATGTTTGTAGTATTCATCTCCTACGTCTTGAGCTACATTTCTCGCAACATAGAAATTTGTGTTTTTCTTTACCATTGTGTTCATTTTTTTCTCCATGTCCTCCATGTAGGTTCTAAACATCTCCATCTAGGTGGTAGTTTTAATACAGAGGTCACTTTTGGTTTGATTATTATATTTGTTAACAGTGGCTTGTGGAGAGTCAATTGAATCATCCTCTACGTATGGGGTGTTCATTTATTTAAAAAGGTTGTTGCCTTATGTAATGAAATAGCTTGCACAATAGAAGAATATGATGGAAAATATGTTGAAATACTTGATAACAACTGAGAATAACAAGCCACTTCAAGGGGGAAAACCTCCAAATATATCCAATGAGAACACAATTTACAATATTATGATGAAATAAGACTCACTACCTCCTATATATACCTTATTTATGCCTAGGATATCATCCAAGCTAACTTAGATAGCCCTATATAATCATTAGGCTGGCCTAATTAACTAAACAATAATATAATAATGATAATATGACTTAATTAATAGTTAAGATAACCACAAGGAAAGTATTCATAACCCTATGTATTCTAATATTAAGGGTGTAGCATGCTCCCCCCTTCAGAGAGGCACTTTCCTCAATGTTAATCAAGTTTGAATGCTTCTAAATGAACTCCTCATCCTCCCATGTGGTATCTTCAATTGGTAAATTCTTCCATAGGATAAGATACCGAGTGAGTGTTCTAGTCCTTATCTTCCTTGTGTGTTTCTGAAGAATAAATTATTGTTCCAATATTATTCTTCCTTCTTCATCGATCTTGGGTAATATTTTTTGAGTAGGTATATCATTCTCAATTAACTTCTTCAAAAGATAAACGTGAAAAACTGGATGTATCTTTGTTGTTTATGGAAATTCAAGCTTGTAGGCAACACTACCTATATTTTACATGATTTGGTATGGGCCATAATATTTTGGGTACAACTTGTTATTCTTTGTATGTTGCTTCAATGACATTTTCTTGTAAGTTGGCTACAATCTCAAGAAAACCCAATCCCCAACTTCAAAACTTCTTTCACTACGATGTTGGTCTACTTGTTGCTTCATTCAATTTTATGTCATGGACAGATTATCTTTAAGTCCTCAAAGTACTTGTTTTTGATGAGCATGTAGTCCTCCATAGGATGAACTCTTGGTGACACCTTCAATGATCATGTGACGGAAGGAGGATGATATCCATACAATGCCATAAATGAAGACATTTTTGATGAACTATGGACTTAGAAGTGTTATACCACCATTATCCTAGTGGTATCCAATCTACCCATTGATACTATCTATCTAAAGTGAAACAACGTAGATATCCTTCCAAACACTTATTAACAACCTCAATTTTCCCAACAGATTGAGGATGGTATGAAGAACTATGAGCCAATTGAGCACCCAAATATGAGAATAAATATGTCCAAAAATTACTAGTAAATATAGGATCATAGTCACTAAAATAACCTTAGGTATACCATGTAGATTTTGAATATTCTTATAAAATGATTTTTCCACCGTACTTATTGTAAAAGGATGTGATAATGTAATAAAATGTGCATATTTAATGAGGCAATCCACTAATGTCATGATGACATTTTTACCATTAGATCTTGGCAGCCCTATGATGAAGTCCATGGAGATTTTTTCCCAACATTCATTGGGAATAACTAAGGGTTGCAAGAGACCAAATGTCTTAATGTTCTCCCCTTTATTTCTTTGACAAACCAAACATTCTGCCAAAAAAATTTGAACGCCCCCCTTTTAGCCCTTCCCAAAAGAAGTCTTTCTTGACCCAATGCTATGTCTTCAAAAATCCTAAATGACCACCAATTGGAGACTCATGAAGCTCTATGAGAATATTTTGTTTGAAAGAGGAATTATTGCAAAGATACGATCACTCTTTATACCAAAAATTATCTCTTCCAAAAAAATTTATCTGAACTACTAAGATCACTCTGTAATTGTTGAATGAGATTAATTGTAGCAACATTATTCTGCCACTCTACTTTGGCTTCTACTACCAAATCTTCTTCTAATATTGAAATGACACACAATAAAGCTTCATCCTTCTCATTCTTCCTAGATAGTGTATTTGCCACAACATTTTCCTTCTCTTTCTTATATACAATCCCAAAACCATATCCCAACATCTTAGTGACCCATTTTTGTTTCTCTTCATAAGATAATCTTTGTTCCAATAAATATTTTGAGTTATCATGATCTGTATTAACCTTGAAGTTTCTACCCATTAGATAAGGCCTCCATTATTTTACTGCATAAATAATAACTAGTATTTCCTTCTCATAAATAGGTTTGAGTTGATTCTTACCCTTCAATTGATGACTCTCAAAAGCAATGGGTTGATCCTCCTATATGAGAACTGCTCCTATACTATTTCCTGAAGCATCACATTCCACAATAAAATCCTTAGTAAAATCTAGAGCAGTAATCACTAGTGTCGTACACATAGCCTCTTTCAATATCTCAAATACTATATAAGTAGATTCGTTCCAATGAAAATTATAGATACCCTAACTTGTCTTAACTAGCGAACAACACTAACTTTCACTCTTCTTAGATTCTTATATTAATTAAGTGATTTAACATTATTTATTTAATTCATCCTCAATCATCATTTACATCATTAACACTTAATATCACTGCATTTCACATCACTTTACATCAAAAACCCTAATTTCCTCTATTAATTGAATAATATTATATTATTTAATTATTTTACTTTTTCATCATTTTTGACTAATTAAATAAATTTCATTTATTTAATAAAGTCTTAATCTAGCTATATTCCTCCTGATTAATTAAATAATATCAATTATTTAAATATGTCGCTAATTTACCCTATTCCCCTAAATGAATTAAATTATTACCACTTAATAGTTTAATTAAATCACATTCCTCTAAACTTGAATAATTAAATTAATTATTCAAAACATCATCCAAAAGGTCAACAAAACAAATACAACTTTGTTTGTAAAAGTCAAACATGACTTGCATGTTCAAACTCAAAAAGATTAATTAATTAATCCAATTAATTAATTACCCTCACCCACTTTCATGATTGGGAAAATTATGACCACCAATTGCTCGCTCTGATTGGTCGACTGATTTATCTATTTCCTAACTGATCCATCTATTTCCTAACTAATCCATATATTATTCAATCCCACTGAAGGCTCAACCTAATTTCCTCAATTTCATAGATTAGGCAATCTATTTCCTTTGATTGATCAATTAAAATCCTTAATTGATTTGATCATAGAAGCTAACTGAGCAATCTATTTTCTCTCAACATCTTTCAACTATTGATCAGGATTTTCTACTACACAATCTTGATCATTTATCTCAAAATGTAAAATCTATATAACAATCCTCTTCATCTTCAAAAACAATCAGAGAATTGACATCTTTTACACAACGAAGTAATGCCAAATTAATCATTGATTTCTTGGAAGCTTTTGCATACATCTTCGATCAATGCCACACAAATTTGAATCTTTTGCAATGCACAAATGGAGGCTTCATGCATTGAAACAACAACGATCCAACATCATTGTGAATACACTTTGACATGGGATGGTAAAGTTTTCTTTGTTTTTGAATTCATTATGTTATCTTAGGATTTCGTTAGTTGATTTCAATAGCTTAAAAACTTCATTTCATGAGTAATGGGTATGAATCTAAATCCCTTTTTTGAATTAGATTTTGTTTAATTCATTTAACACTGATTTCCTCACACTATCTCTATCTCCCCCTTACACAAAAATAATCCTTCTTTAATAAAGTTGTGAGGGGTATGGCTATATAACCATAATTCTTCAGGCCTTCTATAGTATCTAAGAAGCCCCTCAATTTCTTAATGGTTTTGGGAATAGGCCATTCCATGATAGCCTTAATTTTGTTAAGATCCACCTTTACTCCTTCATGTGAAACTATGTATCCCAAGTACTCCACCTCATTGAGACCAAAAACACACTTGGCTGGATTAGCATAGATTTGATGATCTTTGAGAACTTGTAATGCTTGATCTACATGCTAGAAGTGTTCTTCTCATGTCTTGCTATAAATCAATACATCATCAAAGAACACTAATACAAACTTCCTCAATAATTTATTAAAGATGGAATTCATCAAACTTTGAAATGTAGACGGTGCATTGGTAAGACCAAATGACATCACCAAAAACTCATAATAACCCTCATGAGTCCTAAATGTTGTCTTACAAATATCTTCTTCCTTAATTAGACTTTGTTGATAACCTTATCTAAGATATAACTTTGTAAAATGTACCACTCCATTCAATTCATCTAGAAAATCATCAATTACTGGAATAGGAAACTTATCTTTGATGGTGTACATATTGAGTACTCTATAGTTTGGGAACATGCACTATGGGCGAGGAGTAAGCACTTTGGCTATGCCTAATAATTCATGCCTCTAACATCTCCTCATCAATCTTTTCATTCTCTTTTTTTTTTGTGTATGTGGGTACCTACAAGGCTTCATATTGTGTGGTTGGCTCCTTGGAACTAGTTATATGGTATGATCATGATCCCTCTTAGGAGGAAGTCCTTTAGGCATATCTCTAAAAACTAACAAGTGACGATCAATAATTACTTGTAAATATGGATGTGTGGGAGCAATAGATTGATGGGATTTTAATTAACATAATTGGACCACAAATCCATCAGCTCCTTTCTTAAGCAACTTTTGCATTCAATGAGAGCTTACCATATGTGGGGACTTTTCCTTCAATCCTCTTAGCTCTACTATCTTTCCTTCTAATTGAAATCTCATGAATAGTTCTTGTAAGTTCATTTCAATTGTTCCCAAAGTAGTAAGCCATTGTATCCCCAAAACAATATATGTTGCACTCATGGATATAGTATACATTGGGGTATCAAGGTGATAATATCCCATTCATAACTTAATGCTATGGAATTTTCTAGAACAACTAACAGTGCCACCATGAACAATCAAGACTTGAAATTTTGGAGATGGATATATAAAACATTTTAGACAAGTAGCCAACTATTTTTTGATGAAATTATGAGTACAACCCGGATCAATCAACACTATTAGTGAAGGAAGGAGGAAAAGGGGAATCGTGAGTTGGGGTTTTGTATGATAATGTAAAGGGGGTGTGGGTGGCATAGATAAATTAATAAAGTGTAGATGGGGGAGAGAGGGAGAATTTTGAGAGTGAGAAGTAGATTTCCACTTATATTTATTATTGAATGGACTAGGGGAAGGGGATTTATAATGGGTTGGGGATAGAAGAAGATTTAAAAGAGGCCGAAAGAGTCTATGTTGTGGGTGAGAAATATAAATTTGGTGGACGATAATTATGTGAAGGGTGGAGGTTATATTCATTTCTCAAATAATGCAACAAGTCATCAACAAATTCATAGCTTAAAGAAGATGAAGCTAGTGACAAATGGGGAACCTTGAGTTGGAGGGAATGAGGATTAACTTTATTGAAATGATATTTTTGGATAACATACTTTTCATATTCTTTATAAATGGGGTATTTATGTTAGATTGGTTCCATTATTTATTTTTTAATAAGTATTTCATTATAAAATTAACATTTGTGGGAGGAGCTTAAACATTAATCAATGGATAGTAATGATGAGTTCCTTATGCACAAACTTGACACATTGATGAAATTTGGAAGGTATATTTTAGAACTAATTGATACATGGCCTTCCAAGGAGGAGATCAAATTTTCTAAGTGCAAGCACCACATGTGCTAGCATATCAATAGTCTTAGGACCAACATAATTAGGGAAGATGATACTATCTAAGGTATCAATTTATGTAACATTGTAGCATTTTAGGACTACACTAGTAGTAGGATATGTATCATGGTGGATGACAATGTTTTAAAGGTATTATTTACTAAGAATATTGAAAGAAGAAAGTAGACCAAATAAAATATATTTACAATAATTTCTATTGACAATTGAACTAATATATAAAAGTCTATGGTATCTCATTGTGTGTGAATGTGATGCTAGTAAATTCTATGTTGGTTTGGGAAGGAGGATCTTCTCTAGGGGAGCTTTATCAATCATAAAAACTATATTTTTAAAATATATTATTTTAATATCTAGGTCTTTATGAGGAGAATATGAGAGTTTATTTTATTTTGTGTTATTGGAATGATGGGAGAAGGAGTTAGTGTATATCTATATTTTTTCTTGGATGGTCAATAGAAGGGTTCTCTTTATCATTTACACCATTACTCATAATAAGATAATTTCCAATTATATCATCTATATTATATTTAAGATTTGTGCACCTTTTAGTGTCATGGTCAGGAACCATATGATACTCACAAAAAGCACTGACATCATAAAAATTTATAAAGGAAGTGAAGTGTCAAGAGGATGGATTGGGGGGTACTTGGAATTTTTTTATAGGTAGGGATTGGTTCATGATTGTTTGGTAAGAATATTATTAACTTGTAAATTGTTGAAATGGTCTTGGCTGAAGAGAAATAATATTTTTAAAAGGTAGAGAAAGATAGGAAAAGATGGATAAGTGGTTGAAGGTGGAGTGGTTGTCGTCACTATGTTTACCACATCTTTATTGGTATTCTTGTTGTTGTTAGGGAATGGTTTCTTGTAGGATTTTGTATTTTTTTGGAAGTGGTTGGATTAATAGAAGTTGTGGATATATTTGTAGACATATTGATCTTATCCATTTTAGTTTCATAATCACATATCATGGAAAATAAATCCACAAAAGTATTGTAACTCTAGAACATGATTTTTCCATACAGGAGAAAAGATTATCCATAAATATATTTTGAATCTCTATACATAGGAAATGATAATGCATTTTTTTATCAAATGGATTTAAAGTGTAACAAAAAATCACTAATATTTTCTTGTGGGAATTTCTTGTAATGGACTGAACTAGTGAAACTTACCTCAACGAAAAGTTGGATTAGAAAATTATCTATAAAAAAATTCATAATTGTATCAAAGGTATGGATTGAAAAATGAGGTAAGGGAAAAATCCATTCAAGAGCATTACATTTAAGTGATTGTGGAAAAATATTACATACTATGTGATCATCATAAACATAGTCAAGATAGAAAGAATAAAAAGGTTCAAATATGTTTTGCAAGATCCCCCTTACCATCATAAAAGGGAAGACATGCAACCTTACACTTTAAAGGAAATGGGTAAGTTAGGATGCCATGAAAGAGGGGTTGTGATGTAGTCCCATCATCATTTCTATTGAATTATTTAGTAATGCATCTATTTTCTATTGCACTTACTGAATTTGATGTATGATATTGGACATAGTGAGATTGAAAGAAGAACATAGAGGAGGTAGTTGAGGAAAGGTATAAGAAGAATCTTGATGAGGTGAGGATAATGGAGAATTTTACGAGGTGAAGTGGAGAAAGAAGGGTAGAATGAGGTAGTTATGGTAGATGGAGGGGAGAATAGGAATAATAATTCATGTGAGGTAAAAAAGTATAGGAGGAAGGAGAGGAGTACATCATGGTTGTAGTAGGGGGAGATATGATAGTGGTCATAAGCATGTATTTCTAGGAAGGAATGTGTGTAGGGTGAGAAGTAGATGGAAGAAGAATGGAAGAGACAAGAGGATAAATATATGGATTAGATGACGGTAAAGAAAAATTAATATTAGGAAAAATGAAGGGTGATATGTTAGGTTGGAGGAGAGATTGGATAGTGGTGGGAAAAACACTAGATGGGATGGCACCTATGAATGTTGCAATAATAGGAATAGGAGGATTATAATTAGATGTAGTAGTTTTTTCAAGTTGAAAAATATTAGATGTAAGTGTATTTGCATGCATAATGTGCCCAATATTTTAAATCACCCCAATCCAACAAGATTAATTTAGATGAAATTGCCTAAAGAATTAAGCAAGGTAGAAGGAATGGGGGATAAATCAATATTAATGGAATTATTAATTTCTCAGAGATTGAATGAAAATTTTATTTGGTTTTCTAGGTCTAATTGGGATTCTTGGTTAAATTTATCTAGAACAAGAAAGAAGTGCATGGCATCAATAATGGATTTGAAATAAGAAGATCAAGTACTAGCCATAGAGGTGAAATAAGAAGATCAAGTAAGGACTATGATTAGGGATAGATCTACTTAAGTTATTACTATTTGAAAGTAATGGATGAGGTGAATGAACTAAGCCTACTATTGAAAAAAAAGAAAAGATTCTATTAAAATATAATTCATGCAAAAACTCCTCTAACCTATACAAATTAAAAACCAATACTAGCAAGCAATAACTAGCTTCATGAAATGAAAGAACCTAAAAAAAAAGTTATGTTAAAATGGCTCTTTTTAGTGTTAAGAAATCTAATGTAAATGAATTAAATGGTTAAATTCAAAGCCTTATTGCATTAATCACATTACAACATAAGCTAGGAGTGACTATAGATAAGAGACAAAACCAAAGAATGTAGAAATAGAAACAAGAAACTATGTACTTAAAAAGAAAAAGAGTGAAAATTAGATACACCTATTGAGAGAAGTTTCTTAATATAGAAGTGCTCAAATTGTTTTCAAGATTCTACCTAGTAAATTCTATATCTTTCTAATGAAATGGGCATTGTCATCCTAGGAGGGATATCTAACCAGGCAATTTGGTTCTATCCTTACACCCAACCTAATAGCCTAGTATTATCAGGGTATCCTAATCTAAAAGATGGTATAAACTTGAAAATATATAGTGATTCCAATGAAAATGTGTAGATGCCTCTAAAAATTGGGAATTTATCAAATATCAAAGGAACATAAAAAAACTAATAAAAATAGTATGTATAAGTATTGAAGCAATATAATAAAGAAAGAGAACTAGGAATAGTTTCACCTAATTTTAAAAATGTATGTCTGAAAACTTGTTAGGGTTCACAACAAAAAATGAGAGCATCCATAAAGAAAAAAATTTATGACCCACATAAATGAGGGCAAAATAGGCACAAAACAATCTACTCTTTAATTGTGTAAAAGGTGGAGATTAGAAATATTAGATAGTTTTCACTTAAATTTTTACTAGTTTACGAGTGAATATGGGACCTAGACACTAAGAGACACATGCCATTATAGATTGGCACTTAAAAAATACAAAAATGAAAATTTTATCTAGAAGTAGCCTACCGTGTAGGATAACCTAGTCCTACCTAGATAACTTGGTGGACATCCTAGTGCCAATTGGAAGGTTTAGTCCTCTATCATATAAACTTCTAAAATATTGGATAGAGATCCTTTAAATGCTTTTAATGCCACTTTCCTTCTATATTTTATTGTTGGTTTTTATTTTATTTTTCCATGTTTAATATACAATGTCAAAATGTATAAAACAAACAAACAATTAGAAAGGAGCCTACCTCAATCAATCCCCTTATGGGAATTTAAGAAATATCTACATTGGTAAATAAGATGAAGAATAATATAAAAAATTAAACATATTATAAGTCACACTAATTTAAATCATAAACATGGAAAACTTGATATGCAATAAGCAATGACAAAGGGAAAACCATCTAAGCAAAGATAGTGGGGAGAGAGACTAGAAAGACAAAATAGAAAAATGGTAAAAAGAGACTAATATGGATCTAAAGTGGATTGAAATAAGGGAGGGAAACCTTTAAAATAGGAAAAATTTCGGTTGAGTAAAGATAAATCTTAAAGGAAACATAAACATGGTAAAACTAGGGGTTTAGAGAGAAGAAGGCAAGGTGGGAGAGAAAGAAAGGAAAACTAAATGGAAAATGGTGAGGGTAAAATTATATCATATGGTTTTAATAGGGTATAAAAATAAAAAAAATAGAGGGAATTGGAAAGGAAATAAAGAACTATAGAAAAACTAGGGCTTGGAAAGAGAGGGAAAGAATGAGAGATGAATAAAATGGATCAAAAGGCTATGGAATTTGAGTAAGTGAATGAAATGGATGGAGGAATAGTATGATAAGGAGAACTTATATATTAATAAAATATATAGAATGAAAATAACAAAATGAACAAGCTCACCCAATTGAAAATCATAAAAATTGACCACCTAGTGATGAGGATATGTTTGAGGACATATATAATAGACCTCCTAAAAATTATCATAAATCTTGAGATGGAATCTAACAAACTTAAAAATTTATAAGCGATGTATATAAAAATTCAAGAACAAATAACCTATATAAAATGGGCAAGTGATATTTTTTCTTATCATGTGCTAAAATAAGGTGAAGAGAAGTTTGTTTTATAGATTTTCAAAGTGAATTTGAAGTAAAAAAATAGGTCAAAAATATAAACAATTAATGCACTTATCATTTAGTTTTTGATATAAGATAATGTAAAGACATTGCCAACACCTCGGGAGTATGGAAGTGGGAAATATCCTTAGGTCTAAGTAAAATCAAAATTTTAAGGAAATTCCAAGTTCTAAAAGGTCTTATAGTTTGTAAGGTTCAAAAATTAGGGTGAGCTTTGATGCACAATATTTTAGGGAAGGAAAAGGAGTCTAGGGCATAGGATAGTGGATAGGATAACATTTAATGAAATAATTAAATGGGGAAAGGGGAATTTTAAAGTTAAAATAAGGGTAAGGGGTGTTAGTGTGAAAAGTATTTTTACCTAACTATTTATTATCCTACTTAGTTGGTCATATTTACACATCTTAAGCTCACATAGAGACTTTTACATTTGTGTCTCACCTCATGTGTACTCTACTTATGTCATCACACGTGTCCCAAATGTACCCACATGTGCAACACCTTTGGATGGTTAGTCAAACTTTCAGTCCTACCTTCCCACCTCCTTATCCTTTTCTTTATATCCAAGGGCTTCTATGTAATTCTTAACACTCATATCATAGTATTGTTATCTTGAAAATAGTTTTTAGTATGGTTTGATCTTACAAGTTGATATTGGTTTCTCTAACATGGTATCAAAGCCATAGGATGAAAAGGAATTCATTTGTGTCCAAAAAAGAATAAAGATTTCAAGAGTTTTGTATTGGAAAATGGCATCTTCAAGGTTTTCAGATATGATTTTGATGCTTCCACTTCATTTGTGGTGTCCAAAAACCAAGAAACACCTTTGGTTTTCCACTTTTATTTATGTTTATCATTATTTTCATTTTTTTATTTGAGGTATTACCTTTGCTAAAGGCATAAAAATTTGCAGCACTTTCGATCTGACTAGATAGAGTCATTGCATTTGAAGTGGCTAAAAACCATTAAATCAACTATAAAATCATCAAAATTAAAGTAGGTGCAACATAGGAAATTTTTTGGGTAGATCATACAACCTTTGACTATACAATGTAAAAAAAATAATGTTTTTTATTAATTTATAAATTTTCCAAAAAATTACAAAAGGGCATTTGTATATCACAACTTAGCTATAAAAAACTTGTTTTCAAGTTAAAATGTTGGGATTTGGGGTCCTTGGTACCCCCTATACCCCTTGCCATGGTAGGGAGGTGATAGGGGAAAGGCCCCAAACACCCTCACCACCTCTTTAAGTGGATCATGGTGGGTACCAACCCCACAACCCCTTTGGGAGTAATCTAGGGTCCAAACCCCCACCAAAACCAAAAAAAACTATTAAAAAAAATTAAAACAAAAAAAGTATTTTTCTAATAAAATAAATAGAATACTACCCCACCTTCATTCCAATTATACCTGATTGTGATATGAATTCGAGTGTGAATTTGGTTTATAATATTTGGTGTCAAGAAAAACTAGTGATATTGTTATTGTTGGACAATAGCAAAAATTGTAAAAAGGAGTTGTATGCATTCAAAGTCCCCGTTTTATTCAAAATATGAAGAATATATACAAACTAAGGAATGTCAACAGTCGTCACAGTCTAAGGAATCCAAAATGAACAATTGGCTATGAGAAAATAACAACCAAAAACCAATTTTTTTTAAAAACATGTGAATTTAGGTACCCCAACTTGGTAGGGTCCTAACTTTCAGTCTACTAATCAGATTGACAAGTTCTCTACCTCATTGGAAAGGTCTCGAAGAGATCTAATTTCAATCCCTTAAATATAATGCATATGCTATTCCATTTAAAGGATCGACTACAATCTTGACCCCAAATTCCACTCTGAAGACCTCCAAAAATACAATTTACTAAAACTTAGAAAATACCAACAAAAAAAAAAAATTGATATTGTCCATCCTTTCTTGTGCCAATAGCTCCAGATCATTCCTCCCCCTTGAGAGGAAATGGATACCGTTGCATCAATTCTCTACAATAGATGAGGAAAATGTGTGGCAATTTTCTCCTTGGTAAATGAATGCTTTGGTGAGGTAGTTGTCCTTCCTAAACCACTCGATAAAGCGTAACCTTTATATTTCTCAAGGCCTTATCATGAACATCAACAATCTAATCTTTCACCATTGGAATAGTAGCCTGAGGATTCAATTCATTAGTCTTCAGTTGCTCTGCAACATTCAAAGTACCCAATAGAGGTGAAAAATAGGGGCATAATAACTCAACATTGAAAATAGGATGAAGCCCAAGAAATGGAGGGATGTTCAATTCAAAAGCATTTCCCCCAATATTCTTTATAATAGTGTATGGCCCATACCAAAGAGGATGAAGCTTCTTATGTGGTCCCTAAATTCTTTCCTTCTAAAGATGAAGCCACACTTTTTCACCAATTTGAAAGTGATGAGGCATATGATGCTTGTCTTGTCGCTCCTTGTACTTCTGATTGATCTGTTGCAATATTTCATGAACTTACTACCGAATGTGGCAGATCTTCTCAACAAACTTAGAGGATTTATCCATCTCCTTTTCTACTCATGGTGATAGTTCATTTTTCATGGTTGGGAGAGCAACATCCAAAGGAGCCAATGGTTGGTATCCCAAGAAGACCTCAAATGGATTGTGGCCTATAGAACTATGCACTGCATGATTGTAACTATGTTGCACATATGAAAGAATCTCATCCCATGTTCGAGGATGTTGAGAGTGATACATCCGTAGAATGTGAATAATCATGTGATTGACTACCTCAATTTGGCCATTTATCTATGGATGGAAAGTAGTAGACTTGGTGAGTTTTGTGTCCATCATTGCCCAAAGTGTGAACCAAAATTTACTAATAAATATGATATCTCTCTTATCATAGATGATACTCTGTGGCAGCCAAAAGTGAACCCATACATGAGCAAAGAATAACTTGGCAATATCCTTTGCTAACACTTCTTTCTTGCAAGCTACCAGTATGGCCATCTTTGAAAACTTGTCTACCATAACATATACACAATCATGGCCACGTCTAGTAGTAGGGAGTCCAAACATAAATTCCATAGAAATTGATTGCCAAGGTCTATCTAAGATGGGAAGAAGCATATACAGTCCTGCCTTACGATTCGTAGCCTTTACAATAACACAGGGGACACAAGACCAAATATAAGAAGTAACATCATGTTGCATCTTGGGCCAATAGAAGTACCTTTGAAGTACAACAAGAGTATTTCCCACCCCAAAGTGTCCAACATCATGACTATAATGTGCTTCCCATATCATCTTCAATTGTTCCTTAATGGGAACATAAATATGACCCTTGTGGCAAAGAATACCATCTTGCAAATAGAATCCATGAACTTGCTTAGCTGATGTAATTTTGCTATAGGCATCAGAAAAGTCTAAATCAATGCTATACAAGTTGGGCCAATCTATTGTTTGATGTCCACAAGAATCCAATACCATAGTCAGTGCAACAATTGGGGGTCTACTCAAGCAAGCTACAACCTTGTTGCTACTACCCTTTTTGTGGTGGATATTAATATGAAATTGTTGCAAGTAGGTTGACCATCTTTGATGTCTATCATCATGTAATTTCCCTTATGTCTACAAAAATTGTAAAGGTTTGTGATCTATATGGATAATAGTCTCTTTCCCCAAGATGTAGTGCTTTTATTGCTTGCAGGCCTGCACAATTGCATACATTTCCTTGTCATATGTAGGATAGCTTTGGACTATATCAGAGAATGTTTCACTATGATAAGCCATCAAATGACCATGTTACATGAGTACTTCCCTAAGAGAATACTTAGAGGCATCTATCTTAATCTCAAATGGTTGTTGCAGGTCTAGAAGTACTAATACTAGTACTGAACATAGCCCTTTCTTGAGTTCCACAAATGCTTGTTGTTGTGATTTTGTCCAAACAAACTTCGCTTTACCTCCTCCTCTAAGTACTTGGTTCATGGGCCATGCCAAGTGAGAGAAGCTAATTACAAACCTTCGATAAAAATTGGCTAGCCCCAAAAAGCTACGAAGTTTTGTAATGTTTTTAGGAGAAGGCCAATCTTTGATCACCTGTATCTTTGTTGGATCAACATGAACACCTGCACTATCCACAATTGATGCAGGAGTGTCTCGAGTGAATGAGCTATCCGCATTGCCCAAAAACAGTCTGGTTTGATTTTCTTTCGTTTTGGTCTGATTTCAATTTCATGTTGCAATTTGGAGTTTGAAGTTAGTTTTCAAAATCCAATTCCAATGCAATTTAGGTGATTGATTTTTGAATGACGTTGTTGTCATTGATTAACAAAATGTCATGTTATGATTTTAACATTGAACCAACATTGTGATTTTTCAAATATTCAGTGGATTCAATTGTTCAATTATAACTATGCAATCATATATTTATTTTATCAAACTATTTCACTTGAATTGACAATTGATTTTAAGAAGGGGATTGGAGAAGTTACTAGGCAAGAATAATAAATAAAGAATAAAATTTAAGGTCTACACCCAGCTGGATATGAAGGGTCATGACTAGCTTTTGGAAAGAAGAAATTCACTTAGCTAAAGACAAAGCAAAAGAGATCATTTAAAAACTTGAAAAAAAATTGTAGACTTGGAGAGGCACAGCTGGAAGAATGTGAGTTAGTGCCATTTTTGAAAGACAATAAAAATTTCCAGATTGAAAATTGCCAAGAAAAGAGGCGTGAGTAGCAAGATGGGTTGCGTAGAAGAGTTTGGAGAAGGGGTGTGGGGAATTTCACGAAGCAGGTGCAACACTTAAATTAAATAAAAAAGTTGCAGATAGAAACGAAAAAAAGGCTAAGGAAAAAGGTCTGCACTAAAGGAGAGAAGGAAGATAAAAATGTTAATTTCTTATAACCCAACAACAGATTAATTGCACAATAAAATCATAGAAAAGAAATCTGATTTATAACAATTAATACACTGGGTTATTTAACAACTAATAATAGCAGAAGCAAAAATAACAAGAAGCCAATCACAAATAGACAATAACAAATAATTACCAAGGAAACCCCAGTGTGGGGAAAAACCTGCAAATGTTGGATCTTCTATTTAGCCTAACAACAAACTTTCTCTTCGAAAATACAATACAAGTTTGCTACAAAAATCTTACATATATAGAGCCCAACTGCTTTACTTAGCGTGCAAGAAAAGAAACTTTCCTTGCATTATTTGGCTTTAAATCACAGATAAAATCACTCTTGGTTTTATCCCAACCTCACAAACTCGAAAACATTCTATTAAAGAATAAAAAATCTGCTATTGCTAAAAGTCCAACTCAAGTTGCTTTAAAGCAACTCCACATCCCACCTTTTGAGCTAGAAAATAAACACTCCCTCTTAGTGAGGAAGGTGTTATGCACAACACCCAACTTGTCCCTAAAGAATTCAAACCTACTCTTCATCAAGGCCTTGGTCAGGATATCTGCTATTTGTTCATCTGTTGGAATGTATTGGAGCTTCACTATCCCCTTCTCCACACAATCTCTAATGAAGTGGTACTTGATCTCAATGTGCTTTGACTTGTCATGAAACATTGGATTCTTAGAGAGTTTGATACAACTCTGATTATCACAGTAAATGACTTTAGGATCCAGCTCCTGATCAAAGAGCCCAACTAGAAGTTTTCAAAGCCAGATAGCCTCACATGTAGCCATACTGGCTGCCATATACTCGGCCTCTGCAAAACTTAGCACAACTGACTTATGTTTCCTGTTGTACCAAGAGACTGCTCCTGATCCCAAACTGAAACTGCACCTCGAAGTGCTCTTCCGGTCAGCTGTACTGCTTGCCCAATCTGCATCGGTAAAACCCTCAAGCTTCACTCCATCCTACTGAACATACTTCAGCCCATAATCAATTGTGCCTCAGAGATATCTCAAAACATGCTTCGCAACTATCCAGTGCACACGTTTAGGTTCCACCATAAACTGACTAAGTGAGTTCACTGCAAAATAAATGCCTGGCCTGGTGTTGACCAGATACATAAGAGAGCCTATCAATTGCATGTATAAAGTCAGGTACATTTGCCTATGATTTGGAAGCATCAATATTCTTCCAATTGGTTACAAGTGGCATTGACATGGGCTTATAGTTCTCCATCCTGAATTGCTTCAAGATATCAATTAAGTACTTCCCTTATCCAAGGAAGATCTCTCCCTCTTTCTGCCACAACTCCAATCCCAGAAAGTAGTGCATCAACCCCAAGTCATTCATCTCAAACTCTCCTACAAGATCTTGCTTGCAATGTGCTATGAGCTGCTCTAACCTTATGAGAAATAGGTCATCAACATATAACACCAATATGAGAAGTTCACTCTTCATCTAAACATATTACAGGTTTGGATCCGCCTCACTCTTGATGAAGCCCATGCTCTACAAGTAATGTCAATACTTGAATACCACGCCTTGGGAGCCTGCTTGAGTCCATACAATGCTCTTTTCAACCTGCATACATGAGAATCCCTCCCATGTGCTTCAAATCCTTTTGGCTTCTCTATGTAAATCTCTTCCTCAATCACTCCATTGAGGAAGGTCGTTATTACATCCATCTAGTGAATCCTCCAACCCATCTGTGCTACTACATAAATGATAGCTCTTCTGGATGAGTACCTGGCTACTGGAGCGAAAGTCTCATAATAGTCGACTCCTTCCTTTTGAGAAAACCCCTTAGCCACAAACTAGGCTTTGAACTTTTCCACACTACCATCTGCAACATGCTTAATCTTATACAACCATCTCGAGCCCACCACAAACTTATCTTCTAGTTGTGGTACTACCTCCCACACACTATTCTTCATGATGGAAGAATACTCTTCCACCATGGCATCTCTCCACGCTTGGTGCTTGGATGCCTTCTGAAAGCTGGAAGGCTCTACTTCAATTAATTCACTCATAAGTGCCACATACTCAAAATAACATCTGGGAGCCTTTATTTGTCTAACTGAATCTTGAGGATCCTTTCTTTTATAGCCATCTCGAGCCCACTACAGACTTATCTTCTGGTCGTGGTACTACCTCCCACACACTATTCTTCATGATGGAAGAATAATCTTCCACCATGGCATCTCTCCACACTTGGTGCTTGGATGCCTCCTAAAAGTTGGAAGGCTCTACTTCAATTAATTCACTCATAAGTGCCACATACTCAAAATAATGTCTAGGAGCCTTTCTTTGTCTAACTGAATCTTGAGGATTCTTGAGCCTCTCCCAGTGTCTGCTTAGCTGCCCTGTTTCTCCTCTTCTCGGTAATAGGAATATGAGGCTGAGGAATTATTTGTTCCCCCTTTTGATCAACTTGCTCAGCCTATTTGCTCTGCTCTCCAGCTTGTGTGACTAAAGTTTGAGGAATTCATGCTACCTCAACCATGGGTGATTGCTCCTCCTCATTCATCAAGTTGCTATAACTTTGAAGATCCCTCTCTTCCTTGAACTTCACATCTTTGTGAACAACTATTTTCCTGAGAGCAGGAATGTAAACCCGATAAGCCTTAGAAGTTTCACTATACCCAACAAGGATACCCTTCTCTGCAGTAGGTTCCAACTTGTTTCTCTTCTCAACAAGAATGTGACAATACACAAGGCATCCAAAGATGCGAATGTGCCCCAAATCTAGTTTCTTACCAATGAACTACTCTTATGGAGTCAACTTTCCCAACACTTTGTGAGGGCTCCTATTCTACAAATACACAGTTGTATTGCAAGCTTCTGCCCATTAGAACCAAGGAAAATCCTGATCATGGAGCATGGCCTTGGCTACTCCAACTATAGCCCTGTTTTTCCGTTCAACAACCCCATTCTACTAAGGGTTGTATGAAACTGTCAACTCTTTCTTGATACCTTCTTGAGCACATAAATATTTGAAGGCATTCGAGGTATACTTGCCTCTATTATCAAACCTTGGTGTCTTGATCTTCCTCCCTATTTGGTTCTCCATGAGAGCCTTAAACTGTTTGAACCTACTAAAGACTTCATCTTTACTCTTCATGAAATATATCCACATCTTCCTGGAGAAATCATCAATGAAAGTAACATAATACTCATATCCATTCAAGGATGTTGTTGACATGGGCCCACACACATCTGAGCGTACGAGATCCAAAATCCCTTTAGATCTAGTGTTGCTACTTGGAAAATTTGTCTTGGCATATTTCCCAAGAACGTAGCCCTTGCACACCTCATGCTTTTTTGTCTTCATCTCAGGCAGCCCCATCACTATTTCCTTAAGAATATTAAGTGCTCCATGGTGAAGATGAGCCATCCTCCTGTGCCACAATTCTCCTAGCCTTCTACAACTGCTTACCAATGCATGTGTTGGCTCAAATTATAACTGAAACAAGCTGTCGTGCTTGACTCCAATCACTTTTGCAATCTTGGAATCCTTGGGACGAATATAGACTTTGCCCCTCTCAAAAATCATGATGTAACCCTTGTCTTCCAAAGCAAAAACTGAGATTAAATTCTTTGTCATGTGAGGGACATACAACACATCCTCCACCAACAAGGGTTTTCTAAACTCCTTCTGAAACTTGATGGTGCCAATACTTGGCATTGTCTCCGAGCTTAATATAGAAATCCAGCTTCTTCTCCTCCAACTTGGTGAAACATTCTTTGACTCCCGTCATGTGGCAAGAAGCCCCACTGTCAATATACCATACCCTGTTGGCAATTGAACTTGAGAGATAGGCAATGAGTGAAAACTCATTCTCAAATCATGATGCAAAATCATCCACCTCTGTTGTAGTAGCAACTTGATTCTTCTACTTGCCCTTATTTTTCTTATTCGGACATTGAATGGCATAGTGACCCATCTGATAGCCTAACAACAAACTTTCTCTTAAAAAATACAATACAAGTTTGCTACAACAATCTTACATATATAGAGCCCAACTACTTTACTTAGCATGCAAGAAAAGAAACTTTCCTTGCATTCTTTGGCTTTAAATCACACATAAAATCACTCTTGGTTTTATCTCAACCTCACAAACTCGAAAAAATTCTATTAAATAATAAAAAATCTGTTGTTGTTGAAAATCCAACTCGAGTTGCTTTAAAGCAACTCCACATCTCACCTTTTGAGCTAGAAAATTAACAAAAAAAAAAAAAAAAGAAAGAATATCTTATTTGTAGACCACAATGAAGGGGACTGTATGAAACATGAAAGAGTAGCTGCTGTGAAAAGAAAGAATGTGAAGTGGAGGGCGTCAGCAAGAGTTAAACATTAACTGATTAAATTTATAGGCATAGTGAAGAAAAAGGGCCGCGCAGCATAGGAAAGGAGGCATAATTCAATAATGAAGGAAATTAAACACATTTTAAATGATCTTGCAATGAGTGAACAAGTCGTTAAGTACAGAGAAAGAGCAAATTGGGATAAGGAAGTCACGCTAATTATAGAAGATTATAATTCTTTGCAGATTTTGGATTGGTGAAAGGAGTTGTGGGAATTCATATTGGAGATTTTCAGATTGAAGAAAAAAATGCAGAGACAATGATGAGGATGAAGGAACGCCGCATATGGGAAAACATTAATATGTATCCAGATTAAATACGCAGGAATAAAAATGAGATGCTCAGAGGAGAAAGGTCAAAGACTTCAATAAGATTAAATGCAGAGAGAAAGGGGTATGCAACAGAGAAATATGAAATTGGAAAATCAATTGAGAATTGTAGATTGTATGAAATGTGTTGCCTTGGAATGCATAAAGAATTTAAATTTTTTGGTTGTAATATTTTGAATGTTTGACAGATTGAAGTCAATTAAATTTGTCTCCATTATGCTTATGAAATTTTTGAATTTGGTTTAATTTAACAAATGCAATATCTCGTATTGAATTTTCCCGAATTGTTGATTTTATTTAATTGGTATTAAATTGGGAGTTTGTTGCGAAAGAGTTTTGTGTTGTTAACAATGTATCCCAAGTATTGAATCCTTTCCATACCAAATGAGCACTTTTCCTAGTTAGCATAGAGTCTATGTTGTTGCAAGGTTGAAAGCACTTGTTCCAATGCTGCAAATGTTCCTCCCATGTCCCGCTAAAGATGAGTATGTCATCTAGATAAACCACAACAAAAGAATGAGTGAAAGCCTTGAGAATATCATTCATCATCCAAATAAAAGTGACAGGGGTGTTTGTTAGTCCAAAAGACATTACCAACCATTCAAACAACCCCTCCTTGGATTTGAAAGCAGTTTTTCAAACATCTGATAGGTCAATTGGCACTTGATGATAATCTGATTTTAAATCAATTTTAGTGAAAAATTTATCTTCCCTTAGCTGGTTCCAAGAGATCATCAATACAGGGGATTGAATATCTATTTTTCATAGTGATATTGTTCAAGGCCCGATAATCAATGCATAATTGCCAAGTTCCATCCTTTTTCTTAGCCATAATGATTGGACTGACACATGGTGATGCACTCGGTCAAATATGGCCCTTTTGGATAAGCTCTTCAATTTTCCTTTTGATCTTATCATTCTCCAAAACTGATCTCCTATATAGTGGCTCATTTGGTAATGGTGTCCCTGGAATCACGTTAATGGAATGCTTGACTTCGCAAAGCTTTGGAACCCCTATTAGGGAAGTGAATATATTTTGATATCCTGATAATAATTCATCCATTTGTTTTTGTTGATATGTGGTGATAGTTGTTGCTATTGCATGAGTGCTATGGCTGACCTTGTTTCCTCAGGTTGAATCATTAACAATACAAAAGCTCCAGTTTGAGCAATCAAACGCCTACATTGTTTGGCAGTTATTAAAGATGCAATTTTTGATGGACATACCTCAGGCATTCAATATTTTAATTCTCCCAACTTGACAATAACACTCCTTGGTCGAGACTCATAGATGCCATGTCTTTTATACATGTAAGGCTGCCCTAACAGTACATCACACACATCCAATGGTGCAACATCACAAATGACATCATCTTTGAATGGTTTAATGGAGTAAGACAAATAGCACTATCTGGTTACCTGGATGTCTCGTCCTTAACTCACCCAACCCATTGAGTATGGTTGTGGATGAGGCGTTGTTTTCGAATTCATCTTCTTAATAGCCTCAACATATATCAATTTTTTCTGGCTTCCATTTTCAACTATGAAGTGCAAGGCCTTTCCATTCACCCACATCTGTGAATGAAACAGACGTTCCTCATCTTCACGGGGCATAATTCTGGTAGTAGCTACAGTGGCATAAGGGTCTGCTTCAATGATTTGTTCTTCTTCCTTGTGCTCGAAAGGATTTTTAGGTAGTGACTCAATTTATTTTTCCAATTCATGGGTTTTTGTCATCAATGTTTTGGCAGCTCTGCAGTCTTTTGTACTATGTCAGGAGGTTTTATGAATCTCACACCACATACCGGTGTTCTTTGGAACCTTTTTAATAGTTGTACTTGATGATGGTTGAGAGGAGAATTTACTATCCCCTTTTGGCTTGTTCTCCTTTTTCCCTCTCTACTTGATTTTTTCTTCAATTTTAGTTGCATATTTGTATGCAGTTCACAATGTTTCGATATTCAAGAAAGACATCTCCATTTAGATATAGTGATGCAGGCCACTACGATATTTCAACACTCAATGTTTCTCTATATCCTGAATGGCAAGTTTTGCAGATAGTGCATGGAAGTTGTTGGTATAATCTTGGATAGATTGGTCTTTCTTCTGTTGAAGTAGTTGCCATTGCATATATCTTTATTCATAGGTTTCTTTAGGGAAATATTCATCTTTGATGTGCTCCATGAATTCTTCCCATGTGGGGCTATCATCTATTCCTCCATCTTCAGGAATTTCTTTGGTTGACAACTTTGCCTCCCATGATTGCTTCACATGATGTTCAACCTTGAGGAGAGTGAATGTTATCTTTTCTACATCAGAGAAGCTATTCACCAAAAAATATTTTTTCCAGTTTTGATAAACACTCATCCACAGCTACAACATTAATTCTGCCTTCAAATTTTGGAATGTCGAAGTTTACTTGCACTTTGAAAGGAGTGTGCCAATGAAATGGTATCTCTACCATGTTTGGTTGTTGATTTCCTCAATTCTGTCAAAATAATCGTGCAAATTCATTCATAATCTCCTCTCATTACTTCATCAAAGCCTCTTCAACCATCATCTTGATAGGATCTGATGAGTCACCTTGTTCTTCTGCCATCTTTGGTCGTGTGTCTCAAAGGAGGATGATCTGACAAACTTTGTGTTTTCAATCCTAGTCTTTGATAGGCTGACCTTGTGCGATCTAACATTCAGGAGTATTCCCACTCTAATACCAATGATCTGAATTCAAGCATGAATTCAATTTACAATATCCAATGTCAAGAAAAGCCAGTGATATTGTTATTGTTGGACAATAGCAAAACTCGTAAAAAGTTGTATGCATTCAAAGTACCCATTTTATTCGAAATATGAAGAATATATACAAATTGAGGAATGTCAAAAATCATCACAATCTTAGGAATTCAAAATGAACAGTTGGCTATGAGAAAATAACAACGAAAAAACCAAAAATTTTAAAAAACATGTGAATTTAGGTACCCCAACTTGGTGAGGTCCTAACTTTCAGCCTGCTGATTGGATCGAAAACTTCTCTACCTCATTAGAAAGGTCTCAAAGAGATCTAATTTTAGTCCCTTAAATCAAATGCTCATGCTATTTCATTTAAGGGAACAAATATAGTCTCGACCCCAAATTCCGCTCTAAAGACCTCCGAAATTGCAATTTCCTAAAACATAAAAAATACAAAAAAAAAAAAGATTTTCAATATTTTCCATCCTTTCTTGTGCCAACAACTCTAGATTGCTCCAGATTAGATTGACACATCTTCCAACAAGTCCACCCAATATCCACTGAAATTCCACCAGGAGATAGATCCCTCTTCAATACATTTTTCATTTTAGGAGGGAGACTTCAACAACCTCTAACTTTCTCATACAAAGGAATTTTTCAACAAAATAAAATAAAATAGGCCAAAAAGTTATGCTCTCCACAATATAGTAGCCAATTTTTAGTTTAAACTTTTGGTTATTTGTAAAAGTCAAATTAATTAGATGTCTTGTTGTGCAGTTCTCATTTTGAGAACTTTGACAAGCCATATATTCTACATATGGACTTGTTTTTGGGTTTGAACCTTTTTCAATGTGCATATTTTTTATTTAGTTCACAATGGCTACATCAGCTTCAAGTCATTTTATAGTTCTAGTATTTTAAGATTTGGTATTTTTTGGACATTGTAATAGTCCATAGCATGCATTTACAATTTTATAAATGTGATAAAATAAAGTTCCACCATTTTATTTTTATTTTTTGAGGGATTCTTGCACATCATATTGTACCTTTTTGTACTCACGATACCTATAAATTTTCATGGGGAGTTGTGTACATGCCTTGTTATTTTTTGTCACAACTTTGTCTAGTGAGTGTCCCTCCATGACAATGAAGAATTTAAAATTCTATCCTCATGCATGTGTGCTTGTCCTTGCACACCCTTTTCAATTTCTTGTACATAATAGTGAATGTGATGCTGCATCTCTTTGCACACCTTTGTGCCATATTTCTATTGATCTTCAAATACCTCTCCCTCGTCAACATTATGAGGGATATCATCATATGGTTATACTAATGATTCCTTGGTTTCACTTTGGAGTGAGCTATGCATATATTTTGTGTTCATACATACTAGGTAGATGCAATGAGTGGTTACCTATGTATTTTGGTGAGATGGAACCGACACTATATATACTTTTGCATTCCTATTTATGGAGGAAACTTTATACTTTATTCAGTTGATTAATATATGTGAGACTCTAGTACTAATTTAGAGCACCACATGTATATATAGCAGTGTCGATGGGATCACTCGAATATTTTATGCCTTGTTTATCATGATTTTCATTCATTGGGTTTTTTTTATTCCAACACAAACTAGTTCTTAAACAAATTTTACATCTATTCTACATGCTTTAGAATTTCTCCATGTTCTTATCTTTTAGGGACATCTTTTGAGAAGGCATATTTATCCTTTTCATTCTCTCTTTTGGAGAGCATTCTTTCCTAGTAGGTTTTATCCTTTTCTCTATTTTTTAGGACCCATCCTTGTATAATTGTATCTAACTAGTTATTATCCTACCTAGTTAATCGTATGCACACATCTTAAGCTCACTTAAAGACTTCTACCTTTTTGTCTCACCTCATGTGGACTCTACATGTGTCCTCACACTTATCCCAAGTGTGCCCACATGTGTCACACCTTTGGAGGGACACTCATATTTTCAAACTTACCTTATCACCTTCTTATCCTTGCCTTTAAATGTAAGGGATTATATATACTTTTTAACACACTTTTGTATGATAGTATTGATATCTTGTAGATTACTCTTTGCAATGGTTTGATCTTGCAAGTTGATTGTGCACAAGGAGAACATAGAAAGAGGAAGAATTTAAACAAAACAAAAGAAATAAAGAGTGGGAAAAATAATAAATGTGACAGGTTTAAGAGGGGGAAATAGGTTAAGAAAAGATAAGAATAGATCAAGAGAGGGAAGAAATGGTCAACACATGCAAAATAGAAAAAATGCTAAATGAACACAAAACATAATAATAGAATTGCAAAGTATCCATTTCTTATTATTAGAATCACATTATCATTTAAATTATTAATTTTAGTCACATCTACGCTAAGTGTACACACACCAAAAAACTATTGATTGTTTTTGGAGTCCAAAAGACCAAAATAGAGGCTTGACCACCTTAGGCAACTCTTAAGCAACTACACCCTTATGCTTTTGTCCAATATGTAAATTCTCAATCAAAATATCTCCCTTAGGTTTGTTAACCTCTAAACTTTATTTTCCTTTGATAATTAAAATAAATAAATTTAGCATATTTTTATAGTCTATTTTGAGATATCCAAGGCAATATGGGGAGATTGGAAACTTATGATGAATGTGGCATGGAGGAAAGGAAAAAAATCTACAATGAAGAATAAGTTACATACACAAAAGACTAATTAGGCAAAGTAAGAAGATATGGTGAGTTATATATTGCATTATATTAATTGTAGTTTCAACAATTTCTATGTTTGTGTGTTTTTAGGTGATGGTATAATACTCTCAAAATTTTGTACAAACACATCTTACAAAAAAATTAAAAAATAAGTTAAATTCAATTATTATGTATTCTAATAAACATTGTAATAAAATTATATGTTAATATCATTCAATATTTATCATTAAATATTTATAAACATTGAACATTGTTAGCATTTTTATTTCTATTATAAATGAATAGAAGGTTACACAAGACATCTCAAACAATAATTAAAAAATAGGTGTAAAAATTACTACTAAAAATCTAAGTGCAAATGGTACTTATTTATAAGTGTTTACAAAGTATTGCATGGAAATTTAAAAAAAAAAAAAACTAATCGGAGCTCCTAAACTATAAATAGTTTACTAGCACACAAAGCAAGTTCAATATATAATTTGATACACAATTCAATGTCTAAATCAAGAAATATTCAAATAGATTTATAGTAAGAACAAATATCTCTATCAATTGATCTTTTAGAAATTCATCTAATTTTATTTTTTTTTATATAAATAGATCTTCTAGAAAATCATTTCTAAATAGGTATTTTCCAAAATAACAATGACTAAAACTAATCACTCTAAGAGTTGGTTCCTCTTAATGATTAAGATCAAGTTACCTTTTTTTTTTACTGTAGAAAGCCCCCCAAAGAAGTTTCCCCTTTCCAACAAAGTTCCCCATGATGAATGTTATAAGTGTCAGCAGAATGGAGGTAAGCGTTGATCCTTGGACAATTATGATGGAACTTGAAGAGTGTAAGAGATCAGGTGTCTCTCAACTTAACCACTGGCTGATAATGTTGAGTTTTTTGTTTGTTTTCTGTATTTTGATTTTTTTGATGATTTTTGCAATAAAAGACAAATTGCGATTTTGCAAAGAAATGCTTGGAAAAATAATATAAAATACCAGATGCTTAAAAACTACAAAATACAGATTAGATCTCGATGCTAGATGATTTATTAATCTTCCCGGATGATTACAACTGCGATATTCAAACATTCAAACAAAAAGGCAAGCTATTTATTGAGAACCTGAATAAGCTTGCAGGCGCTAGAAAAGAACCCTGAGATGGTACTACTGAAAGAGAATATGCAATCTCCCACCTCGAAATTGTTGCAGATGCTCCAGAAACCCTAGGCGTCCAACTTGAAGAAGTCAAAAGATGAAAAAGCAAGGCGATTTGATATGGAGAAGTACGACCTTTGTTGCAGCAAAAGTACGGCCTGTACCAACAAGTAAGAAATCTGTACTTTCTTGGGAAGTGTGCCAAAAGATCAAGAGATAGTCGCCACTGAATATGAACCCCTTATGGAGAAGTTCGACCCAAAAAATTGATGAAAAGTCTTCACAATAAGCTTTGTATGACTTCTAAATGAAGCCACTCTGTTGACAAGCTTAAACTGGTATTGCACAGTCTCAGTCTATCTGATTCTGAAGAGGGAATGTTCTTCAAAACCCGTTGATCTGCAGAAACCCTTGTTTCTCAAACCCCAATGCTCTCAGAGAGAAATAAAGACAAATTAGAATAATCAACATCATGAGTTTGATTTGCCTTGAGGAAATATATAACTTCTCTCAAAAAGTCGACCCTCTACAAAAATCAGCTCATTTGCATTTAATATCATAATAATTCGCCCTTTTGAAATACTTAGGCCAAATCATTAATAAATGGCGTCCCTTTTTATTAATGAGTATTAAACTCATTAAATATTAAAATTTCCCTTCATTATAAAGTATTAAAATACTTTATAATTTGCCATTTTAATAATAACTTTAATATTTCATTAAAATGACTTTATATTATAAAGTCAAATTAATAATCTCTTTAATTATTATTAAATGCTCTAATAATCCCTGTTTGCTCATCAAATTATCAAACTGGGTCGAAACTGAGCTGACCAATTGAATCAGGTGCCCTGCCAAAAATAGCAACTCTTGCCTGCCTGACTTACTATAAATAGTAAGTACCTCTAAATTACTCTGTAAGTGCCCAGAAAGGCCCAAACCTGAATCAACTGCTGGAGTGATGTTCCCAAACGCTGGATAATTTCCTCAAGTGATCCTCTAAACACTTATGCCAGCCTACGAGGATATGAATGATAGGCTAACCTCTGGAATAACTGTACTACCTAGGAAGGGGACATTATAGTCCGCCCTCCCCGAAATTGCTTGTCCTCAAGCAATCTCAGCTCTGGATGCTGTAAAATCTCCTCTAACTCCCATGTAGCATCCTCAACCGGCAAGTCTCTCCACTTAATCAAATACTCTCTAATGACTCGCCTCCGAAGATGTCTCTCTCTAACATCAAGGATGGCCTCAGGCACTAATATCAATTTCCCCTCGTCATCAAGGGGTGGCAGTACTGGAGAGGGAATCCCATGCTGACCCAACGCCTTCTTTAGGCATGAAACGTGAAATTCGTTATGAACCCTGCTATCCGCCAATAAGTCCAACTCATAAGCAACCTCGCCCACTCGTCTGATAACTCGAAATGGACCATAGTAATGAGGTTTCAACTTCTTTGCACCACTCTTCCGCAGAGTGGACTGACGGTATGGATGTAACATGAGATACACCATGTCACCCTCTGCAAAAGAACGCTCAACCCTTTTTTGATCACCATACTGCTTCTGCTGATTCTGTGCCAGCTAGATATTGTCTCTGAGAGACCTCAAAATGTCCTGCTGATCCTGCATCATATCACCTGCACTAGGCACTCTGCTATCACTCAATACCAAATCCAAAAGGTTGGGCGCCTCATACCCGTACAATGCCATAAAGGGCGTCATCTGTATAGTCATGTGGTGAGTAGAGTTATAACAATACTCACAGCTCGGTATATCCACCTCACCCAAACTCTTTGCTGTCCAGCTATATAATTGCACAGATATCCTTCCACCCACTTATTGAAAATTTATGTCTATCCATCTGTCTGTGGATGGTAGCTGGTACTAGGTGTCAGTTCGGTCTCACAAAGTCTGAACAACTCCTACCAAAAGTTGCTCATGAACCGACTGTCTCTATCGCTGACTATAGTCTGAGGCAAACCATGTAACCTGAATACCTCTCTGAAGAAAAGCTCTGCAGTCTGCGATGTTGTGAAAGTAGTGGTGATCGGAAAGAAGTGTGCATATTTTGTCAGCCGATCAACAACTACGTAAATACAATCTTTACCTTGGGCTTTCGGCAAACCCGTGATAAAGTCCATTGATAAGCATTTACCACTTCCTATCAGGTATCGGAAGTGGTTGAAGTAACCCAACAGGATATGTGCGTTCCTGTTTGTTCTGCTGACAAATAGAACACTCTCGCACATACTAAAGAACATCAGTCTTTAGCCCTTTCCAAGTAAACCGTTCCTGTACCAGCTTATATGTTTTGAAATAACCAGGATGGCCCATCATAGGAAGACCATGAAAGGCTCTCAGAACTGTCTTCCTCAATTTTGAATCAGGAACCAGAAAAATCCGCCCCTTGTAAATGATCAAGTCATTCACAACGGTATACCTACTATCCTGCTCTGTCCCATCAACAATGCTAGAAGCCCATGGGTTCTTAGCATACTCTGTAATAATCCGATGCCTCCAATCCTTAGAGATTTGTGCCATAGCATTCAAATGAGGTCTACAAGACAAGGTGTCAACTACAACATTCTGCTTCCCCTTAATAAAGGTGATGTCAAAGTCATATGACTGCAGTTTGGTGACCCATTTTTGTTGTCTCTCGTTTAGGTCTTGTTTTCCAAGGAAGTGTTTCAGGCTGTTGTGGTCTATGCGCACACTAAACTTGCTGCCCACCAAATATTTCCTGAACTTAGCCAAAGCATACATAATGGCTAACATCTCCTTGTCATAGATGCTATAAAACCTCTCAAGACCCCTAAGCTTCCTACTCTCAAAAGCAATAGGGTGTCTCTCCTGCATCAAAACGGCACCAATGCCCTCTCCTGAAGCATCACAATACAAATCAAATGACTTCGTGAAGTCTGGTAATGCTAACATTGGACATGAAGTCATAATCACCTTAAACCTGTCAAAGCACTCCTGAGCCTGTGGTGACCAAGCAAAAGCCCCTTTCTTAGTCAAATCAGTAAGGGGTGCGGCGTGACATGAGAACCCACTAACAAATCTCCTATAAAAAGCACACAATCCAATGAATCCTCTGAGCTGCGTAAGGTTCTCTGGTACTGGCCACTCAACTATAGCTCGGACCTTCTCAAGGTCCATACTGACTCCCTTGGCACTGATGATGTGCCCAAGATACAACAACTCAGCCATGCCTAACTCACACTTGGACTCCTTAGCATAAAAGGACTCCTCAGCCAAGTTACCCAAAACTGTATCCAAGTGAGCTAAATGCTCCTCCCATGACCTACTGTACACCAAAATGTCATCGAAGAAGACCAACACAAATCTTTGTAGTTGAGAACTGAAGACCCTGTTCATAGTGGCCTGAAAGGTAGCAAGTGCATTAGTTAGACCGAAAGGCATAACCAAGAACTCGAAGTGACCACAATGGCATCTGAAAGCGGTTTTCTCTATGTCTTGCTCCCTCATCTGAATCTGATGGTACCCAGATCTCAAATCAATCTTCGTGAAGAAGATAGCACCGTGCAACTCATCAATCAACTCATCGATGCGAGGTATTGGGTACCTGTTCTTAATTGTTTTCTTGTTGAGCTGGTGGTAATCTATACACATCCGAAGTGATCCATCCTTCTTCTTCACCAATACGACCGATGAAGCAAGGGTGACTTGCTAGGTCTGATATGCCCCATAGCCAACAACTCATTGATTGTCTTCTCTATCTCATCCTTGAGCCGTTTCGAATTCCTATAGGGTGTAATCATAATGGGCTTTGTGCCCTCCTCCAACTCGATAATATGCTCGGTGCCTCTGTAAGAAACCAAGTGTCTCTCAACATCAAGAGTTCGATTTGCCTTGAGGAAATATATAACTTCTCTCAAAAAGTCGACCCTCTACAAAAATCAGCTCATTTGCATTTAATATCATAATAATTCGCCCTTTTGAAATACTTAGGCCAAATCATTAATAAATGGCATCCCTTTTTATTAATGAGTATTAAACTCATTAAATATTAAAATTTCCCTTCATTATAAAGTATTAAAATATTTTATAATTCGCCATTTTAATAATAACTTTAATATTTCATTAAAATGACTTTATATTATAAAGTCAAATTAATAATCTCTTTAATTATTATTAAATGCTCTAATAATCCCTGTTTGCTCATCAAATTATCAAACTGGGTCAAAACTGAGCTAACCAATTGAATCAGGCGCCCTGCCAAAAATAGCAACTCCTGCCTGCCTGACTTACTATAAATAGTAAGTACCTCTAAATTACTTTGTAAGTGCCCGCAAAGGCCCAAACCTGAATCAATTGCTAGAGTGATGTTCCCAAACGTTGGATAACTGCCTCAAGTGATCCTCTAAACACTTATGCCAGCCTATGAGGATCTGAATGATAGGCTAACCTCTGGAATAACTGTATTGCCTAGGAAGGGGACATTACAAAGAGTTTGCTCTTAGAAATTGCCAAGATGTTGGGAAAGCTTGCTTAAATGGTATCCTTTAGTGTTCTAAAGATGAAACTTACACCTCTCCATGTAAAGGGTATGTTTTTCTTAGCTTTCACTCATATTTTCAAGTTGTCTTTTGACACTTGACTCCTATGCATGCTTTGGAGACGTGGAGTCACTTTTCTTTTTGTTTTTAAGCTGAAAACTAAGTGTCTAGGGTGTACCAAAGAACATGAATGCACTTGTTGTTCTACTTTTTCATTGACACTTTGACATTGGGACCCTCTAAGGTGACTCAACCAATTAAGACATGTTTTTGTCTATTTTGCATTGATATCTTGACATGGAGACCTTGGGTGCTACATCTCATTGAAATGCAATTTTCCCAAATTTTTGAGATGACACTACATTTAGTTCATCAATTGTGCACCCAAGGGGTGGAATGCTTTTTTTTTATGTTCACTTTGACACTTTAGTCAACCTAGGTGCCCCTAGTCATTCTAATTTTTCATTGTATAAAGAAAATAAAATGTTATTTTAATTAAATAAATATATTCATTTTGACAATAATCATCCTAGATAAAAATTTGGGACAAACAATTAATATTTACAAAATATTAAGCATGGAAATTAAATAAAGTAAATGCATTGGTATTTAGCTCTAATTTTGATCCAAGTGTCAAGAAAGTATCCATAGCCTTAACATTTTATTCTCTATTATTAACTTGTAAATTTAGTTGTGCACTTAATTGGTGGCTCACTTATGCAATTGAAAAATTGATCCTAATGCACAAAAGTGGACTTGTAATTTGCATACCTTATATGGTTGTTTTCTATAGATTGGACCTTGTTCACTTTGATTTATGGTGTCTAGATTCACATAAGGATAGTTGATGTTTATAAACACCTTTAAGGCACTTATCAAATTGTGAGAGTCAAGTTCTAGTTGGTTATACCCCTAACAAATGAGCTTTACAATACTAAGCTAAAGGTTCAAAGGCAATAAGCAAGTGTGTATAGAACTTAGTATGATGTGCTCTGACAATTCTAATAAACATTGTTAGAAAGCTCTCATAAATGTTTTATTAGTAAAACATTAGCATGCTCCTTAATAACTCATAGATAACAATTAACATTTTTAAATGAGTAAACGAATGTCTTTAAATATAACCAAGCCTACCAATCAACAAGAAGTGTGCTAGGTTAGCATGCAACATTCTTAAAATCACCATTGGCATTCATTTTTCAATTTTAAAAGATTAAGGATCATAATTTTTACTATAGAATTAAACTAGGTTGATTTTGCACCCATATATCTAATCTAGGGTAATAAAAAATAAATCTAGGAGTTGAGAATGAATTTTAGGAGATCAATGATAAGGGGGTCAATATATGTGATGTTTTGAGCTAAATTTTTGCAAGAATGTGTTGCTTGTAACTTGATTATTTTATTTGATACTCTGATCAAAGCAAGCCCGAAAACACAAGGGAAAAGTACATTGGTATACAACTTTAACCATTGCACATTGACATTTTTAAGTGGAAAAAGTGCTTTTCAATTCTAATTCTTCATTGACATTTGTCACTTAAGTGAGAAAATGTTTTTGAGTCACTTAAGTGATCTAATTTTTTGTTCACAGTTTAAAATGTAAGCTCTTTATCACTTAAGTGATTTTTGACTCAAAACATGACATTAAACCTCCTAGATGCATGCCTAGGATTTCACCTACTATTATGACATTCTCTTCCTTTGGCACACTTTGGATCACTTATATACCTTTCCCCAACTTGGTGTTTATGTCAAGTGCATTTTCCTTTTTTAATGTGTCTCAAAAACCCCAATGACCACTTCTTTGTCTTGAAACTTCATAATATTTCCTCGTATCCATATTTTTCATATTTGCCTTGTTTGGTGCCCTCACTATACTCTTATTGTAAGCTTGGAAAACATGTTAGCTTGAGTTGATGATGTCGACATTAACAACTACAAGGAACAAGGACTTAATTTGACTTACAAACAAAGAATGATTGAATGTTAGCTTACAAATTGACATGAGACAAAAAAAATAAAAATGGGTACAACAAATATAGAAAGTCTAAAATGTTCTAGTAAAAAATAAAGCTACTAGAATCAAACCTTGCAAGGTTCAAAACATGATTATAAAGATAATAAACACAAAGTAGAGATACAACCATAAATAATTGAAAGTATAACAACTAACCAACCTTATGAGGCAATTGTCCCTTTGTATCCCCTATGCTTTAAGGCAACAAACTCTATTTGCACAAAATTCATCAATGATCTTGGTACAATTTGTATCCACATAAGTACTACCTAGATGCCTACCAGGTCTTTGTTGGTCATACAACACATCCAAACTGTTTTTCATAAATCTTTTACAATAGAAAACGATTATTCCTTATGCACAACTTGAAGAGCTATGTGCATTGCATTAAGACAAAGCATTTATAACAAAATCAATATCCTTTTCCAAATTTTCAATTATGACTTTCGAGCAAAGCTAATCTACCACTTGATTAAACATTCTTCCAAATATCATGTCATTTATTTACATTACCAACCTCGTGCTCTTTTGACATGATACTTGGACTTGACTACCATTGCCTATCCATGAGAGACTTGAAAGCCTTCCTCAATCTATTATCAATATTTTCACTTTCTAATCTTCATACATTTACAATTCAAATTCAAAACATAGTTTCATGCAATAGCTTTTACAAACCAAGAATTCATGAGATAATACTAAAAAAATATCCAAATAATTGAAATCTATAGCAATACAATGATCAAATCTCAAATCTAGTTATAATAAATTGAAATGCTCTAATTACCAAATATAATTATAGCAAGGTAATGGTATACTTAAGCCTCAACAAAGCACTCATTTAATGGTATCCTTCAAACACAAAAAGTGGAGAGGATTAAAATGTATTTTGAAAATTACAAATATATATTTTTTAAAATTTATTTCTAATTCTTAAAATGTAATGATTATTATTGAGGGGCTCCACAAATCTTATAATTTTTTATATTTCTATGAAAAAAAAGTTAAATTAAATTATCACATTTGCACACGTCTTTATCATACTATGTGCTAAGGCTTTCCATATTCTCATAAATTTTATTTATTTAACTAAAAACTATTACTTATAAATTAAAATATAAATGAATTTCACCACCTTTTAATATTTAATCTTATAGACTTTTCTATATAATTTACATATTCTAAATTATATATTTAGTACATTAAAACTTTTAAATAGACTTGTGATGCATCTAAGTTTACAACCTTTAATAACTTTCATTTACTAAGTCATTATTTTATTTTTTTGGCTTTCTAGTTTTGCTTGGGACCAATTGTTGCAAGAGCACTAAAATCAATTGTTCAAGGGCTTTGGCTTGTAGTGAAACTCCATTCTATGACTTGTATTTGCTATTGAATTGTTGAGGGGCTTTGACTATACCAACGCGTTGCACATGTAATAAACCCCACACAACAATTGCATACTACAACATCTAAATGTTGGCATTCCTTGATTTTCCTTGCAACAAGTTAGATCCACAAATACTATGGTATTTGGAAGTTTTTTTTCCTTCTCAAACTTAAGAAATGTAGAGATTAGATTTCTTGGTAATCCCTACTATTTTATAGCTTAAGATTTATAAGTCAAGAAAAAAGCATCCATAGCATCAAAATGTCTATTAATTTTAGATTTGAAAAAAAAAAAAGTCTCTTAAGATAAATTTGTCTCCAAAACAAGAAATATTAGTTTCAGCCAGAATATCCTCCAATACAAAACATCTATTAATTTGAATTACATTTATACTCCAGACAAGTATCTATGATCCTTCACTACTTTCGACACATTAAGTAAATAATTTCACTAAATCATCCCTAAACAAAAATGTCTACAAGCCCAAACAAAAATTATCCTCCACACAAAAGTATCCAAGAACCTAAGCTAAATTTGCTGGAAAACAAAATTATTAACTATTCAACCAATTTTGCCCTCAAAATAAAAATGTTTATTATCTGCATATCTACGCTAAAACTGCCCCATAGATAAAAACATTAACAATTCTAACACAAAATTATATTCATGAGTTTGTCCAAATTTTGCTCACAAATAAAAATGCTTAACAAATCTAACCAAAATTTCCCCCGGGAAGGAAAAAAAATATTTGCAAGTCTAAAGCTGAAATTATCAGGTGAAAAATATATCTATTAGTTAGATCCAAAATTATTCCCAAGACAAATATATCTATTGCATGCATTAAATTTTCTAAAGAAACAAATTTACTTCAACAATAAATATAACTAGCTGAAAAGGCAGTCAAATGCTCTTCACCACAGAAGTTACAAATGCGCATGATCTATCATGCCTTCAACTTGAAAGCTTAAATAATAAATTGAAATTTTAAAGAAAACATTATAAAGTTAACAGAATTGTCAAGCACAACAGCAAACTGTGTGCAGCCATAAGAATCTTCACTACCAAATTACTTCACTTGTTGAAATCATCTTTTGACTCGCATGTTATAAATAATATTAAATTTCTGTTTGACTATACAAATATTAAAATTTCAAATTGTCTGTAAAAGAGAAAAACTATCCACTAGTCCTCCTCTCATCTGCCTCTGCAATTGTTTTCATTTGTAAAGATTTGGTGCATGGGAGCCGCATGCAACAATTAAATGGTAATGTACAAAACAATTTTCATGTGCTCAATAATCAATAAGTTTGCATCTGTCATTTATCAGAATCTTTTGCTTTGCATGCACATATACATCTGTCAGTGCAATACAATTTTGATAATTTAACTACTGTAATCTCCAGGTCTTGTCACCTGTCTTTTTCCAGTAACAGCTATTCAATTATTGTTAGTGCTTATGGGCATGTCAATTTACTGTCTGTATGCATTTCAATCACTCATGGTTGAGTTTTAATTGTTCATTACAGTGACCTGTTACACTCAAGGTTTTCCTTCCTAGTGTTGAACGAATATATAAGGAAGGTGCATTTTTTACAAAAGTATTGTAGTGTATTTGAATTACAACCTTCTCTACATGATTATCAAAGGAAAAGTGGTGTATATTTGTTGGTTTGTCATTTTTTCGATAGGAGTCTATTCTATTATTTTGGATCTATCTACATGATTACTATTGGCATTGCTCTGCATATGATAAATACTAGTGGCATTGAATTGCACAAGTAGTGGTTGGACTTTCTTTTCATTTTTTCTTATCTTGCCTTCGGAAAATGAAAATGTCTAGCACTACTTAGCATAACAAATTGATATAAAAAAAAGACATTTATTTGTACAATTAATTTATATTGTTGATGAAAGAGAAATTATTAGAGCATATTTTGATTTTCTAAAGGATAAAAGAATTTTATTTGCAAATAGACTGCTTGAATGTTGGAGTGTAATGTCCCATTTTTATGACACAAAGAAAGTAATACTAAATGGATATTATCAAACCGGGTTGCTTTAGAGATTGATAAAAGATAGTTGATATTATTCAAAGACGACATCCTTGTTGTCGACAACCACTGAAGATTAAGAGTTGACTACAAACGTCGACTATTTATCATATTAGCATTATTTGGAAACATCAATTTCCAATAGATTGCCGCCTAATCCCCTTGGCTATTATTGGGCATGTTCATTATCAACCGTTTCATACTATTGAGTTTCATTACCGCCACCATTCCATGGGATAGTGATAGTTATATGTTAGGAGATAAATATTATCGACTCATTACAAACTTTCTTTGAAGAATTATTCACTGAATTTAAAAGAGATGCATATTGGCACCAAGTCCGAATTTGAAATATGAATATAAGACAGTAAACTTATTTAAGGTAGAGTAGCATAAAAGAAATTAGTTTATTAACTAATACTACTCGACCTTTATAGAAGAAAAGGCACATAAAAATATATATTAATTGTAGTGTAGAAAAATGTACACTTTTATATTCACACTATGTTTGGATCCCTTTTTAAATTGGACTTAATTAAGCCTCTAATTGGCCCAATTATGCATTCAAAAACCTAATTAATCCCATTTTTCGAAAGGGAAACCTACATTAAACAATTGCAAACATCAAATTAATCAGCTTGAAAATTGAGTGTCCTGGATTTAGGGCCTGGGTCCTCCTTAAGTCCTAGGTCCCAAATTTTAATATGTTTTTGGCAACATTTTAATGTTTAAAATTCAAATTGCAATTGTCGGTTTTTAATGTTTAACTGTCGAGAAATTAGAAAATCACATATAAATACAATATTTTTATCAATTCAAAACATCTAGCATTAAGGCAACTTTCACATGAGCAAATATTATTGTCAAAGGTGTTCAAGAGCGGATTTATTAGTCTTCTACAACAGCATTCAAAATCTCAAGCATCATGTCAAAGCTATTTGCATTCAAGTATGTTTTGGAGCTAACATTGTCATGTAGGTTTCAAACATTCAAGCATCCAATCAAGCCATTCATGCAAGATCAAAACCTTAGAGAGATGTGTTAGACTTTAGTCCTCTAAGGATCTCCATTTAAGGGTATGGTGAGTTGCAACAAACTAGTCTTCATTCATCATTTCTTTCATTATCATTTCATTTCAAGGTTTAATTACCAAACTAGGGTTTGACCAAGGCAAACCCTTATCCACCAAAAATAAATATTTTTCTCCTCTCTTTGTGTATGTGTAGGTTCATAGATGAAGAATGATTAAAATTGAAGATCTCAAAAGTGCAAAATTGCAAAAGTTAGTCACAAAAAGTTGTCAAGGCCATAGAAACTTAGATCCCGAATTCATTTTCGACATTTTAGTAGTGAAACTTGTGGAAAAAGGCATCTCAAATCCATCACTAGAGGCTCCCAAAAATTGAGGAAAATTTCTATACAAAGACTCATTCGCCATTTTTGGACACTCAACAATAGCTTTTGTTGACAAGTTTTTAGTCTTACCTTCTTCAAATATGTTGGAAATTTATTGTTTCTGCTAGAGTTATGCTTCATCTACATGATTCGGGTCTTACATTGCAAATTTGAATTCATTTACTATTTTATTTTTATCTCCCAAAAGTGTTCAAGCAAATCTTACCCCGTCCTCTATCATAAGAAAATTCACAAGATCTTCAATTGGGTTGACTCACCTAGGGTTAAAAGTCAATCCTACCATTAGGGGATCTCATTTCCTAATGAAATAGGAGAAAGATAGGTTCATTACACCCCATTTATGCCCATTCTATTTTTAGTAAACTATTGGTGAACCCCCGCTTGATGAACCCATTTTTCTTTGTTTCATTAATCATCGCCCAAGTAAAGAGGAACTAAGGTATTAATGAGCAGCGAATATGTTCCAGGAGTGCCCGGGTTTGTGATGAAAATCAATTAAAGATTAAAAAGGCAGCATTTAAATGAGCAGCGATTAATAAACAAAGAGCAGCAACCTACAACAAGGAAGCAATCTAATTTTAATTTACCAAGGATGTAAGTTAATCTGTTTTTGGTCAACTTCCTTGATGATAAAATTAAATTATTAATTAATGAACAGTCATGAATATACTTTCCTAAGGCAGGGATTCCTACTATATGAATAAAGTTTTTAAAAGGTATGAAAGGCAGCGATTCATACTATATGAATAGAGTTTTTAACAGGTATGAAAGGCAGCGATTCATACTATATGAATGAAGTTTTTAAAAGGTATGAAAGGCAGTGACTAGTGTTAACAAAGGGTCATGACTTTATGAAAGGTTATCTCCTTTTTGAAGAGACATCTCCATTTATGTTGAAGCTTATAGCTATAAAAAGATAATAAGAAATGGGAGAGGGAGCATGGAATAGAAATGCAGATTTAAATATTTAAAATATTAGAACTGAAGTGCTCTTCAAGAGCCCATGATCAACCTAATAGATGGATGCATGAGAAAATTGTAATTACTTGAACACAGTGCCAAAGTTAATTGCATAAGCATAATGTTATATTCTGAGACAGCAAGATGGAGGCATCAATCTTTTAACAATTAATTGCATGATCTTGAAGTTCTACTCAGAAACAAAAACCATATTGATGCAACAATTTATGATACACCCAATCGCATGTATTTTAAGCACTAAATCAGAAACGGCATATATGCCTTCTTGATAAATTTCCATTATTGAACTATCAGACCATCGATAATAAAATGTTATATACAATAGTTCATTTTTATTTCATAATTTGGAAACTCAGTTAGCTTATCTTAACAATATTGGATGACAACCTTTGTCAATCCAATAAAGAATAAATCGAAAATCTATTGATCCGGAGCTGAGGTGATTACATGGAGGATGTTGTGTTCAAATCTCTAGTTCAATTTGTAAAGTTAGTCCAATAAGGGGTCTTACCAAGGATAATTTGATTCTAGCAATCTGAAAAATTCACGAAAGGTGTTTATAGACATAAACATCCTTACAAACACTTCAAATATCAGAGATAGTCAAACAGGTTCCAATAGTCTACATTTTGCTAGTTCATATCCATGCCTTAGAGTTCAAACTCAAAGCAGTCGTGATTCAATTTGTGGCAATCAAGATTGAACTACAATGATTCCTGCCCCTGTTCTGATATTGAGACTGCTATCATACCAATGCTATTATTTATCTGGGGATAATGAATCAATTCATGGTGTGATTAATAATCATTCCTTATCACTAATTTAGAGCTAAGCCCCTCTATCCTCTCATTTAATTTTTGAATGTATATTGTAAGTTTATCAACTACATTTGCTAGAGCAGTCGTGTCCTTTAAATAAAATCGTTGGCCTAATCTCATGCTAGATAGGTAGAAATTACTAGGAACATTACACCTACCAATGTTATTGTTACTCTACAAAAACAAATCACACTTACTATATAGCTGCACACAATTATGCAGTCCAACTATCCTTTACTTCAAATACAGATTCTAATGCTAAATCTCTCGCAGGAATTGGAAGCAGTGTGTCTCTTGTTTAAAATAGTGCTCCTATGTTTACTTGAATAGCCTTATGATCAGGCTGCCAAAAGCAAACTTTACAATTGTTAAATGCCACGGAGGAATATTGATTGTATTACGAAATTCCTTATAGCTTGTTTTTAAAGTTTATTTTTGAGCTACAAAAAACCTCCTCAAACTAAAAATTTAAAATTTTGTAAGTGTCTGGAATGATGCTCATTTGTCATACAGTTGTTAAATGTCATGGAGGAATATTGATTGTATTATGAAATTCCTTATAGCTTGCTTTTAAAGTTTATTTTAGAGCAACAAAGACCTCCTCAAACTAAAAATTTGAAATTTTGTAATGTTTCTGGAATGATGCTCATTTGTCATAATCCTCAAAGCCCATTTTTGGAAAAAGTTTCCTTTACCAAAGCCAAACATGTTAAGGAAAATGAAATATGACTTAAACCAAACAGCTCTTAACTTCTGAAACAAGAAAAATGTGATTCCCAGTTAACACATTTTTGTGCTGTTTTTTTTAAATCACAACAGAAAATTTTGTCAATATGAAAAAATTACAACAGACTAACAGTGTTTAACTGTGTCAACTTGATTTCCCTTTGAGGCATATATAGAGCAGATGTTCAATAAGAAAATCACTGCTAACTTTAAAGTCAATACCTCTCGACTAATACTCAAAAAGCATTCACTTTGCTCGCTAGAAAGTAGAAAGCTATAAATTACAAAATTTGATAATAGCAATGAATTGCTAACGGATAGTATTACATATTGCATGTGGATTATCTTCTAACCCATATTGGGATCAGCCTGTTTTTTCCTCAACTGCTACTACAGCTATTGTGGCACAGATTTAGAGTACCTCTTTTATCAGAGATAATGTAAGGTTCTTTGGTAAACCCATCACACTATCTATGGTTCCCACCTGCAAATATAAACGTATAATTATATCTTAAACCAATGGAAGCAAAAACATAATCATTTCAGGAAAGTATGGACTAATGGAATCCAGAGCTCCTACACGTGCTAACATTTTCACAGTTAAAACTTAAAAATCATTACTTCAAATTTTACTACTCTACCATTGCTTCCACAAAAGGTGAGGACAGTGGGTGTTCCACAAGCAAGCCACCTGCTGCATTGAAAACCGATCCATCCTTGATCTGTTCCATGGAAAGAAAAAAAATCCATGTTAATAATGAGGAAATCATGGCAGCCGTGCCAATTCAGTCTAAGCCTTGGGATTATGGCATTTAATTTTAGATTGCTAGCCAATCATAGCTGATTTTATACAAAAATCTATGAATTTAATCAAAATCTTACCAGGCTTTCTATTACATCATCTGGAATTGGATGAAAGTAGATCTGGAAAAACAAAACAAAGACGATACTAAGTTACTATCAATGATAAAAGGCACTAGTTTGGAAAATGGACATTACGAGATATGCATTTCAGTGGCCAACAAAAAAGATGGTTTTTTTATGACTACACATACTAATTTGATACAATATAATTACAAATATCAATTTCACATAGCCTGATGACTAAAGAAGATATTTTCTTTATCAACTAACATAATGCCAAAGTGTTTACCTCACACTTGTCCCATCCTCCCTTCCTGATGCCTGTCTTGAGATTTGTAACCAAAACTGATCCAATGGTGCTTGCAGGGGCTCTTGAATATCCTATATCACAACACTAAGACATTAAATAAACTATTGCAGGGGCAAACTCAATACCTGAGAAATTGCAAAGCCACCATGATCCATACTATATGTCTGTGAGTCATTTTGGATTTGAAAGACAATATTAAACTACAAATTACACCAGAAGAATCACTATTCCTACAGAAAATTCCTTGCAACATTCATGAGGATTCAAGATTTCTCCAAAAGTAAGAGAAACATGAATTAAGTTGAAATATTGTACCTTTAATGAATTCTCGTGCCTCCTCTTCACTGGATGGTTTCTCCCTGATAACACCCTCGTGGACCACCACCTACAAATCCAGTCCAATCTATCTGTATTTAATATGAAAGAGCAAACGGAATAACAGAACATAATGAGCTAACAAGCAGCAATACCAGGAGAGAAGCATCTGCAAATGAAACAAAAATAATTATTTTGTCTAACATGCCCATCAGATTAGTATATTCAATTGCACATTTAAGAATGTAAGTGAGAAACCATGAAGCCAGCATTGTCATAGATCAGCAAATCTTGAAAACTACCAGTAGCCAACTAGGCAACTACACATATATTCAACAAAGATGTGTATAATAAGAAGAGGAAGCTACTTGAATTTGCTACAAACAAATCCTCCAAAAACAAATGGAATACTTTCCCAAACAACTTGAATTGGGCCATCAACTTTAAGAAAAAGATATATTCCAAACATAAATAGCATCATTGCCCCTAACAGCTTGCATCAGGACAGTAAGAACATTTAGGAAATGAGGAATCCTAAAGTACGCACATCCCCCTTCTCTCTCTGTCATCAGTGTTCCATACACAACCACCCTCTCTCATCACTGATAAAAGGCCTTACTGTCTAATTTTGAAAGAAACATCTGCAGGGAAGCCATGGGTTCCACTCCTATGAGTTTCTTTAAAGCAGCACCAAATCTTCTGTAATGAGCTCTTGGAATTTTTACATCAACATGCTCAGAAAACAACCATCAAGCCAATATTTTCTCAAGAATGACAAGTGGCTGCTTCCAGTAAAATTATTCTTCCTCATCTTGAATGTCCTACCTTACTTCCACAAAAACCAATTCAATTCCCTTACTTTATAAAAGAAAAATCTCTAATCAGCAGATTTGCTGCAGCCTACCCAGGACCCAAGACAGTTGATCCATGAAATCTATAGTTTTTGCATCTAGAGGAGATAAACTCAATTTTCTAGGGAGGAACATGACTCTAAAGCTTGTCAGGACTGCTCATGAGACCAAGACTGTCAGCATGTCAATCCAAAGTAAGATCTTGCACTATGGTTCAAGTTTGTGGGTGTTTTCCATATAAAATTAAGTTAATTCTGAGATTACTACTCGCTAAGGACAATAAAGGATTCGATCAGAGAGTTATTGTCACATCCCTTTTGTTCTGAACAAGATTATGGCAATAATAATATGGTCGTTATGTTAGTTGTAATCAACCACCTTTCATGAGAATATGTAAATTGGGAAAAGAACTCTTAATTTATTTGATATAACCTAAGTTACCGATTCGTTTTTGGATTCGGGTACGGGTACGAGAATCCGATACGGGATTCGGCAAAAAAAAAAAATTGGGGTTGGGTACGGCTTGGGTACAGCAATACAAAAAACATATAAAAATCAGAAATATATACATATTTGCAGCAGTAATTAAGTTCAGAATACACCACCATATTAATAGTCTAATAACATAGCAAAAATGCATCACCACTTTCATAGTATATTTGTATATCTCATATATGTGGTTGTTGCTTCCTCTTTTGACAGTATTTTAAGCATTCTTTTCGTGTTTACCCTTTGTTTCTCAATTTTATGATCTTAGTACTTAACTATCTTGCTTCACTTGCTTTATGGACTCTCTTTAAGTAACTGTAATATTAATGAATAATAAATTTAATACATAATATAATTTTAATATCATTTTTTGTTAAAGACTTGAAGTATATATTAATAATTAATAAAATTAATATTATAAAGAATTAAATATTGATAAATAATAAAGTTAATTAATAATATATAATCCAATATTGAAAAATTAATATATAATAATAAAATAATATTGATAAATAATAAATATTGATATTATTTGTTAATTTTTAAAAATGAATTAATCTACATAGCTATTAGTTTTTATTATTAATCATAAAATTAATAAATAGCCAACAGAGAGGTGCCGCCCACCCTTTGGAATGTGCATATATTTATATCAAGATTTTAAAAGAATCATACTTGAGCATTTTGCGAATGATATATCGCGTAATATATTTATATTAGGAGGAGACGATATTAGGATGGAGCGCCCACGGAAGGGCCGCTTGCTGTGCAACAACATGGGCATAGCTTCCGAAGGAGACGGAGAGAACGGAACGCTTGGCCTTACTGTCGAGCCAGCTCCTATAGTCAGTCTCAACCCACATGCTTGTCCCCATGATGGCCTGGGCATTCACGCATCTAGATTCGCGTCAGATTCAATCTAGGCGTATCCTAGACAGATCCACAGAGGCAAGTCCTATCTTGGGCGTATCCACAGGTGGAAATTCGAATCCTGTCCGAATTTGAACAGTATCGAATCCGAATTTCAAATCCAATACGAATCATATCGTATCCGGAGGCTCCCAGAGACGAATCGGTAACTTAGGATATAACCACAATTATGAATGATTTCTTTATATGTATATATATGTGAAGGTGTTGATGTGTTTTTTTTAAAGAGGAAACAAAGAACGGTCTAACCCTATTTCTTTACCAAGTGGATGCAGGAGTGTCAACATCTCGAAGGAAAGGGAAATATCATCAAGGAGAGGCGCAGTCTATAAAAGAACCAAATTACCATCAAGTCACGAGTTTGGTGTAAGGTTGCTAACGTGGTAGTCGTAACCTTGTGATATTATCGCACTTAATTAAATAATTTTAAAAACAAGTAATTGACTTCAACTTTGGTGTAAGAGTGAAACAAGTCAACTTAAAAGAGTATCATCGTTCTCCTTTTGAAGGTCACGTATTTAGCTCTTAAGCGCACCTTGGAGTAAGAATTGAATTAAATATTATTGCTGATATTAATATAAACCTTTAAGTCGCAATTGGGGAATGTATATGTCGGGGGGGGTGACTCTTTTCCGTTTTGTGTTGGGTTGGCAGTAACTCCTCACCACCCTGTCCTCTATGTCTTGATGAAACGCCCAAGAAGGATGCATGCAGACGTTTTTCTTTGGGGTCTTGGCTCGCTTAGAGTTATAGGATGGCATTCTTCATTACTTCGCTCTCTCTCTTCGGGTCGGCATTCTATGGTTTTGAATTTCTGTCAAGCATTGCCATGGCCGAGCACCATTGTCTTTTGTTCATCACTCTATTTTCAAGGGTGGGAAAAACATTTTGCACTCTTGAGTAAATCCACCACAGTAACACTCTTCTGGACAATGAGGAATCATGAAAGTTCTATTGACATCATCTAGTTCGCTGGGAGGAAACGCCAGGAGAACTATCGAGTTTCAATCCATGTATTCAGGCACGTATATTGAGTGTTTTTAAATTTGTTAAACCATAAATGATGAATAGTCCATTACTTCGTTTCTGAAATCAATGTGTAATGTTAGTGCATTCATTTGGAATCACGTTCTACCTGTTGAATATTCATATCAGATTCCTTGCAAAACCCCAGTGCTTCGCCTAGTTGAATTATTTCTTTTTACCTTTTTGATCCAGTCGTGGTCACCTGATCTTACAAGCCAAGATGTTCTGAGTTTTCCTCCATCTCTGTTTTACTTGAGTAAAAACCTTACTCTGTTTTATAGTCCTCGAATCAGGGACAGTTCATAAATCTCATTTTCCCATGACAATTAGTTGAAATATATTTAGAACTGAAGAGTTCTTCCAACATCAACAAAGACTTTTTTTTTCCCTCCTCTAGTGAGTAAGAAATGAACATATTATCCCTGATTGTAGAGGAACGAATTATGAGCTGAGCCACTGATAATATAAACTCAAGAGTCAAATATATTAATGTCGAGTAAGGGTGAGAGAGCTGATGGCACGAGAAACGTGCTCATAATCATTAAATCCTTAGCCAAGGTCATGATGCTTAGAATAAGCAACAGTCAGCCATCAAGAATCATATATACCCCTGGTCAGGACGGTCATTCTAGTTAGGAGAACCTATAGAGAAAGATCGACCAGGGTAGTATAGATTCTTGACACCAGACTCAAATGGCAAGATGGTAACTGGGAATCCTTTATAGACTGCACCTCGTGAAGGGTCAGGTTTCTTCAATTGAAGAAACACAGGAGACCAGTAGGTCTTTGGTTGCGCGGAAAAGCCCTTGATGATGTTTCTCTTTCCTCAAAGACTGAGACTTCTTTCAAGCATTCCAGCAGGAAGCCTTCAAACTGTACTATCTCTTACTCTCTCTCTCTCTCTCTCTCTCTCTCTCTCTTTTACTTCAAAATGTAATTATCCTATATTGCTTATTTACACTGCTATCAATATATGTTCTATTCATTTCTTAAATAATGGATAGTTAGTTCATAACCAACTGTAGCTTTCAATTATATTAACCGTTAATTGTTTTGTTTTAGCTGCATTTGAAAACTAGAAGTTAGTTATTGAATGTTAAAGTAGTTAATGCTCAGATTATTTATCTTTCCTGTTTGTTATATGTAATGAAACTCTCGTCAGGAAAATTAGTTAGTTACTCTTCATTTGACTATGGGAGTTAGTTACCGTTCTTAAATTGTAGATAGCTAGTATGTTACATATGGTATCAATTATCAAAGCTAACAAGTTTGACACTGAACCTTGGGGCCCATCAAGCAAACATAGAAAACTGAAATCAACCGCCGGTGTTTTTCCAGGATGAGAATGCAAAAAACACCTCGGAAGAAGACCCAAGACCCCGTTTCCATCCGGTTGTGGAAAATCAGGCTTAGATACGATTATTCCTGCTGCTCTTTTCCCTCGAATTCGGAAACAATGGCTGAATCTGAAGAGACTTCAAAGAGAAAGAAGAATTTGGACTACCTCTAGGAAAGAAACTGTTAAGTCATCTATTCTTGCTGAAACAAGGAAAAGAAGCAAAACCAGTTCTAAGAACCTTTTGACTAATAAGATCGAACCCGAAACATCTAAAGAAGTTCGTATTCCAACTCCCGGATATAGACTTATTCCATTTTCTGAGTATAGTGATCAGCAGGAACCTATCACAGGCAGTGACAATTATTCCTAATCATTTTTGTATTAGAATCTATCACAAAAAGTGAGAACAATTTTGTAAACAATTTTGTAAAGAATCTATCACAGGAAGTGATAGCAATTTTGTAAACAATTCTGTATTTGAATCTATCACAGGGAGTGATAGCAATTTTGTAAACAATTTTGCTTGTAATCGTGTAGCATTTGACTTGAGTAATAAAAGTCAGAAAATGTTTGGTCGTTTATTTGCAATGAAAACTTCTTTAACTTGTGTTGAGCAAACTATGGAAATAAATTAGAAAAAAAACTAATTAGAATTACCAAACATATCCAGGAACTTCATTGGAATGGATAATTCCGGAAATGGTTTTAGAGGGGATCAGGATAACATCAATCCTATGGCAAAGTTAGATCAATTATTGAATCTGATGAATGAAACTCAGGCCCGACTAGTCAACCTAGAAAGGAAAGTAGAAGGGTAATCCGATATGAGAGATGAAAGGTTAGAAACTCAGAGTGATCGACACAAAGATGATTCTAAAACTTTGAGCTTGGGAAACAAGAGAAGTCAATTAGCCAATGAACTCTCTAAAGATATGAAAAAGATCAAACCCCCTAAGTTTGAGGGCTCCACTTTAGGAGATGCCGCCAAGGCATGGCTGACCGAAATGGAAAAGTACTTTGAGCTAAGGGATTACTCTGATAATTCCAAGGCAGCTTGGGCAGCCTATCAATTGGCAGAGAAGCCGCTAGTTGGTGGGAAAATAAAAGGGCAAAAATGGGTCTTGTAACAGCAAAAGTGACCTGGGAATAGTTTGTGAGAATTTTTCGTCAAAGATGGCTACCACAACTAATTTACGATCAAAAGCTGTTGGACTTTGAAAATCTTAGGCAAGGACCATTAACTGTTAATGAGTATTGGGAAAAGTATACCTGTTTGTTAAAATATGTTCCGCAGTACCAACAGGATGAAAACTTTCGTGTTCGGAAGTTCATTTTGGGGTTGAACAATCATATCGGGGGTCCAGTAGATGTTTTGGCGCCACGAACTATGGGTGAAGCATATGAAAAAGTTGTTTGACAAGAGCAAAGGTTGAAAAAGGATGATTCCTTTAGGGATAAAAATTGCAACAAAATCAAATGGAAGCAATCGTCTCAGAATTTCAAAAGGAAGGGCTACAGGAACAATCAGTATGACCACAAGAAGGATAAGAAGGGAAATAACAGTACTAGGAAGGATGAAGTTAATTCAAACAAAGGTTCGAAAATGAAGGGACCACCAGGGGGGATGTTTTACATGTGGAGGAGAGCATTACGCTAATCAATGCCCTACCACGAATCAGAATGGACAACAACAACGTAAGCCTCTACCACCTCAGCAGACAACTTTCCAACAAAGGATCCATGCAGTAGTAGATAACAAGTAGGCAGAATATCAAGTCACACCCATTGAAACTACAGGTATGCTATATGGGAACCCGATAACCATTTTAATACACACCGGAGCCACTGGATGTTTCATATCCCCTAAATTGCTTGGTAGATTTCCTAAAAGAACCAGGTTCATGGCCAAATCATGGACGGTTGAATATGCTAATCAAACGAGAGCTCAGGTAGAGCAGTGTCATTTGAAGCTAGGGTAGAACTTCCAGGCTTCACCACAGAAATTAACCTTTACGTGGCACCTTTGGGTTCCTATGATGTGATCATTGGAATGAATTGGTTAAGAGAGCACAAGGCCAAGGTTGATTGTTTTGCAAAGACAGTGGAGTGTGTGGATGACTTAGGAAACACGGTGTTTATTCAAGGAATTCAACGAGAGGTTAAGTTACGACAAATTTTGGCTATGCAGTTAAAAAGAAATAAAAGGAAAGGATGTCAAATATTTGCGGTTAAGATGGAGGAAGCTAGGGAATACAAGGAAAGCATATTTCATGATGATGTGGTAATGCACACACAGAGCAAGGAAGAGGAAATGGAATTCGATTTTAAGGAAGAAACATTCGCTATAAAATATCCTTACCTTTGGAAATACCAGGATGTGTTTCCAGAGGAGCTACCTGGTTTACCACCAAGAAGGGTGTTTGATTTCTCTAGAGATTTAATTCCAGGGGCCGAACCTATTTCTAAGGAACCAAATCGTATGGCCACCATGGAACTAATGGAACTAAAGGCACAATTGCAGGAATTACTAGATAAGGGATTGATTCGACCTAGCATATCACCATGGGGAGCACCGGTAATATTTGTAAAGAAGATGGATGGAACTCTTCGCCTATGCATAGATTATCGTATGTTGAATAAGCTCACCATCAGAAATAAGTACCCCTTGCCCAGAATAGACGATCTTTTTGATCAAATGAAAGGGGCAGCAGTGTTTTCCAAGATAGATTTAAGGTCGGGATATCATCAATTAGGATTGAAAGAAGAAGACATTTATAAAACAGCCTTCAGAACTAGGTACAGACATTATGAATTCACAGTTTTGCCATTTGGTCTCACCAATGCCCCAGCTGCGTTTATGAATCTAATGAACAGTATTTTCTGTGATTGTTTGGACAAGTTTGTGTTGGTTTTCCTTGATGACATTCTTATTTATTCCAAAAACGAGGATGAGCATCTTCGGGTGGTCCTCCAACGATTGAGAGAACATAAACTTTATGGAAAATTATCAAACTGCACCTTCTTCCAAAAAGAGGTACAATACTTGGGGCATATAATATCAGCTAGAGGAATTGCAGTGGATCCAACAAAAATAAAAGCTATAGTGGAATGGCCAGTACCAAAAAATGTGCATGAGGTTAGAAGTTTCATGGGTTTGGCTGGGTATTACCGAAGGTTTGTAAGAAATTTCTCTAGGATCGCCCACCCCATTACCTCCATTCAAAGAAAAGGAAAGAGATTCGAATGGACAGAAAAATGTCAAGAAGCATTTAATACATTGAAGGAGAAATTAAAGACCGCACCAATTTTGGTAGTACTAGACCCTAATGGTCATTTTGTAGTTATAACGGACGCGTTTGGTGAAGGTTTGGGCAGAGTATTAATGCAAGATGGGAAGGTAGTGGCTTATGAATCTCGAATGTTGAAGCAGTATGAGTAGAACTATGCATCTCACGATCTGGAGTTAGCAGCTATTGTGCATGCCCTGCAAATGTGGCGACATTACTTGTTAGGGAAGACTTTTGAACTCAAATCGGACCATCAAGGTTTAAAGTATATATTCACCCAGCCTAATTTAAATGCTCGCCAAAGGAGGTGGATGGAGTTAATTTCAGACTATGATTTTGAGGTCAGTTATATCAAGGGCAAGGAGAACAAAGTAGCCGATGCTCTGAGCCGACAAAAACATATAACTTCCATGGTGTCAGTCAATACAAATTTTAGAACTCAAGTACTACAGAAATTGAATGAAGATGAATTCTACCTTCAAGTCCATGAAGCTCTACAAGAAAACTACGAGAGCCTAAATATGAGGTTTTCAGATTGAAACAGATGGACTTTTGAGATATAAGGGCAGGATGTATGTTCCAAATTCAACAGAATTAAGGAAGTTGGTCTGGAAGGAGGTTCACACAGCACCATACTCAGGTCATCCAAGGGTAACCAAAATGTTGGCCGATGTCAAACCTTTATATTTTTGGAAGGGAATGAAAAAGGATGCAACCAGATTCGTTGCAGGATGTTTTGAATGTTAGAAGGTTAAGGTGGAGCACCAACACCCGACAGGATTGTTACAACCTCATAGTGTACCAGATTGGAAATGGCAAACCATCAGTATAGATTTTGTACAAGGTTTACCGATGACAAGGAGTAGACATAATGCAATACTAGTAGTAGTGGATAGACTCACCAAAGTAGCACATTTCATACCTGGAAATTTGACTAATGGGGCTTCTGTGATTGCTCGGAAGTTTGTACAAGAAATTTTTCGTCTTCATGGAGTTCCGAAAAAGATTATTTTTGACAGGGATGCTAGGATGACATCTAGGTTTTGGCAAACTCTATTTTCTACCTTGGGAACTCAGCTAAATATTAGTACAGCTTATCATCCTAAAACATATGGACAAACAGAAAGAGTAAATCAGATCTTGGAAGACCTGCTAAGAATGTACTGCATGGGCGAGCAATATAAGTGGGAAGAATATTTACCATTGGTAGAATTTACTTATAACAATTCGTATCAATCAGCTATCAAAATGGCACCCTTTGAAGCATTGTACAGCAGGAAGTGCAGAACACCTATTAGTTGGAACTGGATGGAGGATAGGATGATTCTAGGACCCAAGATGCTTCAGGAAATGGAAGAACAAGTTAAGTTAATCAAACAGAGGTTGAAGGAAGCTAATGATCGGCAGAAAAGCTACACTGATGCAAAACGAACCCCCAGGCAGTTTGTGGTTGGAGAGAAAGTTCTCTTGCGAGTTAAACCTCAGAAGAGCTCTATCAAATTTGGAAAAACCTCTAAACTAGCCCCGAGATATGTAGGACCTTTTGAAGTCCTAGAAGTTATCAACCCGATAGCATACAGAATTGCTCTACCTCCGGCTCTCGCCAGATTGCACAATGTATTTCATGTCTCCTATCTTAAGAAGTACTATGCAGAATTTGACCATATGATTGACTGGAATTCCTTGCAGGTGCGGGATCCTGGGGTGATCACAATCGAGCCACTCAGAGTGCTCGAGGTACGTAAGCTACGCTTACGTAAACGCGAGGTGATACAATGCAAGTTCCAGTGGGACCAGTATTCAGAGGAAAATGCTACATGAGAGGATTATGATGAAATCATTCAGAAGTTTCCTTATCTTTTTATGAACAATTAAGAACTGTATATATATTTATAATTTTAGACTTGAACCAATGAATAAATAATCATCAGGGACAATGATTCTTAATGGGAGAAGTATGTAACATCCCTTTTGTTTTGAACAAGATTATGGCAATAATAATATGGTTGTTATGTTAGTTGTAATCAACTACCTTTCATGAGAATGTGAAAATTGGGAAAAGAACTCTTAATTTGTTTGATATAACCAAAATTATGAATGATTTCTTTATATGTATATATATGTGAAGGTGTTGATGTGTTTTTTTTAAAGAGGAAACAGAGAACGGTCTAACCTTATTTCTTTACCAAGTGGATGCAGGAGTGTCAACATCTCGAAGGAAAGGGAAATATCATCAAGGAGAGGCCATAGTCTATAAAAGAACCAAATTACCATCAAGTCACGAGTTTGGTGTAAGGTTGCTAACGTGGTAGTCATAACCTTGTGATATTATCGCACTTAATTAAATAATTTTAAAAACAAGTAATTGACTTCAACTTTGGTGTAAGAGTGAAACAAGTCAACTTAAAAGAGTATCATCGTTCTCCTTTTGAAGGTCACGTATTTAGCTCTTAAGCGCACCTTGGAGTAAGAATTGAATTAAATATTATTGCTGATATTAATATAAACCTTTAAGTCGCGATTGGGGAATGTATATGTCAGTCCGGGGGGGGTGACTCTTTTCCGTTTTGTGTTGGGTTGGCGGTAACTCCTCACCACCCTGTCCTCTGTGTCTTGATGAAACGCCCAAGAAGGATGCATGCAGACGTTTTTCTTTGGGGTCTTGGCTCGCTTAGAGTTATAGGATGGCATTCTTCATTACTTCACTCTCTCTCTCTGGATCGGCATTCTATGGTTTTGAATTTCTGTCATGCACTGCCATGGCCGAGCGCCATTGTCTTTTGTTTGTCACTCTATTTTCAGGGGTGGGAAAAACATTCTGCACTCTTGAGTAAATCCGCCACAATAACACTCTTCTAGACAGTGAGGAATCATGAAACTTCTATTGGCATCATCTAGTTTGTTGGGAGGAAACGCCAGAAGAACTATCGAGTTTCAATCCGCGTATTCAGGCACGTATATTGAGTGTTTAAATTTGTTAAACCATAAATGATGAATAGTCCATTACTTCGTTTCTAAAATCGATGTGTAATGTTAGTGCATTCATTTGGAATCACGTTCTGCCTATTGAATATTGATATCGAATTCCTTGCAAAACCCTAGTGCTTCGCCTAGTTGAATTATTTCTTCTTACCTTTTTGATCCAGTCGTGGTCACCTGATCTTACAAGCCAAGATGTTCTGAGTTTTCCTCCGTCTCTGTTTTACTTGAGTAAAAACCTTACTCTGTTTTATAGTCCTCGAATCGAGGACAATTCGTAAATCTCTTTTTCCCGTGACAATTAGTTGAAATATATTTAGAACTGAAGAGTTCTTCCAACATCGACAAAGACTATTTTTTTTCCCTCCTCTAGTGAGTAAGAAATGAACATATTATCCCTGATTGTAGAGGAACGAATTATGAGCTGAGCTACTGATAATATAAACTCAAGAGTCAAATATATTAATGCCGAGTAAGGGTGAGAGAGTTGATGGCACGAGAAACGTGCTCATAATCATTAAATCCTTGGCCAAGGTTATGATGCTTAGAATAAGCAACAGTAAGCCATCAAGAATCAGATATACCCCTGGTCAAGACAGTCATTCTAGTTAGGAGAGCCTATAGAGAAAGGTCGACCAAGGTAGTATAGATTCTTGACACCAAACTCAAATGGCAAGATGGTAACTGGGAATCCTTTATAGATTGCACCTCGTGAAGGGTCGGGTTTCTTCAATTGAAGAAACACGGGAGACCAGTAGGTCTTTGGTTGGGCAGAAAAGCCCTTGATGATGTTTCTCTTTCCTCAAAGACTGAGACTTCTTTCAAGCATTCCAGCAAGAAGCCTTTAGACTGTACTATCTCTTACTCTCTCTCTCTCTCTTTACTTCAAAATGTAATTATCCTATATTGCTTATTTCCACTGCTATCAATATATGTTCTATTCATTTCTTGAATAATGGAATAGTTAGTTCATAACCACTGTAGCTTTCAATTATATTAACAGTTAATTGTTCCATTTCAGCTGCATTTGTAAACTAGAAGTTAGTTATTGAATGTTAAAGTAGTTAATGCTCAGATTATTTATCTTTCTTGTTTGTTATATGTGATGAAACTCTCGTCAGGAAAATTAGTTAGTTACTCTTCAGCTGAATATGGGAGTTAGTTACCGTTTTTAAACTGTAGATAGCTAGTATGTTACAGTTATTGGTACTTGGGAGGTTACTTTGAAATAAGGGATTCTTTGTTATGCTTTATTTCAAATATTTGTGTCAAGCTTGATCTTGAGAAACCACTTTCTAAAAGGCTTTCTTTTGAATTTGGGGAGTTGAATGGAAGAAACTATTGATTACGAGAATATCCCAATCCAATGCTGACTCTGCCCTTCCTACAGGCATCTAGCTAGGGTCTCCCAAAGGAACACAGACAAACAGACACCCTACAGACAGAATGAAGGAATCACAGAATGATTAAGAGTTTGCCAAAACCCAGGTAAAAAAAGGCAGACCATGCCAGAGATGAATAGTCAGTTCTCAGAAAGTGATTTCCAGAAAGCATGAAAAACCAAGAAAGTGTGTGCTAGGAAGGAAAGACACATCCATGCAGCATTATTCCTCTGCAATTCCCTCAATGTTCTAAAAGGAAAGAAACAGAAACAGTAGACAGTGCTGAAACCCAGAGATCTCATTATCAACAGATACTATAGAGGAATATATAATACATCAATCCCCAAAATAGACAGTATAGGATGTTGATCTCCATGTTAAGGTTCTAAGCCTACAAGTATATTGTAAGTATTTTTGTTGCTAATAATACATTGGTTTGTGCTTTCAAAGGTGGGGTTCTTTACCCTAATGGGTTTTCATTTCAGCATTATGCTATAAAATTTCCTCCAAAGGAGTAGGATGTTGATCTCCATGTTAAGGTTCTAAGCCTACAATTGTATTGTAACTATTTTTGTTGCTGATAATACATTGGTTTGTGCTTTCAAAGGTGAGGTTTTCTACCCTAATGGAATTTCCTCATGTATGTCAACGTCTCTTATTTACTATCTATGCTGTTTCTTTTCTTCTCTCATTTTTATTCCTAAAGTGTTAATATACATGTCGTAATGCTGCTAAAATTTCCATAAATCTGAAATCTACATTTTTTCCTCTAAGGGTTAATGTGGGAAATGACTACGAGTCATGTTTCTGCTTTATGGGCATAGTTTGGTTGCATTTGTATCAGGCTTTTGTTTAGTAAATCTTATGATACTAGAGGTGCATACTCGGTAATTTCCTAACACAAACCTTGTGTCATGTCCCTTCCAAGTTAGGTGGGCCTCCAGTGCCCTATTTAGAAAAAGGTGTTTTTTAATACCACAATAAATAAAGGCTTATATTAATAATAAATATCTAAAAATCAAATATAAATAAAATAATAATAAAATTAAAATTTTCAAATTGCAAATTGTAGTGCCTAAATTGGGGCATTGAGACCTATTCCACCATCAAGGATAAATGCTTCTGATAGAGCATCTAATTTGGTGTCAATGATGGCTAAAGTTTAGAACAGGGAAGTAGTAACTAGACACAAGGGAGTTAGAGTTTGCAGTCAAGCCAGCACTGATAATGATCATGAAGTAGTTAGAAAAGTATAAGAGAGGTTATTACCTTCCCCACCTCAGATTCTTACAGCAGCTAGAGTGCTACCTTCACCTAGACAACTTCTACTCCTATTGTTACTTGTGCTCCACTACCCGACACTTATGGATCCTAGATTGGCACTACTTTTACCCCTTGTCTCCCATGTCACCCTAAGCATAATACAACTTGCTCTAAAAGCAGGCGTAGATGGGAGACCGATAACATGTAGTTAGAAAATAAAGAATAAGAAAAGTATAATGCAAAGAGCAATTATGCTACACTGAGAATGATGCATTCAAGTTATTGAGTTGTTTTTACTTCTTGCAGATAATGTTCCTCAATGGTGTGTGTTCTTAACCACTGCAGTCTGCACCTACTATAGGAGAATAGCATATATACACGTTCAAGACACTGTCATCGTATGGATTTCCATCAAAGTCCATCATGGTTCAAGGTGGATGTTCTCCCTGTAGATCATATTATTATAACAGAAAAGATTATTCATTGCTCCATATTGTGTCCTATGTGTCATGATGTGTTGATTCTATTCTACAATGCGTGCACATTTTTCTTGTAGGATGTAATATGGTGTATGTCTGTGTGTGAATCTAGCATTCTCATTTGAATAAGACAGAAATTCACTAATAAAAGATATATATGAACATTGACAGTACACCAAGATTAAATTACAGTTATTCATAGAGAAAAGAAGAAAGATAGTGAAATTTACTTGATCTGCAGTTATCAACAATGATGGTTCTGAGTTTATTTCACCATTGTTAAAAGTTGCAAGCTTTGACATAATAGCCTCTGCCTGTGGAAGAACCACTGCATCAATATGGGACTGATAAAGAAAAGGCATGAAAACTACTAAATAGTATATTGATCCAAACAGGAATCCTCAGATCACATTCCACTTTTGGCATGATTTGCAAGTAAAATTAAACCAAAAAATTGATCTATTAAACAATGTTCACATGCTACAACTGGAGGAAAATAAGACTAACTGCAATAGAGAGTATCATCACAATGAAGGAAAATAAACTGAATGCTGGTTCCCATTAAAATAAATACCAAATGTGGCAAACCACATTTGTTTGAATGCTTGATAAAAAATATGTTCTTAGGTTGTCTAGCTTGCACTTTAATAATGTTGTTAGTATTAGATTTTATGGCAGATGATTGGAAGCCACCACGCCAAGTGTCCTTATGTGCCTCTCGTGTATGGCAACAGCAGCAACATTTTGTTTCAAGTTGCATAAGGGAACCCCTGTCCCTGCCATCTATGTCTTGTTTTTTGTGTATGCAAGGTTGAAACGTGGCATTTTTTTAAGTTGGAAGACAAAGATCATAATGTTTCTGTCTGCAGCTATTAGGATGAGTACGCAAAGACTCAGCTTATAGCAGCACAATCTCAAACTACCACTTAAGGCATATTTTTCAGGTAGCTGATGCTGCTATGTTAGGCTTTATCAAAATGTGTTCAGTGAATATAGCCAATCAAATATCTGGAAATGACACACTAGCACATCCATGTTTATTAGTATTATGCATCTTCAATAATGTGATGTGTTTTGTTATTAGTTAGGTGATTCAGGAATGTTTGTCTTTAGGTGACTAACTCATTTTGTTTCTCTTTGTTCCCACTCATAAACAAACATCTGTATTTCCCATGTTTTGTAGCATTGTATTTCCCCTTTAGTAATGTGACAATGTGTTTTGTCATTAGGTAGGTGATTCAGGAATGTTCTGCTAAATTTATGATCAGATGTAATGCACAGAAAATTAATTCAAAAATCACACACAATGACACAGCAGATACCCTGGGAAAACCCTCCTCTTGAGGGAGAAAAACCCAGCAACAATATATCACTTATATATTGAATGATAACACAAATAGTCTTCCTTACAAGAGGCCGATATGAAGGCCAGTAAAAGCACCACAAACTGATGCAAACTCAGATACAACCAGATGCAATTTCGCTGATTAGAGACTCAACAAACAATCTGCTCTTCTACAGAAATCGCAATCTCTCTTCTAGACAATTCGCACTTGAACTCAAAGAATGATAATGAACTGAATGAAATCAATGATACAATGCAATGGAATAACTTGTATAAATACAAGTGATGGAGAAGGACGTGTCTTTTCATAAACAACAAGTTGGCCCAGCAAAGAGATATAATTCCAAATGATTGTGCCTCTTCATGATGTCGGCCATAACAATAATTAATTGTCTCTTTAATAAAATCGCATCCAAGACATGTAATGTCGGCCTTTAAAAGATTGTATCTCTTCATCACATCAAACCTTCACAAAGACGTGACTCTTCAATAAATCGTTGTCTTATAAATTAAATAGCCCCAGGCTATTATTTAATTTATCACATGTAAAGGAGCTCGCTGGAAGAAGACCACGACGCTGCCATAAACATCAACACTCCCTCTCAGCTAGGGAGGATACTTCCAGCTGTACAAGACATATCACCTCATCGTGATGTCAACCACAATGGCTACACCCATATGTGGAGAAGAAAGATATCACCTCATCGTGATATCAGATATCACCTCATCGTGATATCAACCATCATGGCTACACCCATGTATGGTATGTACAAGTGTTCATCACTTAGGTGATGTTGTCACCTCATCGTGACTTTCACCATGGCTCTCCCAGAGGGTGAACAACACAAGTACAAAATAAATCATCACAGACTCTCTCACGTGATGTTGTCATGGAGTCACACACATGACATCCACCATGGCTCTCCCAGAGGGTGGAAACAAGGGCTTTCACCTCAAATCTCAAAAAAGAAATGCATTAACAAGGGCTTGCACTTCAAATCTCTCTCAAAGAGAAATGCATTAAAGAGGATCACTGATACTAAGACTCCTTCTCAGCTAGGGCTTGATTCTCCACCATACCAAGCTTGTCTCGAAAGTACACAAACTTTATCATGGAGAGAGGCTTGGTGAGAATGTCTATCATTTGCTCATCAGTACTGATATACCTCAACTGTATAGCTTTCCTCAATACCATATCTCCGATATAATGGTATTTGATCTCAACATGCTTGGTTCTATCATGAAACACAGGATTGACAGAAAGCTTCACACAGCTCTGGTTATCACAATGAATGATAGTAGGCTCCATTGATTGCCCAAATAATCCTGCAAGGAGCTTACGAAGCCACACTGCTTCTCGAGTTGCCACACAAGCTGCAATATATTCTGCCTCTGTTGTACTCAATGCTACAGATGACTGCTTCCTGCTGCACCAGGATATCATAGCAGACCCCAAACTGAAGCAACATCCAGAGGTGCTCTTCCAATCAATGACACACCCTGCCCAATCAGAATCAGTAAAACCATGCAACTTCAAATCCACATCTGAAGAATATCTCAACCCATATCCAATTGTGCCACACAAGTATCTCAGGATATGTTTTGCTGCAACAAGATGTATCTGCCTTGGTTAACACATGAACTGACTAAGTGCACTCACTGCATAGCAGATATCTGGTCTAGTGTTGACTAGATACATCAATGATCCAATCAACTGCCTGTACATCGTGGGATCCACAAGATCTGAACTAGCTGCAGCCTCCTTAAGTTTATGTAGGTTGGTCTCCATAGGCGTAGACATGGATTTGCAATCCATCATACCAAACCTCTTAAGTATATCAATGGTATACTTCCCTTGACTTAGAATCATCTCATCTGAGTTTTGCCAAACTTCTAAGCCAAGGAAGTAATGCATGAGCCCAAGGTCCTTCATTTCAAACTCAGAAGCCAACTCCTTCTTGCATTTGAGAATGAGGTGATCTTCTCCAGTAAGAATCAAATCATCAACATACAAAACCAAAATCAATGCTTCACCATCAATTACCTTGAAATACAGATTTGAGTCAGCATCATTCTTAGAGAAGCCCAAGCTTGACAAGTAATGATCAATCCTTTCGTACCATGCACAAGGAGCCTGCTTAAGACCATACAAGGCCTTCTTCAGCCTGCAAACATGAGACTCCTTCCCATGTACCTTGAATCCATCAGGTTGCTTGATATAAACTTCTTCCTCGATCATACCATTCAGAAAAGTTGTCTTTACATCCATCTGATGAATCTTCCATCCTCTAGATGCAACAATGGCAATGATGGTTCTAAAAAAAGTATAGCGAGCAACTGGAGCAAATGTTTCTTCATAGTCAACTCCCTCCTTTTGTGAAAACCCTCTAGCCACGAATCTTGCCTTGTACTTCTCAATGCTCCCATCAACCGCATGCTTGATCTTGAAGAGCCATTTTGAAGATACCACAGATTTGCCTTCGGATCTAGAACGATGTCCCAAACATCATTCTTGAGAATTGACTGATACTCCTCTGTCATAGCATCTCTCCAAACCTGTTGACTAGAAGCTTCCTCAACACTAGAAGGCTCAGACTCAATAATCTAACTCATCAAAGCAACATAATTGGAGAACTTATGCGGTCTCTTACTTTCTCTAAAGGTACCTCTTGGTGTTGCAAACTTTCTGCGTCCTGCATTGTTTGCCTAGCCGAAAGAGGTCTTTTTCTCCCAATCACAATATCGGTAGGCCCGTCAGTAGGTTCCAAGGGCTCAACTGGATTGTTATCTTCTTTTGGTTCTGAAGTCTCCCTCTGAATCTCGGGAGCATTTTCAACTTCCATATCCTGAGAAGACTCTTCATTATCAATCTCCATGTGAGTGCCCTTGGATCTTTTGAATGCAACATCTTCCTCAAATGTGACATCTCTACTGATCTCGATCAACTTCTGACCTGGGATGTAGACCCTGTAGGCTTTTGATGTTTCACTGTAACCTACAAATATCCCCTTCTTGCTAGAAGGCTCCAACTTTGTCCTCTTTTCCTTCAGAACATGAATATACACTAGACATCCAAACATCCTCAAATGACTCACTTTTGGCTTCTTCCCAGTAAAAGCTTCTTCAAGAGTCATGTTCTCGAGGATCTGATGAGGACTTCTATTCTGAACATGGACTGCTGTCCTTGATGCTTTTGCCCAAAGGAAGGTCTGCAGATCTTGGCCATGAATCATGGCTTTGGCTACTTCCACGATCGATCTATTCTTCCTTTCAGCAACACCGTTCTGTTGAGGATTATAAGGGACACTAAACTCCCTCTTAATCCCAGCTTCAATGCAATAGTTCTGAAAGCTGCCGGAAGTGTACTCTCTTCCATTATCGGATCTCAGGACTTTGATCCTCTTCCTGGACAAATTCTCTACCTGAGCTTTGAATTCCTTGAACCTTTCTAATACTTCCTCAGATTCTTTAGATTTCAAGAAATAAATCCAAGTCTTTCTAGAGTAGTCATCAATAAAAAGAATGTAATACAAGAAACCACTCGAAGAAGCAACAAACATTGGACCACATAAATCAGAATGAATGAGATCTAGAATGCATTTGGATCTATTTTCTCTACTATGAAATGGATCTTTTGTATTCTTACCCATAGCGCAGCCTCTGCAAATACCTTCATGCTCCTGGTTGAACTTTGGAAGGCCCGTGACCATCTTCTCCATGATAGGTAGAGCTCGGAAGTGGAGGTGAGCCAATCTTCGATGCCAAAGATCACACAAGCTTGAAGAATCATGTACTAGTGCCTGAAGTGGACGAGTGCATAGCCTGTAGAGACTCTCATGTCTAACTCCAATCACCCGAGCAGTCTTCAAGTTGGAATTCTTCATCCACACAAGAACTTTGCCTTTAGAGAATGCTACTTGGTACCCCTTGTCTTCCAAGGCTGAAATGGAAACAAGGTTTCGCTTGATGCCTGAACATATAGAACATCACACAACTGCAGGGTAATGCTGGAATCCAAGTGGAGCGTGGAGGTCCCAATTCCTTTCACCGAGTAACTAGCATCATCTCCAATAATGACTTGTTCACTAGAATCTCTCTCCACCAAATTTGTTAGATGCTCCCTGAATCCAGTAATGTGGCGAGAGGCACCACTATCAATCAACCAAGTGTTGGTGTCGGTAGTTACATTGCTTGACAATGCCGAATAGAATAAGTACTCACATGAATCCTTCTGCGGGGAGACATCATCAACATCTGCAATGGCGGCCTGTTGCGTAGGCCTGGTTGGCCATTCTTTAGCAAAGTGAACATACTTGTCACATCTAAAGCATTGGACTTTGGAGAGGTCCCTCTTCTTCTTGAATGCGGGAGCACCATCAGCTCCATTATCTCTATTCCTCTTGAAGTATCCTTTCTTCCCACTTTTGCCTTTCTTCTTCGAGGATTGAGAGGCGAGAACATGAATGTCTTCATTAGTAGAGCTTTGACCAATTCCTCTAGCAACCAATCTAGACTCCTCTTGAATGCAATCCGCCCTCAATCGATCAAACTTGGGAAGCTTCGATCTTGCACTGATTCCTTGAATGTAGGACTCCCATGATGAAGGAAGACCATTAAGAGCAAGCATGGTCAAGTCCTCGTCATCTATCACATGACCAATTGTAGAGAGCTGATCTCTCAACTCCGAAATCTTCATGAAGTAAGCAATAACCATTTCTCCTTTTGCCATCTTCACATGATGTAGTTGTTGCTTTAGTGCAAGAGCCCAGCTGGTGTTGTTGATTTCATACATCTCCTCCTGGGTTTTGAACATGTCTCTTGTCGTCTTCAACTTGGAGACAATAGGAACAATATGATCCTTCACGGAATCAACTAACATCTTATTTGCCTTGATATCTTTCTTCCTCCATTGAACTTTCTCTTCCTCATCCATAGGTTCGGGAACTTTGCTCTCCACAAACTCAACCAATTCGTTTTCCTCCAAGGTGAGCATAATTCTGAATCTCCATGAAGTGAAATTTGATGCTCCTTCGAGTCTATCCTCAATCTTAAGACCGTTCACCATATTGACGAAGAGATAGAGATAGACAATAATGAGAAAAAGAATAAAGAGTATCGCTGTAATAAGAAATCTGATCACGATCTTCTTCACACCCGCTCTAATACCATGTTAAATTTATGATCAGATGTAATGCACAGAAAATTAATTCAAAAATCACACACAATGACACAGCAGATACCCTAGGAGAACCCTCCTCTTGAGGGAGAAAAACCCAGCAACAATATATCACTTATATATTGAATGATAACACAAATAGTCTTCTTACAAGAGGCCGATATGAAGGCCAGTAAAAGCACCACAAACTGATGCAAACTCAGATACAACCAGATGCAATTTCGCTGATTAGAGACTCAACAAACAATCTGCTCTTCTACAGAAATTGCAATCTCTCTTCTAGACAATTCGCACTTGAACTCAAAGAATGATAATGAACTGAATGAAATCGATGATACAATGCAATGGAATAACTTGTATAAATACACGTGATGGAGAAGGATGTGTCTTTTCATAAGCAAGAAGTCGGCCCAGCAAAGAGATATAATTCCAAATGATTGCGCCTCTTCATGATGTCGGCCATAACAATAATTAATTGTCTCTTTAATAAAATCGCATCCAAGACATGTAATGTCGTCCTTTAAAAGATTGTATCTCTTCATCACATCAAACCTTCACAAAGACATGACTCTTCAATAAATCGTTGTCATATAAATTAAATAGCCCCAGGCTATTATTTAATTTATCACATGTAAAGGAGCTCGCTGGAAGAAGACCACGACGCTGCCATAAACATCAACATGTTCGTCTTTAAGTGATTTTGGAATAGTCTAACTCTATTGCCCAGCTGATAAAGTGCCAAACTATTGTAAAACCATTAATTCTTTTGTTCTGATATGTTGCAAGTATACACTGTGGTCCTATACATAGCCAATTGTTGTACAGGTGCCCATATAACACTTTTGTATTGCGGCAATTTTAAGTTCAAATATTCTATTTTCCTGAGTACAATTCATTGTTCAGGGCTTGTAAATTTGATTCATCCTATATGGTTGTCATCTTTCTATGGTTCTTTTCTGAATCTTTGCAAGGTCATGGAACAATTTTTTCATGTCATTCATCATAGTGGAGAAAGGAAGTTGTTGCTAAAGAAATTTGCTACAATTAATAACTAGGTGTGCACCTAAGTGAAGGGAGGTCATGAATCCAATGAGGAAGTGCATGCACTTAATAACAATAAGCTCAAGTTTTAAAATATAAATGCAAGTGTGCACCCACCTAAAGGAGAAATCCAAATAAAGGTTCAAAGGGGCACATGGAAAAATTGACTAAATATGTTGTTAAAGTGTGCATATTGAACAAAGGGGCGCACCTAATAAAGGTCCAGTTTTTATTGTCAAGTGCACGTGGAAGCATGAGGCTTGTGTGGAAGTGTAAGTTGTGTGCACCTATGAGGGGGTGAATAGAAATATAAGTTATATTCAGAAGTGCACGCCTAAGTGAAAGGTGCTTAGTTTCAAATTGAAAACTTCTAAGTATAATTTATAAGTGCACACTTCATAAAGGAAACAAAATGTAAAGGTTGAAATCATAGATATCAAGAGCATGCCTAGAGCTGGAGGGCGCACCACATCAAAGGAAAAATTAAATGTTCATAAATCACAATGTACAAGTACAAATGAGAATGTTATGTGCGCACCTAGTAGTGAAGGTCAACAGTTGATAAGATCCATGCATATAATAGTAGCAATAAAACAATGTAGATGACAGATCACACACAACATAAGAGATGCCCGTGGACCAAGATGTCCTAATATCCAATATATGTAGAAATAGAATAAACCCTTGAGGTACAATAACACCATACAATACTCCATACTCATTATGGTAGAAATGACTCCAAACTATATCTCCAAGAGATCCCAAACAAATAACATACTTTTCACATATCCTTACAATTATATTCACCCTCTTTATATAGACCTAATAACATAATGGAGGGGTAAACCACTAAACCCAGTGTAGGCCTACTCGTTACCTACTATAACTAATGACCCAATATCACTAACTTAAGGGATGTATGCCACAAGTCAGCATCTCCATCCACCTATATATCATATCCCTAGGTACATGTTGATGCGTGTTTTATGACACAACAAACATTCTAGAATAAAGTGTCAAAGACGCTCTATCCCCTCTTGAAAAACTACCTCATATGCTAAGATTGCAAGTAAGATCATACGGTAATTCCAATGTTTAAGATGAGTGTGGATAAGCTCTGTGGTTTGATGTGATTATGCTGGTAACACAAAGGGACTTACGCTAGGCTTGTTCAATTCACAATGAAGGTCTAGACAATGAAGCTCTATTGCTTGGGTCATGGATCAAACAAACTGAAAAAGGAGGTAAAGGTTTAGAAGTTCTAATCTACTCCTAAGAATTCAAGAGACGGTATTGACTTGGTGGAACCAATAACCACGCTTTGCTTCGCCACGCTCAACGACAACTACACAAAGGGGTGCAATCTTCAAGGGAATGTGCTTATGATTTTCACGTCATAAATAACTACCATCAATTTGAACAATAATTATCCGAAGTTAAGCATCCACAAAGTAAGCTCAGGCTAACTTACGCATTGAATGAAAATCATCCATTCAAAGAAAGTATGAGCAAAAAGTTTCACCATAAATCAATACTTATCAGATCTTGCATTCATCTAACATACATGAAATAAAATCTAAACTATGATGAGGGATAAGAACCATGACAACTCCAAAATAAGAGAAGTAATCACCATCAGAACAATGCATGCATTACTTATTACTTTGGTAGTCTTACAACAATTGCTTATCTCAACATGTTTTGCAACATGCTCCCATGCTTTTCAAATGAGGGGGTGAGCTCAATTTATAGGCTCCCCGATTACAGTTCAATGGCCAAGATTAATTTAGGATCAACGGCCGAGATTACAAAATAAAACCCTAATTAGGGTTTGTTGCAACTAACTACTCCTCGACCAATGAGAAAATTACATTCGAGGACTCTTGTCCTTTTTACTAAATATGAACCAACAAATAAAATAGAAAGTTGTTGCATGTTGATTTGGAATGATTTGATTGGTTGGAAGATGACGAGGCACCACCTCAACGTGCTGGATGTCTTGCTCGATCACTTTGGTCTTGTTCCTTAGAATATTTTCCTTGCCGATGACTTTATCCTTTGTGCTTTGATCTTGGGTGACTTTGGCTTCTTCTTCTCACCTCGCCTTGGAGCACCTGTTTAGACTTGAAGTTATTAAGTCTTTCTTTCCAGATTGCTTTGGAATTCCTTCACGTGCCTTGAATTTGGAGAGGAACTCCCTTGTGTTTCCGTCGTAATGAAGGAATTTGGAACTTTCTCAGTGGAGAATTTAGCCAAATTTTGGCTATTCAATTTCATTTTGTAACGTCTTCAAGATTCTGGCCATTTTCGTGCTCAAATGAACTTCGCCGATCGATTTGTCTTCAATTTTGAATTTGGCTTGTGTAAGTTGGATGTACCTGATAATGTGCCTGCCATACTCTTCATGATGCCAAATTCTTGGTGGAATTCCTGTTGGTCTTGTGCAAGGGTGGACTTCCAAGTTTTCTTTCATCTCCCTTCAAGTCGGACTTTACACTTTCTTTGCCATTTTCTCCTTGTATAATCATCCACCTGCAAGAAATAAAATAACTTTTTCAGGATAAGCTTTGAAAGGTTTTTATAAATTTCATTCTCTAAAATGGCTAATGGCAAAAATTATTCACTAATCCCACTGTTGGATGAAGATTTTCATTTTCTCTCTCCTGAAATCTGGCCTCGTGCTGAATTTTTTTTTTTAACACTCTCTCTTGAAGTCACGGTGAATTTTGTGTCGGATTTATTGTTTCAAAGCGAATTTCATACTCTCTTTGCAATTTTCATCTTGGCACGGGCATATTTCATATTTAGCTCTTCATTTCTATCTCCCGAAATCAGACTTCAAATTGTTTGCCATACTCTCTCTCTACAAGTTGAACTTGGTGAACATTTTTCCATGGCGGACTTTGCATGTGCTTTGTCTCTTTTCTAAGTGCCAAGGTAGGACTTTCCTCTTGTCCGAACATTCTCACCATTCCTTATGGCGGACTTTGGAGACTTCCATTTCAGATGCAAGGCAGACTTCAAGAAGTTCTTGCCATTGCCTTAGGCAAATTTTCTTTCCAAATTTATTTTGCCATAACTTTCTTTCCGTCCATTTTATTTTGTCCATAATTTTCTTGCCGTCCAATTTTATTTGGCCACAATATTCTTTCGTCCAATTTTATTTGGCCAAAGTTTTCTTTCGTCTAATTTTATTTGGCCAAAGCCCCGCAAAAATTTATTTCATCTTCCTAGAACGCTTGGCCAAAATCTCTAGACATATAAATGTTGGACTTAGAAGAATTTTCTTTTCAAGCAGACTTCCTTATTAGCTTAGCCATTCAACTTTTTGCTCAAGGCGGACTTGGCCAATTTGCATGCCATACAAGGCGGACTTGGTAAATTTCATGCCCTTCATTCTTTATGTCCAAGGGCGGACTTCAGCCCTTAGCATGCCATTTCCTCTCTAAGGCTAGGCGGACTTGGTGCATGTTCTTGCCATAAGTCTTGGGCGGACTTGATCAAATGTTTGGCCATTTGCATAGGGGCGGACTTCCTTCATGGTCTTGCCATTGGACACTTGAACCTGGGCGGACTTTATCTCATGGCTTGCCATTGGAGGGCGGACTTCATTGATTTCTTTGCCACTTCTAAGCGGACTTCAGCCTTTGGCTTGCCATCTCCTCATCTTGCTAAGGGCGGACTTGCCATGTTTCCTTGCCATACAAGGCGGACTTCATCATTTTTGTTGCCACTTAATGCTTTGTCCAAGGGCGGACTTCAGCTTATGTCTGGCCACTTAAGGGCGGACTTCATAGGATGGCTTGCCATTCACCTCATGTTGTTGGGCGGACTTTAGCCTTTGGATAGCCATCTTCATTGCTTTGGAGGGCGGACTTCATCACATGTCAGGCCATTGGAAGGCGGACTTGCTGCATTCTCATGCCACTCTTTTCCTCTTGGCTGAAGCGGACTTGCTTCTTTTCATTGCCATTCACCATTTTGTCTATGCATGGACTTTTGCCTTTTGTTTCCTCATTCATTACAGCAGATCGGACTTTACTGAATGCTGTGCCATTTCATCTACTTGGCTGTAGCCTTCCCGACACAATTCCACTCATCTCGCTGGTTGGGCCTCCATGAATCCAAACTTGTATGCACTCTATGATTACCTCGTGATTCTTTGATGAATTTCCTCAGATTTTTTCATGAATTTCCAGATTTCTCATCATTTGTTAACTGATTTATCATCTTATTCACCATTTTCTGTGCTTTTCACCAGATTTCTCTGTGATTTTTACCAGATTTCTCACCATTTTCCAGAATTTCACCATGAATCTGCACCACAAATCCATTTTCAGAGTTTTGATCTTTTTGAACTTCTATGGATTTTTTGAAACCGAGGTCTTCCAAATATAGAAACTTTCTAAAATCCAGGAATTCTTCTAAAAATAGCAATCTTCTAAAAAATAGACCCTAAAAAATAGGGATCTCACTGCCTAAAAAGTGCCAAAAGTAGGTCCTAAAAATAGGGGCCAAAGTGAAACTCCTAAAACTGAGGCAGTCGGAATTGACTGGGGAAATGATACGATTCGCCTCCTGTGCCTTGCTGATGGCTTACTGCTTTGCATGCTGATCCAAGCTTAAAACTCATTTGTTTGACTCGTGACTGTCTTCAAACTCAAACTCCCTCATTGCAAAAGATTGGTGATAAGCAGCCATACTAACGAAAAACCAAAGAGCAAAACGGCGGGTCCCATTTCCAATGGGGGCTTATGTGCGTGAAAAGGTCACAACAACATACAGCAAAGTCTTCAATTTTATATTGGATAGGCTGTTTAGGAGAACTCCGTTTTCCACTTAAAAGAAGTGAATTCAAAATGCAAACATTAAAAAAGATTTTGTCAAGTGTATGTTTGAGGTGTAGGTGCACGTCTGGGTGCAAGAGCACACCTTCACCAAGAGAATATTCAAATCCAATTATCAAGTGCATGTCAAGGGTGCAAGAATGTGTCCAAGGTGCTAGGGTGCACTTCGCTAAAGAAAATCTAATTTCAAACTCAACTTTCAAATCCAATTATTAGATGCACATCTAGGGTGTGTTACATCCCTTACATTGAGAATAAGTGTTTGGTTATGTATTTCGAATGCAATGTTAGTTGCAAGTAATTGCTTTCATGTGAATCTGAAATTGAGGATAAAATAATTGTTTTATTTGTCGTAATAGTAATGTAAACGACTTTCTTATATATGCAAGTGACTTTCTTATTCATGTGAAATTGAATGTGTTCATGAGATTATTTGTAAATACAAACTTATATAAACGTTGTGAACTATCTAACCATAATTCTTGTCAGTGGATGCAGGATTGCCGACGCCACGAGGGAAAAGGAAATATCATCAGGGAGAGGTTGTGGTTAACAAAGGATCGGAAATTATCATCTCGCCATGAGTCGGTGTAAGACAGGTATTCAAAGTCATAACTTGGCCATAAATAATTTAATATAATTATTTATTAAATAAGCCAATTTAAAATATATAAATCAATAATCACCTTATAAGGAGATTGCAAATGGTTATTAAATAATAGATATAATTAAAATATTTATTTTACCCTCTTGTAAGTTCAGCGAACCATTTCTTGGAGTATATTTACATGTATTTTGCAAGAGGTTGTTAAATATTAATTTAATAATAAAAGATATAAAGTAAATGTCATCAATTTAAAATTGAAAACCATTGAATGGTTAACATCGAAATTAATTTATTTGAACCTTGGGAAATCGGTGTTTTTGGGAGATGGTAACTCTCGTTCTCATGCCACCCTCGCATATTCGAAACATCCAAGAATGGACAGTCGAAGGGATTCTTGGCATTGGGAATTAAGCCGTTTAATTTTGGTTTTGAGTTTTGGTTCAGGCTCTCCATTCTTCCGCTATTGGTTTTTGGGACATTCGTATTGGGTTTTTCTCAGTATCGGCTTTCATGTGTTGCTCTGACATTAAGTCGGTTTTAGCTCTATCTTTCAAATCCTCCACCCGTCATTGCTCATAATCTATCACCTTCATTATTGGGAAACTTCCTCTGTAATCGAAATCTTCAGTCCAAGCTTCCTTCATTCGTCTCTTCTATTTAATCATCGGCGACTTTCTCATTAGTTTTTTTTTAATATCACCTGGTGGAAGTTGTGCGTGGTTGATTTTGCAAAATAAACTGCATTTAAAATTCTTGTGAGGTGGCCATATCAGTTCTTGGATTCGCGTCTCCATTTTGCTAGTCTGAAGTTTTCGGTGGTTGATTGCTTACATGTTCTTCAAAAGAACATAGTTTGGAGTTGCCAAGCTCGAATCTTAAATTCAGGCAAGTTAAGCATAGATACTTTAATGAACATTTATTACTACGATAAACCTGTTTAAGTGATCTCCTTTGATTAGAAAAGCATACTCTTTAATCTTTCTCGTCCTGCTGGAAACAAAACAAATTTGGGTCTTAAAATATTTTTCTAAAGTCGCACTGAGAAAGAATTTCCTTTGTGAAAACTTGAACCTAGACCTTTTTCTTGCATTCGGAAACCTCTATCAACTTTCAAATTTTTGAAACTGAATTTTGAGTGAACATTATGAAGTCATTTGGAAAAATTAATTTTGTTTGATAAAGCAGTGAACCTCTCTTCATCTCTCTAATCTATTTAGAAGTTGAACTTAGGAAAATCTTTGCTCATTGAATTCTTTAAGGAATGTACAATTGTTAAATCTAAGAAACCTCTTTGCAGTTTCAGTCTCTTTTCTTGTATAAAACGTAAGGGTTAAGATTAAACCTTGATTTAAGAGAAATTGTTAAACAACCAGATATTGCAAATTAAAACATGAGATAAATGTAATCATGTCGAGCAAGGGTGAGAGTGTTGACGGCACAGGAGTGCCAATAATGAAAATGAAATCCTTGGCCAAGGTACGATGCTAGATTCAGCATCTATCAGCCATCAAGTACCAAATGTATCATTGATCAGAGTAATCTTCTAGTTGGGGGTACCCATAGTGAAGGTTCGATCAGGAGATACAGGTCCTTGACACCAGGCTCAGAGGCATGATGATAGAATGATCCTTGTTGATTACCCTCGTGAAGGGACGGGTTTCTTCAGTAGAAGAAACACGGGAGGCCAGTAGGTCTTCGGATGGGCGGTAAAGCCCCTGATGATATCTCCTTTTCCCATGATGACAGAGTCAAGCTCAAGTAATTCAACTTCTTAACTGTATTCTCTTGAAACCCTTCTCTCTCTTTAAATCTTTGAAATGTTTACTTAGCATGTAAACTATTTAGCTGTAGTTAATGTTCTTGTATTTCGGAAGCAAAGAAAAGTTAGTTAAAGTTCATTTGTGTTTTCAATTAAATTGAAATCAGTTAGTTGTTTCTTTCAACTGAAACTATAAATTTAAAAGTTAGTTGAGAAATTGAATATTTGTATTTATTTAAAGTTGAATTCCTTTTCCGTTCAAAATGTAAAAAGGAAACCCTAATTTTGAAATCAAGTTAGTTGCTTTTCAGCTGAAAACTGGTAGTTAGTTTCCTTTCCTTAACTGTAGATCAGTTAGAGTATCGCATATGGTATCAAAGCTACCAAGCTTGACACTGAACCTTGAGTCTCATCATCCAAGCTTAGAAAACTAAAACCTACCGTTGGTGTTTTTCTAGGATGTGGATACGGAAAACACGCTAGAAGAAGGTCCAAGATCCAGTATCCATTCAGCTATGGAAAATCAGACTTAGATATGATTATTCCAGATGCTCCATTCCTGCGGACTCGGAGACCATGGTTGAAGCTCTGAAGAGACTTTGGTGAGAAAGAAGTGGACTCCCTCAAGTAAGGAAGCTGTAAAATCAGCCATCCTTGCTGAAATGAATCAAACCAGCACTATGAACCTTAGTAATATTGGAACCAAGCTATCTGAATCTTCTAAAAAACGGAAACCAACCCCTGGATATAGGCTCATACCTTTTTCTGAATTCAATGATCAGGAGGAACCGATCACCAGCAGCGATAATGATACATAATCAGTCTATAATGAAAACCTATCACAGGAAGTGATAGACATTCTTTTGTTACAAATTTTGTAATTAAATCTATCACAAGGAGTGATAGTTATTGATTTTGTAATTGAACCTATCATAGGGAGTGATAGTTATTTATAATCATTTTGTAATTGAATCTATCACAGGGAGTGATAGTTATTGATTTTGTAATTGAACCTATCACAGGGAGTGATAGTTATTTATAATCATTTTGTAATTGAATCTATCACAGGGAGTGATAGTTATTGATTTTGTAATTGAACCTATCATAGGGAGTGATAGTTATTTATAATCATTTTGTAATTGAATCTATCACAAGGAGTGATAGTCATTTTGTAATCATTATTGAATAGAATCTATAATTAATTTGATGGCATATCATGTTGATATTTTAAAGCAATTGTTTGTTTATGAAACCTCATTGAGAGAACCATGGAAATAAAACCAAACATAGACTAATAAGTAATACCATATCTCCAGGAACTTCATTGGAATGGAGAATTTCGGAAATGGGTTCAGAGGAGATCGAGACAATGATAACCCTATGGCCAAACTAGACCAATTATTGTATTTGATGAGTGATACTCAAAACCGATTGCTAAATCTGGAAAGAAAAGTGGACGGGCAAATTGATATTCGTGAGGAAAGGTCTGAAACCCATAGTGACGAACGTGAAGAAAGTTCAAAAACCATAAGTTTGGGTAATAAAAGGAGCCGATTGGCTAATGAATTGGCCAAGGATATGAAAAAGATTAAACCCCCTCAGTTTGAGGGCTCCGCATCAGGAGATGCCGCTGAGGCATGGCTAATTGAGATGGAGAAATACTTTGAGTTAAGAGACTACTCAGAAACTTCCAAGGCCGCCTGGGCAGCCTACCAGTTGACCGGAGAAGCTGAAACATGGTGGGAAAACAAAAGAGCGGAAATGGGCCTTGAAGTAGCAGATGTGACCTGGGAGCAGTTTGTAAGAATATTCCGGCAAAGATGGCTCCTACAGTTATCCTACGATCAAAAACTTTTGAATTTTGAGAACCTTAAGCAGGGGGGCCTTTATCAGTCAATGAATATTGGAGAAAATATACCCAATTACTGAAATATGTACCTCAATATCAACAAGATGAAAACTTTCGAGTCCGAAAGTTCATTTTGGGATTGAACAACCGCATTGGAGGTCTGATAGATGTTTTGGCACCTCATTACGCATGTTGGTTGAAATTTGTATTCTCGTGTGTTACAAAGTGATTTCAACCACAGCACGTGAGGTTGAACTCTCCTAATTAAGGGAAGGCTCCCCCTTTAACTAAATAAAACTAAATGGATGGGACAGCAATCGTTCCTCTTGTTTCAGGAAAGATTACGTTCTTCTCTCTTCACAGAAAAGACACAGTAAATGTTACTAAACTTATTACAACAGCTATGCAATGAAATTAAGAGAAAGGAAATAAAGTTTCCTGAAAGCACAAAGACTTTCGTTATTTCTTCCGGGACGGGAAAACAATTCGATAAGCACAAAGTCTTGAAGAATGAAATCCTATCAACCTTTTTCAGAACGATTACTTTATGGAAATATACAAGATAAAACAGCTCAAAGACTGTAATTACAATGTATCTTTAAACTACTCTAAATGAGAAATACTTATGAGCACAAAGACTTATAATTCTTCTCTATTTCTAACACTAACTATGAATTCAATTCTCACATTTACAGCACAAAGTCTGCAAATATTTAAATCAAATCTCTTTTCAGCAATCTTCAACAATTCTCAAGTAATCACAATATAATAAAACAAGGATTCAGCTCAAAGTCTGAAATTCCAGCTTCTTGATATCACTTGAAAATTCACAATATTCCACTATAAAGCTCAAAGACTTTATGAGTACAAAATTCTGCAGAGTTTTCTTGCTTGCTAAAAAGATAAAAGATTACAATAGACCCCTCAAGTATTTATAGGAGGAAGGTCTGGAGAAAAAGGTGGGAGGATCTCAACAAACTTGAGAAAATCTCTCAACCGATAACTAATTGCGATTGACTTATTCAAAATTACAATCCAAATTGTGATTTGTCTTGTAAGATTTTACACGTAATTACATTTTCGAAAATTGCAAGGAAAGAACACTTGCAATTGCAAAATTTGTTTTTACATATATATTGTCGAAAGTAAAATTACATAAAACAATCTAAAACTTTCAATCTGTTTCATTCCTATCTTTGAAAGATAAGAATTTGCTGATGATGGTCTGCAACTCATTTGGATCTGGACCCAACGTGTTCTTGGCCACTGCAACTGTCTTCAAAATTACATCAAAGTATCTGATAGTTGCCAATCTATGCTCTTCATAATTAGTTTGCATTTTCTCAAGGATTGTTTGATGATTGACAAGCTTTTGAATCGAATCCATAGAAAACTGCTCTGATTCCATTTGTTGACGAAGACTGGCTGCCATTTCTGAAGTAACTGAATCAGCTTCAAGTAATTCATCTTCTTGATTTAAAACCGTACATGAGATCTTCTCAAAACTTGAAAGAATATCCTGCTGAACTTCATCATTCATTTCTAAAGTGGCTTGGATATCTTTGATAAGATCTTGAATGACCAATGATCTATTTGTCATAAGTTCTTCAAATTCTATGTACTTCTCTCTGTTTGGCAAGATAGAATTGTTGCATAGAATTTGTAACTTAACCTGATCTATCTCATGCCAGATTTTTAAATCCTTCTCAAGTGATTCCAAACTCTGCTTGAAGGTCTCCAAAGTCTGATTCAGCTTTATCTTTGCTATTCTGACATTCTTGAAAACTTGCAACGTCTTCTCAATCATTGGAATGCTTTTCTCAATCAGTTGAGTTATCCATGAATCAATTGCTTTAGCCTTTTGTGCAATTCTTTCTAATTGTCTAACTGATTCATTTGGAGGAGCTGTAGATAGAGAATCAACTGCCTCTGATGATCCTGTAATCCTTTGAATGACTGAAACCAGTTGAGCATTGTCTTCTTTGACCTTTTCCTTTTTAGCTAAGAGTTCGTTATAGCTTTGTGTTAAAATTGTCACTGAACTCTGAGCATCCTGCATCATATTGGCATGAGTCTGCTTGCCCAATTCGACTCTTGTGAATCTGTAGTCAGATACCTGCATTTCTTCATGCGGTTTATCAACTAAGGGCTCTGCAATTTCAGCATATTTCATTCTGTTGCTGTCAACAAAAACCTGTGAGACCGTTTTAGCTTTCTTTGCAATCACTGGTTTTGATTTCTTCAATTTTCGGAAATCAAAAATATCAGGAGACACTGCCTGTTTCTTTCTTTTGGGAGCAACTGAATTCAACCATGGAGGAAGATCCAAGGTTGTCACATCTGAAATAGCAACTGCAGTCTCTGTAGAAATGGGCTCAGTTTGTGATACAACAGAAATTCTCGGAGGTGCCTCGGTTTGTACAGCAACTATGTTTTGTGCAGAAGACAAATTACAACTAGGATTGGCCATGAAAGAATCAAAGTTTGTTACAGACGTATCAATTTCTGGAAGAGTTGTTTCTGACATGGCTGAAAAGATTGGATTGATATCAAAAATACTCTTGAAATTACTAGGCAAGTTCATCATGGGAGTATCCGTTACGGATGAAGACTGATGACAAGTCTCTTGTGGTGGAATAGAAGGAATAAAAACGGTGGAAAAGGAATCAACATCACTGTCGATAGGGGACATAGGAGATATGGCTGATTCTGGTATTGGAGCTTCAACGTGAGGAGTTATCTCACTTAGAATGGTAGAGGTCTCAAGAACCTCGCCTTCTTCTTGCTGATCTAATACCTGAATCTGCATTTCGTTGACTTCCTTACCCTTTAGTGTTTCCCTATCCAATGGTTGTTCAGGAGCTCTGCTTACTTTCAGCTTGATTCTGGTACTTGAAGAGGAAGCTCCTTCTTTTGATTGTTCCCTGATTTCTGATTTTAATCCTCTAGGACCAGCTGGGTCATCTTCAGCTCTAACTCTGATTTTGATAGTCTTGACACCTATGCTTTTGAGCCAAGAGTTGGTGTTCGCCAAGACTGATTGGAATCTATCAAAGATAGAGACGGATTCCTTTTGAGACCATTGAATTGTAGGAATGGGAGCATTAGCAACTCCCTGTTCTTCGTACTCAGGATCCAAAATCTGCTTATCATCAATCACTCCTTCCGGAATTAAAGTCAGATTTAGGTCAATTATTTGCTCCAAAGTCAGCCTGCAATAATCCATTTTATATACATCCTTTTCTGTACGGAGATCTGCCCAAATGTCCTCAATGCGGTGAACATGAGTGAAGGAGGCTCTTTTTATTTTATCCTTCATCCTTCTGTAATCAAAATCCACCCTAGCTTGGAATCTCTTCAATGTTATCTCCTGAAGTTCAGTTTCCATTGCTTTGGCTCTTGAAGAGGTTGTTAAAGAATACCTGCCGATTACCAATGGATTATGTGAAGAAATACCAATTCCAGACTTGTGTTGTGAAGCTTGACGTGAATGAACTGCCATCAATTGCCTTCCCAGCTCCATCAGAACGATCTTATCAGTTGGATATCTCGGGAGCATATAAGGTTGGTCTTCAAAACAGCCAACTCTCATATAGGTGAATGTTGGAAATTGAAGAAATAAGCAGCCATATTGATTTACCTTATTCCAAGCTGCTTCAGATACCCTGTTATTTACCAACTCTTTATCAAACAAACACATAAAATAACCAAAGAAGGCATCTTGAACCCTTCTATAATGTGCTCGACTTGGAATGAAAGTCAGCTGATCATAATATTTCCATACAGGCACCAACGATCTGTCACCTTCAGGAGATAAGCCTGGAAAATGTCTCAAGGAAGCTGCTATGTAGACCAAATATGAATTCATATAGAAGGTCAGAGTGGTAGGAACCTGTGCAAGCTGTTCGCACAAACAGTCACTGATTATTTCTCCCCAGAAAATTGGATGTTGTGCTTTTCTAATGACAACCATGAACTTATACATCCAGCTTTCAAACATGTTAGAAACTTTCAACCCTGCAATTCTGCTCAAAAGAGTGATCATGTCGTTAACTTCTTCTATAAAATCAGACCGATACAACTTGGGCATACGGGTCGCACAAGGTCGTGATTTTAGAAGCCATTTAGAGTTGATGTGTTTAATACAATCACTCTTTTTCTGCTCAAAATGTCTATGAGCACTCTTCAATGAAATCTCTGAATAAGTAGTTGCATCAGGTACTCTGAAAACCCTGTTGATTGTTTCAGCATCAAGTCTGATAACTACGTTGCCATCATCATCCTTGATTGTTCTGGATTGTCTATCAAAGCGAGCTGCACATGCAAGGACAAATTCTGGTTCAAGGGCAGCAACAGGAAAAGAAGCCACCAAATGAATATGACTTCTCAGCAACTTTTGCATATCAGAAGAAGTGGATTTTTCAGCTCTTTTAAGAAATTCGGACATATCAATATGCCCAATTTCTGTATCTTTGATTTCATCGATGTTTGAAACAACGTGAGATGGAGAAATCTCATTCTGATATTTGTCAAACTTATACTTCATCTTCTTGCCTGCTGGAGAAGTTGGCTCGTCTGTCATTGAACAGGAATCTGCAAGACTGCGGTGAAAACCCCATAAGGTCAGAACATCATCAGCATCAACGTGAGTAGACATGGCGGAACTCAAACCCTAGAACAATGAAATGGATTTTGAAAGAAAGAGGGAAGGCGAATGAAGATGAATACGAAATGAATGGAAGGGTGGAAGTCAAAAACAGCATGTCTCTTTGAAACAGCAAGACAAAAGAGATCTTGGCTTGGATTTGGAATTTCGTCCAAAAAGGTCAACTTTTGTGCTTTTTAAGGCAATTCGGGTTTTTGAATGACTTTGACAATTTCGGAACTTTTTGACACTTTAGCAATTTCTGCTTTTTGCAATTTCGGGATTTTTATGAGCTTTGACAATTTTCACAAAGGCAATCGGGATTTTTCAGAAGTTTAACAATTTTTGAACTTTGCAATTTTTAAAAATTGTTATTTTAGCTGCGAATCCCGAAATTGTATTTTGGGGCTAAAAATCCGAAATAAGAGACAAAGTGAATTTTTTATTTTGTGAAAGATAATGATGGATAAATGAAAATGGAATGAATTGTTTATTGCTGGAAATGGTAGAATGAACAACGTGTTTTCATCATAAGGCAGATTTAAATGGAAGTATGAAAATATATGAAATGAAATAGAAGGCAAAATTTTAACGAGATGAACATATGGTAATGGAACGAATTTGAAACATTATTGCTTGAAACAACAAAGTAATGAAAAACACGTTTTTATATGAGGGCAAATGGGATGAAAGTGTGGAGATATGTGGTGGGATGGCGGATGGAATGAAGAAATAGAAATGGTAGTGAGGAATGAATAATGAAATGAAGAAAATGGTGAGTGAACAAGTAAACAAAGGGTGAGGAATGAAGGCGTCATTTAGAATAAGCGTGTTTTTGAATGAAAGCGAATGGAGACAAAAGCAGCATTTAATAAAAGATAAATTATGAGGAGCTGAAGTCGTTTTCTTAAAACTGTCGTCTTACAAATACACCATGACCATGATAAAGCGAAAATGGGAAAATGAAAATAAAAAAGCAGTTTTAAAGTCATAAAATGTAAAAGCGTGTATTGGAAGACAATGGCGTTTAAAATAAAACACAACATATAAATAATGATCAAAATATTGAAAGAAAGAGGAAAAATCTGAATCGCATACAGTAAGGTTGTAAATAGAATTTGAGAGAAAACCCTAAGCAACATTACGAAAATAAAGAGGCGATGGTTGTTCTTGGTGAAGAGTCCGAATTTAAGACATTAAGAGTAGCCAAAAATCTCTCCATGGAATGAAATAAATGCAAAGAATTCAGCCAGCTTGAATGCGAGAAGATGAGACTTTTGAGCTTTACATACTTTTTTTTTTTTTTAACAAAATCGGGTTTCCAAGATCAAATAACAATTTTGCCTTAAGCAAATTCGCACTTTTCAGACCCAAAAGCAATTTTCATTTTAACAAAAATGAACATTTGAAAAATTCGGACTTTTTAGATGACTTGAGCAAAATCGGGCTTTTTAATCATTTTAACAATTTTGCTTTTTTGTCAAAATACAAAGACCTTAACAAAATCGGGTTTTTTTTAGGCACTTAAGCAATTTCGGGTTTTTCAGAAACTTTAGCAATTTTGCCTTGGAGTCTAAATTTCCCTATTTGCTGAGTTGCTCTGAAAACCCGAATTTGATGAAAAAGACACCAAAAACAACTCAGAAATCGATGAAAACGGAAACGTAAAGGGGAAAAAGAGTAGCCCAAAGGTTAATCAACCTAAAACAGAGATTTGCCACTCTTTGCACCTCGTAATACGTGCCTTAGAGAAGAAAAATCTCAAGTTTTAAGAAAATTTTGATTGGTTACCTAAATTTTAAAACGAGTTAAAAATTTAGGATAACTTGATACAATGGATGAAACTTAGCAGAAAGCAATTTGACAAGAACAAAAGACGAAAAGGATGATTTCCATCAAGGACAAAGAATCACAGTGAGGGCAAATGGAAACTTAGATCTCAATAAAGACACAGAAAGGAATAAGAATAATCAGCATGATAACAAAAAGGATAAAAAGGGAAATAACAATAACTGGAAAGATGAAGCTAGTGCAAGCAAAGGTCCGAGAAAGAAAGGACCACCAGGGGGATGTTTTAATTGTGGTGGAGAGTATTATGCACATCAGTGCCCTAATAAGAATCAGTAGGGCCAGCAACAACGAAGGCCATTACCACCCCAGCAAATAGCTTTCCAACAAAGAATCCATGCAGTTGTAGACAACAGATAGGCAGAGTATCAGGTCACTCCAATTGAAACTCCAGGTATGCTTTACGGGAACCCAATAACCATATTAATTGACACTGGGGCTACTGAATGTTTTATATCACCTAAACAACTTGGTAGATTTCCAAAAAGAACTGGGTTTATGGCAAACTCTTGGACTGTGGAATAAGCTAATCAGACGAGAGCTCGGGTAGAGCAATGTCTGTTTGAGGCTAGTGTAGAACTTCAAGGCTTCACTACTGAAGTTAATCTATATGTAGCACCCCTAGGTTCCTATGACGTAATCCTCGGAATGAACTAGTTAAAGGAGCATAAGGCCAAGATTGATTGCCTGGCAAAGACAGTGGAATGTCTAGATGATCATGGAAATACGGTGTTTTTGCAAGGAGTGCAACGGGAAGTTAGAATGCGGCAAATTTCCGCCATGCAAGTGAAAAGAAATAAAAAGAAAGGTTGTTAGATATATGCTGTAAAGATGAAGGAAGTTAAGAAAATTAAAGAAAGTGTAATTTTGGATGATATGATTATGCATACTCAGAACCAGAGTGAGGGAATGGAAATTGACCATAAGGAGGAAACCTTTGCTGAGAGATATCCTTATCTCCGAGAATATTAAGACGTGTTTCCAGAGGAACTACCTGGGCTACCACTGAGAAGGGTATTTGATTTCTCTACAAATTTAGTTCCAGGGGCTGAACCTATCTCTAAGGCCTTGTATCGTATGACCACAGTGGAGTTGATGGAGTTAAAGGCACAGTTGCAAGAGTTGCTAGATAAAGGGTTAATTCGACCTAGTGTTTCACCATGGGATGCACCAGTGATATTTGTTAAGAAGAAGGATGGAACACTCCAGCTATGCATTGATTACCGCATGCTGAATAAGCTCACCATCAAGAATAAATATCCCTTGCCCAGGATAGATGATCTTTTTGACCAGATGAAGGGGGCAGCCGTGTTTTCCAAAATAGATTTAAGATTGGGATATCACCAATTAAGATTGAAAGAGGAAGACATCCATAAAACAGCTTTCAGAACTAGATATGGCCACTATGAATTCACAGTGTTGCCATTTGGACTTACCAACACTACAGCAGCATTCATGAACTTGATGAACAACATATTCCGCGATTGTCTAGACAAGTTTGTATTGGTATTTCTTGATGACATTCTCATTAATTCCAAGAATGAGGAAGAACATCTTCGGCATCTTCGGATAGTTCTTCAACGATTAAGAGAACATCAGCTTTATGGTAAATTGTCAAAATGCACTTTCTTTCAGAAGGAGGTACAGTATTTGGGTCATATCATATCAGCTGAGGGAATAGCAGTAGACCCTACAAAGATAAAAGCTATAGTAGAATGGCCGGTACCTAAGAACGTGCACGAGGTAAGGAGCTTCATGGGTCTAACTGGGTATTATCGAAGGTTTGTGAAAAACTTTTCTAGAATTGCTCACCCCATCACCTCCCTTCAGAGAAAGGGGAAGAGGTTTGAATGGACTGCAAAATGTCAAGAAGCTTTTGCTACATTGAAGGAGAAGTTAACCACAACACCCATTTTGGTTGTACCAAACCCTAACGGCCGTTTTGTAGTAATCACATATGCGTCTAGTGATAGATCAGGTGGAGTACTGATGCAAGATGAGAAGGTGGTGGCACACGAATCCCGGAAATTGAAACAATATGAGCAGAATTATGCACCACATGATCTAGAATTAGCAGCTATCGCTCATGCCTTACAAATGTGGCAACATTACCTGTTGGGAAAAACATTTGAACTCAAGTCAGATCACCAAGGGTTACAGTACTTATTTACTCAGCCTAACTTAAATGCCCTGTTGATGTGATTTTTGTGACCGCACCAACACAGAACGAAGTTGCCAACGGCTACTCCATTCTCTCTTGAGCAAAGTATTCCGTACGCTAAGATTGCGAGAGAGATCGTGCGTTCAACTCCAAGGTTCCTTCAATGCAATGGAATACACTCAGTTGGCTCGTTGTGATTTGTTGTTTTCACGAGGGGACTTGCACAATTGTTCAGATGAAGCAGCTAACAACAAATTAATGATAGAAGGGGATTTTTGTGCAATACGGATGATTTGGCAATGAGGTACGTGCTTCCTATACTAACCAGAAATGTACTGAATTTCAATGAGTGCAAGGTTTAGAAGGTCTAAGTTCTAGTCTAAGTGCAAGATGTGCGGGGTTTGACTTCAGCATACTTCAACCGGACTTTGCCTTGCCTCGCATGGGACAACTTCCACAAAGTCGGTGCAATCTTCAATGGAGCAACGAAAGGTATTCAAATCACGATTTAGCATGAAGACACCATCACAACGACGCATGCTAACATATAAACCATAATCAAACTTAAGTTCACAAGGTTCGAGTTGACCACGCAAGGTGAACCCACCGTTAGCGAGCCCACTAGTGGTATGGATAAGCGAAGTTTTGTTCAAATTAAGCACCATATTCCACAATTACTAACTACTTGCATGAAATGAAATCTACTTTATTTCAAGCTACTTCAAGATTCTAAGTGAATTGGAAGGACAAATAAGCCTCGCTAGCTACTCACAACAAAAGAAGAGATCACCATCAATGAAAAACTATATTTGCGAGTTATTGCCCGAACTTGAGCGGTTGAATTCTAGTACGGGTTCCTTTGTGATCATAAATTACTTTAAAGTGCGTGCTGACCACTGGACCTCCGGGGGTGGCATTGAGAGCCAGTGAGCACACATCTGTCGTGCCAGCGCAGTGGGGACTTGGGGTTACCGATACATACCCGGAGACCGGCCTTGAAGTATTTAAGTCCAAATAAAACTGATTTTTATTATTATTTGCCTCTTAGCTAAAAACGATATGGGAGTAACAGCACTAAGCGACTAAATGCACCTCTCATTTTGCTCTCACCATATTTTCTCTCCATCTTAGCATTTTGAAGGGAGGTGATTGTATTAGAAGGAGATCGATTGTGGAGTGGCAAATAGCTTCTACAAAGGAGATTTAAGTGTTTAAGGTATGCATTTAAACCCTATTCTTTAATCTTTTGATGATTTTTTTAAAGTTTCTTAGTTTTGATGGATTTTTTCAAGTTTGTGAAGAAGTTTTTCGAGTATATATATTTTTTTCCATTTTTTTTATAGATTGCAACAATGGCCAGTAGTCAAAGTTCAGTGGGTGGGGAGGGAAGCCAAAAGTTCAAAATTGATAAAGGATCTCCTTTATGGAGTCATACCACAAGAATTTCACAAATTCCTAGAGGTGGGGGGTTTGTTTGGAAGTGTAATTTTTGCACAATATAATAGCTCCTATTACCGAGTGAAACTTCATTTTATGGGCCTTAGTGGTAAAGGGATTAATATGTGTGAGGGCCCAGATAAGAAGGGGTTGTCTGCTGTACAAATAGCAGCATTTATAAAAGAACAAGAAGATGCTGACAAATTGGTTGCAAGAGGAAAACAAAGTAGTTATAGTTCCGGAAAGAAAAAAACAACATTACCCACTCAACAGTTAGGCCCTCTAGACATCCCTTCTTGTCTATACCCTCTACGGAAGAAGAAGATGAAGAACCACAAACCACCACCCGCAAGAGAGGTCCATTAGAGAAGGCATTTAAAATGGAGGCAAGAGATATTGCTGAAGAAAAAATTGCACGTTGCCTCTATGCCAATGGTCTTCCATTCAACTTGGTGAGATCACCATATTGGCGGGACATGGTGTCAGCAATAAATAGTGCACCTCCTGGTTTCACAAGTCCTGGGTATGAAAAGGTGCATACCACCTTATTGCAAAAAGAGAAGAAATCTATAGAGGCCCAACTAAAACCAATTAGAGATTCTTGGGTTGAAACAAGTGTATCTATTGTTTCCGATGGATGGAAAGATTGCAAAAACCGTCCATTGATTAATGTTATTGCAGTGTCCCCCAAGGGGGAATGTTTTTGAGGGCGGTTGACTGTGAAGGGGAAGTGAAAGATGCAGAGTTCATTTCCAGGATTCTCATTGACTCCATAGAGATGGTGGTTAGTGAAAATGTTGTCCAAGTAATTACAGACAATGCAAAAGTTTGCAGGGCTGCAGGTGCTTTGGTAGAGGCTAGATATGAGCACATCTTTTGGACACTGTGCACCGTACACTCCCTCAATTTGGTGATGCAAGCAATTGGCAACCAAATAGAGTGGGTGAAAGAAATATACCAGGAGTCTGAGGAGATCCAGATGTTTGTGACAAACCACCATATGTCACAAGCAATTTTCAGAACTTTTTCAAGATTGGAATTGTTGAAGGTAAATTTAATTTATTTAGTTTCATTTATCATTTATGTCATGTTTTACATAATTGAATAAAATAATTTTTTGCATTATTTACATATTTTAAATGTATTATTAACTTACTATTAACATGTTCTTAGGTTGCTGAGACCCGGTTTGCATCTCACACAATTGTTCTGAGACAACTTGTGAAGGTGAAAGATGCATTGAGTCAAATGGTTATTAGCAACCAATGGGGTATATGGAAGCAATCAAATTCAGAGAGGGCCCAAAAGGTCAAGGCATTGATCTTGCATGACGATTGGTGGGATCGTGTGAATTATGTATTGGAATTCACTGAACCTATCATGTCTATGCTTCGGTTTGCTGATACAGATGAACCATGCTTGGAGGATGTCTATGATAGCATGGACACAATGTTGGAAAAAATAAAAATAGAAATACAAAAAAAAGAGAATGATCCTGAAGACACCTTGTACAAAAGGGTGGAAGCAATTGTTCTTCATCATTGGAACAAGATGACAACTCCATTGCACCTCCTTGCATATGCCCTATCTCCGAGGTACTATACCACTGAAGTACTTTCTATCCCAGGGAGAATACCGCCATATAGAGATTCTGAAGTTGCTAATGGGTATAAGACGACATTTAGTAGAATGTTCAATGATCTAGAAGTGCATACAAGTGTCATGAGAGAATTTGGAATGTTTATCTCAGGAAAATAAAAAAATCATACCTCTTCTGTTGCTAGAGACCAATACAAAATGGATGCTCTTACATGGTGGTACCTCCATGGTCAAGATTATATGTACCTCCAACCTCTTGCAATCAAGATCCTCTCACAAGTAAGTTTTTTTTTTTTGCTACTTGTATTGTAAAATTTTACACTTAACATTCTTGAATTTATCTTGCATTTTCTATTTTTAATTTTGTTGGTTTTCTCTCCAGGTTGCAAGCTCTTCTGCCGCTGAACGGAATTGGAGTACATACTCCTTTATCCACTCAGTGAAGCGTAACTGGTTGGCTGCAAAAAGAGCTGAAGACTTAGTGTATATTCATTCCAATTTGGGTCTTCTGTCACGTAAGGATCCTCAATACAAGCAGGGAGTAGCAAGGCTTTGGGATGTAGCACCCGAGACTACTGACTTGGATGCAACCATTCAAGATCTTGCTAGAGCCACTATGGATGATGTGGGTGATATCGATGACATATCACATGGTGTTGGATCCGATTTGGGTTCAAATGATGATGATTTTGAAGTTCAAACCGCTCAAAATCCAAGTCACGATGATTCTGACAATCCTTTTGATGATTGATGAGCACTTGAACAATGAACATTGAATCATGTTTCAATGTTTCATGAACTACATTTTGTAATTCAGTAATTTTATTTGAATACTTTTCAACTATCAATTGGCATTTAATATTTATCTTTGGCATTTGGCATTGATCAATGATCAAGTATCATGCCCTATGTTGATTTGGTTTTGAAGTTACCATGAACCTCATTTTTGTATATATATGTATATGAAACATACCCATCATTACCCAAACCCTGGTACGTCACAGGGTTCTAGATGCAGGGCGTCCCCGAACCGGTAACTTAGGTGCCAACCCTTCGGTAAAGTAAAAATTTCCTAAATTTACATCATATGAGTAAATAAACGTGTTAACATGACATTGCAATAAAAATTTTCCTTTTCTTTATTGATAATACATGAACAAGTTGTCATATCCATTTACAATAAAGATTTCATTTCATTATAATAACTTCACAAGTACATGAAACAAGAATACATACCTTGACTAGCATAGCTCCAATGAGCTTTAGAACAAATAGTAATAAGACGGTCCACGATCTTTCCTTTCCAATCTTGGTACTTCAATAGCCTGTTGTGGAGGAGAAACATCACTCGAGTGTTTTTCCGCCAACCACAGACATATAATGCGGTCCCCTGCACATCTATTATTCAATAGATGGCCCTAGCTTCGACAAAAAGATTGGTAGAGTAACCGATACTATTAACCAACTAAGCATAGTGGTGTGTCTTACATAACTAGATCCTTGTAATCCCACAATCCCGAACTAGCATGTACTATTGGATCACGGTGAATTGACAGTGTAATCATCACCCAATCTAAGAGGATGTAGGTACATTACACTACTTTGATCAAAGAGTTTTAGTTCAGTAAACGACTGAGAGAGTCATCTATCACATACACTACTCAGGGCCAATTTGACTTAGGGTTATCTTATACCACGCATAGATTATGTCTTTCAATGGATAATCAGTCACCCCAAACTAACCTACAACATACTAACTGCTAGAAATGAATCAGCATAACAAGTAATTCACATAATCCCTCCTATACTGGAAATCTTTATCCTAGGAGTAACTCAAGCTTACCTCAGTTAACCTAATAACTTAAGCCGATAGAATTTACTTGACTCCTATCCTCATTTCGGTCCTCCTATCCTCATTTCGGTCCTAGTATATAATAACTATTTCAGCCATATTCTCCTTATATGGAGATCATACAATTAATGCAATCACTCAAGTATGCATCTTTTATCCTTTTTACAATCTTCTCTCTAGATGTAAACAGATTTGCAATTCACAAACATCTTACTTTCTTTACACAACAGAAATACAGCTTATGATGCAATTCCCTATCTATGCACAAGCACTAAACACAATTTCATAAATATTTAAGGTTCACAATTAAAAATGATAGCAGAAGAATATCCCATGCTTGATATTTAGCTTTCCTTCGATGGAGATGTCTCAGCCTATACTCTCAACACTTCCAACTCTATCAATCAATTGGCAATTCCTTCACAAGTTTTTGCCTCTCCCTCAGAATTGACTCACAATTGGCTATCCTTCTCACTCAAAACAAGTACTCAAATATGAATATTTAGACTGTTATTGGTTACAGCTGAATAGAAGTGTAATACTCAGATGAATTGATATTGAAGACTGGTAAAACTCAACTCTCAAGAATATACGTTTCTCAAAAAAATAGAATGATGCTCTACAGAGAATAAGCTCTCCAAAACAATTTCTCCAGATACAAGTTAGTCAATAAGTAAAGAATGATGAACAGGGCGGCTATTTATAGAGCCTCACCCCATCTAATTCCACTTCCAAAGGCATGTAAATTGCGAGAACTGCAATTTGAATGATTCAATCTTGATAAGTGGCAAGTTTCTACTCTCATACTCAACTTTCAAGAGGTGAGTCGACCTCCATTACTTGACAGCAAGTTGAAGAACATTTCAAACTTGCACATGGTTAAATGTGAAGAATCGACACCTACAGGCGTCTCCCAAATATGGTGCCAATCTAGCAATCTGGCGGGTAAATATTCATAGTGAATAAGTCCAATGTTACTTGCAATACACATAGCCTACAATCATGGCTCAATCGACAACATTCAAGCTGCATTTGCATTTCCTGCAACTTGGTCACAGTCCCGCTCACGTGTTTTCCTCAACACAGTATTTCATTTAATTTCCAAAGTTCAAACCATAGTTTATGAAATATTTCTTCATTCATTATGTTGGAGATTGACGTATATTTTATTTCCCATAATTATAGACAAAATTTCGATTCATTTAATTTCCATTTTTGATGATAATAATCGGCTGGCATATCAAACCCGATTCCCATAGTTGATGATCAATAATCGGCTAAGTGATATTTCACCCGATTCCAATAGTTAGAGTTTAATATTAACTCAAAGTGGAAAATAATTTAATTTCCAATAATGAGATTTAATATTAGGAAATAAATCTATTTCCAAAGTTGTGAGATTAATTTAAATCTATTAGGAAATAATTATATATTTTATTACATAAATATAATTATAGTTTTTAAATCTATTAAACATATGTATATATATATATATAAATACCCAAGTATTTAATATATATATATTTTTTTTAATATAACTATGATTATATTTATATAATCTTTAATATATAATTATGTAAATATATTTAACAAATATATATTTATATCGTGAGCCAGTTAGCATACTTCCAATATATATATATATATATAAATTTCGGAGGCAATAATAATAATATTATTAATATCCACATAATAAAGGACGTGTGCATATATACATATATATACCAGTATATTCCTCTATGTACACGTATGTGTAAGTATACCATATCGATGCAACCATATGAGCATATCCATCTGCCAACGTACGCTTGTATTGACATGTATATACTTATGGATATGCGTATATACTATACATATGTATATACGTCCACTTTTGTTTACTTACATCATTCACGTTACCATCATATCCACATGATCGCAATACCACAAATAGATCTCAAAACTCACATAGATAAACATCACTTGAAAATGCATACAAGACTCTAAATGCAACCATACAAGCTACGGATGACTTACCTATAATCCACACAAACGAATGACTCAGTTCACTCAATCTATAGTGAGGTGTGTGTATGCTCAAATAGTTCACTTTACCGGTTAACCAACCAAGCTCCTCTCCCGAGTGATATTTCCCCTCCGCCTGGAGGAATGGTTCACATATCTGCATCCACTGACATAAACTCACGGCAATCACATGTTCATAACATTAGCAGTATACATAAACATCTCAAGTTAGAATAACATGATTCATTGACCTCCTTATGCAATATTTCACCATGAATAACATCAAATGAAACAACATCAAGTGAGATAACATTCATATTGAAAACAAGGTACAAGCATCATTAATTCTTCTCCAAAATTCACATTACATTCACTTTTCCTCTATCTAGTAATAGTAAACAGTAACCTCACAATTTGGGATGTAACAAATACAAGGCAAGTTTCTAAAAAGAAATTGCAGAGAAGATCGAAGAAAATCTTATCAACACTATTACACTAAAATACAACATTATTGAGCATTAATAAATTAATTAATAAATATTATTTTATTACCCTCCCTTAATGCTCAATCTATCAACTACACCAAGATGCCCCTTGAATTTTACAAACTTATCTGGATTGAGCGACTTAGTGAGAATGTTTGTTGATTGCTCCTCTATCGGAACATACAACAACTGAACCGATCCATCTTCAACAAGCTTCTAAATGAAGTGACAATGAGTTTCCACATGCTTGGTTCTTTCATGGAAGACAGGATTTTTGGAAAGTTTGAGAACTCCCGATTAGCACAGAACAAGGGAGTTGGACCTTCTTGAGATATTTGCATATCCACAAGCATCCGGCAAAGCTAAACTGCCTCACAAGTTGCCTTAACTGCTCCCCGATACTCTAGTTCTATCGAGGAGAGAGCCATTGTCTATTGCTTTTTACTAGTCCATGTGACTGCAGCAAATCCGAAACTGAACACATACCCAGATGTTGATTTTATGTCATCAACTAAACCTGCCCAATCTGAGTATGTGAAATCACTGAGTCTAGGATCGTGACTCCTAGTGTAAAGAAGTCCATAATTAGAAGTGTCCTTCACATAACATAGCACACACTTTGCTGCTACCCAATGATCAGCCTTGGGGGCTGTCATGAAGCGTGAAATGTAGCTCACTACAAAACTGAGGTCAGGTCTAGTGGCAATAAGATAGATGAGGTTGCCCACTAGTTGCCTAAACAATGATTCATCCACCATAAGTGAGGTTTGCTTTGCTGACAACTTAAGCCCTTTTTCCATGGGTGCGGAGGTAGGTTTACAATCTTGCATTCGGAACTTATCTAGTAGACTTTGAGCATATTTGGACTGGGAGATCAAGATACTACTCTCGATCTGCCAAACCTCAACACCTAAACAGTAATGCAAAAGTCCCAGATCTATCATGTCAAATGTGCTGCACAAATCCTGTTTGATCTCAGCGATCAAATGTGTCGAGCTGCCAGTAGTGATCAAGTCATCCACATAGACAACCAAAATTAGAATATCACTACTAGTATGTTTGACATACAGATTAGAGTCAAATAGACTCCTCCGAAAGCCATGATTTGTGAGGTACTTGTCAATCTCGATTTACCAAGCCCGAGGAGCCTGTTTCAGGCCATAGAGTGCTTTTACCAATCTGCACACCTTGTGGTCTTTACTGGCAACCTTGAACCTTGGAGGCTACGTCATGTAGACTTCTTTCTTCAACTCACCGTTGAGGAAAGCACTCTTAACATCTATCTGATGGACTTTCCAACCAAACTGGGCTGCTAAGGCAAGGACGAGCCAAATGGTACTCATCTTGGCTGTAGGACCAAAAGTCTCCTCATAGTCAATGCCTTCCTTCTGTGAGAACCCCCTAGCAACGAGACGATCTTTGTACTTGTCAAGGGTTCCATCAACTTTGCACTTAACCTTATACACCCATATGTAACTAATGGGCTTCTTCCTTGAAGGAAGATCAAAAAGAACTCAAGTGTGATTCTTCTGAAGACTCTGGTATTCAACCTCCATAGCCTTTTCCCACTCAAAAATTCCTTTAGCCTTTGAATATGTCTGAGGCTCATAGACACTATGAATATTGGCCATGAGAGAAAAATTGACTGTATGCTACTGTTTTCTCTTGTTTTTGGACGATATACCCTCAATGAACTCATCATCATGAAGATCACCAATAGTCTTAGCCTACCATTTAGAATAATAATTCTTTCCAAACCATCAACTGACTAGGGGATATACTCAAAAGGGAAAAGGAATCCTAAATTGGATCAAGGCACCTCATCTTTTGATTACAAGTGTGTGCATATGTGTTCATTCCAACTCAAAAGACCATTGAAGCTCCTAGAATCCGTCGTCACGAGCTACATAATGATCCTAACTTCAAAAGCATCCTGTAATTCTCACGAATATTGCTCCATTGCCAGTCGGGCGTCTATAGCCCCGATGGAGTTACTCGCCTGTTCCCAAAGCCAAATTCTAGATATTTCTTCCATGGCTCTTTTCAGATATTTCTTTTCAGCACATTGTATTCTCTCTTTCTTTTTCCATATTGATATTCCGTCAATTCTTTTATTGGCTGGCAAGCAGTGAAGCCTCCAATGGGTTTGAGAATTACAAGGGTGATTAAGTAGGATTTAAGGTTTTTCACCTGCCACGACTTCTTCTAAGAAACCTCAATGACTTAGAGCAATTAATTATGTGTGTAAAATATAGCAATCGTGAGACTTTGTGTCAAGACACAATAGATGATTCCCTTCCGAGTCAAGTCTAAATCCTAACCAAATGATGAAACTCAAAAGAACAACCCCGGATTCTAAAGCACTTCTTGAATGATTATCCAAGACATTGTGCTGGAATGTGCTGAACACAATACCACCCCCACAAATGGGATCCCTTTTATTTAAAGCACACTAAACTACGAAAGCAAGATAACTAATCTAAACAAAAACAAAAAACTTTAAGCGAACAACAATCAAAAGACCCAAGTATATACAACTCCTAGCATGATTTCTTAGGATGTGCAGAAACAGCAAAGTAGTAGTGCGAAGTTTTGCAAACTTATCTTTAAACTCAAAAAAATATTCTTTCAAAGGACAAATCTGAAACTCAGGCAAAACTTTGGGAAAGATTAGTAACTGGGGCAACTCATCTGGACCACGATTGATCCATAAACAAGTTGTCTTTCCTAAATCTCCATAATCAAAATGATATTCTTTGTAGCCAATAGTAGGGAAAGATATAACCTAGTGGTCTTCATTCGCTAGCCTGCATTCTTGTCTGTCGTCCACTGCTTCATCAGGAGGTCGAAGTTGATGGTGAACCAAACCTCTTGCATCTAAAACGTGGAGATGATCCAAACTGGGAGGAGTGGGGCGGGAAATCACTTTAAGAGTGCATTTGGAAATTTGAATCATTTCATGCACTAGCTCCTTCTGAATCCCTAACAAAGGATCAAGCCCCAACCTGAATTGCTCTTCATTTCCTATCTCCTTATCAGGCAGTGTTTCATTTGTTTCAATTTCATCAAGCAATTCTTCCATGATTGTGAATAATGGATCAAGTGTTGATGCGAAATGCATTTCATATTCTGCCTCCATCCTGATAGCCCATTGATCGTCAAACACATCATCTTGCCTTAAGCTGCTTGTCATTTCTTCCATCTTGTTCATGCATAACTAAACCTTTTCATCAACGAGCATTCCTTCTTGAAGTGTACTGGAATCGCTTCCCTCTTCACATTCTCCTCCTCGAGTGAATGAACATTGAAAATTTTTCCCACCATCTCTACTTTGAGTTAAGTCCTCCATTTCTGGTTCTTGCAATTCTGTACATTCATTCACTTTTGCATGCTGACAATTGCCTTGGGTGGTTCCTCTAGCTTGGGCGTATTCCATTGCTTCTTTGATGTTTACTCCAATGGCCTCTTGTTCTAGCATGATGTAGGAACAATCTTCATCTGCTTGATCCCCAAGCTTGATCACATCATACTGTTGTGACTTATTCTCCTTGTTGTTGGATGATGTTGAGGTACACTCTTCATTTGGTACTAAAAATGTTCGTGTGACATATTCAATCCATCCTTTGTCTTTGAATAATCCATATGGTAGTACTGGTAATCCGAGGCGACATCTGGCGCAGTTGATGGCTTCTTCACATGTTGTGCAAGTGAACTCTGGATGAGGTGCGTTGTGAATTCGACACCAACAAGGGAGCAAAGCACCTTTCAAGCAAACATTGCCTAGTTCCATCTGATTTTGGATCCTAAGTATGAACCTCATGAAGGCCTCATCTATAACTTCTAGAATGCTATAATCATCAGGTTCTATATCCAATACTCCTGGCTTGGGGACATCCCAAAAGAAAAATTTCCCTTGGAGAACAAGCTCTATCCTTGAGAGGAATGTTAAGCAATTGATTTCTTCGTGCTGGGAGGTCTCATGAATTCGACATCTTCCTGGCAAAGAACACTTAGACAAGTTCCCAGGGTGCAATTGTCCATTCAATCTTTCTTGAATCTGAGCAATATCCGCAAGACTATCTTGAGAGCAAGAAATATGCCCATCCATCGAGAAATCTCTATTTTGATTTTTCATTTCTGCTTTTTACTTTTTTTGAATTTTTTTCAATTTTTTACTTTTTTTGGATTTTTTGACATAAGAGAGATCTAACATATCTTTGATTTGGAACTTCAAACCTCATACTGGTTCCTTCCAGCCTCTGGAACAATTCAATGCTCGCCCTCCTTCTAGCACAAATTTTGTTGATGTGTTTATCGTGGCCGCACCAACGCAAAATAAAATCGCCAACGGCTACCCTATTCTCTCTTGATCAAAGTATCCAGCACGCTAAGATTGCGAGAGAGTTCGTGCGTTCAACTCCAAGGTTCCTTCAATGCGAATAGTCTCAGTTGGCTCAATGTAATTTGCCGGTATTTCAAGGGGACTTACGAAATTGTTCGGCAGCGGATAAAGGAATTCGAATGCTCGAAAGGTTTGTCTATAAAGTTCTTGTTTCAAAAGGTACTGAATGTAAATAGTGTTGGGTTAAGAAGGCTCTAATCTACTCTAAGGCGTGGGAAATTGCGATCAATTCTCACAAGCTTCAACCAGGCTCTGCTTTGCCTGGCTTCGGACAGCCTCCACAGAACCGGTACAATCTTCAAAGGAGTAGCTCAAGGTGTTCAGATCACAACTTAGCATGAAAATACCATCACAACGACGCATATAAACATACAAATCATGATCGAAGTTAAGTACACGATATTCTAGTTGACCACACAAGGCGTATTCACCATCAGCGAACACACTAGTGGTATGGATAGACGAAGTTTGCTCAAATTGAAGACCACATTCCACAATTCCTATCTACTTGCATGAAATGAAATTTATTCTACTTTAAGCTACTATTCGAATTAGAAGGATGAAGAAACCTTGCTAGCTACTCACAACAAAAGACGAAATTCATCATCAATGAAAACTCTTTTTTTTGAGAGAGTGTTCACAACAATTTCTTACAAAGTTTTCAAGGGAAAACTTTTCCTCCTCTTCAAATTATCCTATCAATCTATACTAAACTACCTCTATGCTATCACCTAGTTGTCTCTCTATTCTAATCTCTACTACCTAATCTCATCCAGGTACAAATGAGGGGGGATGCCCCTTTTATAGATGGCCCAGTCCAATGGACGGCTCAGATTACAATCGACTGGATGGCCCAGATCGTGCCACCTCAGCCCTAAACAAGATTCACCCTAAAAACCGCCACAAAGAGGAGTGGGGTAATAAATGAGCAATTAATGGCCACCATCCTCTAGAAGATTCCAGTTTGTAAACGCGTTCACACTGTTCTTCTTTCTGGACTAGTATGGCAGGCAAGTTCTCGATCTAACTCCAAGGCGACAATTTCTTTCCCCTGCTCGACGATGATTTTCCTCCTTCATGTTGTTCTTCGACTTTGAAGTCCTTGAGGATCATTTCTAACCTTTGGGCCTTCATCCTTTTCCTATCTTGGACTTGATCTTTTCTTCCTTGCCACCCGCCTGACTGTGTTGGGTGCACATTGGGTCTTCGAGGAGAAATTCCAACACTGATCCATTTCTTGCAACTTTTCTTCTTTCATGTTTTGGGTGCAACCGAGATTTCAGGGAAGAGCTCGAAACTCATAACTTTATCTCCCCTCTAAGGTTGTAATATCATCGTGCCTCATCACTTCAAGTCATCGTGCTCTGGCCTCGACGTTCATCCTGCAAAACAAATAAACGAAGAGCATCAAAACACTTCATGATATAAATTTACCTCACTTACCTCCTCTCAATGTTCGAGTGATCTCTTCATCTGATAGGGTTCATCATTTTCTCTAGCACAACCTTCTGCCTTCTTCACGATTTTTTTAATATCTGTAGGCTGGGGCATATAACACCTGTGCATCATATTTCAATGCCTTAGACAAATTTCATCTTCCTCAAGGGTGTCTATGAAGAATTGAGCTTCCATTTTCATTCCACTGGCTAAGGCGTTCACTCTAATATTTCATCCAACTCTGGCTCGAGAAAATTGTTTTCATCAGGAATTTGATCAAAAATTATCTAGGCACCCAACTTCAAATTCATCCGCCCAGGCATTCTTATGTCAACAGCACATTTTATTCCTTGCCTTAGAAAATTTTTCAAAGTTTCCTTAGGAAATTCACCAACCCGGTGCCCATCAAAAATCCTCACCTCAGAATCCTTGGCAAGCCGTGGAAGACCTTAAAATCAATTCCTCATTGAAGACGTCTAGTACCCAGAAGAAAATTCCCTTCAGAAAGCATCAAATTCATGTGTCTACAAACAAAGGGGTACTTTTAATTTTTTGAATTTCAACCTTAGAAAAATATTTGTCAATCAAAGTCTATTCTTATTCTTCACATCCGGGTGAATTTTCTTGCCTTTTGACACTTAGGAAAATTTCAAATTCATCCTCCTGCCAGTTGGGCGCATTTTGGACTTTCTCCTGCCATTTCCATACATGCCTTAATAAATTTCATCATCCTCTCAAGTCTGGGCGTACTTTCTCTAGAGAAGGTAGAATTTCAATACTTAGCATTTTTCAAAGAGCCAACACCTTTGGGCGCATATAGCTAGGGGTCAGGCAATTTTATAACTTAGAAAATTTCCAAGCCTTCTTTTCCAAGTTGGGCGCATTTTAGGGGGGGTATCAAGAACTTTCAACAACAATCCTCAAGTCATCACCTTAATGGGCGCATTTGACACTGTGCACTTTAATTTTCAAACACTTAGAATTTTTTTCCCATGCTTCTTCAAGTGTAGGCGCATTCACCACCTTCAGGTTCCATTTTCCATCACTTAGAAATTTTCACATCAACTCATCTTTCATTCCCTCTCAAGGGCGCATATAGGGGGAGCTACTTCAAGTTTGGAACACTTAGAAAAAACTCCAAGTATCTCTTTCTTCCTTGGGCGCACTTACCTAGGCAAGCTTCCATTTTACAATACTTAGACAAACTTCAAGGCATCTCCCAAACTAAGGCGCATTTACCACCTTTAACTTTCAATTCTCATCACTTAGAAAAAGTTTTAGGTTCCTCCACTGACTTTGAGCGCACTTAGCTAGGCCTTGAGCTTCAAATTTAAAATACTTAGATTTTTTTATCAACACTCCTCCAAGTCAAGGTGCATCGACGGGCTTGAGCTTCAAATTTGAAGGACTTAGAAACTTTTCAATCACTTCTTCAACTTCAGGGGCACATTTTCATGCTGGAGCTTTCAATTTCACATACTTACAGAAATTTTCAATTGCTTCAAGCTTGCAAGGGCACATTTTCATGCTGGAGCAGGATTTTGTCAAACTTAGAACTTTTTCAACCCTCTGCCAGTTATCTTGGGCGCATTTAGGAGGTCAAGGTGGATAAAGCTTCAGACTTAGCCATATTTTCAGCTGCCCGCTTGTGCTTTAATACTTACTATAAATAGTAAGTCTTTTGATTTTCACATCTCTGAAGCTCGGATTGATTTGAAATTTTAACCACAGGATCCTCATGACCTACTTAGCCCATTCACACTGCCATCCTAAACTGACCTGCTATTTATAGCACGTTTCTGAAGGTGGTTTACTATTTATAGCAACTGCCTGTTTCGAAGACCTCCACAACTTCGTTTGACTTGAAATTTGAATGACGTGCTCCTCATCAGATGACTTGCCCGTTCACACTGGCGCCTGCTACTGATTTACTATTTTTAGCTTGTTTCAGGAATGCCTTACTATAAATAGTAAGTGCTCCGATTGTCTTCACATTTTACCGGTGGATAGCTTGAAAGATGCTGATCGCAGTGGGATACACCAGTTTTCGAAAATTCTTACATTTTACCCCTCATTTTGGGCCCCGAAGCTAGAAACCCTAATTTGACTTGCATGTATATCAAACAACCTCCGTTTGACTTCATTTTTGTTGCACTTCGCCCTGTTTGTGACTCTGATGCGTTGGGCAGCTGTCGGAGTGGTCTTGCTAAAAATAGTAAGTCTCTGAAAACTAATCACCTCACTTTGCATGTCACATCACCGTGTAGCTCTGGAAAAGCCCATAAGGAATCACCCGACATGCAAAGAAAATCTCAACATGCAAACCCTAAAAATAGCCTCTGAAGGTTGAATTCCAAAAGTCATTATCTCGCTTTGCATGTTATATCGTTGCGAAGGTTTCAGAAAACCCAGAAAGAAAATGTAGACATGCATTGAAGAATCTCGCATATAAACCCTAAAATTTGCTTTGGAAATTGAACTGCAAAAAATAGCAAGTTGTCTGTTTCAGCTCAAAATTTGCAAATGAGCAGCTTGACATGTTCTGAATGCAGTGTGACGATCGAAACTTCAAAAGTGCCAAAAGAATGCCCTGAATTGCACACTTACTAAAAATAGTAAGTTGCTGGAATTTGATGAAACTTAGTTGGGAGCTTGCTGGGAGCACACTGACATCAACATTAGTCTCAAATTTCAATTTATTCACTTCATTTGACTTCAGATTGACCAGAGAAATACAAACCCTAATTCTCAAACTTGGCCAAAATTTCAATCCATGCAGGCAATTCCCTAGAAAGACAGACGGCAGAAAAGAGAGACAACGACAAAACAAACTAAAATCAAGCCAAAAGTTCGAAACTAAGCAAAAATTAGGGGGTCCCCATTTGCAATGGGGCGATGTGTGAAAAAGGTCACAACAGGAAGCACACGAACCATGGTGCAGGGGGCATTCCCCCAGTGGTCCAAAAGCTCCTGAAGGTGAGCCACCTCAAGCGCAACTTTATTGGTTTGCACTTGAATCTGCAATAGCACAGTAGAACAAATAATGGCTTTAAAATAAACAAAAACATGTCTATCAATCTGGCTGTGAGAAAAAATGTAAAAATTTCTATCTTTCCAAATACTGAAGAGGATTTCCACCCTAAAAGTGTGCCAAATCTGGGTATACTTAGCAGGGAGCCGAGGAGAGTCTCCCAACAACACCATATGCGAAGAGAAAGGCTGCGGCCGAAAGGGCCAAAAGAAATCATGAATCCAATTCCACAACAACTGAGCTCCGGTGTAGAACCAAAAGGGGTGCTTAAAAGACTCGGTCTACCCACGAAAAGGGCTACGAGGGTCCTGAACCCCCAAATGAGAAAGCCGAGACCCCACTAGTAATCCTTGGAAAAGAATACACCAAGCAATGTGGGCGAGCTTGGGCTCAATAATGGCAACCCACATAGAAGAAAACCTCTGGTGCCAAACAAACACCAAGGAGTAAAGATGTTGCCTCTGGTTCAAACTATTGATCATTGAATAATGAGGCGAAAGCCATTGATAACCAAGGCAAGGCTTGTATTTCCTAAATGTGGTGTCTGGAATACACGTCCAGTCTTTTCACCAAAGCTTAGTGGACCAAATACCAACTTTTTGAAGCATATCAGTCAGAAGGGCATTCACCAAACTTTTGAAAGTTTCTCGATCATGGTCTATAAGCCAAACTTGGCTCTAAAAGCTTCCCACGTCATAATGCTCATTGTGGGTCTGGAAAACAAGTCTTTCAGAGGAGATTGAATACCCTTTTTGTGGAACCTGAGAGCCTTAAGCCAAGCAAGTTTGGCCAAAGGCCAACCCATATTAGCAAAAAGAGGAGACCACCAAATATTTTGTTGATTGAAAGAAAGCCCATCTCTAAAACCAATGCCAGTCCATCAGAGCCAGGGCTTGATAGCCTCCCAAGCACACCAAATGTTTTTGGCAACAAAAGTGTCCATAATCTCAACAGTGTCCTTCATAATGAGAAGGGTGTAAAATCCAATACCTTTCCAAGAAGTTCTATGAGCAGGATATCCCATCGAAATGCAATACTTGAGAAGAATTTTCCAAGACTCGTTACCATTGAAAGCACGAATGGTCCATTTGACACATAAAGTTGTCCCTTGCCTTTGAGTGGAAAGAAGGCGAAGCCCACCAAATTCTCTGGGGAGCCAATAGAATTCCCAAGCAACGCAATGAAAGCCTCTGTGAGACTCAAAAGAGGCCCAAAGAAAGTCTCTGAGCGATTTTTCCAGCTTCACATAAGAGGCCTTGGAAGGGGCCCAACACGAAGAGTAGTACACTTGAGTTGCTACCAGAATTTTAGAGCACACCTAAAATTTACCAACCAAAGAGAGCGGCTTGGTGATCCAGAAAGCCAACTTCTGCTCAATTTGAGAGAGAACCGCTCACCATAAATCAACAGAGGAAGCCTAAAAAGCGAAAGGGATGCCAAGAAATCTAAAGATTTCCCCTTGAGCAATCCACTTCCAGCCAAACTGTTGAATCCAAAGAGGGTTGGGAAGAAAGAACTAATGGTAGCATAGAGTCTTATGCCACTAGATAGAAGAGCTAGAGGCCAAACAAAAGGTCTCAAGATAACTGAGGGAAGCTTTGACATTATTCTCTTCTTCCAACAATGTAAGGAAGGAGTCATCAACAAAGTGGTCATTAACAAGCAAGGTGCAAGTTTAAAGAGTGACAAAAACCAAGGTTTTTTCTTTTGGGATAACTAGATATGGTTGTAGATTATGATGGTGATTATAGTTTTTTAATGTGAGTGTTTTCAATTTGTCCAAAGGTTTCAAATATCTCCATTCTCGACCAGTTTTGAGTTGTAGGTCGCAGCTTAAAAAAACACCATGAATCGTATGATTTTGAAAGCATATACATTGAATATGGAAAGAAAAGGGCCCTATGTCATTGATGCACTTTGGAGAGTGTTGGCATTTCAATTAGCACCTCTGGAGTGCTTATTGGAAACGAACAGCTATGCACAATGCATGATGACTACTCTTCAAATTATGGAGGGGAAGCTCCCTCTTGTTTGTTGATGTTTGCGTAAAAGTAAAATGGACTAAGTGTTCCTATCTTTTTTACTTAGCGAGCAGGACACAAGGGTGCATAAACACAATGCATTGCCGCTAAGGTTTTCTCTAGTTTCTACAGATTTTAACTACAACTAAACTAGCTTTTAATCTATCCTATCTCCTCAAGGTAAACAGAGCATGAGGGCATAGGAGTAGGAATGGATTGGTTGGATCGCTTGGTCCAACCGTCTCTTAGAATGCATCCAAGGCTCTGAACTCTCAGATTTATGCTGGAATAAGGCTTTAGGCAAGTAATCACCCTTACGGTAAGATGAATCTCAGACTTGCCAAGGAGGAGGAACCCTTATCCGAGGTGTAGGCTGGGATACAACTTACTAGAAACAACAAATTATGATGAACTGACTAACTGGATTCTCGAGGAGGTGACGACACCTATCCAAAGTGTATGCTGAAAGCAAATCATTACACAACATCAAACGACAATCATTAACAACAAAATACCCAAGGAGGTGATGTAATGTCCCCTTCTTAGTGGCCATCGTAATATTTATTTAGCCTTTTGCTCCTGAAGGCTAATTGGAGAAATAAGGGAGAAATTATTAAATCAACATCATGGTCACATGTGCAGAGGGCTCATACTTCCTTAGAGCAGTTGATTGTACAGGGCATCGCAAAGATGCTGATTTTCAGTTTCATGTCCTCAAGGAGGCTATTGAGGAGGTTGGGCCACAAAATGTGGTCCAAGTAGTCACAGATGCAGCCCATGTGTGTAGAGCAACAGGGAAACTCATTGAGGCAGCCTATAGACATATTTGGTGGACCCCATGTTGTGTGCATGCCATGAACAATGCACTCAAGGACATGGGGAAGATTGATTGGATTAGAGGAGTGGCCACTGATGCGAGAGATGTGCAAATGTTTATCTGCAACCACCACACTTCCCATGCACTCTTCAGGACCTTCGCGAAGGAGTTCTTGAAACCGGTGGAGACCCGATATGCATCATATTTCATTCTCTTGGAGAGAATGATTGAGTTGCAAGAGGCATTGCGGGTTATGACTAATGAGTGGAATAGGTGGGCCGAGGCCAAGACAACACAGGGGAGAAGGGTGAAGGAGATAGTGAAGAGTGATATATTTTGGACTGATGCAAAATACATTGTCTCCATCATTTCTCCAGTATTCCAGGTTATCAAATATGGGGATGGGGATGCACCTAACCTTGGAGAGGTGTATGAGTGCATCAACTCTATGCTTGACCAGATGAGGACTGCTGTGCGAGTGAAGGACCCCTCTCTAGCATTCTACAATGAGCACATCCAGCCAATCATTCAGCATAGATGGTACAAGTTGAACACTCCTTTGCATATGGCTGCTTTTGCCTTGAATCCTAAGTGGTACATGGCTAGACCAGGTAGAGTGACACCGATTCGGGATGATGAGGTGAAGGCAGGTTTCTTTAGGTGCATAGAGAAGATGTATGATTCTACAGATGCCAGCACAATTCGCACTAAGTGGACCAGATTTGCCACTCTTAGAGGCTATTCAAATGCAGCAAAGATGGATATAGTTTCTATGGCACAGGAGGACCCACTTTTGTGGTGGAATTGTCATGGTTCAAAATCTTTGACCACCACTCTAGCTATTCGTCTACTATCCCAGGTTTCCAGTTCTTCAGCTGCTGAGAGGAACTGGTCTACATATAGCTTCATCCACTCTCTTAAGAGGAATAGACTTACCTCTAAGAGAGCAGAGAAGCTTGTGGTTGTACACAGTGCTTTGCGTCTCATGGACCGCAAGACAGTTGTGTACAAGGAGAGTCCAACGGCACGATGGGATGTGGAGCTAGAGGAGCCTTCACAGATTGATGAGGATGATCCTACCACTTCAGATACAGAGCTGGTTGGTGTGAGCTTGAGGGATCTTGACCTTGTGGAGTCCAGTAGTTCCAGTGATGAGGAGTTTGTAGATGATTAGAGGCCTCCATTCACTACATTTTGAGTTTTGACATTTTTGGCATTTTGTCTTTTCATTTTGTAATGCTACTCATTGTAATGATGAATCATGTAATCAATTAATCATCTTTATAGACTTTGTGATATCTCATATGACATCAGATATTCATATTTGGCGATATAATAGAAATCTCCAATTTGACAATTTCATTTGTCAAATTTTATTTAGCAATTAGCATTCAAGATATCTTCGTATTTAGATTTAGTATTTCAAATTTTGCCATGTTATAATTTTACTAATTTCCTATAGTTTCATTTGAAATGTAATTCTTATACTATTATACTGTTAGTCTGTTATACATCTTTTCAAAACTAGTTTTTCAAGTACTATAAGAATATGTATAACTATATCAGCACCACCACCCTGCCACCCCCCCGCCGCCGTCACCCCGCCGTCTCCACGCTGTCCTCAAACTTAGGCCCTTTGTCCCCCCGTCTCCGAAACGCGTTTCCCCGTCCCCCCGTTTCCCCGTCCCCCAGGCCCATGGAACACTAAAGATAAGTCAAACTTCAAAAGGAAATTCACTATGTCCTCCACTACAAACCCATTCTCAAGGCATTGCCAAAAATTGTCAAGATTTAATAATGAATCCTTCATATGTATTTCTCTTTTACCAAGTGCCTCTAGAGCTTAACTATGGTCTAGAAATTGTTCATCCCTTAATGATCTTTCATTGACATCATGAAAAATATCAACCTACTAGGACTGAAATTCTTATGAAAATTGCTCTCAGAATTCAAAAAACTTTAAGTGGCAACCTCCTCAAATAAAGAAACATCTAGGTCTTCTAACAAAAAATTTAGATGTCAATGAAAAACATCAATTTCTAGCATGAGATTCTCTATTTCTTCATCATATATTGTTTGACCAATTTAAGTGATTTGACCTTCATTAATTACATCTAGTGTAGGTTCTTCCAACAACCCTCAAATTTAGATTTTAAAGAAAAACATCAATTTTTAGCATGAGATTCTCTATTTTTTCATCAGATATCACTTGAACAATTTGAGTGATTTGACCTCCATTGATTACATCTAGTGCAGGCTCTTCAAACAACTCTTCAAATGAAGAACGAAGTCACTAGATTCATTGTTTTCTCTGATGCAGCAGACTTTTGGTTCAATAGTAAAAATTGGAACATGAATTTACTCTTCACATGTTGACTTGATATCACCTTCCTCAAAGAATATATCGCATACTTGTGTAACATCAGGCCCTTCTTCCATCAACAATTCTTCAGCCTCAAACAATTTGAGCAAAGTAGGCAAAATACCCACTTCTAGTGGGTATTGTTGTTCTATTTGTACTTCCCGATTATGCGAACAAATGACATCATTCAATCTATGATTATGAAAATTATTCCTTACATTATCAAGTTTATATTGGGTATATCCCGTCATATAGCTACCATTGATTTCATCTAATAAATGTTGAGGATCATTTGAAGACCCTTGATTTGCATTTGAAACTGCCAAAATTTGTTTGAGCCTTTGCATTTCAAAACAACTTCTTCCACCATGTTGATTCATTCCATGGAACATGTAGTATGTCCTTGAAGAAAAAGAAGCTTCTGCTACCTGCATTATTTAAGAAATAGGCAAATGAAATCTCCTTCACGTAGGTGCACCCCTGACCTCATGCCTTAGTCATTTTTACTGAAAAAAACTATCATTCTTCTAGTAAAGAGGCACCATTTGGTTAGGTGTTCTCTCAACAATGGGGTTGCATTTCAACATTGAAATTCACTATCTTTGATAACAGCCTTTCTTCACCTTGGTGAATTTGCTTGAAGGTCATAAATGTTGATCTGCAAAGATAGAAAGAGGTAAAACAAAACATAACATGGACCAACAAGAAAAAGCTTGAAACATGACCATTTGAATGGACAGAAAGACGAGGTTTTAGCTTTGAAACTTGACACAATATAAAAATTCTGTATGGGTACAACAATTATCAATTCCATGAGAAAAACAATATTAAAGGACAATTCACAGTAGTGTCAAGGAAAGCATATCTGCAATAGTACAAGATTACTTATAAGAAGGTAAAATATCCCTCTTATCAAAATTATTTCCTCTGAAACAAAGCATTGAATATACACAGGTGAAAAAACTTCTAAATAATAATTCACCATAGGCATAGACAACAATTTTGATTTTATCAACTTGGGTAATACAGGTGCAATTCAAAATTTCAAATATCCTAGTAATGTGTTGTCACAAGGAACAAATCCACAAGAATCAAGTGACAAAATGGGTGCACTGTCATCTATGTATTACCTTTTTAAACACATCAGGATATTTTGAAGTGTGTAATCACATGCACACTTTCAATAGTTAAAACACTATCATATACTAAAATATCCTTCTCAGCATATTATCCATCAATCCTACCATCCCAAAACATCAATAGCCACTAGAAGTGCTGGAAAAATCAATGTATTGATATTTCAAAATTTAAAATCAATTTACTTCTAGTTTTAAACTTTTAAACAGCAGATAAGCTCACGAATACTTACAAAGTATGAAGATTTGTCAAGTTAGCTATTTCATTTGGAATATTTCCTTCTATAAGGTTACTTGTCAGATTTAAGGAATTTAAGTAGGAAAGTAACCCAATTTCCGCAGGCAGTTTACCACGAAGGTTTTTCTCATAGAGATTTCTGCAAAACAATTCAGTCAAAATAAGAAAGAGTATGGATGAGAATTCATCAAATGACACTGGCAGCTGAAAACAACTTGAGATATAATATTCTTCGACAACACCCTGTACTATATAGGGCTATAGAAGGCAACTTTATATTCTATTGAATATAGAAAGAGCTGCAAAAAGTGAAAACCCCTGTTTTAGAGTATCATGTTGATTTCCTTTGACTGGAAACAATGTCGAGAATTAATCAATACTCTCTACTAATCAATTTGTATGCACAAGACAAATGTATCAAATTCAAATGCCATAACTGAAAGAGAATTAATTTTCTTTAGAGAGGCGTGTTTTAAATTTGGAAAAAAATGTAAAGATTATTCTGCAGCATCGCAATTACATAAACATCTTACATGTTAATATAATGTAACATTTTTATTTCACATCACATTAGTATATGGGAACCTATAAGACAATCAAAATGAATTGAAAGGTGATTAAGGGTGAATATTCTGGAAAGAAAAGAAAATTATTTTTGGGTTATTTTTAAGTAACCTATAATTGTTGATTAATGAGAACATGATTATTAAAGACATCAACAACCAGAAAAAACACTTACTGATATTTTGATGTCTGGGATTTGAACTAACTTTTCTGAATTAGTTTTATTGCATATATATCAATCTTCGGATTTGTTACTTCGGTTTAAATTTAGTAACTCAAGTGTTAACTTCCAACTTCCAGCCTCATGAGAACAACAATTAAAATGTGATGTAATGATTCGTTGTATTCCAATTTTTGTTTGGTTTGAATTATTAGTTAATGTCAAATGATGGGATAAAGAAGTTAGAAGTAGAATTAGTTGTATTTCGATTTTAATTTTTTTGATGAATAATAATGCATGATGATTCTTCTGTGTTAAATTAATCATTTAGCTTTTCACTGTTCAATCACTAAAAATAAAATAAATTTTCCATTTCTTTGTTTTTCTGCTTTTCCTGCTTTATTGTATTTTATTCGAGTCTAAGGCTGCCCTTTTTAAGCCCTAGTCTTTTTATGTTGTAACTGTTGTACATTCCAATCCCTTTGACCTATTCGTGGACATTAATATAATTTCTTTCTTTCTAAGATTTTAAACATTCAGGTAATGTGTCTCCACATCCTACTGTCCTGGGAGCTTCATGTAACACTATAATATTTTTGTTTTAGAGTAAAAGAAAATTAGAAGATACAAATATGATAAAAGATGAAAAGATGAACTCACAAGTCAACTACATGATTATCAGAGCATTTAACACCTTCCCAACCTTGGCAGGGATCATTCCCTGTCCAGTTAAGTTCTGCACGAAGCATTTCTTTTATTATTTGGAGTGCATCCCCTGGCAGAAAAAAATATTTAGTTTGCAGTATAAAAAATGAATTATTAAAATATCATCTCATCAGGTCAATTTTACTAATCTGCAATATCAAACCTCAGATTTTGTAATTCTTTAGACTAGTTAAAAGCTCAGAAAAACTGGGCTGTCAAAAGACTTAAAACAGTTTACATCAAAAAATAGCTAAGCTGCACTTCTACAATTGTCCATTTTAGAAGAAAATTCTGGGAAAAGATGTGAGTCAGTTACTCCTGAAATCATTGCAAGTGATAATGATGATGTCTGATCCTTGTTAGAATATTATATTCCTTTATACTAGTAATCGTCAATTATGATGTATTTAAGTAGATTAGATATTTTTTGTTTCTAGTAGGTAGACATTTAATGTCTACTTTTGTAGGTGGTTGGTCTCTTAATTGTATGTAGGTAGAGATAGTTGGTTTAATTAATGACTACAGTAGTCTGTAATTCCCATATATTGTAATCTCCTCCTTTTTGTTAATACAAGAAAAGTAGCAATTACCAGTTCACTTCCTGAACATGGTATCAGAGCCACTGGGAATTGGTCTTCTAAAAATTTTGAGAGAAATTTTTCAAGCTTTTTAAGATCAATTCCTTCTGATTTTCGTGGGCTCCTTGGTTATAAAAATTCAAGGGTTTTCTGTGCAAATCATGTGCTAAAGATCGCAGGTTTTTAAAGTTTGAAAATTAAAAGAATTTCTCAGTTTTTGATTTTTAAATCGTGCCTTCTTCTGTTATGCTGTGCGCATGATTTTCTAAACCCTTCCCGGCGCTTTTTTTTATCTCTCTTCTGCTCACGCGTTCTAGTTTTTGGGCGCAATTTCTGTGAGTTATTCCTAGCTCATGTTTTTATCTGCAAACAAACGTTTTTAAATCGCGTTTTCTCTGTTCCGCGACATTTGAAACTCATCCCGCATGCTTTCTAGGCGTTTTTCAGCGCGATTTGCTCTACTTTGGACGCATTTATTTTCCAAGCTCTTTATGCCCGTGTTTTCATAACCGCAATTTTCTAGTGTTTTCATACCCTTTTTGGACGCAATTTTTCAGCTTGTTTTGACGTGTTCTCTAAGGATTTAGAGCCACGATTTTTTCTAAAGGAGGTCGCTTTGTCTAACTCAGTCATGGGCCTTCTCACTCCTGGATGCATTTTTCAATGCATTTTTTGCCTGCGTTTTTCTCCATTTCTTCATAAATCGTTGTTTTTTAAAGAGCCAACTAGGGTTTTGCAGATTTCTCCTATGTTTGAAGTCGAAAAAAAATTTTGATTTCAAATTCTTGGTGGGTTTTTCGAGATCTCAACTAGGTGGTTGTTAGATTTTGGGTGTCTCGAAGTTTGTGCCTTGAAATTTGTGCAAGTGGGTGCTAAAGAATTTTTTTGGGTATTCAGAAAAAAAAAAAGAAAAATTGGTTTTCAACTACATTTTCTAGGTACTCTTCAAATCTTCTAGGTTTTGTCTTCAAAGTGCCTCAAAATTCGTGCTAGGGTTTCTGCTTTGACTTTGTGTTGTTTATGTTTTTGTTTTGCCTTCACCAGTTTGACCTCAGTGTACATGATGGCATCTTTGACAAATATAATGCTCAAAAGCAGCCAAAAGTTCAATGGGAAGAATTACAACACTTGGAAGCAGCGCATGATTACAATCTTTGAATATTGTTGCCTCAATCAAGTCATTTTGGGGAACTCAACTCATCCCACTGTAGCCAAAAAGGACCAAGACAAATGGGATGAACACAACTGGGAAGCCATCGTGCTCATCAAACTCTCAGTCACAGATGAGCAGCTACCTCAGGTACCGTCTAGAAAAACTGCTATGGGAAATCTGGGATCATTTGAAGGCCCTTCATGAAACCTTCGACAAGAATAGAGCGTTCTTTCTCAAGAACATGCTTTTTTCCATCATGATGGATGAGAAAATGTCCTTACAGGAACATTTGATAAAGATTAAGGACATTCATGATCAGTTGGAGGCGATTGGTTGCACAATGGAGGAAAAGGACATGGTTGTCATTACTTTGAAGAGTTTGCCAAATTCATATGAGCATTTCATTGAGACACTCAATATTACTTCAACAAATGTTGACTTGAAGTTTCCAAACTTGTGTAACAAGCTTCTACAACAAGATCGTTGGAGACAGCAGTCTGGGAGCAATACCAGTTCCACCTCCATAGAGCAAGCGTTCTCTGCCAAATCTTCTACTAAGAACAAAGGGAAGGCACAAATTTCTCAGCTGAAAAGCTTTGGATCTTCTCAGGACAGCAAGAAGAAAAAGAACAATTATCTGTGCTCCACGGGGACGCGTCCCCTGTGTTTTTATGTCGCTTCTCGTATCAGGTACGAAACGGGGATGCAAGAACGGCCAAGAAACGTCCCCTAGCCATCCCCTTTTTCCCTCCAAGTACCCGGTACTTCCAGGGGACTTTTGGAAAAAGGTAGGGGACGTAGGGTACTTCTAGAAGTACCCGAAACTTCCTAGCCGTCCCTCGTCCGTACCAGGTATGGCTAGAAGTACCCTACGGCCCAACAGCAAAAAAGACACATTTTTTATAAAAAATTAGAGTTTTTTAAAATGAAAAAAAGGCATGGGTGGGCCCACAAGGGACATGTTGTGACCTTTTCACACATCGCCCCATTCAAAATGGGGACCCCTAAATTTTTGCTCCATTCTGGTCTTTTGGCTTTGGTTTTTCTCTCTCTCTCTCTCTTTCTGCTTCTTTTCTGCTATCTACCTTCCGGGGATGCTCCCGTCTATGAGCTTAAACGTAAAATTTGGCCAAATCTGATATTAGGGTTTCACATCTTTAGATTGCTTTAGGGTCAAACTGGGTTGGTTGGTCAACTTTTGAGCCTAACACTGCTGTTAGAACGCTTCCGGCAAGTTTCCCCTGAATTTTCACTGAATTCTGCCAACTTTCTATTTTTAGTAAGTGTCAGCTTGGGGTTGATTTTCTCGAGATTTTCACATTTTGGCAACTTCATTACATTCTGAACACCTTGAACTCATCCATGGCAAAATTTGAGCAAAAACGGACGACTTGCTATTTTTAGCAGTCCAGCTTCCAGAGCAAATTCCAGGGTTTACATGTTACATTTTCTGATGCATGTTTGGAGATTCTTTGTGGGTTTTTCGAAACCTTCGCGGTGATGTGACATGCGAAGCAGGACAACAACTTTCAGCATTCAGCCTTCCGAGGCCGATATTAGGGTTTGCATGCAGATTTTCCCAGTGCATGTCGGCATATTCCTTCAAGGTTTTCCAAGAGCTTCGCAACGATGTAACATGCAAGTGGAACTAGTCACCTTTCAGAAACTTACTATTTTTAGCCAATGCTTGCATGTTGATAATTTTTCTGGGTTTTTCTGGGTTTTTCAAGATCTCTCAAGCAGTGTGACATGCAAAATCATTTGATAACCGGTCGGTCACTTTTTCAACCACTTTCTATTTTTAGCAGGTGCCACTCTGGCAGCTACCCAGCACTTTAGAACCGCGAATTGATCGACATGCAACAGAAACGAGGTCAAACAGAGCTCATTTGAGGAACATGCAGGAAAATTAGGGTTTCGAGCTTGAGGACTAAAAATGAGGAATCAGACGTCAAAATGTCCAAAACTGAAGTATCCACCATGATCAGCATCTTTCGAGGAGTTTGCTGGCAAAATTTGAAGACAATCGGAGCACTTGCTATTTTTAGTAAGGCGTTCTCAACACAGGCTATAAATAGAAAGTCAATCTCAAGCGCCAGCACAAATAGGCAAGTTTACCAACAAGGAGCACGCTGTTCAAATTTCAACTCGAACGGAGCTAAGGAAGTCTCAAAATCAAGCACTTACTATAAATAGTAAGTCACTTCAAAAGCAGCTATAAATAGCAGGTCAACATCAAGTCTCAGTATGAACAGGTCAAACATGCGATGAGGACCCCTTGGCGCGAATTTCAAGACAAACGGAGTTGCTGAGAATGGAGAATCAGACACTTACTATTTTTAGCAGGTTGGTACAGAGGAATTAGGGTTTCCTAAATTCAAGGGCGGAACAGGACAGTCGTGCAAAAGCAGCATCCAGCTATGATCACCACACTTCAGGCATTTAGTACGTGAAATTTGAAGACTTTCTGAGCAGTTGCTATTTTTAGCAAGTTGCTAAAAATAGCAGGTACAGGCAAATATCAGGCATCAGCAACACAATCACACCACGAAGTTTAAGACAGGGCGAAAATCAAGCCTTTCAAGGGTCAGAAGTCAGTTCAAAGCACGAAATTCGAGGAACTTTCTAAAAATAGAAATTCAGGACAAATTAGAGTTAGCAGGAGAAAATCACCCTAAATCTGGCAAAAGGCATGAAATCCACCAGGTTTGATAAAATTTGGAGTCCGACATCAAAATTCACCTTGATAAGCTGAAGATAGATGAAAATGCTACTAACTCTGGAAAATTGAAAGCTTGCCTAGGTAAATGCGCCCTTGGAGGTTGGAAAATTGTCTAAGTCAAGAAACTTGAAGCTCTGGGCCTCATATGCGCCTAACTTGAAGAGGATGAAGGAAAAATTTCTAAGGCACTTAAAATTTGAAGCACCACCTGCCAAATGCGCCCAGCCTAAGGAGTGAGTTGAAAAAGTCCTAAGTGATTGAAAATTGAAAGTTCCATGGGTCAAATGCGCCCCCCTTCTTGACTTGGGAAAATTTTCTAAGTGTTCAAAGTTAAAAGTTACCCCTTGCATTTGCGCCATTATGCCTAGAGACTCAAAATTTTCCTAAGGCATGAAAACTGGAAGTTGGCATGGTGATATGCACCCTTGAGACCAAGGATGGGTGGAAAATTTTCTAAGTGTCAAAACTGGATGCTCAACATGTGATTTGCGCCCTTAAGAAGAAAGACCTCAAAATTTGGCTAAGTCTTCAAATTGAAACTTCAAGGGGTTATATGTGCCCAGGGTAAAGAAAGTTGGTTAAGCGTCCAAAACTGGAAGGAGAGCCTGTGATTTGCGCCCAAGGCATAAATTGGAAGCCCAAGCATGGAAATGCGCCCTTGAGCTTAGAGTGATAAAATTAAAAGCTCACCCATTGATTTGCGCCCTTGAGGAGAAAGGAAGGAATGAAATTCTCTAAGTTGCAAAAATTAAAAGCTCCATGGTCAATATGCGCCCCCATTTAAAAGCTTGCCCCCTTGTTTGCGCCCAGCTAAGAAGGAGACGAAGGTGGAGTTTGAAAATATTCTAAGTATGAAAAACTTGAAGTTGACCATGCCATTTGCGCCCTAGCTTGTAAAAACTTCAAATTCGTCTGAGTGTTGAAGATGAAAGCTTGACCTATGATTTGCGCCCCACTTTGCAAAGAACCTCGAAATTTTCCTAAGGCATTAACTAGAAGTTCCATGATTGATATGCGCCCTCAACTTGAAGTCTACCATGGCAAATGTGCCTTAGCAAGAAAGAGACAATGATGGAGTTTAAAATTTTCCAAGGCATGAAATTTGAAACATCAGATAGTCATATGCGCCCTACTTCAAGGAGGAAGTAAACAAGGTTTCTAAGGTGTGGAGAAGTGAAAATAGACCATCCCAAATGCGCCTTGAAGCTGGAAAGAGAATCTGGCAAATGCGCCTAAGCTTGAAGGAATTTTCTAAGTGTCAAAAAACTTGAACCTCAAGGGTGGATTTGCGCCTAACATTGAGAGGCTTGAGAAATACTCTAAGGCGTGGGAATTGAAACCTCACACATCCAAATGCGCCCTGTGGGAATGAAAGTAGTCATGAGGATATGCGCCTGGATTCGTCAAAGTCATAAAATTGGAAGTAGGGACCCTTGAACGCGCCTTGAAAAAGATCTTGTCTAAGCATGGGAAACATGAAAGCTCCAATGGTCATTTACGCCTGTGAAGCTTTGAAAATGCTAGACGTTTAAAGTTGAAGTGTCAGGGATCAAAAGTGCCCCAAATGGAAGCTCACTCATCTATTTGCGCCTGGAAGAAGAAGAGAACACATCAAAAAATTTCTAAGTCATAAAATTCGAAGTTGGAGACATGAAATGCGCCCCTTTTGACTTGGAAAATATTCTAAGTCACAAAATTTGAAACCTCCACATGTGATTTGCGCCTTAAGTCCAAGAGATGACTTCCAAAAATGGCTAAGGCAATGAAACTCTAAGTACATAGCATCAAATGCGCCCTAAGGTGAATGGGGTCAATTTGCGCCTTGGGCAAGGAAATGAACTTGAAGATTGGTTAAGTATAGGAAACTCAAAGTATGAAGCCCCATATGCGCCTTAAGATAAATTAAGGTGTTGGGATATTTCTAAGGCGTCAAACTTAAATTCAAACCTCACCATTCAATATGCGCCTTAAGTCAAGTGATAAGGTTAGCATCAAACTAAAAGCTCGACAAAATCAAAGTGTGAAGGTGAAAATTAAAAGGCATTTGGAAGTGATAAAATTTCTCCAGGCAATTAATTTCGAAATTTGCCTAAGTTGGAGAAATAAATTAAATTAAATATTATTTTCCTAAGTTAAATTAAAAGTTCCCCTTTAATTTGGACCCACGAAATTTTAAAAACTCGGACGATTTTAATCGTGGGGAATTCATTTTGGAGTTATTATGGATGGAAAATAAATTATGCCTAGCCATTTTAAGTGATGCCATCGATTTTTCACGAACGCTGGTGAAATAAGTTAAATGGCATTTAAATTAAATTTTAATATTTTAAATATGCCATTTTAAAACAATGAGATTATTTTAAATCAAAGCAAAATGATTTTTCTCGAAATTACTTCAGTTAGCTGGAAGTAACTGGCTATCGGGAGGGAAATTTTAAATTCAAATCAAGGAAAGAATCTCCCAGAATAGCAAATTACTATGACAACTGTAAGACGACTGGAATATTCTCTTTTAAATTTAGAAAATGTCTGAGTCATGATGAAGAGAATTAATGGCATCTGCTAAAATAAGCCGTAGCTTTTGGTTATAAAACTTCGAGGATTTTCATTTTCATTTCACAAGATTCGAAGCTGAGATTTGTGCTGGCGAGTTGAATGAGATTGTTGAGAATTATTCTGAGGTTTTCGTGGTGGGGTTGATTTAATTTCTTTGAGAGCTGAAAGTTGAGAGTTGCTGAAGAAGTTGATTTATTTCTCTGAAGTCAAAATTGCTTGGAGTTGCTGGAGATTGATTTTCTGAATTGCTGAAACTCAAGGTTGCTGAGATTTAAAAAATCTTCCGAAGTTGCTGGGTGTTGAGTTCGATTTTTTCAAGAAGTTTGAATTTCTTAAGATTTGAGGTTGCTGAAGGTAAGTTTGAAAGTTGCTGAGATTTAAATTTTCTGAAGTTGCTGAATGTTGAGAAAGAATTAAATCAGAAGTAGAAACTTTCGAAGTTGCTGATTTAAAACTTGCGAAGTGCTGGTTTGAATTATTTTCGAAGTTGCTGAAACTTGAAGTATTTTCCAAAGTTGACATTGCTGAAGTTGGTTTCTTCCGGAGTGTTTAAAATTCTTTTGGCTGCAAATTGTTGAAGTTCGAAGTTTTATATTCCGAAGTTCAAAGTTATCGAGGTTTGAAGTTGGAGTTATACTGTTGAAGCTATTGATTTAAATTTATTTTTGCAGCCAACTCCATTCGCCAGCCATCTCTCATGATTTTTATTTTAAAAGTTTGAAGTGTAATGTTTGATTCTCGTTTTGCAGATGGCTGAAGGACGAAGCGCTGATGTTGCTGGAACAAGCAAAGCTGGAGCTAAGGCTGGAAATAATGAAGCTATCAAAGAAAACGCCTCCAGGCAGGCGATCATCAAAAGCTTAAAGAAATCTTCTATTCCAGAGTCTAAGATCGTGTCAAAGTTCGGGAATGTGACGAACACCAACCTCGGGTCTTTCAACCTCGAGGCCTTCATGCGAAGGATATATGGGCAAGGTGGCAATCCTTCTGCGGAAGTGTCACACAATATTGTGAAGAGTGGATTATATGCAGCAGTCGGGTTCCAACCAACAGTTCGATGTCCAGAGCTGATTATGGAATGCGTAAACTTCTACAACTTGGACCATCGGACGATTGTTTCACCGGATGGCATGATATTGGCCAACTTTGCACCTGATGTAATTGGCGAGGCATTTGGGATCCTGGCTACAAATAAGATGTTATACAAATCCAAAGAAAAGGCTAATAAGATGTATGCCACATCTTTCGAGAAATGCATGAAGAGAATCAACACCACCTGGATGAGAAAGCCAAAGCCTCCTGCTGCTAGGCTGCCAAAGCAAATAATTTCAGAGGAGCTGAAGCAGGAATACTGTGATATAATCATGTTGCTGAGTCGAGTTAATGGCAGCCCGCATGCATATGTGTTCGAACCATGGATGTTCTTCTACATTAGTGTGGTGCTCGAAGGAAAGGTGGAAGTGAATTGGGCTCAGATGATCAGCGATAACATCAATGAACAGTTTGTAAATCTGAAGAGAACAAGGACATTCTACATGAGCTCGTATGTTATCTACATGCTAGCTCGGATGACAAAATACAGAGGGTTGGCATACCAAGAGCCGATTGGGTGTGGTTTTAATCAGTTCAAGATTCATGAATCTTGTAGACAGTTGCATCTCGTGAGCACGGCTGACTTCAAGAGGGTAAATGATGCTTTCACAATGTACATCACGAGGACCCTTCAACGGAGATTGCAACAAAGGATATCTGAAGAGGCGCAAATGTTAATAGAAGAGTATGGGTTTTGGTTCGTCCAATTCCCAAAGTTCACCTATTTAAGGCTGCCAGGGTACAATTCATACGTCTACCGACTACCGACGTACCCCACGAATAGAATGATTATGCTTGAGTTGTCTAGGCAACTGGTGGCCTATGACAATTATAAGAAGGAAGAAGAAGGGAGGTTTGCACTTTCCCATTGTTTTGGGAAACTAACTTGAGGAGTGCCCTTCTTTGCAGGCAGCCAAAGAGGCAGAAGATGAATTGCGGTTCTTTCAATTAACTCTCCATACCAGCCGGCAGGATTTTGATCCTAGAGGGAAGATTGGAACAGTGCAGGGTGAAGAGTACAGGCACAGGGCTCACTTGGAGGATTTTTGGGCGAATGCTGGAGACGAGGCTGAGATTAGAAAAAGAATGTTTTCCAGGTTGCCTCTTAAATTAATCAGGGAATGCGAAGTGGTCCAAGTCCCGAACCAGGTTGATGAGGATACCAGACTTATTCACCCAGATTATGAATCGATAAAGAACACGCCAATCCCACCACTAGATTGGGCTGAGCCGAAGATTACGGATTTAGACACTTTGTCTATTCCCGTCTTGACTTTTACAAGGACTTGGGTAGAGGAGCAAGTTCGCAGATTGAGAAGAAGATCAGTTGCCCTCTCGTACAACCTCATGGGTGATAGAAGGCTACCGGTGTTGGCAAAGAGGAAGAAGCAAATTGCCCAGGCTGCGGAGCCACAACAACAGGAGGAGCCTATTCAGCCGGAACCTCAGGAATTGGGAGATACATCATCTACCCAGTTGTTGGCCCATTCCTCCAGCGTGCGCGAAGTCTCACTGTTTGCGGATCAGAGGGTTCGAAGGAATGAAGAGCCAGAGGTTGGAGAAGTTAACCAGCCAATGCCAAGAGAGTTGGACAGTCAGAGTGCTAATGCTCCTGAAGGTGCCAACCAGCCAGATGAAGGGGAAGAGACGGAAACGGATAGCCATTTTGATCATGCGCTTGAGACAGTTTTCGAAGAGGAAGACGTTGGAGCTAATGAGGAGAGTAATCAACACATGGATATAGTTGATCCTCAACAAAATATTGCTCGAGAGGAGGTTCGTGAAGTGGAGGCAACTGAAGAGCAGCCCCTTATTGTTTATGACACTCAGCGTAGTTGGCTCTCACATGCAATAAGAAGAGATCAGGACGATGATGTTGACCTGGTAATTGAAATGGAGGAGCTTCTAAACAGAACAAGTAGGTCACCTAAAAGGAAGAGGTCAAGGAAGTATTCAAAAATGGAGACTAATGAGGCCAGTTCGCGCACCCTCCATATTGCCGTTCCAAGGGAGGATCATGACTTAATTGACGCAATGCCAGAGAATTACACCGTCACCACAATTGAATTGGGATGTCCTTCTGGAGTGCAAGTGGTTGAAGAAGCTGAAAATTCCTTTCAAGCATTGAAGGACAGGTTGGTACGAAAGGAAGGGAAGTATAAAAGATTGAAGAAGGAGCACAGGGCATTGGTCGGATATGTGCAACATCTAGCACGTCCAGGTGCTCAAGGAAACCCAACGGTAGAGCTTCCACCTGAGCTGCCACAAGAACCAATCAATGGGCTTGAGGAAATGAAGAGAGCTATATGAGAGGGAGATAAATGGATAAGCGGCGTTCGCGCTGAAGCAGAAAAATTTATGGCCGATCTTGTCTCATCTTTTCAGAGTGCATCGGGTATCCTTTCGCGCTTGGATGGTGTCGAGCAAGCTTGGGGAGACACCCATATTTTTCAGGACAAAACTATTCCTCGCCTTGCTATTTTAATGCGTGTGCCCACGCAAACTTTGGTAAATGAAGGAGTGATCCAAGCTGGGGACAGGTATGATTTTCTTGGGTGGCATTCAGCTGCATTCATTGGAAAGGGCTTCTTCGACATGGCAGCTATGGAGTCTTCTAAAATCAAGAAGGCAATGAGGAATATTCACGAGGGCATCGTCAATACATTGGATGCATTGTTCGCCAAGAGGCTAGCTCCTGAGGAGGTAGAGATAGACGGATTGAAGGCAAGGTTGCAACCTTTCTTCTCCAAGATGACGATGTTCTCTCAACTTGACTTTGAGAACATCTCGACGTTTTCAGCAATTATTCAAAGCACACAGGAGTCTATTGAGGCTTGGGGAAAGTCTTGCGATCGACATGAACAGATGGTAGCTATCCTTGAATATCAGCTTAATCTTACTTCTGCAATTTTTGAGGAGGAAGTTGATGAGGTACTGGCCCGGTTCGTAGCTTACGCGGTTAGAGAGAAGAGCAAGGGAATCCGAATCCTGGACGAGAATCTTCTAGAGGGATAGTGGGCATTAATTGCCCATAGTGGTCAAGAAGTAATCTGCTATTTTCGGGATCATTTATGACGCCACTCCACCTTCTAGCGGTTTTTAGGGCAAATCTTGTCTAGGGCTGAGGTGGCTCGATCTGAGCCCTCCATTGTAATTCAATCTGGACCATCCATTGAAATTGGCCAGTTATATAAAGGGGAGTCCCCTCATTTGTACACTAGAAGTTAGCAATTAGTGAGATATTAGAGCAGAATATAGAGTAGACATTTTTGGAGTTAGAGTAGTTTTCATTGCATTGTTTGAAGAAAAAGGGGAATTCTCCCTTTGAGAATTTTTGTAAGAGATTGTCACGAAGGCTAATCATAATAAAAGCATTTCATTGATGGTGAACCCAACTTTTGTTGTGAGTAGTTTGTGAGGTTTCTTCTTCCTTTGACTTCAAGTAGGATTTAATTTTCATGCTAATAGTTAATTATGGGTGTTTACGTTTGATGTAAGTGAACTTCTTTAGTCCATACCACTAACAATCTTGCTGATGGTAAGCTTGTCCTGCGTGGTCAACTGGAATACTTTATACTTAACTTCGATTAAGATTCATGTGTAGTTATGCATCGTTGTGATGGTGCTTGCATCGTTGAGTCGTGATTTGAACATCCTTTTTCTCCCTTGAAGATTGCACTAACCTTGTTGAAGCTGTCCAACAGGAGGCTAGACAACGTTTAGTCAAAGTTCACTGAAATTAAGCTTAACATCCTTTGCATTTAGGTTAGAATTTAGATCTTCTAAACCTTGCATCCATTTTAATTCCGCACACTTTTGGTTAGCTTTAGGAAACTCGTGCTTCAAGGCCAAATCATTTGCACGAAAATCCCCTTCAAAGCATATATCTGTTGTTTATTGCAAGTATCCTGAACAATTGTGTAAGTCCCCTCGTAAGAAAACAGCAATTCACATCAAACCAACTGAGGGTGTTCCAAGTATTTCGGAACCTTGGAGTTGAACGTGTGATCTATCTCGCAATCTTAGCACACGGAATACTTTGATCAAGAGAGAACGGAGTAGCCTTCCGACAACTTTGTTCTGCTGATTGGTGCGGTCATAAAAATCACATCAACAGGACACCCCATGCCACTTAACCTAATTTATGTCTTATATATTCCCTAAAATGAGAAAAAGCAACCCACTTTTACATTTGGCTTGTGAAGTGAAGGAGAGCAAAAGAAGAGCAGATGAGTGAAGGAGTGAACAGCAGTTTGAAGAGGAGCTTAGGGCATCATTTCCAGCATATTAGAAGTATGGTGGACGTGGCATGGGAAGGATGCACCTGAGTTGAGATTACTTGCCATTCGCCTTCTTTCACAGGTTGCCAGTTCCTCTGCTGCAAAGAGGAATTAGTCCACATATAGCTTCATCCAATCAGTCAAGAGGAATTGCCTTAGCTCTAGACGATCGAAGAAGTTGGTGGCAGTACATAGTGCTTTGCGGCTACAAGATCGCCAGACTAGTCAGTATCATCAAACTCTAGCCTTATGTTGGGATGTTAATCCCAAAGATGCTATGTAGATTGAGGAGGAGGATGCACATGAGGGATTGGTTAGGGTTCCATTGGTTGAGGCAGATCCTTCTATTGACATGGACACTGACACTAACTTAGACTCAAGCTTCGATGGCGAGGGCGATGCTAATTTAGACCTACCTACTATTGATTAGGGACCTTGGACAGCGATATATTTTCTTAGTTTTATGTTTATCATGTCACTTCATAGTTGAGACTTGGAGCCTTTGGGCATTTTGGTTATAATTATCAGACTTTTTATGATGTGTATGCACATTGATAATGAAAAGCATTTGAATTTTGTTAATTTGTTTGTCGATTCTCATGTAAAATCTCAATTCAAGTCTAATGATATGTATTAAGCTTATTCAATGTCTAGAATGAATGCTTTATCAATGTTATGCTATGAACATTTGAAATTTCTCTATATTGTAAAAAAAATCCCTATTTTTTTAATCAGTCGTCCCCCTACCGTGCCCTAAAAAATGACCCAAAAGTACCCCTGTACTGAAAACTCGTCCCACCATACTGGGTACTCCCCATCCCCGAAACCCCGTGGAGCATAGGCAATTATTGCCATAAGTATGGTCACATGAAGGCTGATTGTCAAGTTCGATTGGCTTCTGAACAAAAGCTGCAAGGAGGGTCTCAACAAAAGGCAAATGTCGCGGAGCACACTGATCAGAAAGAATCTACATTCTATGCGTTTATGGCCAAGCAAACAGCAGATCCAGTACACTCTTCTGCCTGGTATATTGATTCTGGGGCTTCGCGGCTTTTTACTCATCGTCAGGATTGGTTCACAAAATTCGAACCATTCTCTGATTCTGTCATTTTTGGAGGAGGCGAAGAGTACACAATTGCTAGAAAGGGCACTGTCCAAATTCACTCAGGAGGAAGAAATTTACTCTTTCTCTATGTCTACTATGTTCCAGGCATGGAACATAACCTTCTCTCAATCAATCAGATCATGCGGCATTCTCCCCAGTTGGATGTTGTTTTCAATTCGTCCACCTACAGCATTGTCGATAGGGAGACTTGTACTACAATCACTATGGGACTTGAGGATCATGGTCTGTATAGACTTGTTGATTCCAGTGATTCTCAAGAGCACGCTCTGGCAACCAGGAATACTTCCATCAGCAAACTTTGGCATCATCGTTATGGGCACTTGAATGTGCACTATCTCTCTCAACTGTCTCAGGAGGGTTTGGTTGCTGGTCTACCTGAGATCTAAACTCAAAACCATGGAGTTTCTGGAGCCTGTCAAGTTGGGAAGTAGCATCGAATACCGTTCTTGGATGGTGATTCTTGGCGAGCCTCCAAGGTACTTCAATTGATTCACGCTGACATATGTGGACCAATGAACACTCCATTTGTTAGTGGGTCCAAGTACTTTTTATTATTTGTTGATGATTTTAGTCGAAAAATGTGGGTGTATTTTTTGAAAAATAAATCAAATATGTTTAGTACATTTCAGCAATACAAGGCCTTAGTTGAGAAAGAATCAAGTTCTCAGATTGTCACTCTAAGGTCAGATAATGGGGGGGAGTTTTGTTGACTTCTCTACTTTTTGTGCTACACGGCATTAAACAACAACTCACCACACCATACACCCCTCAGTAGAATGGTGTCGTTGAACGTAGGAATCACACCATTACTGAAATGGCTCATTCTATGATGGAGTATAGAAATGTTCCAAAGAAATACTGGGCTAAAGCAATTTATACTACAGTCTACCACCTGAATCAGTCACCTACACGAGCCATTAAGAAGATGACTCCTAAAGAAGCCTGGTCAGAACGTAAGCCTAAGGTGGGCCATCTGAAAGTCTTTGGTTCTACAGCTCATGTATGGATTTCAGAAGCCAAGCGTGCCAAGTTGGACTCCAAGAGCCAACAACTTATGTTTATTGGTTACAGCGACAATCACAAGGCATACAAGTTGATTGATGTGGAGACAAATCGTCTCATATTCAGTCGTGATGTTGTGATTGATGAGACTACTGGTCCATTTGTTCCTACTACCAGTCCTGCGGATCAGCCTATGAAGGTTTCTAAGGAGGGTGTTCGTCTTCCTCTTGGTTCCCCTGATGGGAGGGCTTCAAAGCATTCTGACTCTAAAGATGAGGAGTCTACCAATCATGATCTAGCACCACCTGATTTTCCTCAAAACTCGCATCCAGATGACTTTGTTCCAAAAATCCTAGGAGATGTTTCTCCTATGCGAGATGTTGGTACTTCTACCCATCGGCCTAAGTGGTGGCTCAAGACTATTGAAGATCTTCATGATGATGAACTCATTGAGGGTAGATCAGCTCATAGAAAGAGCAAGCAACAAAACATAGTCAATTTTGCTCTTATGGCCAACATCCACAACATCTATGAGCCCCAGACATATTCAGAAGCTAAAGGAATTCCAGAGTGGGAAAAGGCTATGCAGACAGAATACCATAGTCTTCTGAAGAATCACACTTGATTTCTTTCTAATCTTCCTCCTGGGAAGAAACCTATTAGTTGTAAATGGGTTTACAAGGTCAAGTATCATGCCGATGGTACTTTGGATAAATACAAGGCCAGATAGTTGCTCGAGGATTCACACAGCGGGAGGGCATTGACTACGAGGAGACTTTTGCTCCTACTGCCAAGATGAGGACAATTCGTCTTCTTCTCACTCTTGCAGCCCAATTTGGATGGACGGTTCATCAAATGGATGTCAAAAGTGCCTTTCTCAACGATGAGTTGCAGGAAGAAGTTTACATGATGCAGTCTCCTAGTTTCAAGGTTTCCAGAAAAGAACATCAGGTATGTAGGCTCGTGAAAGCGCTCTATGGACTAAAATAGGCTCCCCGTGCATGGTACATCAAGATTGATCAGTACTTGGTTGATCATGGTTTTCAGCGCAGCCCTTCTGACAGTAATTTGTATGTCAAGCACTTTGGTGATGATATTTTGTTTCTTGTTATCTATGTTAATGACTTGATCATTACTGGCAGTACAACACATTTGATTGCAACAATCAAACAGGATTTGTATTAGGCTTTTGACATGATAGATTTGGGGCTTCTCCATTACTGTTTGGGTATTGAGGTTTGGGAGACAACTGATAGTATTTTTATCTCTCAATCTAAATATGCTCGAAGTTTGCTTGACAAATTTCGGATGCAGGATTGCAAACCTGCCTCCACACCTATGGAGAAGGGGTTGAAGTTGTCAGCCAACTCTGATTCACCTCCGGTCAATGAAACGACATTCAGGCAACTAGTGGGCAGTCTCATCTACCTCACTGCCACTAGACCTTACATCAATTTTGCAGTGAGCTACATTTCTCGCTTCATGACAGCTCCAAAAACTGATCATTGGATTGCAGCGAAGCGAGTGCTGAGATATGTTAAGGGCACTTCAGATTATGGCATTCTATATGGCAAATGCAAGGATCCAAAGCTGATTGGTTATACAGACTCAGATTGGGCAGGTTCAGTGGATGACAGAAAATCCACTTCTGGGTATGTATTTAGTTTGGGTACAGGTGCTGTCACATGGACCAACAAGAAGCAGCAAGTAGTGGCTCTTTCCTCGACTTAAGTTGAATATCAAGGAATAGTTAAGGCAGCATGTGAGGCAATTTGGCTCCGTAGGATGCTTTCTGACATGCACATGTCACAAGCAAGACCTTGTACACTAATAATCAAGGGGTGCTCAAACTGGCCAAAAATCCAGTCTTCCATGAACGTACCAAGCATGTTGAGCTTCATTGTCACTACATCCGCAAGCCGGTAGAAGACAAATCAGTTCAGCTACAGTATGTTCCGACAGCGGACTAGATTGCAAATATTCTCACCAAGTCTTTGAGCCCGGATAAGTTTGTCAAATTTAGGGGGCAACTTGGTGTTGACAAATTGACCATTAAGGGAGGGTGTTAGAATATTATATTCCTTTATACTGTTAATGGTCAATTATGATGTATTTAAGTAGATTAGATATTTTTTGTTTCTGGTAGGTAGACATTTAATGTCTACTGTTGTAGGTGGTTGGTCTCGTAATTGTCTGTAGGTAGGGGTAGTTGGTTTAATTAATGACTACAGTAGTCTATAATTCCTATATATCGTAATCTCCTCCTTTTTGTTAATACAAGAAAAGTAGCAATTACCAGTTCACTTCCTAAACAATCCTGAGAGTGTTGTTTTCTGGATTTAACTATGTATAGATTATTTGCATCAACGTTTCAAACCACACTCCATGATCCATCATCAAGATGTCTAATCCTTCCATTTCTATTTGAAAACAAAGACGTAGGTCTTTGGACTCAAATCACACTCAAGAATCAATGAGATAAACTAATAATAACTCTTTTAAGGAAAATAAATAAATTGTGACAGTAGATAGCCTAATAATTATTAATAATTCAAAGGAAAATAAATATATTGTGACAGAAAATGGTACATATTAGATATTAGAACACAATAATTTGAATAATTAACAATAAAGTAATCTAAGCAACAGTAGATAGTCTAAGAATGACGAGAAGGAAAAGAAATGTATTGTGACAGTCAACGGATACATATTAGGTATTGGAATACAAGCATTTAAAAAATGAAGAGTAAGTTGGATTAAGTAAAGAATGAATTCAAACCTTCAGGAGTAGCTTGGATGACATAAATTGAAAATAGTGCTATTGATATAGCAAAGCACCTTTTTCTGTTAACCTGCTGCATCAAGTTGTATTATTAAGTAAGATTGTATACTCCGCATGAAACCAAAAAAATGATAATTTCGCATTAGCCATATGCTACGAAAGAAGAAATATGATTTGTATACAATTTTTTTAAAAAAATGTATAAGTTTGCATTTAACCATATGCTACGCAAGAAGAAAAATGATTTGTACCCAAATGTTTTAAAAAATGTCAGAATTTCTTAAGATCATAAACAGTCCCAATATAGTAACCAATGAAACAGGGAAAGCAATATATTTTCAAAAATGTGTGCAAGCATCAAGAAGGAATATAGTATTTACTGTCTATACTATTTTTGGGGTGTGTAAAACTTGGAGATTACACATGGATCCCTATATAAAGCTGTAAGGACCGGGAAAAAACCCATTTACTAATTATATCCATTAGTTTCCAAAATAATTTAATAGAATAAAAATAATTATAAAAAGGTGCAAAAAAGAGGAATAATTAAATTACTTCATTATTATTTCAAAAGAAAATTCATACATTAATGAGTTGACATGTATATCAACACTAGCCGTGCCTTTACATAATCCAGCCATGAAAGCTTACACAAAGATATGCAATACACATAAATTCAAATACCGTAATGCAAATTAAGGAAATAGCAAGATCATAAATACATCCACAAAGAAACCATTACACAGAGATTTTCATGAGTGGAAAACCCTCATAGGGATGAAAAACCACTCGTAAAAGTGCCTCACTGGCTTAATAAAATGCCTCACTGGCAGAGCCTTATTGGCTACAAAATTTCAATGGTTAAAAGATGCCTCACTGGCAATGATCATACTGTCTCATTGACCTGACCATTCATTACATATTTCTAGATATCATGAATATCACATATAACAAGGAGCATAAAGAAGTTCTTTTACAATTCACGTAAGTCTACAAGCAATATTTTCAAGTTTCACCAACGCATCATCCTTGCTTATGAAATTAAGGTAATGCCAACACTATCACGAATCGCTTCCAAGTATTTGCAAATAAGGCAACTCTACCTCCAATGACCTCTCAAATATCACAGAAGTACACTGAAATCTATAAGCCAATCACATAAAGCTTCATGACAGTAATCCTAGGCCTGCTGGACTACACGCATGCCTATGTAATTATATTAAGAATGCTTACTTCTAAACTCATTGATTCATAGAGGTTTCAACAATAAGAGAATAATACTATAAAAGAGTTAAGAAGGTATAGCTCATGTATATATGAGCATACATAGATATGTATGAGCATACATAGATAAGCTAGTGAAAATATATGAGTAAACATTCTTATGCAAATAAATCTCAAGATCAACTAAGTGAGGGAATTCCTAATTTCTCCGTACATGCATGATAAACCATGATGCATGATGAATGTCACCCTTAAACTTAAACTTTAATAAGGTAAGGTATGATTTAACATTTATTTATCTTTTTATAAAATTCCCAATTGATTCACATTACATAATATGTGTAGATTAATTACAATCTACATATATATATATATATATAAAACATCTCAAATTTCATATTCAAATCTTTAATTTTGTCCTCCTATATGAATCTCATACTTAGAATATTTTTCTTCAATGGAATATATATATTAGATATTATTTTTAAAATTAAATATAATAACTTAATTTGATTTCTTTACTTTGTTAAATATTTATTCATAATTTAATTACTTTCATCACTATATTCAAATGGAATAACATACATCAATGAATGAAAGTAGATCAAAAGGGTATAGCACATTCCAAATATGGCTTGAAGCTATTAAGTGTCTTGGTCTGAGAGTCAAGGTTTTTGGCATACTAACATTTTGATATGAAGAGGAACATACACAAGATTTCAATGTCTACATATAGATCTATATATATATTTATACATATGTGTATACAAATATACATTTACATGCATATAATATATATGTTTAAATACAGATGCATACATATATAGAAGGAAGCATAAACAAAGTCCGTGAACTGATTGACATAAATCTTCACAGAAACGCCCTCAAAAGGCACACAACAATTTGCATGCTATGCACAAAACAGATTTGTTAAAAAGGTTCTAGAAACTTTCAAGCAATGTCAATTTAAAACAATCAGATATTCAGAAATGAATCAATCTATTACAGAAAAATATTAATTTAAAACAGAAATAATTAACATTCCAAGATCAGATGTTAATATCTATTCTTTTCGAACTTGAAAACTTGTTCTCATACATATATACTTTTATACCTATGTATATATTTATATATATTTGATGTATACATATATATTTTCAGAAATTTAGCATTTTCAAAATCAGAAGTAATTATCAACTCAAAAATATATATCATTTTAAAATCAGCAGTATATTTTAAATACAAAAGTCCAAATGTATTTTAATTTGCTCATATATATATATATATATATATATGCAGCCTCTTAGGAAGAATAAACGCAGAAATAATATATGTATTCCAACGCCTTGCATAAAGCATGTTTTACATTTAACAAGGAAATATCGAAATTTTGTTAAAGCAAGAGAGAGAGGGAATGGTATGACCATAACCCTCCCATATGGGAAGCGCTGCCTGGGGCAGCACCCTCTCCACAGGTGCGGCCTGTGGAGGGTGGCTGCCTCCACAGCACAGCCCTCCCAATGGCTGCGTGGAGGCATAAAGAAATTTCCATGCAGATGCAAAACATTGATTCAATATATGCTCAATAACTTCGATTCCATATATGCTCAGCAAGATTCGATTCAATATATATAATGTTATTCTATATAATCAACTCAAAAATATAATTATAATAATTTTATATATTTATATAAATTTACACATAACGGTATAATATATATAAATATATATATTATTGTATTTCAATCCGGTGAACAGAGCAGTACAGTATTTACTAAATAAAAACGTTTGTATTCTCTGGTCAATGAGTGAATGTTCAGTAATATGATTTGCAACTGTAAACGTATATAAGCAATATATATATATAAAGAAAATAAATATACAGCCATGATTTTATTTTAAATTTCACACAGCAAAAGAAACATTGAAACACTAATGCACCATTTTGCCCTTGATATTCAATAGGGTTTCAAAAGAGAAGTAAATCTTTCCACAGGCAGTCATCTATTTTCACATTTGAAATTGAAATACATTGGAAAAGAATTGAAAACCTGGAATCGCTTTCCCTTTGAATTTCCTCTTCTTGTTCCTCTCTTTCCTGTTCTTGATTTGTTGGAAATCACTTTTCTGTAGAATTTTTTTCTTATTTCTCCTTCTCTTCTTTCTACCATTCTTAATTTATTGTACCCCAGAAACCTTCTACCCGGCACCCCCTTTTTCAATTATTGTTCTTACAGAGAAAAATAAAGATCGAGAAAACTATATTGTGTTTCCGTTATTCTTTTTCCTCTTTTAAAGATTTCTCTCCCCTATTCCAAATACCTAATCTTGAAATTAAAATTAATATTTCTTTTCATGCATAATATTTATCCACCAATAGTAATAATAAAGAAATCCTATTTTTATTGCATACGAAATATTTATCCTCAGAAAATAATAAGGAAGTCTTTTTAATTTTGCAATTTAAATATTTATTCTAAATAAATATTAACGAAATATCACTTACTTGCACATAAAATAATTTTCTTAAATAACAAGGTATTTTCATTTAATTGCAATTCAATTAATTATTCTAAATAATAAGCATTATCAATTAATTAAAAAATGAATTCTCTAATTAAAATATAATTAATTCATTTTGTTTCATTGCACTTTTATTTCACCACAAATTAATTTAATCAAACATTGTAAAATACGAACCATAAAAATAGGGGTCGTGACAAAAGCTCAGACCCAGGTGTCCCTGTTTCAACAACCAAGGACAGAAATACAAAAAGCATTACTAAAGCAATCACAATTCACTAACTATGTCTTCTCTTTCCAACCAGGTTGTTGAACTTGATTCATGGTCATCAATCTAATTTGTTATAAGATTTCAACATAGAGGCATACAAGAAGCCAAGCAAGATTAAAACATAATGCCAACCGTCCTTCCACTCCAATCTAATAAATTTCTTCTTTTTTAAACAAGGTAACTAGGCCATTTTTTCAACAAATCTGATGTTTAAAAACACACAAAACAGAACTGTAGGAGACCATGCATTCACATGTAGTCAACGGCACGCAGGCAGTCTGCAATTTCCAAATTATGAGAAGAATGAGATGAAGGAAGGAGATTTGCTCTCAGCTAGATGTAGTCCAAATAGATACATCATGCCATCACTACCATTTCAAGATGACAGATCTGAAACAAAGCAATCTGCCATATAACATAGATGAGCTATCATAGGATAGTATGTAGCCGGGTTCACCTCCTGCAGGGCCGGATCCGGGTTCGGTTCGCATGGGATCCAAGTCTTGGTTCGATTCCTCTGTGGGTTCGCACTTTTCCACATGTGTGCAGTAGTTGTCATTAAATCAAAAGTCAGGCTATGACACTGAGAATGATGACCACATGATAATGGATGATGATAATGTGGCTTTGATGGAGGAGGATCCAATCCAACCACCACAAGCAATCACAGCATGTAATAATGTAGTAAATGAAATCAACAGTGATGGATTGCAGTGGCAGCATTGTATGACTCCTTAGTCGCCACTCAACCCACAGGTGATGTGGTCATATTAACAACTCTTTGAACTTGAAGCCTCTTTCCATGATAAAAGGTATGGTACTTTAAGACTGGTTTTGAATGGAAAGGTTGGAATTTTTCTATATAGAAAGTGGAGGCAACAGTGATGGATTTGGAGGCTGAGTTCTTGTTTATACTATGATGGATTTGGGTTCATTCTGAGCTATATGCATATATTTTTCAAACAGTGACCTCTAAGGGCAAATCTTCCATGTCTTTGATGCTCATCACTCAAGCATCTTTTCCGTGATTACTGTTAAGACATGTAGTTCTTTTGCTCTCTATTTTTGCTTCAAGATATTCTATCTATATCTTGGTCTCAAGACCCCTTCTGGCATTATCTGATATATTAAAGTAGATGTTTTCCTCCAATGGATATTTTAAATGATAGTCAAGTTTACGATGGCTTCTAGGCTGCACACACACACACACACACACACACACATATATATATTACATGTTTTTTGTACGAACGAACCCAAACCCCCCCCCAAAAAAATAGTTGAACCCGCGAACCAAACCCCAAACCCGAACCCGAATCAGTACCAGAACTGGCAACTTAGTACTAGGATAGTAAAACACCTTATATGGTACTCAGGTGCCATATCTACCATGATGAGAAAATTATGAATTGTGCATCCAACAACAAACACATGCGCAAAATGCACTTCTAGAGCAAACAATCTCCATATACATCCAAACAGAGCTACCTGAAATATGCCACTAGCTTTCCATTTCCAGGAAACCTATCTCCTTAACTTTTCTCTAGATTCCAATACTTGCTTTGTAAAAATTAACAAGAGGAGTGTTTTATTCAAACAAACAGGTGTAGTGCTGACAGCATGCACCAACAGCAATCTCAATATGACAATTCCAATAGTGCCAACTGCCAATAGCCCATATTGCAAACCAAAGAAGCCTAAAATCTTAAAGCTTTTGGTCCATTAAAGGCTTCCTTCTCAAATGAATGGCAACAACTATGCAAAGGGGCATCTTCAGCATTAAACTCTTCCACCCAGAATAAGACAAACAAATTGGAAATATCACAAGTGTGGAAGTGCGCGATTGTGTAGAAAAACACTTATCATGCATATGCCAAAGCATTCTAAAATTCTGCAATTAACTCATTGAGATATGATGTTGCCATAGAAAAGCCTTCCTTAACCATACTAATTCAAGATTTCAAAATGTACAGACTGAGTAAAGAGAATATGTACGTAAATTTTCAAGTCTATAATTCTCCAAAATGACAACTAAAACAAAATCCAAGTGGGAGGAAGCCAGGGTTTCAAATAGGAGCCTGGTCCCCGTTGTCCAGCCCAGTAAGAGGAAAGGAATCATGAGGTCCAACTGTCATACTCATAATCAACATAACACCACAGAAAATATCCACTGCACAAAGGCATACTGGAAAAACCAATCAAAAACTGCCGTCTATATTCTTACTCTTAGTCCCCACATCAGAGGAGGCAAAGTTCTCATCATGCACATAAAAATAATCTGAGCAACATTATAGTTTTCTCATCAGATGAAATTTCATTGTTCATGTGAACACATATTTCACTAGATATATCATCCTTAAAATATTTCAAATACATATTATTCTCAGCAACTGATTGCCTTAGCTGATAAACATGTGCAATACTCTTATGAGATAGGAGAGAAAATGTTCTCATGCGATCCACCAATGTCCAATTAGCTTGCTAATGGGGACAGACACCTTTAATCAATCGTCTATAATCATCTTGGAGTCCCCTTCAACAATTATTTTTCCACTGTTTATGTCTGAGAAGAGTTCACTAAAGAGAGCTCTAGCTCCAACTACATTATTTGAGAAAATAATATATATTAACAAAAAAGATTAATAGGAGCAAGTTTGTGTCTATCAATCACAGCAGTAATGTTATGTACTCCATCATCATAACAAACGTAAAGCCCCATGGAATCTACAACAGATCCCAGCTAATAGAGTAAACAACTTGCTAGGGCCCTGATCAGACCTAAACCTTTTGAACTTATCTCAAACTCAAAAAAAATGTTTATAGACAAATAGGAATCAGGAACGTCTACAATAACCTCACTAAAGACTTTGTTATGACAACATAATTTATTAATCCAAATCAAAGAAACACCAATTTGTTGGAAAAACTTTAAATAGCTAAAGTCCCACAGATTCAAGAATGAAACTTATTACATGGGATCAAAAACGTTTCCAAGGGTGTATAGCAGACTTATTTAAAAATCCTAAGTATGACATTTTCTCCATATTTTATTGGCTATCCCTGCCAATAGGCATAACCAAACACTTAATACCAATGTTTGGCGAGACAAAATAATGACTAAGCTGAAGACTGACACTAAATTGAGAAGCAACGTGTATAAATATAACTTATGACCCGTACACATACATTATTCCATCACTTTCTAGCTTTCTTTTGACCTGTGCTTAACTCAGGAGCAGAAAAGTTAAAGCCCAAAGAACAATCCATGCAAAGGTCATAATCACTAACATCAGCAAGTCACACCTGCTGAAATGACCAGCCATATCTACAACCCTTATTTAGCTGCCCAGACTGGTGCATAAACCCAAAAAGATATTTTTTGACCACATTGAGCAAAGAAGACTGTTGTGTCAATTTAGTTGACTTCTGTAGCAACTGCCTTGACCATTTCAGCTATACAATCTATAGCACTAACTGAATTTTTTTTTTTACTGGATCAGATTTCCAGTGACCATAAAATTTGTTACGGTATGTTGACTCTGAAAAAAAAATTGAATTTATATGTATCAACAACTATTTATTATTTGTAAGTTAAAAATGATGTTGAATTAGACTGATCATGAACTTGTTATGCTGTAAAATAACTTTTTTTTACTAGTCATGAATAAACCATTATAATTTCCTCTCCTATGAGGGAACCCAGACCTAGATCATTTCCCTATCCTGGGATGTAACCTAACCCTTATCGTATATTCTGTGTTCTGAGAGAAGGCCCAGTTCTGATATTATTTGTTGTTTGAGATCCAACCCTAGGATCATTCTTGGAATGACAATTTACCCAAACCCCCATATCAGGAGAATTGAAAGATGCCTCCAAAGCTTATGCAAATCCATACTCATAGGACAATTTACAGATTCATAAAAACATGAGAATTTAAAAAATTCTGCACAACTACTTGTAGCATCAATATAGGGTAATTGACAGAGTACGAATAGGAGGATTTATACACATCATCCCACTGATCAAGCATTCTTTGCAAAATAACTTACAAATCCCCAATAGTCGGAGGACTTACAAGCATTTCAATTGGGACCTCTACTCAAAGAAGATGTGCATGTTTAAGTAAAATAAGAAACAGAAGTGATGATCCAAACAATGAAGTTAATTAAAAGTATGCCCTTATTGCTTGTCTAAGTCCGTGAACAAACAATCCCTCATCCCACCTTTGAATGCATGTACCTTGATGACTATATTGCAGGATGTGTTTCTCTATGTTAACAATACATAAGAGAAACCTATATATAATGGCAAAAAGTCTTACAATTCCATTTAGTGTTCCTAGCTGTCTGCCTACTTGTTATTTGCATCAATCTACCTGTTCCCTGATTTTAAAAAAAAAATAGAACACAAAAATATATATATATATATATATATATATATATATATATATTTTCTGCAAAATCAAGAAAGCATGCAAAAATAATAAAGGAGTTCACTAACTTCAAGGAAGTCTAAAGGGAAAGGATAAGGATTACAAATATCTTATCCACAAAGGATAAGGATGACAACTCATAGAACAAGATTGATAACTCGTAAAGCAAAAAGGTGAATCTTATCCATAGAGGATAAGGATGACAACTCATAGAATAAGATTGATAACTCGTAAAGCAAAAAGGTGAATCTTATCCATAGAGGATAAGGATGACAACTCATTGCAAAAATATCTAAATTCAACATGACTTTCTGACTTTCTGACTTTAGGCTCTCAAAATCTATAAATAAGAGGCCTATGCTTTGTTGCAAAAGGCTGAAAAACTTTTATGTGACAAAGTGACATTCAGTCCTTGAATTTTTTCAGTCAAAATTAGGTCTTTACTTTTGTAATTTTCTTCATTGATTGCATCTTCAACCTTGTTGCACTCTAGAATAATGGTTGATTGTATGCTTGTGATGTAACATTTTATTGCTTTTCCAGAAAACAGTCATTGTAGCAGCCTTCAGTGAATCAAAGATCAGTATTTTTGCCTCTACTTGTTTCAATTTTCTCTGTGTATGAAAAAAAAGCAGGTATTATTGTGAGTTTTATGACTCCTTGATTGCTGTTGTTCTAATTTTACCTCTGAATTATTGTTGCAAGTTACTATGTGAATCTTTAGATTGAGATTCATAAGTTGTGTTGCTGAAAGGAAGTAGAAATCTGCTATATTTGGTGTATCATCTTCATTTTTTGTTTTAGATTCAGATTATCAGTTCTTTCTTATCTCTTTTCCCAACAATGATCTTTAGTTAGAGTTAATTTTTAGGTGATTTACCAAGGGGAAACCGCCCTTTAATTGGAGTTTGACCTCGAGTTTCGCAAGTCCTATAACTCAAGAGGTAATCCCATGTTTCCTAGGATAGTTGGATTCAAGATTCAGCAGGGTGCATATTCCAAGTGATAACACCACCCTTTAAAGATGTTACAGTTGTCCGTATACCCTTTACAGCTGTTCCAGCCATCTATTGACCTTTCTACTATCTTTTGCAGCTGTTCTACTCATCTATTGACCTTTCTATTATCTTTTGCAGCTGTTCTAACAGTCCACTAATCTTTTCATTTATTTCTCTTTTCTTCACAGTTGTTTCAGTTGTCAAACAATTTATATCTAGCTATTTATATAACTGTCTCACTTTATTTGTATTGCCCCACTTGCATGTGGACTATGGTTGACCTATTTAACTACACAGTACATCCTCATCATTTCCTCCTTGCTTACAGGAAATTCTCCCAACTTCACCAGATAAATCAAAACCTCCTTATAGCTGCAAGGATGGGCCATGAGAACATAGCAACTATTGTGGTGTGAAGTGCATGTAAGCTACTACAGTGACAAAGGAGTCCTCAAATGGATATGATCCAAATGTTGAATGAGTGGAGTTGGAACACCTGGGATTGAAATATCCAAGAGACTAAAATTGTTTGCCAATTCCAAGAACATCCTTGTATGAGGGCACATGCCTCAAAAATTTGATGATTTGCACTAGAGGAATATGTATTAAGGATATGTTCATGTAGATATGGAGCATGAAACTCAATCACAAGAGTTGTTGAAAAAATGTCAAAAGTGTCCCCCTTGCTTAAGAACAAACCATATGGAAGGCAATGAAACATGAGAAGATGCCAACACTAAAGCTATGAAGAGTTCATTGTGAAGTTGTGAGGAAGCCCCCTTAGGATCAAAATCCACCGTCAACTGAGGAATCAAATGAGCAATATGAAGTTCATCGCCAATTTGTTGAATTGAAAACTGGCCCAAGGAAGAAGATTGGCCTATTGTTGGAGCAATAGGAACAAGAATGATGTGGTGTTAATGGCCTTATTCAATGCAACCACTAGAGGAAGTAGCAAGGTAGTGATTGGTGGTCAAAAGACTTGCTTACAACTGGAACTTGTTTTAGAAGAGTTACGGTGTCCAAAACAATATCTCCACTGTGGATTATGTAGCCAACTATTTGAGAAATGCATGGTGCCCCATGGTCAGGATCATGAGGACCCTATAGAGAGGACAACAAAGTGAAATCATCTATTTCCAAGACAACCTTGAGAAGTTAGGGCAACAAGCTTGGGTGTAATATCCCTTGCTACTTTTGATTTAAACTTTTGCCCTCAAGGAAATATCATAAGGGTTACCAAAATGTAAAAACAAAGATCTCGGTTACTATGACCTTCTAACACTTTAGGATTTTTCACCTAAAGGAGAGGGAATAGACCAAAATGTCAATGTTTACACTTCTTAAACCACTATAGAAATACCTTACACAATCTGGCCTAAGTTCACTTCAAGGAATATTGTCGAACACTACACTTGCGAACTCTCAACTGGTTGTTTCTGAGTTTTTAGTTTGTTTGCTTGTCTTCAAGTGGCTTTAATTGAAATCTAGTAGCTTGCAAATTAACTCTACCAAGTCTATATTGTTAATGTTATAGCAGCTTCGATAGTTCCTTCCAGCTCACCTCCTTCGTGGAAACATAAGTTGAATGATAGCCATTGGCTATTCAACTTATACTTATTGTTTTACATTATTCATTATAGCCGACATGTGAGAATATGAATTCGTCTTGGTCACTTATTAAAAGGACATTTATTAAGGTCGACATTCTTCATGAATATACTTCTGGCCGACATCCTTTGTGTTTTGTAAATAACATTTATCTTGGGCCGACATTATGAGATGAGGAGGTGCGACCTCCCCAACCTGTATATTTACTCCTTGTTTCGTCTATTGTAAACAGCCAGGAGAGTTCGGTCATTCACTTCAATTCAATTTGATCAAGTGCAAGAGCGAATCTGTCAAGTGCAATATAAGTATCAAGTGCCAATGCGAACACAAGTTGCAAGGCGGAATATGCAGCGCTATTAATGTATTCAGTGTGAACATCTTACAGTGATATATATACAGTGTGAATATCTTACAATTATCTGCTATCGCATCTAGTGTCGATGCTGAATTTTGGCCTTGTGAGTGGCCTCATTGTAAAGCAAATTGTTGCCATGATTTATATATAAAAGAGAGATCTTTGTTGCTGGGTTTTTCTCCCTCAAGAGGAGGGTTTTCCCAGGGTATATGCTGTGTTATGTTGTCTGATTATGAATTATTTTCTGTGCAATTAATCTGATCATGAAAATCAACATGGTATCAGAGCGGGTTGATGCAAGATCTGATCAGATATGGCAGAAATCTATATCAAAAGAAACAAAGCAATGAGGTATCGATATTTGAAAAAGAAATTTAAGTATCATGAACTCTTGAAAAGTTAAAGGACTCAAGTCGGTTCTTCCTGCTCATGGCGAATAGCATAAAAGTGTTCAATACTTGGCAAGTCTACATCAAATCAATGTGTCGGTAATCTCAATCTGTAGATTGATATTTGTGGAGTTTAAGACAAGCCGCATAATCTGAAGATGAACCGATATAAGGCGAATATGAATAAGAGTCGGGATTTAGCCTTGACAAAGAAAAGCCACATGAACCTTGAACGAAATTGATACTGGCGCTTCCTGATCAGATCTATTAATATCGATTTGTCTGGTAGAAGGCTACAGAGAGCGCTGTATATAGAATTAATAATGAATAAAGCTAATGTAGGAGCCGTCAGGCCTGGAGGTTGCCATTGTCGTGTACAATCTGGAGGAAGCTGACTTAATATTCTCAATTTTGAATATGCCTTGGTTTAAGCCGTCAAAGCATCAGAGTTTTTTTTTGGTAGCCGTCATTTGATAAATGAGAATCGTATTGAACTCATGGGAAGATTTCAGGAGCTCAATAATCTTGATACGATGGAGTAAGGAAATATCAGGTTAAGAGAATATCGAGCCTCGATGGATCCTCCGACATTGGTGATTGTCGCACCTCCCCTAAGTGAGAGATCGAAGATCGTAGATATGGTCACATTCCGATAATGTGAGATTGCCGAATGAGTGACGCCAGGGTAGCAACAGGTGTTGTTCGGATTCATGTGCTCCAGTCATTGGATCTGAGGCATTAATGCATATCGTCCATAGTCAGGCAAAGAGGACCTCCCTTCGATGCTTCCTCTGCCGAGAAGGAGACGGACTGTGATTCGCGCCCAGCCCGGTCATTCAAATCATTCTCATCGGGTTTGATCTCATCTAGAATAGCTCCTGTGAAATGCCGTTCGAATAAATATTTTGATTCGTATTTTTTTTTAAGAGCTCCTCCTTCCATTCTCATTGGTTAAGGATACTACTGTCGTGGAAGGCATGGGCAATATTAAAATGAATTTAAATGGAATCTGTGGAGAAAGATCTGTTGTCTCTATGGGCTGTACTAAGTTGAGTCAGTATTCTGGAACAAATCAATTCAGATTTCAAGAAAGATAAGTGGCCTGAAAAGTGTCTAAGTTGAGCACTTAAGGAGATCTTTTTTTTTATCGAGATAACTGGAAACAGAGTACATCATAAATTGTTCAAATTTAACCTTGGAAAGGGCCTATGTTCAAGCTGTGGAGGTTGCGGACTGATCTGAGCTGTGGAGGTTGCGGACTGATCTGAGCGCAAGAGCAGTGTTCCTTACTGTGTCAAGTATTTGCATCCATCAGAACATTTAAAAAGATAAGTATTCTTTTGTTTATGTTTTCAGTCTGCTAAGTTGAGTAGGTCTAACATTGTTTACTTGAATCATGAATGTTTGGTAAAGTTCGTGATAGTAATCACTGGCATGAGATCTTTGGCAGATGTCATCACTCATTGCATTTCGTAGTACAGATCTCTGAGTGTGACTCTGAGATGAAAAGTGAAATGCAATTTCATTGTGATGATCACATCGATATCTTTCTCCGTGTTCATGGACTGCGATGGGGCCTTGAGAAGGCTAGTCCTATATGGAACATGCTGGCTGCATGTAAGAAATCTATAGTTGTGCAGACTGTATTTTGTTGATGCTGAGTTTAGCACTCTCAAGAGGAGCAAAAGATGGAAGCAGGACATATCAGAATTCAATAAAGATAAGTTTCCTTATCCCTTCATTCTGATTCCTTGATGTATTTTTTTTTTCTTTTAGGTTGATTTACTTATTCATGTTCTAACATTGTACATAAATCCTTATGTGTTCATGCTACCTTGTGTGATTATAATCTTGATATTTCCTTGGATAGTCATAAACTGTTAGTAATCTCTCTCTAAATGCTTTGTGAACAGCTAGAAGTAGGAAAGTGATGAGAGATTGCCTAGCGATGAAAAGGTTGAGGCATCCAAAGAAATGATCAAAAACGAAGTCACAACTTGTAGCCATGGGACTGAGTTGGTGGCTAGAGGGAGTTCACTTCCGAAGTCTTCTTTGCAATTTCTAAAGCAGGGGTCAAGAGGGAGTTTTGTAACTCACTGAGAAGATGTGAAGATTACTAAGCTAGGTGCTAAATCCTTAGAAGATCCCTTCAGCTGTTGAGATTAGAATTGCTCAAGTCTGTCATCTGGATCTGCAAACCTATTCAGAATAGTGAGATTTGGGATGAGGTCGAGGAGGACTATCCTGAACTCTCTACAGTACCAGAGGTGTGCGCTAGAAAAACATTTATCCAAGTCAAAGTGTTGCAGGCAAATCTTGGACAAAGAGGTCAGAAGATTGATGCAAGTGCTTGAAGATTCAGAGGGAGCCTATTGAGCCTGAAGAAGAAGGTAATCTTGCTACAACAAAGCATATCCTGAGATACTTGCGTGACATAGTTGGATATGGATTGAGATATTCTTCAGGTTGGGTCTGCTATGACTTTCTGGTGGAGCAGGAAGTAGTCTTTAGTGGGACTGAGTAGAACAAAGGCTGAGTTCATTGCAGCTTGCATGGCAACTCGGGAAGTAGTGTGGCTTCATAAGCTCCTTGCAGGATTGTTTGGACAAGCAATGGAGCCCACCATTATTCATTGTGATAATCAGAGTTGTGTGAAGCCTTCTGTCAATCCCGTGTTTCATGACAGAACCAAGCATGTTGAGATCAAGTACCACTATATCAGAGATATGGTACTACGAAAGGCTGTACAGTTGAGGTACATTAGCACTGATGAGCAGACGACAGATATTCTCACCAAGCCTCTCGCTAGGGTAAAGTTTGTGTACTTCCGAGACAAGCTTGATATGGTGGAGAATCTAGCCTTGACTAAGTATGAGTCTCAGTATCAGTGAGCCTTTCTTAATGAGTTCTTCTCTGTGAGAGAAGTTTGAGGTGAAATCCCTTGTTAATGCATTTTCTTCTGTGACGGAAGAATTTGAGGTGAAAGCCCTCGGTTCCACCCTCTGAGCTGAGTCATGGTGGATGTCATGTGTGCGACTCCATGACATATCTTGTACTTGTGTTTCACCCTCTGAGAGAGTCATGGTGAAAGTCACTTGAGGTGACAACATCACGCAAGTGATGAACACTCGTACTTACTATTGCACTTTCTTCTGTGACGGAAGAACTTGAGGTGAAAGCCCTCATTTCCACCCTCTGAGCTGAGTCATGGTGGATGTCATGTGTGTGACTCCATGATAGCATCACGTGAGAGAATCTGTGATGATTTCTTGTGTACTTGTGTTTCACCCTCTGGGAGAGCCATGGTGAAAGTCACGATGAGGTGACAACATCACACAAGTGATGAACACTAGTACTTAACCATGTGATGGTTGATATCACATTGAGGTGATATTTCTCTCTTTATATCTGATTGCAGGAAATGATGGCAGATGGACTTCATTTGGAGATGATTTATATTATGCAGCTGGAAGTTCTCTCCCTAGCTGAGAGGGAGTGTTAATGTTATAGCAGCTTCGGTAGTTCCTTCCAGCTCACCTCCTTCGTGGAAACATAAGTTGAATGATAGCCGTTGGCTATTCAACTTATACTTATTGTTTTACATTATTCATTATAGCCGACATGTGAGAATATGAATTCGTCTTGGTCACTTATTAAAAGGACATTTATTAAGGCCGACATTCTTCATGAATATACTTCTGGCCGACATCCTTTGTGTTTTGTAAATAACATTTATCTTGGGCCGACATTATGAGATGAGGAGGTGCGACCTCCCCAACTTGTATATTTACTCCTTGTTTCGTCTATTGTAAACAGCCAGGAGAGTTCGGTCATTCACTTCAATTCAATTTGATCAAGTGCAAGAGCAAATCTGTCAAGTGCACTATAAGTATCAAGTGCCAATGCGAACACAAGTTGCAGGGCGGAATATGCAGCGCTATTAATGTATTCAGTGTGAACATCTTACAGTGATATATATACAGTGTGAATATCTTACAATTATCTGCTATCACATCTAGTGTCGATGCTGAATTTTGGCCTTGTGAGTGGCCTCATTGTAAAGCAAATTGTTGCCATGATTTATATATAAAAGAGAGATCTTTGTTGCTGGGTTTTTCTCCCTCAAGAGGAGGGTTTTCCCAGGGTATATGCTGTGTTATGTTGTCTGATTATGAATTATTTTCTGTGCAATTAATCTGATCATGAAAATCAACATATATAAAGAACTAAATACAAATACAATCTCTTTTTGGCTTTTAAGATGCAAATACATGACCTCTACATGAAAAACATACTCCTACAGCCAACTGGCATTTTAACAAACAGTTGGCATACAAACTTATATGCTGGAAATGAATGCTTCAAAAATTGAAATTACATCAAATATATTGTATGCAACTTATGACTCCTTTATTCAATGGTTCTTTCCAATACAATGCTGGTACACTAGCCAAGACTCTTGGCTTCTCAATAGAAAATGCAATACAATGCCAAAGTCTTATTTCTGAAGACACCTACAGCAGCAATTCTAAAAAGCTAAATTGACAATGAAATCTACTACAAATCACAAAGAACCTGGGAATAGAAGCACTTGAGATTGATGAAGAAATAGCATCAAAGATCCATCCAAAAAGTCTCCTCTTTAGCACAAATCGAACCTTTCTTCAAATCGCCCCTATTCTGATAAAATGTTGATGAAATAAAATAATAGCAGCCTTTAAACACCTCCAAACAGCACTTAGAATAGTCACCACTCCTTCAAGAATGGAGCGCCCCTAGTCTCCAATGAAAACATTGTAAGAAGAGGCCACAAAGAGCAAAATCGTGGTTCCTAGATGGCTGATAAATAATGCCTGAAAAATATATCAGAATATATATATGCTGCAAATCATCTTCTAGAAGCCCAAATCGATGGAGTCCACAATAGCAAAATACTTCCACCTCAACCTCCAAATCAAACTTGACAAAATTGGCCTTTGGCCACAAATTTTGGCACAAGTGAAAGGACTGATTTATCCTCTCCAATCGGCAACCCTTCGGAGGATATTTCACCACCTCAGTTATGCAATCAATGGAGGTTTTTCGTTTCCAAAGATTAATAGATGAAACTGCAAAAACCCTAGGCTCCACAATGGACATATCAAATCAATATCAATTTCTCTAGATGATAAAAAATGAGCCCTTAATATCCTTTTATACTTTTCCTAGAGGTCTCACACACTCTTCTTGCCAATGTGGGATAAAAGATCAATTTTCCTCACCCCATACCTTAATTTTTATTTTATTTAATATTTTATAATTGCACTTTATTATAATATAAAAATATAATTTATAAAGTGCCATCATAATATCATATCATCTGGAAAACACAATATGTTTTCCAACACATTATGTTTTCAAACATGCAATGTACAATTGGAAACCTCCGTATAACCCCTGAATCCATGAAAGAAGCCAACCTCCAACTAGGTAACTGCCACAAAAACCCTCTAACCAAGCTCATTAGCCTACGAAGGTCAGGAATAGGCTACACCCTCGGAAAACTGATGCTCATGAAAATGGGGACATTACATTGGTAGTGTAGATGAAGCCAAGTTGCTAGGAAAAACCATTAGTGTGATGTTGTATGGTCATGTGGGAGGCTTTATCAACAGTTGCAACATGATCATCATCTACTGCATAAGTTAGAGCTGAAATTGTTGTCATCGGTTTTGTGGCTCTTGGGTGTGCAACTGCACTAAATCAGGGTTCTGAACAATGTTTAAAGGACTACTTGGATTATTCAATAAATAAAAAGGAAATGATACAAAGCTCAATAATACAATACAAATAAAAATTAACAAGTTATTGTTATTACAAGATCAAGACCATGAATAAGAAGCTTAGTTCACGAGGCCCTCAACTAGATCTAATAATAAAACTTGTTGCTGCTGGGATGTGTACATCTGAATGGCAATCAAGAAGCTTGAAATCAGAAATCCAAACAATCTATAGTCTGTGACCAGGAATACCTCTATCAGTAATCTGAAATTTCATAAATAGCCACAATGTGTATCTTGTTGTGCCACATATATACAAGGAGTATAGCAAAGCTCGAGTAATTTGTAATTTAAAAATACGCAGAAAATTTCAGATTTGGGAAGCCCTGATTGTTAGTCTCTGATATTAATTGAAATGATTATATTGTGGAACGTGTTCCTCTTTGTTTTCATTACATCAAAGAAGCCTGTATATATAGTCAAAAAGTCTTACAATGTTATTTAGTGTTCCTGGTTGGCTTTTTATTTACTTCTCTCTACCCTTTACATCTGTTTAGCTGCCCATCTACCCTTTACATTTGTTCCAGCTGTCCATTGGCTTTTTAATTAATTGTTATCTACTTTTTACAGCTGTTCCACCAGCCTTTTCATTTATCTCTCTGTCCCTTATAGCTGTTTCAGCTGTCAAGTACTTTACATCTAAATACCTTTTACCTCCCTCTTAATAATTCTCAATCATCAAGGATTAATGAGTTTCAAGGACAGGACTGCCACTCTACTCTCGATACAGAAAAGAGAAGTAGTATGACCTCCCATGTGAGAATGAGCGTGCTTAGCCACCTCTGCACTCTGCCTCGTACTGATCATTTCACTTGGTTCTGGTTATCTGAAGACCAATATAAGACAGCTATTGTTACTGCTCTGTGATGCATCTTTTTAGTTATTAAAATTGTTTTAGCCCGGTTTCTTAACAAAGGGAACAGCAATAAAATGAAGTTGAAGCCCAATGACTACTTATTATAAACATGTTCCAAGGATATCAGTCGATAAACATGTGGGATGGTTTCTTTTACCATTGTTTGTTTTATTTTTAAGAAACATCATAACATTCTACTCAAAGTGTTGACTATAGGTGTAAAAAAAAATGACAAATCGCTCAAATTGATCCAAATCCCCTACATGAACGGTTGGGATTCGCCCATCTGCCAAAAGTTACTTCAGTTCTTGAATTTTCACCTATAAACTCCAATGGCAGTTCTTTAAAATGATCAACGTATAAATTTAACAAATTTCGCCTTAATGCAAATAAATTCAATTCAGCCTGCCCTGAAACAAATAAATTTAAGTGAATTTGCTTCAAGACAAACATTTCCAGACCTCACCCGATTCGACCCGCAACCAAGACATGAACAGTTTGATTCTGCCTAATGGCAAAACAAATGTACTTCAGTTTTTGACAGTTCTTTTAAATTGGTCCATAGAATTTACTTAACACAAAGAAGTTTACCTGGATTTACACTGCCAAATACACCTGTATTGTATAAACACCAACAAATTTACCAGATTTTATTTTAACAAGGACATACATATCGGAAATTACTTTAGAAAATAAAAAATGAATAGTATGTATTTAACACAAATAGATTCAAACGGAGTTTACCTTTCACACAAATAGATTCAAACGGAGTTTACCTTTTACACAAATAGATTCAAACGGAGTTTACCTTTTACACAAATAGATTAAATGAAATTACGTCAACACAGACAAATGAAACTGAATTTCCTTCAACAAAAACAAATTCATCTGAGATCACTTCAAAAGCAAATAAATTAAACTGAATTTATTTCAACACAGAACAAACTATAACATATCATCACAGCCGGGCTGAAAAGCATAGGAAATGACTGATAAAAATCACCATGACATGTTGCAAAATAAAGAGTCGGACATTTAGATCATTCATGGCTACGTTTAGTTTAAAATCATCTAAACCAGCTACCGTGGTAAAATTTTAAAAGCAAAACCACATTCGAAAAAAGAAACCTTACCATTTTTAATCCACCTGCATTAACCTCGCTATTTTCAGTTCAAAACAGCGAATCATCATCTAATGCAAATCGTTCAACCCTCCGCAATTTTAAAGATTATCATTCAAGCAAAACCGCTGGTATTTTTTAAGCATATATTTATGGCAATTACTGTAGCTTAAAAATTTGTTCTCGATTAGACCCTTCCCACTATAGCTAAAAAAAGAATGTTCGATAACTGCGGTAATTGGATTAGTTTGTAGAAGAAAGTACATTGCTTTTTCTATCTTTACGGGTAAGAATGTGTTTTTTTGTTATTCTGTCGATATGTTTATCGAATAAAAAAAAGTTAGTCGTTGGGCATAGTAATGAGATGTCAACGAAGGCTGAAGACTCTGAAGAAGGTACTAGAAGTATTTTAATTAAAAAAGCGATACTTTTCCAAAACTTAGTTTTGGAAGATAATTTTCTCCTAGAGGCGGCCGCAGAGCGGGCCTGGAATTTGACGGCCACCCCTACCTGTCATACAATTTTTTTGTGACGGTCTGATTATTTAAATGCCTGTCATTTGAACCTAAAATTATATAAAATTAAAAATAATTTAAACCTAAAATTCATCTTACATGTAAAACAAATGTTGTATTTGAAAAAAATGAAAGTTCTTGTTATGTTATTATTCATATGGATATACTAAATATTTAAAAAAATGTAAAATTAGAAAACACTGGTAATTAGTAATAAATGTAAAAATCTTAGATTTAGGTTACAATTAATAAGAAAATTCTAAATTTATATTAAAAATAAATCTTGTTCTAAAAATTAAAAAACAATCATATTTTATTTTAAATTAATATACATTTTATAATAAATATTATAAATCATATATATTAATATAAATCAATAAAATTATCAAAATTTTAAATTTATTGTTGAAAATATTTTAAAAATTAGAAAGTACTATATTCTATCTTTAAAAATTCTATTTTGAAAAGATTTTGAATTATATCAATATAAAGATAACTATTAGTAAAAATGTCAAAATCTTAAATTTATGGTAAAAAACATTTTAAAAATTAGAAAGAATTTTATTCTACCTTTGAAAAGATTCTAAACTAATTTATATTTTTATAATATATATATATATATATATATATATATATATATATATATATATATATATATATATATATATATATATATATATATATTACGGTTTGATAATAATTTAAAATGTCATATTTACGGTTCTATAAAAATATAGCAAGTCAAATTATACGGTCTAATAAATTTTTGAATTGTAATATACGGTCTAAAATGCAAAAAACAGTCAAATAGACCATCAAATTCCAGGGTTGCCGCAGAGTACTCAACGGGAAGACAAATTAATATTTTCCAGTCACGTGGATTTTTATGGAATGTGTCACTTTTTATAGTACTAGTATTTGTATTGGGGCAACTTCTATGTAGCCAATAGACTCTGACTGTATTTATTAATTAATTGAAAATAAAAAATATTGGAAGTGAAATGGTAGGGAGGATTAGAGGACAAAAAAAACTAGCATTATAGATGTTTAAGAGATAGGTCCATAGGAAATTAAATATAAAATTTACATGTATTTTAATATTACGTTAAATGAATAGTCTTTTTTTCAGCACTTTGGGTTCAAATTCACTATTTGTACCTCTATTTTCTTTTACATCTAATGATGTTGAAAACAAAGCTTCAAAATTATTGATTTCACATCGTATAAACTATGATGGATAATGAGGATCAATCTCCTCATAGTTTTATGGTGAATAAAAAATGGGGCGAACTCAAAGTACGGTGCTAGTATAATGAACTATAGAAAATTCCATGTTTATTAGTGGTATTGATAGCTCAAGCATAGTAATTTTGATTTAAATGATATCATACTGCTAAGACATATTGGTGTAGCATGCTTAATGTTACTCTAGCTTTACTATTAAATGTCAATTTACAACACCATATCTAAGAATAATGAATGTAGAGTTCTGTGAAAACTCTAGGCCAACTATATCAAGAAAAAATCAAAATATTTGTCTACATGTAAAGGAAAATACAGACTTAGTTTTTCTATAATCATAAGAAATACATGAATTATGTTATAAGTAACTTAATGGGCAGTGACACAAACATTATCGTCTTACAATCTCCTATGCATTTAAAGGCATAAAGAATGCATGAATTGACAATGAATTCATACATAGAATTAAAGTTAATGGTGTAGAAATTTATGGAAATCTTGATATCAACTTTACAATCATGTCGATAGAAACGAGATAATAGTAACCAAGCGTTTGCATTCCAAAAGCACTAAGTAATGGCATGCAGTCAACTTACAATACCTCCATGCATCTGCTAATAAAAACATGAAAGGGTAGGAGGCTATAGAGTCAATGGCATGCATTCAACTGATAATAACAATCAAAACTACACCCTCTTTAAATTCAATTGAATTTAATGTCTTTATGTTCATTAATGGTGACAAATTTTGACCAGTTTAACAGAAAGGCTATCGAGCACACATGTTATTTTTGAAGCAATAAATTTAATTATGATTATGAACAAAGCATTACATGAGCCAATTTTCTATTCATTAATGATGATAGTTTTCAATCGTTTTAATAGCAAGGCTATAAACTCAAGGTATACATGGCTATTTTTGCATCCATAGATTAGATTGTGAGTATGAAACAAAGCACTATATAAGCCCAATATTATTATAACAAATGATTGCCTAGCTAGGCTCGACCGATCACAGTAGCTAACTGAAACAACCCAAAATCTTGAGAACGAATGGGCAAAATCTACAAGATAAATATGATGAAACCCTACCAATGCAGAAATTTTATAAAAATGAGATGAACCAAAAATAGTCTCTCTACAACTACTAATTCAATCTATTCACAATAAAAAAAGAGTAGATCTAAAATAATTGGGGTTCTAGACCTGTAGATTCTTGAGCTTGACACAAGATTTTTCATATAATGCATATTTTCAATTAGATTTTTACAACTGTAAAATGTGATGTGAAGCAATGAATGAAAAACCATTGATTGAAAATATTTTAGTAGCATCTAAAAATGGTTTAGCGGTAGTTTAATGATCTGAGATAGGTTTGTCAATGTTTTGTGGACTAGCAAGTCCAAAGGGGAAGCTTATCGAAGTTAATTAAGATCAAATTTACATAAAATTAAGTCATTTATCAAAGTATACATGTATTCAAATTATTCTCTTAAAACAAATAGAAAACTAAATAAAAATAATAAAAATATATAAATTTCATCATAAATATATAAATATTCCTTGACCTACACTACTTCAGTATCTCTGACTCTTCAATCGCCAATTAAAATTTAAAAAACCCTAAACATATATTGTTTGTTCTCCTTGAACAACTATAATTACAAATTTAATGCATCCTTAAAAGCCAATAGTGTAATGCCCCAAGCCAACACACTCAGAACAAAACTTAATGGAACAACTTTTTTTTTCAAACAAGGATAACCACGTTGATAATGCAACAATGACATGTCACACTTGCACAATAATGTGCACTCAAATGTCGCATAAACAATGACACAACAACAAAAATGACAAGACATCACCATGGCATACACAAGGTGGCAATAGTGGAAGACTAACCACTTGTGGGATAAATCCACCATGATGAACATACGAGAGAGAGAGAGATCAACACATACATGATGATCAATTACATACCCATGATAACATTCTCTCACAACACCACACTAGAATAACTTCTTTTAAAAATAAACTAACTCACCTATGAGAAATAACTTCCAAAATAACTAAATTTTTTTTAAAGGTGCAATGCACTCATATTATTAGGGGTAAACGCTTTTGACCGAAGCTATGAACCGGGTACAAGAAACTACCAAACCCATGAGCACCAATGGCCTAGCGAAGGCACAAGGCCTACGAGCACTTTGGCCCAATAAGGGTTTGAACCTTGGTAGTCATCACTACAACCAAGCGACTTGACCACCGAACCACGCCCTTATCAACAAAATAACTAATTATTATTTTACTTACTAACTTTCTAATTTATTTATTACTTATTTAAACTTATAATATAACTATTATAAAACCAATAGTAGGTTAGTTTTAGAAAGGTCTACAAAGTTTTAATAAAGTCTAGAAGAAAATTTTCCTTAAATTTTCTAAATAGTCCCTCAAAGAAGTTTTAAATAATTGTTTGACATTGACAAAGTTGTCCTAAGATGTCAAGGCCACCCTGAAAATTACCATTTATTGTTTTTAGACTCTATTTTTATTATTTTCAATCCATTTTTTTTTGTTTTATATCAAACTTAGGGGTGGGGTCCAATGCTAAAAAAAAATGTAATTATTATTAGGTGAAATCATTCATTTTTTATTTATCTCTTTTCCCAATGAATCAAGACCACTAGTTTTTCAATTTATTTTCATGTATCCTTAAAAACTTTGAGCTGAAATCTCTTGGTATGATTCCTCATGGTGTTATTATTGATCCCTATAAATTTTAGAACTTTTCCATTCTATGTACTAAATGAAAAATTTCAAATTATTCAACTTCCACTATCTTTATCATTTATGTTTAATAGGGATTCTTAATTTTTACTATAAATTACATACCATTTGTTCATTACTAATAGTTGAAAATAATTTAGGAGTTAGGAAATTTTTTTAGGAGGATCCCTAAAAAATTTCAAGTCTATGTATGTTCTCTAGGTTGCACTCCTTGGAGAATGTTGCTATGGTGGTTGTTAGGATTGATTAATGATATTAAATGGACTATTTTGTATGGGGTGGCCTTATCCTTTTGGTCTAATGACACCCAAATTTTATAGGTAGCATCAAGAGATAATTATGAGCAACTTTTTTTTGGACAACTTTATATCATATGTGCATTTTATTTGAAAAAGGGGTAAAAATTTATTAATCAAAAGAACACTAGCAAAACAAATAAAAAATTAGTCCCCTTCCACTAAGAGGGCCAAGAAGACTAAGCAAAAATCAAATAATCACAAAAAGATCCAAACCCACAAGAAATCCAACCGACATACCGTATCAGCCATGTATATCCTTAAGAATTAACTTATGCAATCTTTAGGAACATTTAAAGGAAAGATGCTCCCAACCACAAACATTCTAATCACCCATATACTCAGAAGCCCAATTATCTAGGAAATTAGTGGCATTGTTCCACTCCCTTGGGATGTGGATAAAGGATACAAAATCCAAATAACTTCTCAGTTGGTGAATTTATCAAACCACCAAATCCAACTACCTATTCATGTATCCAATATTATGCTTGCTCAACATATTAACCATGATATGAGAGTCAAACTCATGCATAACCTTTTTCCAAACAAGAGCACAACCCATTTCAAGAGAAATAAGAATAGTAAGAGCTTCCATAATATTATTAGTTTGTGAATCTTATAGATGGAGAAGAAAAAAAGAACATCACTAGAACTATCCCTCCCAACACCTCCAACCCCAGCATGCCCAAGATTCCCCTAGGAGACCAATTTGTACTAATATTAAAACCACATGTAGGAGGTGGAGACCATCTACCCTCTCTCTGGGACCTCCTTTTGGGGAGACATCTCCCCCTTGATGAAATAGATCTCAAACCATCCCTAAATACACCTAGTCCCTACATCACCTCCAACTCTCCAAGCTCCAAGGGGATATCCACATCACACTAGCATGGATAGTCTCTTGAATCATACCAATAATTTGTTTCCTTAACTTTTGAACCACCATCTTCCTTCCTTGAAATATCTTATGGTTTCTTTCCAATCAAATCTATTAAAGGATGCAAGAGGGCCCAATATTTCAAGCCACCTCAAGAAAGAAAGGTTTAGCAAGTGGCCTCTCCAAAATCCACTAGAATTCAAATAGAGAAGAAGCATGCACATAGAGTTGCTTCTGAACATCCCACCATAAGTTTCTAATAATCCTAAAAGAGGAGCACTGAAAAAATAAATATGAAGAATATTCATCACTATTTCCATAGAGGACACAAATATATTGCCCATAAAAATCTCACCTCGACAAATTATCCTAGGTGAGATGCATATTATGGGAAAATAACCAAAGGAAGAAGTTTCATTTAGGTCAAGCAAACTTATTCCACCAAGGTACTTCATCCCCCCATAATTTTATTGATCAATTTCCTAGTATCTAGAGGCTGCTACATACACCCCCTTAGGATCAAGACTCCAAGCTAGGATATCACTCTTCATCAAAGAACTACAAGATCTTTCTAAAATTCAAGATAAATCTTCTCAATCCTCCACAAATCCCCCTAATGGTCATTTAAGAGAATCCATCCACTCAAAAACCTCCACCTACCCCAAGCTCTTAGCAACTTTGAAGCCCTCAACCCTAGTCTAGCCAACCTCCAAGAAGCTAAGATAGAGAGACTATAAGTACGAATACATAGAAATGATTGGGGAAATTCTATCCCAAGAGTCAAACCAAAAAAGGGCCTCATAACCCCTATTAAAAATCCAAAACAAACCCTTCTTAACAAAGTTACCACCCTTTTAAGAGTGTCCCAAATCATAGACCCCTTACCTAATAGGCTAATCCTAGGTACATCTTCACTCACCATTTCCCTTAGATACTTAGAAGAAATGATCATAGCCCAAGATTGATCCTAATAAGTGTATCACTGCTAGTAAATCTTAGCAACCAAGGCCTGACCAATGACGATAGCCTGCCATAGACCAAGATCACCCACACGTTTTGATCTATAAATAGTCTCCCACTTAACCAAACTCCACTTCAATTAAGCTAAATTATCAACCCATAAGAATTATCTAGAGAGTGCATCTAGTTACTTAATGAAAAATAAGGGAGCAACTTGCACTAGGTACCTATAAATAGGAAGATCTTAAACCACCGATTTCAATAACATCACTCTACTAGCAAAGGAACGACACCTGAAATTCCAATAGTTGATTCTCCCATGGAACGTATCCAATACATTTTTCTAGGTTCCCCTAAGCAAGGAACTAGCAGAGAGGAGAATACCCAAGTACACAAAAGGAAGAGCACCAATCTTGTAGGAGTTAATGGGGACTCCCAAAAACCCCAAGAATAGTTGCTAGACCAAAATATCTTCCACAAGAGAGAAAATGGCAAGAATAGCTTGCTATGATTATGGATGCAAGATTACAATATTTAATATGTAAGATGCATATGATGCCCTGCTTATAAAGGAAAGTTGTGAGATAGGATTAGACAATATCATGACATGTGTCTTAATCATGTATAATGAGAAAACTTCCTCAACAATTTTAAATGACCTAGGATATAAGCATTAAATAAAAGCCAAATTAGATAAGATATGATAAGATATTATTTAGATAACTAAGACTTCTAGAAAAACACCTAGGACCTAGGTAAACTTAATATGTAAATAGGGCCCACTAATTAAATAGTTAGTTAAAACACTTATTTACACCAACACCCCCTCAAGTGCAACTTAGGGAGAAGATTATTATGAAAATTATGTAAAGATGAAGATGGGTGTTGGATACTAGACCATGTTAGGTACCCATGTACAAATGCAATCTCTCATAAATAGAGAAAAAGGAGAAAACCCAGTGGGACAAAACTCCTCTCCAAAAGAGAGAAAAGAAACAAAGAAAGATGACGTATGGAGGACTCCATGATACCCCCAAGGAATACATCTGTCATGAACATACAATCAATACCCTCCTCATAAGAGAGAAAAAGAGAGACAAGATATCCCACACAAAGTTTAATCTCTTGCAAAAACGGTGAATTCTTGAAGATAAAACATGATCCAATGCCTACAAACAATGCTTCTCCCCTTGGAAAGAATATAGAACAAGTAAAAATGTAGGAGCATGCTTCTCATTTTGGATACGAATCAAAAGGAAGAAGAACCCATATGTATGAATATTGTGTCTTTGAAATCTGCTTACGTGTTTCAAAGTTTTTGGTAGATGATGATGATGATGATGATGATGTCACAATCCAATCAGGTACATGCCCAATCACAATAAAGGTTACAAACTAGGAACAAATGGAAACTAGTATTGAACTAAATCCAAAGACAAAGATGAAGTGACTATAGTTGTGCCATGGTTGCCATCACATATGAGAGATAAACCCTCAAATTGGTCCTCCAAATATGAAATGTGAGACTCCACAAACAAATATATAATGTTTGATAAATAGGAATCCCAATTAGGAAGACTATGATATACCTATTAAAATGAATCACCAATAGAAGATAAATGTGTGATCTTAATTAGATAAGTAGGGGCTATAGGAGAAGTCTCTAGATAATCAAAATGCTCGAGTTTTGCATGATATTCAAAATCCTCTAAGGTGTCATCATCAAAGGGTAAATTGTCAACATCATCAATTGGAATGAGGCATTCTGATGCAAGATCATCTAAGAATGGAGGATTATGTGAATCTCCAAAACTCTCCTAAATCTTGGTCTAAAATGTTTATGGGCATGAGATTCTTGAAATATGATTGCAGGTGCTACCTATTTTCGCTAATAGCTCAATCAAGTAGAGTTATGATTTTCAAACAAAGAATAAGGTGCATTTTATTTATGCTATATTAAATTTATGTGTATAAACAAAATCAAAAGATTACTTCACTATATTGCATTTATGCAGATACATATAACATAGGAGAAAGTACAAAAGCTTTGCAAGAAAAGTAATCTTTATTGATAATATAAATGTATAAGGTCTCACACAAGCTGTGAGACTAACTTTTTTAATGCAAATGAAAGAAAACATTATACATTTATAGATATTAACAGAAAGGAATGCACATATAGGGAAGAAGGACTTGTCATTGCCTGAATGACTGGTCTCGATTGAGTTGCCCTACATCTTTGTCAGTCTTTCGCTTGTCCTACAATCAGCTTTAGCCTCCTTGTTGCTCCTAGTTTCCTACATCTGAGAGAAGAAGTGTTGTTGGAGCAATGAGGGATCATTAATCCATATATGTACATACCTCTATAAACATACAACTTGACCCTCATATGCATTATAATAGTCAAGCATATCAAAGATGTCCAAGCAACAAGAATGATCAAGCACACCAGTCATACGCACGTATTTTTATAACATGTTTGCTTCCTGTGCAGGTATAGGAAAAATAATGTTGTTTTAATTCATCTGATTTTAGCATGTAGGATAAACTGTGGCTCCCACAAGGGTTGATCCCAGCATGTTGCCCTCATATGTTTAGAGGGATGAAGTTTTATTGATCTAGGTGTCTTATTTTGAGTCATCTCTGCACATTTTGATAAGTATCAGGATATAAAAATATCCATCCATATCATAGGAATATCCACCTGTTAAGTCATGTTATTCAGGTACTTGCGAAGAATCTAACTGAAGAGCTAATAAGGATTGTGGACAACATTACTGAAGAGGTGAATATACTTATGCTAAGGTCATCTATCCTTATTTTTTGAGGTTTCTAAAAAGTAAATCATGGGAAATGATCAAGAACAATGGCTTCAATGGGATAGTCAACCTCTTTGATACTAGACAACATGGTGAGTTACAAGACAATGACTGTCACATTAAAATACAATCTACAATGAACATAATGACTAGTTTTCTGGTATTCTTATGTACATGCAAGAACAAAGGGCAATTTAGAAGCCAATACAGTGATAGGAATACAAAAGTCTCATAATGAGAATACATGATTATCATAAAAGGAGAGGGTACAGTGAAGAATGACTGCCATAATACATGGAGTTCTTTCAAAGTTTCAAGCAACAATAGGATTAAGTAGAAAAGCAGTCCTGAACACAAAGTAACACATAATAGAGTTGTCTTGAACACATAATAGAGACAAGTATTAAGCTTAGTCCCAATCACAATCACAGTCATAGTAATGAAAAGAGTGGAAGAACAAATCCATGACCTTTATGATAATAACTTCTTCATAATGCATTTTAAATAGAAACCCTCATTTTTGTTGATTGCAAAGAGTAAGATAGTAAGTACATCTTCATTTTTTTCATGATCACTGTATTTTTGAGCAACTGTTTCTAAACAGAAGGTGAATTTCACAATGTCACAATGAAGGAAATATTCCTGAGTAATAGTGATATGTCTACTACTTTGAGAACAGATGACAGGAAAGGAGCAAATTGAGCTACAGGTTACATGAGCAAATTTTGTTTTATAAATTTTAAAATTCAAATGAGCAAATAGGTAATAGCTCCCCTATAGGTTCATAACAGTGATCTAGAACAACAGAAGCATGTATTTTTGAATCAATCATGCTCTCACAAAAAGGAGATAGACATGGGTTTTGTGTTTTTAAGAACTATCTTATAGTCAACAAGCAAAGTAAGGAGAATTTCAAATAGGGAAAAAGGTTATGCCACAATAGGATAAAACCCTCAGCCTATTAAAATGGAGGGTTTGTAGTCTGTGTGTAGGGTTTTGGAAGCCCTCAGTCCTTGCGAAGGATGTGAGTATTGCATCTGAAAATGAAGAAGCCAAATATACTGAAAAAATAGTTTTGGCATTATTTTCTTATAAAAACAATAATCCATGAACAAAAAATTGCAGCTTTTGACAACTCAAAACAGTCACAGCCAAGTAGAAACTTGCATACCCTCGAGCTAGGGTTTCATGAAAAGGAAAAAAATGTGCAAAATGACAATGAGCATTTTTGTCAGAAATTTGTAAAAAAAAATGAAACCCTCATTCTAATATAGATCCAAAATTTGAGCCTCAACTAGTATATACAGAGGAGAAATGATGAAATGGAGCTCGGGTTTTAATAACCCAGTTGCTTTTCTCTTCAAAAATCCAAAATCATTTGGGGTTTCAAAAAGAAAACTAAAATATATAGAGGATAATGAGATTTCCTCGTACAAATTCATGAAAATGATAAGATATACAGGAGGAGAGAATATTTTTCACAATACATATAGACCCACTAGGGGTTTTTGAGTTTCAAGCCCAAAATATTCATTTTAGGGGTCGGCCATGAGCAAAAACAAGGCCATTTTCACTTGTGACATGTGGTATAGCCACGGCTATTAGAGGGTTTTGAACCCAGAATTTTCTATGGTGGTCATTTGATAAAGACAAGAATAAAAAAATGAAACAAAAAATGCAGAAGAGGGAATATTTTTGATTCATTAGCTAACTTTCAAAAGGAAAGTATCAAAAGTCCAAGCCATGTGCTCAAATTCAAGGCTCTAACTGTATGTAGAAATGGAGGAAATTGGCTATTAATGAAAACCGTGTCATTTATACCTACAATGGAGAATATGGTCATGGCCTGTATTGACAAATGCCTCATTTTTTCTACAAAAAATGTCACATTTTCTTCAAAATAGATGCATGGAAACAACAGGGAAAGCGTAGGGAAGTAAAAAACTGCATTTTATTCAATGATGGATCGATTTCGAGCCTTTTTCTTCAAAAAAAGACAAATACTTTCAGGAAAATGTTTACATGCAATTCTTTTGTCAGGAAATTCAAAGTAGAATCCATTGTATACACAAAAATCTACCATGGAAATCCTCCAAAAGCTCATTGAAACCCTTTGATGGTGGCACATGGTTTCCTCTAGAAGCTTCAAAAGAAATGAAATGTATGTTTCATTTTTTGCTTCTTTTGTTTTCATAACCCTAGGTTGGCATATGCCTTAGTGGAATTTTTGCTAATGTTTTAAAAATGAAATGAAAACTAATATCTCTTGTGAGCTAAGACATTTTGTCTTATGCCTTGTGTAAAACCCCATGTCTTTTGTCTTAGGGAAATTTCATAGAATGCATGCATTGTTTACTAAATGTAAAGCTTTTTAATTAGGTGGTGATTTATAAATCACTTAATTAAAAATGTTATTTTAAATGCTATACATGTATTATACCTTGTAAATGCTTGAACAACTTGGTTGGAGCTTTTATGCCTTGAGAGCATATAGGGGGGGTTAAGAATCAGTTTGCAAACATGTGCCAAGTATCTAGCGGAGTTAGAGGTGATTAAGTCTACATGAGGAGGGCATATAAGGGTGCTTTTATTTGCCTTTCGGGTAGTTGGAGAGTATATAGGCATCAATTTCTTATGCCTAGGTGATGGGATTGGTCAAGCTTTACTTTTCTAGCCTATTGGAGTCTTTTTGGAGGGAATCTAGTTGCTAGATTTATGGCATTTTGGAGGCATCCGACCCAAGGTAGTTTTTGGCTCCTAAGTGCAACTGCTTGGGAGTTGATGGATATAGTCATCTTTTGACTCATTTGTACACAGTTCTGGTGATGTATTTTTTGCTTAGTGACTACATACAATCCTTTGGAGATTACAACATACTTTGTAACTCATTTTGGATATGAAATACAGTGAAAGCCTTGGATGCCATTGATATGAAATTTTTTCCTTCTTGTTTATTGCATTATTATGTGCGCACACATGATTGATCGAGTTATTTGTGAGATGGTATTCATTTCCTCTTAACTTTGTCTCATGTCTTTGATGCCTTTATGCAAAAGTGTGTTGTTGTAGGTTGCAGATTGTGTCATAAAAATGATAAATAACTTTTAGTAGTGGAGACACCCTCCTCCTTGAAGTTTGAGATTTAAGACCTTTCTATAAAGTACTTATGCAAGAACATACAACAATAGGTTATGCAAGTTTGTTTTCTATCATTGCAAGCAAGTGTTTATAGGTTGAGTTTCATAGTCCCGTTTAGTTTGGTGTATCACCTTTTTATTTGCACTTTCAAGCTTTTAGTTTATGCATTCTTTTTCCCTTTTCCTCTACAAAAATTAGTAGTTTTAGGGTGATAACTAGCTAGGAGCTAGCCTTATCTGGAGATTCACTCCAAATTTTAGGTGACCCATAGCCTAGGAGTGATTCCATGTTTCTCTAGAGCGCTAAGTTCTGCAACTTAGCTAGGGGGCAACTCTAGAAGATAACATTAGGTATCTTTAAAGATGCTTTCATTGAATTTAAAACCAATCAATCCTACAATGTGATCATTTTATTACCCCAAATTGATTTCTTCCATGTTGTCTCTCACTTGGGTATGAGTCCATAAAGATGAGGCAAAATATTGAGCCACCTGCAATGTGTTAGGATACCTTTTTTCCAAGACTAAGCATAATTATCCTTAGAATGATTATAGAAGGATGAGATACATAACCCATTATTACAACAATAATACACTTTTCAAATGATGAAATTTGAGATCAATACATGAAATGTGGTTGAAATGAAGTATAATGATCAAATAAGACACCCTCTCAATTGCCAAAACATCCAAGTAATCTCCAATATACCCACCAGGAAAGAACAAAAATCATAATATATTTGGTACAAAAATAGGAAAAAGTGCTTGGATGGCTAGATAGAGCTCCTTAATACCTTTCCAACATTGCAAGAATCATGAAAATCAGATATCATGGCAAAAATTTAGGAGCTTGAGAGCCAAAAAAAGATCTGACTTCAATAAAAATTATTATTATCAAACAAAAAAATTGAAAAATAACCTACACCAATCAAAAATTTACAAAGCTAGCTTTCTAGCAATATATTATTTTCGAAAAATGGCCTCTTGGATTGGAAGTTATGAAAATTTGAAAAAAATGTACGAAGTCAAACTTTGGCACAAGGGAGCTTATGTCGTCTATCCCATAGTCGCTAATGTGACCACAGTGCTAGCAAAAGGTTTTAAAAAAAATCTTACCACCACCTCATTGTCATTAGAGTGACGAGTGGGAGGTGTTAAAGTGGCAAGCCTACATCATGTTGTTTAGGGTGTTAAGCCCTTTGCCAAGGTGTTGGCTACAGGCTATATATTGCATAAGACCAGGCACTAAAATTGTCAGTGATTTAAAAATTTTGATTAATAAAAACAAATTATGTACCCTAAAAAGATAGCACAGTACCAATGACCATGAAAGTGATGCAAACTTATGCTAGCAGAGTACAAGATATTCCTTTGATGCCAATCCTCAAAATATTTGATGGAATATACCACTCAACCAATGACCTGACTGCAACTACATAGACTCATCATACAATATAAATTCCATACAAAATTATGACCACAAGACAAAAAACTTTTGATGCCCCTGGGATAAAGTGTCTAAATTTGACAAATTGGCAATCAATCTTTAGGTTTTTGATCCTTCTTAACATGATGATAGGGTCAAATTTGGCCCAAAGTGTCCCAAAAATTCAACTACCTCTTGGATCTAGCAACTTTAACCCTACAGGAATCACCTTGTATATCAAACAAAAAATAATAATTTTTGAAAAAATAAAATGAAATTTTGACTTTCTTTGATGCCCTAGATTCAACCATGAGGTCCTTGAAACCCAAAAATGAACCCAAAAAATATTCAATCCAAGATGAAACCCTCAAATTTGGGAAGGAAGATACAACACTAGAGTTCTGATAACATGTATGAGTTAATGATGACTCACAACACCCCTAGGAATAGTTTCTAGACCAAAATATCTTCCACGAGAGAAAATGGCAAGAATAGCTTGCTATAATTATGGATGGAAGATTACAAGATTGAAGATGTAATGTACATATGATTCCTTGCTTGTAAAGACAAGTTGTATGATAGGATTAGACAAGATCATGCCATGTGTCTTAATTGTTAGGGTAGGTGACATTAAAATTGCTATCTTATATTGATTTACGTGTCTCCACGTTCTTTGGAAAGTGTTCTTGAGCACATGAGGGATAAAATATTCATTTTTTATTTCCTATTAAAAATTGTAATTTCATTCAAAGAGGTGGACCCTTCACGGTAGCGGTTACAAGGCATCCTAGGAGTATATTCTTCTAAGTGTCTAACTTTCTAGGTTGGGACCACTTGAGTGTGCATGTCCTTGCATGTTATTTGCATGTTTTGCATGCTTTTGCATGGTTGGGCACCCAAGTTTGCATGGTGGTGCATGAGCTTGCATGTAGCCATCGAAGTTGTCAGAGACTTATGGTGCACTCAAGTTTGACTCAATTTGATTGGTTGTGGGTTAGGTGCCCATGTGAAGGCCATGTGATTCACTAGTACAAAAACAACAATATATGACTGAAAAAACTACTAAAAACTACTTATAAATGACTAAACATGGTCACGTGACCATTAGTAGTTTATTGTTAGTCATTTATAATGCGGCCAAATTGATGACTAAACCATTTTTAGTCATTTATTAGTTTTTTTTATTGATCGATTTGTTAGTATATTTAGTCATTGATTTAGTGATTGATTGTTATAATCTGGTCACTTATTTAGTCATTTTTTATTAACTAATATATTTAGTCGTTAATTTAGTTATTGATTGTTGTTAACTAGTCACTTATTTAATCATTTTTATTAACTAGTTTTTATCCATTGGCAGTGTATTTAGTCATTAATTTTAATCATCATTTTGATCAATTTGGTAGTATATTTAGTCATTTTTATTCACTGATTTCACTAGTCATATATTTAGTCATATTTATTCACTGTTCACTAATTTATGTCAATTGGTAGTATATTTAGTCAATTTAATAATTAATTGACATCAATTAGTAGTATATTTAGTCATTTTAATTGACTGATATTTGAGGATTTAAACATAAAACACAAAAATACACATCAATCATCAATTACACACAATAAGACAACCATTGAGAAGGAAAAATCACTAAACTTTATTAAAAAAGGTGTTCTTACAACTTACACAAGTCTAAAATATCTATCTTGCTTGAAAAATGTTTGAAATAGAGTATTACAATTTTTATTTTTAGTCACAAGACTGAAAATATGAGTTACAATGCACAAAAGTGACAAGAAAGAAACTTCTCCAAAAAACTTCTGCAATGATGAAAACGCATGCTTGGAGCCCTTCAATGCGAGCACATGCCCCTTTCATCTCTTCAAACTTCTACAACATGGGCAATCTTCCAAGAGCAAGTTGTAACGTGTAAAATCCAAGAAGGAGAGTGTTGATCGTGTCCCATATATGAAGCTCTCTCCTTCAATGTAGTCAACAATAACCCTAGAATCTTTCCTCCTTTATATGCAATGTGCCATCTGATATGAGTAACAGGCGCTGTCTTTTTTTCCATGAATGAAGTTGTGCCTCAATACAACAAAAAAAATTACTATTAGTCTCAATTCAGAAAGAAATAAAGTGCATTGTATATTGCAAGTTTACAAAAGAAATTCCAAACACAGTAGAAAGATAAATCAATTAAAAAACTATAGGAGACAAATCACATCCACAAACATGGGAGAGCTATACAAAATTGGAGAAATTGGCTTGGAAAATGAAGGCGGCAAGGTATTTCTAGATTCAAGACTTTTACTTAATGTTGTGGAATAGAATAAAAAAGAATCATTTATCTGCCACCATAGTGAAAATTTAGCAATTGCATTTGGTTTGTTAAACATGGCCCCTAGTACAACTATTAGAGTTGTTAATAACCTTCCAGTATGTTCTAATTTTCACACTGCAACAATATGAGAAAACAAATATTAGAGTTGGATTCAACAAGATTTTCACACTGCAATAATATGAGAAAACATGGCCCTTGGTAAGAGAAATTGATTTGATTCAACAAGATTTTCACACTGCAACAATATGATAAAACAAATAATTAGCAAGATTATTATAATATAAAAATTTCCATAATCAATAGAAATTTTAATTCACAATAAGAATGTGAAGAGACGAAAACACAAGTTAAAAATAATACAAATCTGTTCACTGATAATGACTATGAATACCTTATGGTCTTAACTTACAAGAAGTAAAAATGACTTACCTACAACCAAATACAGTACCAAAAAGTAAAGTTTTTTCATCCTTGACCTTCACTTCATGTCTCTTCCACTGGCCATGGGCACTATCATATTTGAACATCTAGGTATGAATGTAACATAAACAAAGAAAACAATGATGAGTACTCATAAAATATGATTATTCCAGTAGTCAGTCAATGAAATATATAAAGACTCATAATAACATACTTCATTATGGAAAGTGCAAATCCTTCTAGGAAAAGAATTACCAAAAGAAAAGGATCAAAATATATAATGCTACGATGGACAATATCAACTTGTAACCAAAATTTTCCAGCATTTCTTACTAAAAATTAAATAACTTATAGTTGACACGAGACATTTACCACAACACGAGGTCTTTTGGCCAATGTTATTTCCTATGCCATCATGTCAATACCCCCAACAACCTGGTAGAATTAATTCACATTAGTGCCAAGATAATGCCCATAATGATCTAAACCTAGCTTACAAAAATAAATTTCAAGTGGTGCATCAAAACAACATTTAATACAAAAAGAAAACTTTATCATATAGATCAATATTACAACAATGTAAGACAGTCCTCAAAATTTTCAATAAACTTTCAATCAAAATATAAAGTTATCATTATTTTGTAGTCCATGATGAGCTTGACAACAATGCCATTTATTATGTTAATTAAAAGAATTCAACAATAATACATATGTCATGCAAAGGCAAAACTTTGAAGGAAGATCTGATTCCATACACCTGGGAGATCTGGTGCCTCTAAACTCAACAGAGACATGTCCTTCAAACATATTGTGACAGTGCAAATTACAAAATACAGTGATGTATCATTTGGCAAGCTAGAGCTAGTTCATGTTACATGTTATGATATCATCTTAGACCTAGTGCATATGACAATTGGGGTTTGGTTATTGTGCATGTGTGACAAGTGAAGTAAGAAATCAGATGATTTAATAAAGGTACTCATGCCAATTTATCTTGAAGACATGCTTCTTTTAGTGGTTGCCAAGGTTGCATTGAAGAACATTATAATGAGGTGATTGTAGGGATATGGGATTGTGCAAATTAAATGAATGATGCTAAGTGCAAGTTAGTGAATGCAATGAGTATCATATCAAGCATATGCACAATGAAAGTGTAGCCTTGAATAGGTTTTGTGAATAAAGTGCTTGTATCAAAGCTAGCCTTGAGAGGAGCATATAGCATTATAACACTTCCACACAAATGATACTAAAGGGGTAGGGTTTTGATAGGAATCAATTAGCTCCCTATAAAATTAAGTAACTAATGGTTTTGTCATGAGCTTCAAGAGAGATTGAAATACAGGGAGTTAGATCATCTTAGTTCATTTTCAATATGAGGTCCAAATGCTAGGATAGTCGGTATTAGTGGACAGTTTCATGAAGCCATGCTCAAATTTTGTGCTTAAACAGAGTTTCTTTTATGAGCATTGCACAAACAAGTATTGGAGATAAATACAGATTCAATGTCCACCATTTAAAGCCTTTTTGGTTGAAAAGATCATCATATAAAAATGACAATGAGGACAAAATTATGCAAAGGATGTTATGACTATGCAAGGGTTCAAAGTACACGGTGACAATCCTCTTAATCAAACTCTAAATAATTCTTTAAATTTAGGTTGTTCTTGTGAAATGACAAGGAGGCAACTTTGCACGTTGATGCCAAATGTAAGCATAACAAATGTTTTTCTACAACACTAATATAATTGATAGGCAAAGATGGGTTTATTTATATTACATGACCAAAATATGACACAAAATCAACAAATATTCTCCATCTAAATTCATCTCCAAGATTGTTGCAAGAGAAATTATTCAGAGAGATGTGAACCATTTCCATCATTTTAAATAGGGACAATGTTCTTGTGGAGAATATTGGTGATGCTAAATGAAACAATCTAAAAAATAGGCATGCACTATAATAATGTACACTACATTAGATATCCAATAATAATGAAGGGACATCCATCAAATCATAATAGCTTGGGGATTTTTTTATCATATGTTGTAGTTGCGAGTGCCCTGGTAGACATACATGAAAACATGGAAGTATAGAAAAAGCAAGCAAACTATTTCAAAAAATGTCTCAAAGAAATGTGATATCATGCCACCCGCTCTCCCGCAAACACTTCAAGTCATGCCAACAGTGATGCAAGAAAGTCCACATCACCGGTAGCATTACTTAAAGTGTTTGCGGGAGAGGAGGTGCCAAACGGTTCATAAGGAAGAACAAATCCCCTGAATTCAAGAAGAGAAGACAGTCAATAATTTAGCACACTATAGCAGGTCTTCCTCCCTCTACTCAATGAATATCCTCCAACCAATTCAAATTTAGAGTCCAAATTTCCTAAAGAAATGTCAATCTATGGAGTAGAATTCCAAAATTCAACGAATGAGATTACTAGTGAAGGTTAAGGCTAGAATCATTTCAATGGTCATCCTCCTTGATGGAAATTGATCCAACCCTGTAGCAATATTAACATAAGGAATGTTGAAACCTTTATAATCTATCACATAAGCGTAAGTCTGGAAGCTTAATAAAAAATCCCAAATTGATAGATAGAAGAGTAACCCATAATGAACAAAGCCCTTAGAATGAAAATGAGATTGAATGAGTAATTTTCCATAGCAATATAAGCTAGTGTCTTTTAAATAGGAAGAGTGCTCCCTCTGGAAGGATTGCAATCAAGAAAAGATGACACACGCTCTCTTACAAACACTTCTAGTCATGCCAGTGGTGATGCAGGATTTCCCGCATCACCGTTGGCATAACTTGAAGTGTTTGTGGGAGAGCGGGTGGCATGATATCCCATTTATTTGAGGCATTTTTTGAGACAATTCGCTTGCCTTTTCTACACTTCCACATTTTCATGTATGTCTACAGGGTACTCTCGCATCACATTTCTTTGAGGCATTTTTCTGAATAAGATTTTGTCTTGGAAATTTTCCATAGTAATGTTTCTAATATTCTGTCAATCTATATTGTGTTCTTTTGAGTCTACAATTAACTAATTTTATTCTTTTAGGAGAAAATTACTCTGAAGAAGTTCACAATTTTTGAAACAAGGGACTACAAGGAGGGGTTTCATATTGAAGTTGAAGTGGTTGAAGATGACCCTCAAACATTAAAATGGTTTTATACCAATAAATAAAAAGTCAAATGAATTTGATGAATGGCTCTGTGGTATAATAAGCCCCCATCATACATGGATTAAGAATTTATAATTTTGTAAACAAGATAAACCATGTGAGGTAGCAAATATATGGTTGGAACAAATCTACATTTGGTTCTTCTCATAGCTACAAATAATTGAGACAGTTCAATCAACAATGTACTCTAGCCTCTCACAACATATAGTGCAGTATTACAAGACTTTCCAAAACTCACCTAGACTTATTACTGAAGTGAACAATTTTTCACCATAGTGAATTAATCTAGTTCATTTGCATTGGAGGACCAAGCAGATCTGGCAAAACAATTTTGGCTCATAAGATAGAAAGCATTGTTAGTTGCGAGGTGATTCCCCTTGAGAGTTATTATAAAATAGATCAAATAAAGGATTTTAAGTTTTATGACTTTATCTCCCTCAATTTATCTCTTCTTTTGAAGAATATACAAGATATAAGAACTTGGTGGACTACTAAGATTCCTTTGTTTGATTTTGAGAAATCTATAAATATTGGATATGAAAGAAGTTTCAAAGGATAAAGGATAAAAGGCATCATTACAAAGATCTATACCAAGATGACAACCTACAACTCTTCCAAAGGTAGTCAAGAAGATAAATGGCAAGATTTTAGAAGGTATAGATGTATTGCAAATGCAAACTATGACAGTCAAGTTTCTAATGAATTCAAGAGTCATAGTCACTTCATCAAAAGGCACTCGACCAAATTCTAATGCACTCGCATTACACATGATGAAGATTCTATGAGAATAGTAGCATGCATCATGAAGGAGAGTACCGTCATAAGCAAAACCTTTTTGGCTACAAGAAGTGAAGGTATGAAGATGAAAGGATAGTCACCCAAAGGATTGAAATGAAAGTCTAAAAGCATGAAGATAACTAGGTAACTTTCTATGATGACAATCACAAAGATGACCATATATCAACATAAGTTTTAAAGCCACAACCAACTAAGGAGGATTTTTGTAAAGGTCATTGATGAAGGAAGGAAGAAAAGGATAGTCTTATCCATGGGTATTTGAGACTTTGACAAAGGTAGTGATAAAGATAATTGACGATAGTCAAATTAAATAGTCAAGGTTTTAAAGAAATACAATCTTAATGACTATCATGAGGGGTAAGGATAGTCTTTGACTATAATTCATATAATCATCATTCACCAAAACCTTTAATGCTTGGTGACTATTTTATCACTATATTGTAAAGCTACTTTGAGGATATGAGGAATGGCAGTCATTATACATGAAGATGTATCTTTTATATCAAACCCTAAGGGTTTTATAATAGGAAGATTTCAAAATTTGAAGGGATACATCATTATGAAGTGAAGATTGATCATGCATAGGGGGCAGTTAAGTGTGGAGGACTGTTACCTAGGGTTTCAAGGATGCAACAAAGGGAGTAACTTTGTTGCTTTCAAAAGAAAGATTCATTGGAAAGAAGTCCAAATATTAAATGTTTCCTCTTTGCCATCAAGAAGGGATTTCAACCTCGCACCGATAATTCAATCCTCTCATCATATCAAGCATGTGAGATGTGGCAACAATGAAGACCAAACTCTTATGAGCTTCTTGTCCATGTAGATCATGTCAGTACAGTCATATGGCTGTGATATGCTTCTTCGCTATGATGACTAATCATTGCATGATAATGTAGACTATCACCGTGTTTGGTACCTACAAATAAAATTAATAAAGAAGTGAAAATTTTAAAAGTGCAAAATAGTAGGTTAACTTTTATATTCTAATAATTGTTGAGTTGTAGTCATTACACCAAAAACCTAAATGTCTATATAAAAAACCAGTGCATTGTCCATATCTAAGTGCTTTATGTAATTCTTCACAAATATAAATGTAATTTTTTTTTTTTTAAATGACTATATTTTATATTTAATGAATTAAATAACTATCTATTATACTTGGCAACTAATCTAAGAAGAATTTTTTTAATTTTACAAATTTATTAAATAATTTTTTTTTACACATGAAAACTATAAAATTTATAAGTTCATTTGTACATTTTTAACATATCTATTAATTTTAATTAGAATACTCAAATATAAATATATTTCCCAAATCTTTTGGTGTATAAAAAGTAAACTTCTACACAAATTATTCCATAAAGCATTTACAAAATCTATTCGTTTTAAGTTAAATTTTGAAATGAAAAAAATTGAAATTCTTAAAACTTTCCTAGATCATTAAAAAAATTGAGAACTTGTTAAAAAAAAATAATAACCAAATTGTCATGGCTAGCCATAAAAATTACTCTGGTTAGCTAAGCATTTAAGCCATATGAGGGTGCTTCTTGTGTTTGCAAAGACTGTGTTGAAGGTCTATGGAGGAGTGTCAAAGGAGAGTGTGGTAATATAGCCCCCCTCTGTGAAGGCCTTAAGAGGACTAAAATAGTTTCCTTCTTGGCTCTTGTCATTTCTTATTTTGTGGATGAAGAGTTTTTCTTTGAAGAATATGAATGCAACCCTATCCAGGCTTCTTTTCATTGCATTTTGAAACTATCTTAGGTGGTCTAATGAATTGTCATAAAGAGGAGAAGAGGGTGAGAGCCTATGTAGCAATGGTAACTTCAAAGAAATAAATCCATGCCCACCTTTAGGAACTGTATTACAAGAAAAATGGCTTGACATATTTAACAATAAAAATGGTAGAACTAAAAGACAAAGAAAGATATGTTGCTTCAAATGTCGATTGGGTGTTCCTAGTGCATCTCATGTAGAATGATATAATATTGAAATTTTTATAGAAAAAAAAGAAAAAAAAAGTCTCAAAGATTTAATTAGCTAAGTCAAATCCCAGTGTCAAAAAATAATGAATTATAAAAACAAGTTGAATTGAGAAAAGAAAAATGCAGATAACATTATGTACCACTAGTAGCTTTGTTGGGGGATCAGATGGCCATAAAGAGGGCTCAAACAACATCAACTCTCGATGATTGATTGCAGCAGATCCATAGATTTCAAACCCAAACCCTGCTGAAAAGGAGCTAACACCACAAAATATGGGGCTACACAAACATGGGTAACACAAGAATTTGAATATCTAAACTCCATTGCATAAAATTTTATTGAAAAGGGAAAGTACCGTGCAACTAAATACAAAAAACTCATCTTACAAATTTGCACAGCAAGCACAACCTACAAACTAGATTCTAATTTTGCTAAAAAAGAAAAAATCAAAATAGTGAATATTAAACTACACACTAGAATCTAATTTTGTGGAAAATGAGCAATTTGGTGAGAAAAAGTACCTGCAGTGCGTCCTGGATACTTAGCTGGTGTACTAAAAAATAGGATTGCAAACCCAAAATTATTCTCACTCTGGAAATTCAACAGAAAAATACAGAATGTTGTCCTGGATACTTAGCTCTTAGTCAGTAAATAAAACAATATGAGCATGATTATGAATGGTTTTACTTGGTCCCATTTAAGGCCCCATGAATCCACTTTGATCCATTGCTGCCAAAAGAGATATTAATATGTAAACAAGGAGCCACATTTAGACAAATTGGTTAATAGGTACAAGTTTGTGTTAAGGAAGGCAATGAGCATTTTTTTCAAAGAACAGTGGGATAACACTTGGAGATGCTTGGTCAAGAGGCAAAACATGACAGTCCTTAAGGGATAGATTGAGCAGTAGCAACCTCAAAATTACAAACTTATCCTTCAATCCCTACAATCATGTTCTAAAATTACATGGAAAATAGGTGTATTTCTTCATTTAAATGACAAAAACACAAATCTTATCTAATATATTTAGTAGACCAAATACAAAGCACCAAGAAAAACTAATTGAGGGTAAAATTTCATCGTACTACCTAAATAAAACAAAAACAGATAAAGGTTGTTTCAGACCCAATCATTTTATATTTGAATGTATTGGAGGATGCGGAAAAATGGGAGCATGAAAAGAAAAATGTCTAGAATTTTATGTAAACTTGTAAATAGAATATGTATATTGGAGGCAATGTAAACTCCCAAATCCCTGATAATCTAAGCAAGGAATTTTTCTGCAATGTTATTCAGTTGGCTGCTTGGTCACCTAGCATATTGATTGTTTAGGGATATACACACCATTATATAAAGGATTTCTTATGTGGTAGAGATAAACTCTGCATTTTGATAGTTGATATGTTTCAATATGTATTTGTTACAAAAAATTTCATGCATATTCATATCCACTTACGTACATGCATATATACACTCTATTAGATATCTTTTCTTTTAGGATTAACCACTTGGAATATTTAATACTCAAGTGATTCTTTCAATGAGCTATCATTGTTACACTCATCTCTTTATATATAGAAATCTACACATTTTTACATACATCTATGTGTCTATGTGTATATACATATAAACACACAAGTACATGCATATGTGTATACACATGAACACAGATATACAAATGTATTTATATATGTATAGAGTAAATTATATATGCATATCTCTCTCAATCACCATTATATGGGCATTTGCATTAGGTCAAAAATTCTTGAATTAGGTATTCACTTGTATGTACCTCATATGTTGTTGGTGTAGGGTTGGGACATGCCTTGATTACAAAGCATGCTCCCTGGATTTGGGGACATTTAAAATATAAATTTTCCTAAACATAAAGCAAAGAAAAAAACACTAAGAAAACCTGGATATGAACAATTTACAGCCATTGAAGAGACATTTTGCATTATCTTCTCTTTATATTTTCAAGTACCAATACAGACACATTTATGCATCTCTCTATCTTTCAATGTTTTATTGAGCCCTCCAATTCTATTTTTTGGGGATGCAGGGGAGAGGGAGTATGTGGAAATCTGAAAAGTGAATGCCTGGAAGCTTCCCTAAAATGCAAGGAATATAATTTGAATAGGAAATTACCATTGGAATGGGGAGTACATGATTGGGCCAGGAGGATGAGAAAAAAGGAAATGCAAAACAAAGTGATGATTGACAAGTTTTGCACAAGGAATAGCTATATTAGTATATATAAACAATAAAATGCTCTTTTATAGCTATATAAAAATTAAACTTCTAATTAACAAGTAGTGCAACAATTTTTCTTTCTTGAATTTACTATGAATTCTAGCTAACCAATAAGCACGCCAGAAGATTCTAACTTAGTATGGTGATCCTCAAATCATAAAACCACAAATATGTCAAACAAAACCCGATTTATATCACAAGCAATGAAAATGACCATGTGAGAGGAAGACTCATCTTGAAGGAAGATAAAATTGATGGAAACCATGGTTGGAGGTAGAAGTAGGCCCTAATTCCATATCAAAGTGTAGGCATTGAATAATTAACATCATCATTATCACAAAATGAGGCAAAGAAAATTTGATAATGCCCATAGAAATTAAGCTTGGATTAGAGGGCCTGGTGTGGCAATCTTGTGAGAGTGCAATTAACTTTTCTTGGGAGTTTTTATCACAACTACCAAAAATTAGAGAGGGAATCAGCAATGAGCATCTACTTCGATTTTTTGGAGTATGGATGAGGAGTGAGGAGAATTTTTATGTTTGTGAAGAAGAACATCATATATGCCACTTTAAACAAAAAACATGACATTTTAAACAAAAACACTTACATTTGGAAGCTTTATAGGGTTTCTCAATATAAGCTCAAAAAACACCATAATACAGGAAGAAGTCTACACTGAGTCATACTACATTATCGATATCCTTATGTCCTAAAGTTATACTTGTCAAAGAAGTCCTCTATTCTCCATCAAACTTCTGCAAAAAGGCTCAAGCTTCAAACCCTAATCGTCTTCATACATTGTACAATCATTCATTAATGAGCATTCGGCGAGAGCAAGACGAAGGATTTTTTGTACTAAAGATATTAGTTCTAGCTTACATTCCTTTGTGAGGCTCGAGGCTCTCAAACTAACGAAAGGATAGCGAAGGAAATATTTGCATCCCACCAATAATTTCTCAATTGTAGCAATGAAGAGGAAATGATTAGTATCTCGCCAATAATTTTTCAATTCAAAATATCTTTTTTAAGTACCCACTTTTATTTGTGTGACTAACTATTTAGTCATTTTTATTTGTATGACTAAATAATTTTTTAGTCGACAACCAAGTTAGTCATTTATTTATTCATTTATAGCTAAGTTGCAAAAACATAGTAGAATTTAGTCATTTTTAGTTGTTGTGACTAAAAGTTTTAGTCACGTAGTCATTTATTTGCCAATTTCTACTAGTGATTATTGAATATTTTATTCCATGATTATGGGATGTCCACTAAGTGGTGTATGGGTTTTTCAGGCAGTTTTTCTTATCATTTTGGGATACCATTTGTGGTATTCTCTCCCACAAAATTCTTTATATTGGAGCCTTGGGATGGTGATTTGGTATGAGTTCTTTGCAAGTTGTCAAGACGATGAAGTGTTGTTAGATTATAGAGAGGATTGTCGTATTGATGTACTTCCTTGAAGATTAATACAAACATTGGATCTATTTGGGTGTGGAGTTTTTTCCTACAAGGGTTTCTCCATCTATATCATGTGTCACTTGTGTTGATGACTTGTGGTATTGCAGATTTTTCTTTCATTGTTGTAATTGTCAATCACTTAATCATTTTATGGTAATCTTGTAAATATAATTTTAGATTTGCAACCACATATTTAGGTTCATATTGTTGGAAATAGGTTGCCATTAAATTGCAAATCCTAAACATTAATTATTTCATGTATATCCTTGTTTCTTGGAATGTGTTCAACAACACTAAGATTATTGTGAGATTAATATTTGATGAAATAATCATGATTATTGAAATTTGTAATTAATTCTAAATGTAAGAAGCATGTGAGGGCGTCCATATTGAGTTCCTAAATAATAGGGACACATGGGACACTCACATGGTAAGGTGAAACTCACCTTGTGTTCAGTTAACTATACAGAGTAATAGTTAACACTTCGAATGCATGTAAAGATCCTAGGAGTTAGGATTTGATGTTTGCATGCTTGAAGTTCAGTTTTGTTAAGTTCCAAGTTCAGTTCCAAGTTCAGTTGTTCGGGGTTCAGTTCGATTCGTTCGAGTTCGGTTCATTCGTTCATTATCTTCAGTTGCATGCAAGTGCATGTTGCATGCATGTTAGTTATTTTGAGTTGCATGTAGTTAGCTTCAGTTAACTTGTAATGCATGGCTAAATAACATTGAGTTGTATGACAGATAACAGGGACTACCTCCAGTTAACAAGGGATGACCATTCTTTGGGAATGGTGTTGAGTAAATGTTTCAGTTAACAATAAAGCACTTGAAGACAACTTGGGCACCCAAGATGCTTTATTGGAATTAACTCCAATGCATGATAAGATATTTCTGAGGCTCAGTTAAGTAGCTTTAATTGTGGGCGCCATCTTTAAGGAATAGCTTTGGAATTATCACCATTTGATTATTACAAGGTTGCATATTGTCTCTATATCTCATTCAAGTTGAATAGAGTTATCAGATTGTTATTGCAGGTGTGAAGAAGATTGGTAAAGACAAAGAAGCATTCTCAAGCAAGAATTGGAGCTATTGTAATTCAGAGTTTGAATAATAGAATAATTCTTGGTGGAGTTTTTTCCTGAAAGGGTTTCTCCACGGTATATCTTGTGTGATCCTTCTATTATCCTGTCTAGTTCTTCTAAATAATTCTCTCTACATTCTACAACAGTAAAATGGATTAATCAAGATAATCATCCACAAAGAATTTATGTAACAAAGAAAAGACTTACTTAGAACAACAATTTTGAAGTTTTATAGAGTATTAAGCTAAGAAAACACCTCATTTTTCAACACATATTGCTGCAATTTATACCTTCATTTCCAACATTTAGTATCAAAGCTAATGGTTTTGTTAAGAGAGGGACGCCTTTCTTTTGATTGTTGAAGGTTTTTTTGTTGCAATGAGAGCTTGTGCATTGTGGGTTTTGAAAATTTATGAAGAAGATTGAAAACCATGGTCTTTACCTCTCATCTAGATATTGAGAAATTCAATGGCATTGGATACAAGATGTAGAAGTTGAAGATGGAGGATCTCCTTGAAGAGAGAGATCAGTGGTTGGTAGTTTTGAACCAAACAAAACTAAAGAAAATGTATAATGAAGATTGGAAGAAAATGGATAAGAAGGCATGTGGAACCATTTGATTGTGTCTTGTGGATTTTTTCCTCTTGAATGTTTCAGAAGAAGCCACCGCATACAATTTGTGGAAGAGGATAAGTGATATCTATCAAACTAAAAGTTTTACTAATAAGTTGTATCTCAAAAGATGTTTGTATTCTCTAAAAATGAAGGATGGTGATTCTATTACAAAACATTTAAATGCTTTTAATTTGATTTTAAGTTGACTTGCATCAGTAGATGTTAATTTAGAAGAAGAAGATAAATTTATTTTGTTGCTCTGCTCTTTACCTGAATCTTGGGAAAATCTAATTGTTTCCATAAGTGGTGGTGGTACAGAACCAAAGATGGATAGTCTTATTGTAATACTTCTTTTGGAAGAGATGAGGAGAAATTCCATGAATGTAGGCTCCCAAAATGCCTTGCATATGCAAGGAAGATCCACAGAAAAAGGATGGCCTAAAGGGGACAAGAAGAGAGACAAGTCTAAAGGACATTCTAAAACCCCTGAGAAGAGTAGAGTAAAGTGTTGGAATTGTGGTAAAAGAGGGCATGTGAAAAAGGAGTGTAGGAACAAGAAAAAGAGTTTGGATGCTTCCACGAAAAAGTACTTTGAAGATGGTGATTATGATGCTTTGTTTATTTTTGCTAACACTATTAGTAATTATTCTTGGCTTATTGATTCAAGTGCTTCCTATCAAATGAATTCTCACAAGGGGTGGTTTACTTCATATTCAGCTTGTGATGGGGGAGAAGTTTTCCTTGGTGATGACAACACAAAGAAGATTGTTGGTAAGGGAAGATAAAGTTATGTTTCAATGATGGGAGGGTTAAAACCCTTTATCATGTTTTACATATTCAAAGACTTGCAATAAATTATATTTCAGTATCCAAGTTGAATGATTTTGGAATGCAAGTGACATTTGACAAGTCTAGTTGCAGGTTGGTAAGAGGGAGTTTGGTGATTGCTAAAGGATCTTAGATAGGGACTTTATTTAGGCTTAGTGCCTCCACTTTTTGTAATTTTTCCAATATAACTAACACTAAAAATGCATGTATGCTATGGCACCATAGATTGGGTCACATAAGTGAAAAAGGTCTTAAGACTATTTTGAATAAAAAGTTGGTTGACGGTCTTTCTAATTATTCTATTGGTAAAAATGAATTTGGTGAGCATTGTATGTTTGATGAATAGAATAGATCATCATTTCATAATGGGACTAATAAAGTTAAGAGATTACTAGAGATCATTCATTCGGATGTGTTTGGACCAATGGATATTGACTCTTTTGGAAAATCTTGTTATTATTTTACTTTCATTGATGATGTGTCAAGATACACTTGGATTTATTTTATGCATGCAAAATCTGAAGTTTTCACTAAGTTTAACGAATTTAAAGCCTTAGTTGAGAAGCAAAAAAATTATAAGATAAGGGTGTTGAGATCTGACAATGGGGGTGAATATTGTTTTAGGGAATTTGATGAGTTCTATAAGCATGCAGTTATTGTTCAAAAAAAGACTACACCTTATACACCTCAACAAAATGTGGTTGCAGAAAGAATGAACCGACCCTTGATGGAAAGAGCTAGGAGCATGTTGAGTGGTGCTAATCTTGATAGATGCTTTTGGGCAAAAGTTGTAAGTATTGCATGTTGTTTGGTTAATATAACTCCTTGTTTAGCTCTTGTTGATAAAACTCCTTATGAAGTGTGGATAGGTAGAAATCCTTTTGTTTCACATTTAAGGGTCTTTGGTTGTGAGAATTTTGTTCATGTGCCTCAAGAGAAGCATTCTAAGTTGGATCCAAAAGCACAAAAATGCATTATTGTTGGTTACGGTGAGAATGTAAAAGGTTATAAGCTTTGGAATCCACTAACTCATAAAATGGTTTCCTCTAGAGATGTGATTTTCAAGGAGTTTAGAGCTTAATCAAGTGAAGAACAACCAAAGGAGAAAGATAAGACAAAAATAATGCACTTCGAGACAAAGATTGAGAAGCAGGAAGATGCAAATGTGGAAGAACAACCAGATGGATTTGAGGATGGAGAAGAAGAAGAGGGTTCAAAGAGTTTAGAAACTTCAGATGATGTGTGGGATGAGCATGAAGAATAAGAAGAGCAACAAGAGCCCCTTACTCCTACCTTGAGAAGATCTACAAGCCAACAAAATCCAATTGATGGGTATATCCAACCTAATCTCCATTGTGTATTTGCTTTGTTGAGTACTGACGATGAACCTAGATCCTATAGAGAGGCTTTTTCTTTATAAGAAAGTGAGTCTTGGATGCAGACCATGCAAGAGGAGATGATGGCTCTAGATGGTTGTGATACCTGGGATCTTATGAGTTTTACCAAAGGAAGGAAACCCATTGGTTGCAAGTGGGTGTTTAAAAATAAATTTGGAGTAGATGGTTGGTTAGAGTAGTACAAGGCCAAATTAGTGGCCAAGGGCTACTCCTAGAGAGGAGTTGATTTCAGTGAAATTTTCTCTCTTGTTGTTAAGTTAACTTCTATTAGATTCCTATTATCTATTGTTGTTGCTTATGATTTTTAAATAGAGCAAATGGATGTTAAAACTACTTTATTGCATGGGGATCTTGAGGAAGAAATTTATATACGACAGCCTAATGGTTTTGTTGAGAAAGGAAAAGAACACTTGGTTTGCAAGTTAAAGAGATCTCTATATGGTTTGAAATAGTCACCCAGGATGTGGTACCTGAAGTTTGATGCCTTTGCATTGAATTTGGGTGTTTTAGAAGTGAGGAGGATCATTGTGTTTATATTAAGGTTATTGATGATTAGATTCTAATCATTGTCTTGTATGTTGATGACATGTTGTTTATGGGTAGCAACAAGGTGATGATTAAGGAGCTTAAGACTCGGCTTCTGGCACATTTGATATGAAGGATTTGGGGGCTGAAAAATATATTCTTGGGATGGAAATTAGTAGGGATCAGGTTCACAAAAAGCTTTGGTTAAGTCAGAGTAAGTATGTTGATACTATTTTGTAGAGGTTTAATATGCATGACTATAAACCAATAAATATTCCATTTCCAATTGGTACTAAGTTGAGTTTAGGCATGTGTCCTAATTCTAATGATGATATAGAAGATATTTCTTAATATTCCTTATGCTAGTGTCGTTGGTAGTTTAATGTATGCACAATGGTTTGTACTAGACTAGATATAGCCCAAGCAGTGGGAGTTTTGAGCAGGTTTATGTCTAACGCTAGTAGAGAGCATTGGACTTTTGTTAAGATGGTTTTTAGATATTTTTGTGGTACTTTTGATTGTTGTTTGGTTTATCATGGTACTAATGATGTAGATAAGTCATTGGACATACAAGTTTTTGTTGATGTAGATTGGGCAAGTGACTTGGATAGTCGAAGGTCCATTTGTGGTTTTTTTTTACTTTGTTTGGAGATGCAGTGAGTTGGATGAGTAAGAGGCAGCCTACAATTGTATTATCCACCACCAAAGTAGAGTATATGGAAGCTACACATGCTTCTAAGGAGGTGGTTTGGTCATAGAGACTCGGTAATGGCATTGGTTTTTATTGCAGGACAATGATGATTGGATGTGATAGTCAAAGTGCCATATGTTTAGCTAAAAATCCTATGTATGATGCTTGTACTAAAAATGTTGATTTTTAGTATCACTTTGTGTGAGAAATGGTAGGGAATGGTAAAGTTTTGATTGATAATTTTGACACTTTGGATAATGTTGCAGATTCTCTCATGAAGCCAATGACCACAGATAAGTTCACTTGGTGCAAGAAGGCCATAGGCCTTGATCATTGTACTTGATTACATATTTTATTTGTATCTCATGGATGTAATTGCAATGTATAATGTCAAGTGGGATAATGTTAGGGTAAGTGACATTAAAATTACCATCTTATGTTGATTTATGTGTCTCCACATTCTTTGGAAAGTGTTCTTGAGGACACGAGGGCTAAAATATTTATTATTTATTTTCTTGTGACAAATGGTAATTGCATTCAAAGAGGTGGACCCTTCATGGTGGCAGTTACAAGGCATCTTGAGAGAATATTCTTCTTAGGCATCCAACTTTCTGGGTTGGGACCACTTGAGTGTGCATGTCCTTGCGTGTTATTTGCATGTTTTTCATGTTCTTGCATGGTTGGGTTCCCAAGCTTGCATGGTGGTGCATGAGCTTGCATGTAGCCATCATAGTCATCAGAGACTTATGGTGCACTCGAGTTTGACTCAATTTGATTGGTTGTGGGTTAGGTGCCCATGTGAAGGCCATGTGATTATTGAATATTTAATTCTATGTTTATGGGATGTCCACTAAGTGGGGTGTGGGTTTTTCCACCTGTGGTTTTTCTTGTTATTTTTGGATACCATTTGTGGTATTCTCTCCCACAAACTTCTATATATTGGAGCCTTAAGATGGTGGTTTAGTATGAGTTTTTTGCAAGTTGTTAAGATGACGAAGTGCTACAGAATTATAGAGAGGATTGTTGTATTGATGTACTTCCTTGAAGATTAATACAAACATTGGATCTCTTTAGGTGTGGAGTTTTTTCCCACAAGGGTTTCTCCATGTATATCTTGTGTCACTTGTGTTGATGACTTGTGGTATTGCAAATTTTTCTTTCATTATTGCAAATGTCAATCACTTAATCATTTTATGATAATCTTGTAAATATAATTTTAGATTTGTAACCACATATTTAATTTCATATTGCTACAAGTTATACCTTAATTTCCAAAATTAATCATGTACAATGAGACAACTACCTCAACAATATTAAATGATCTAGGACACAAGAATTAAGTAAAATATAAAGTAGATAATAAATGATAAGATCTTATCTAGACAACTAAGACTTCTAGAAAAATATCTAGGACCTAAGTAAAATTAACATCCAAATTGAACCCACTAATTAAGTAGTTAGGTAAAATATAGGTATTTACACCAACAAATTTGAAATATGAAAATTTGAGCTATTTTAGACTAAATAATTGGAGGGGTGTTGAAGTGAAATATGGAATACTTTGCTTCATTAATCATCAGCCCTAAAGTTGCAAGTTATATTTCCAAAGATCACCTGAAGTTAGTCACCTCTCTTATTTTGGCCACTCCAATCCAATCAATGTCATCCAAAAACTATAAGTGAGAATGAGAAGGCAAGATATCACCCCAACTCCACCCTCAAATAATCTCTTATCTCATGTGGTATTTTAATATTCTTCTCAAGCCCTCAACCATTATAATGAATAAATAGGGTGACAAAGGGTCCCCTTGCCAAAGGCCCCATGATGCTCCAAACAAGGAATGGCCTCATCTATAATAACCACACCATCCAAAATTTTATTGCATATCATAAAACTTCCCTACTCCTTTGAAATGACTCTATTAAGCCATAACTTAAGTCTCTCCACAATTAACTTTAATATGATCTTATAAACCACATTGAATAAGGTGATTGGCCTAAACAAATTATGTGAATTAGCTCCTTTTCTCTTGCGAATGAGCACAAGAAAATAAGAATTCATTTTTCTTGGCAAACATCTATTTTCTTCTTTTTGATTATTGCACTACCTCTAATAAGTAAAATTTGATAATATCCCATAATTCTTGAAAGAATTTTATCAAAAATCCATCTGGTACAAGGGCTTTCCCTTTCTTCATCTAGAAAGCTATCCCCTCTAACTTGTCTAGATGGGGCCAATACAAATATCATTCATATCATTAGAAACTACTATGGTAATACAATACAAAATAATATTCTAAATTCATCTACCACAAGAGGAGATTCCTTTGTGAATTGAGAAGAGTAATACTAAATAACCTCCTTTGAAAAATCTTACAAATAATATAAAGGACATCCCTAGGAAGAAAAATTTGAGAACATCAAATTCCCATGTCCTCTAGCCTTAACGGAGTTAAAGAAGAATGTCATATTCTTGTCTCCCTCTTGAAGCCAATCAATCTAAGACATATGTTTCCAATAATTGTCTTCTCACAATTCCCATTCTACTAGCTCCTTCATAGCTTCAAAGTATTCTCTAAGGAACCCCTCTATAATCCTATGATCTCAATTATGCTTTTTTATGGCATCCAAATAGTTCTAGGCATCTAATTTATCCATAAAAGTAATCCCAAAACACTACATATTTCACTTCTTAAGTTGATACTTAATAAATTGCAACCTCTTGACAAAAGAATATATAGTTGTGACATGAGTAAGAATGCCTTTAATCCACAAAACCATCATAAGATCTTGCAACAAAGGCTTACACAATGACATAAGTTGAAACTTAAAAGGGTTCTTAGTGGCACAAACACTATCATTGAGAATTTGATAGGCCAATGATTAGAACCCCTCCAATCCAGAATCTCATAAATGGTAACCCATTTGTTTCAAAGACAAAAGCTAGAAACTAATAACTTGTCCAATATCTCATAGATAGAATCCTCCACACATCTCATGTTGCTCTAGGTATACAATCCATTTCTAGGATTTATGTCTACCAAGTTTAAGAAAAAAATATTATTTTTAAATACTGAAGAAGAGGGATCAATTATATCCACTCCCCCCTCTTTTCCTCCAAACTAGTGATAGAATTAAAATATCCATCCAAGATCCACATAAATAAGGGAGCTAAGGCCTACACATACTTAATGTGATCTTAGAGTCGAGATTTATCAAGAAAATCAGTTGGAGCATAGACATTGGTGAGAAAGAAAACTTCTCCAAAATCAAAACTAGAAGCATTGATAAACATATAATTCCCTACTATAAATCCACTAGTGAGGAGAGAGATTACATGGGTCGCATAAAAATATAAGCCCTCCAAAGATTTCCTATGCAACCTATACACTAACATTGACCCATCCACCATAACTTGGAAGTAGTTTTGGGCATTCCTTCCATTAACAACTTTGACTCCTAAATAAACATAACATCTAGAGAATGCACTCTAATCAACTCACAAAATTTTTTTGTCTAGGGATGTTGTTTAAACCCCTTGCATTCCAAAAGATGAAAATCATTTATGAGAATTAGAAAATTGACAATCAATAGTCTTAACTGACCCTAACTCCACCAACGTATCACCCATTAATTTTATTTTATCTTGGTCTTTGTTCTGGACCACCTTTGGAGGCTTCTCTAGTCCACCCCTTTTGATGTTCTTTTGTTTCTTACCTTAAACTAGATAGGGCTTTACTACCTTTTCCTAGAACTAGAACCTCCAACTTTGACCACAGAGCTAGGATCGCTAGGGTCAATTCCTTTATCAACATATTTCTCGTAGATGGCTCCAAATCACAAGGAGCCCCATGAATTTGATTTATTTCCATCTATAAAGCTATACACTCGTGTCCCAAATTTATTTCCATCTGTAACTAGCATCCTCCCTAGAATCCAATTGTTCCACCCCCAACTTACCTACTTTTGAGAGCAACCTATTTGGAATCACCTCTCGATGATCAAAGTCTTCTAAAGACTCAAATCGTTTATAAGTCCCATGACCCCATCTATCCTTGAGGGTTCTCTTTGATCCTCTTCCCTTGTTTTAGGGATTTACAAGAATAAAACACTCCTTCAACATCCCCCTCCATCATAGGGGCTTTCCATTTTTCCTTCATCATCTTTGAGAAAGAAACCACATTGGCCAAAGACCCTACATGATTAAATTTAGGACATTTCCTCTACAAATGTCCATACTCATGAAAATTTTGACATCAAAATGGGAGAGATTCACAGTCAAGTTGTTGAATCCATAATGTGGAGCCAAAACAAATTTCTAATGAATTTAGGAAAGGGTTATTTAAATCAATTTCAATACAAATACAAGCATTAGAAATTATCTTTTTATCTAGTGTATGTTGTGATAGACCCACTGGCTTTCCCAACAACAAATCAATCATGTGCATAGTATCATTTCTCCAAAACTCTAGTGGGAGACAAGGGAGCTACACCCATACATGAACCCTTGACGAAATATCCTCCACAAGATTAAAACCAACATTCCAAGGCTTGATGATTAACAGACCCACTTGGTTGTAAAAATAAGGACCCCCTCATAGGCCTTATTACAATATTCCAGGTAGGAAAACACCACCATAAAATATTTATTAGTTTCCACCATCACCTCCATATCACCCTCAATGTTCCAAGTCTGATGATCCTGTAATTCCAAGGAGAGACACTTGAATCCACATAAACTTGAAAATTAAGGAGTAATTAGTTAGATAGTTGGCATTCCTTCGTAACTAATTCTTGTTGAATCACTAAAACTAGACGAGCATAAATCCTCTCAAGGAAGCCATTCCCTTTCATAACACGAGGACCCCATTCTAAGATGATCCCTCCTTATTGTTCAGATTAAGGTGTCTCAACCTTAGAGTCCTAATATTGATTTATTTAATGTATTATTGTATTTATTTGTATTATTTAGTTGCCTATGGTGTCATGTCATAAATTGGGACCCACAGTTAGGTGGCATTCCCGCTAGAGGTGACTGGATGACACATAATCATCCCAAGTGGACATAGGCATCCCAATTTGGAATCTTTGACTTATGACAGATTCTATGACGCATCATAAGGCATCTTCATGCATGGAGAAGCTTGGAGCCCAAGATGGGTTATGACAGGTTGTAAGAGAATTTGGTATTCTTGGTCAGTTATGACAGATTCTCTTACAACTATAAGTGTTGTCGGTTATGACAGATTCTATGATAGCTATAAAATGTGTAAGGCATTCTTCATAGCCTATTTTTAGCATATTTTGGGTACTCAAGCTTGAGGAAGGAATATTTGCATGTTATGACAACTATAAAGGGTGTAAGGGAATATGTTACATGTGTCCAAATGCATGCTATGGCATGGGATATTGTGCCATGTGGATTTGGACACCCCTCTCCTTCTAGATGCTTCTTGAAGCTTGTATCTCTCTATATATTGAGTGCATTGCATTGTAGAATGCATAGTTTGTATTCACTCCAGAATAGGTATTTGTTTTGAAGCACTTGTTGAAGAAGCTTTGTACTTGGAGATACTTTGTATTCACTATTTGATGTAATAGAGAAGTATTGTGCTTTTAGAGGGTGGGGTTTTTTACCCAAAAGGGTTTTCCCCACGTATATTTGGTGTCACTGTTAATGTGTTGTTGTTATATTCCATTATTCCTATGTGTTTCTTTATTCTAACTATATAAGGTGTTAAAAAGGACAAAAATTGTAACTCTCCCCTACTTAGATTAGTGTAGGAAGTTATTTCCACTCACCCAACTTCCTTTTAGTTGGTATTAGAGCATGGCAAACCTTGATCCCTTTATTGGGTTAGAAGGGTTTTTTTAGCCGATCTTTGTTTCAGTGGGAGTTTTGTAGAAGTGTATTTTGTGACCTTGTTGTAGGAAAGAGGTGATTGGAAAATCTGGGAGGATTGAGATGGAGAAATTTAACATTAGTAATTTTGAACTTTGGAAGCTCAAAATGGAAGACATGCTCATAGATCATGATATATGGCTTGTTGTTTCTAGAACTATGCCATCTGGAATGAAACAAGAAGATTGGGATGGATAGGAAAGCCAAGGGTCTTATTAGAATCTGTTTGGTTAATTTCATCCTCTAAAATTTCAATGAAGAGAAACTTATGCTTCTCTGTGGAAGAAGCTTGGTGATGTCTATCAGGCTAAATCCCTGGTAAATAGTATTTTCCTAAGAAAGAAGATGTATTCTCTGAAAATGGAAGATGGAGGATCTATGGCAGATCACCTAAATGCATTTAACATGTTGGTTGCATAATTGGGTTCTATTGGATACAATATTGATGAACAAGACCGTTGCATGCTCCTTTTGTGTTTGTTGTCGAACTCTTGGGATCACCTAGTAATGGTTATTGGAAGCACTACTTTTACCTTCAAGATGGATGACGTGGTTGCCTCATTATCATTTGAAGAAATGTGAAGGAAGTATTCTGAGATGGTTAAGGAGGCCCTTGTTGTTCGTGGCAGACTAAAGGAGAAAGGAAAAAAGAAAGAAAAGAAATCTAAGTCAAAGTCTCCAATGAGATTTAAGTCTCCTAGTAAGAAGTCCAAGGAAAAATATTGGAACTGTGGGGAAACTAGTCATATTCAAAAAGATTGCAAAGAGGAGAAGAATAAAAACAAGTCTTTCTCCAATTTTGTATCCGAGAAATCATCCCAAGATGATGGAGAAGAATTTACTGTAGCCTTGGAAACCCATGCATCAGATGATGTGTGGTTGATAGATTCAAGTGCATCTTTTCACGTGACCTCTCATAGAGATTGGTTCTCGAACTATGAGGAGTATGATGGTGGGGAGGTGTATCTAGTTGATGACTCTCACCTAAATATTATTGGTCGTGGAAGAGTCAAAATTAGATTTCTTCATGGAAGAGTGAAGGGGATTGATGGTATCTTGTATATCTTGGGTTTGGCACGAAACCTACTTTCTGTAAGTAAACTAAATGATTCATGAGTGCAAGTTGTTTTCTTTGGTGGAGAATGCAAGATGATGAGAGTAGCTATGGTGTTAGCTAAAGGATTTTTTGTTGGCACTCTATTTCAGCTTGATGCATGCACTATACAGTGCAATAGTTATTTTGATGTACCGAAGAAGATATCTTTGGATTTTTCATCCTCACCATTACATCATGCAAAGAAGAAGCATGTTGCAGCTACATCCAATGGTCATGCATTTAAGGTACCTAAGGGTGCTCATTCCATGAAAATGAAGCTTCCTACATAGAAGAAAATGTTATGGCATCAACAACTTGGTCACATTGGTGAGAAGGGTCTTAGAACCCTGAAAAATAAGAGCCTTGTTGAAGGCCTTGATTATTGTAATCTCGAGTTTGACTTTTGCGAACATTTTGTATATGGAAAACAACACCATGTTTCTTTTTACTCTAGTTCTCACAAGTCTTCTGGGGTTTTGGACTATGATCATTTAGATGTCTTATGTCATGTGAATGTTCCTTCGATAGAAATACATATATATATTGTTTCTTTCATAGATGATTATAGTAGAAGGACATTCATTTATTTTCTCAAAAGTCAAGTTGAAGTCTTTAGTTGGTTTAAGGAGTTTAAGGCCTTGGTAGAAAATCAGACTAGTAGAAAGATTAACTCTTTGAGGATTGAAAATGGTGGCAAGTTTTGTTTTGCAACATTTGAAAAGTTTTGTAAAGAGCACGAGATTGAGAGACATAAGAAAACTCCCTACACTCCACAAAAAAATGGAGTTGTATAGAGGATGAACAAAATGTTGATGGAGAGGGCTAGGAGTATGTTGAGTGGTGCTAGTATTGAGCGAAAGTTTTGGGATGAAGTAGTAACCACTACATGTTATTTGATCAACAAATCTCCTACATCAGTGCTTGTTGGAAAGATACCCATCGAGGCATGGTCTGGTAAAAATACTTCATTGATACATCTCAGAGTATTTGGTTGTGAAGCTTATGCTCATGTTTCAATTCAAAAGAAGTCAAAGTTGGAGAACAAGGCCGTTAAGTGTATCTTTATCGACTATGGTGTCAGTGTGAAAGGGTACAAGCTTTGGGATCTAAAAGCTCAGAAGATTCTCTACAATAGAAGTGTGATTTTCAAAGAAATGAAACCTTCCACTGTTGAGTTGCAACCAGAGAAAGATGAGAAACAAAAGGAGGTAGTTGAGATTCCACCTATTCCAAAGAAAGATGAACTACACACTCTTTTTGGACCTAATGATGGGGAGAGATCAAGAAGCTTTGAAAGTTCTAAAGAAGAAGAAGAACCTCAACCTCAGATTTTGAGGAGGTCTGCACAAGTTAGGCGGAAACCAGAAAGGTTTGGTTATTCATTATTGGATTCCAGTTGCATTTTTGTTTTGATTGCTAACACTAGTGAGACTAGAACGGTTAGAGAGGCTATGGGTATGAGTAATGTAGATTCCTAGAGGCAAGTCATGGATGAGGAGATGACTACATTAAAGAAAAACAAGACTTGGGATCCGGTACCTTTTCCTATTGGACGTAAACCTGTTGGTTGTAAACGGGTTTCAAGAAAAAGTGTGATCCTGATGGTAGTGTTGAGAAGTATAAGGCATAGCTAGTTGCTAAGGGGTTTGCCCAGGTGGAGGGAATTTATTATGGGGAGATATTCTCTCTTGTTGTGAAGCTGAAATCTATTTGACTCTTATTATCACTCGCAATGACATATGATTTAGAAGTGCAACAGATGGATGTGAAGACAATGTTCCTTCATGGTGATTTAGAGGAGGAGATTTACATGTCACAACCAAAACCTTTCATTGAAAAAGGTAAAGAAAATTTGGTTTAAAAACTAAAGAAGTCTCTTTATGGTTTGAAATAGTCTCCTAGAATGTGGTTCCAAAATTTTGATACCTATGTGTTGTCATTGGGATTTCAAAGATCTAAATCTAACCATTGTGTATATTTTTAATTTGATAATGGTTGCATTTTCATTATTGTCTTCTACGTAGATGATATGTTGTTTATTGGGAATGGTAAAAGTATGATTTTAGATTTAAAGTTTTAGTTGTCAACACAACTTGAGATGAAAGACCTAGGTGTAGCTAGGTACATTCTGGGAATGGATATCATGAGAGATAGAGCTAACAAAAAGCTTTGGTTAAGCCAGAGAAAGTATGCAAACTCAATGTTGGAGAGATTTAGCATGGTAGATTGTAGACAATTAGTTGTTCCTGTAATGCAAGGTACGAAGCTTTCTATGAATGATTGTCCAAAATATCCTACCAAGATGGAGGACATGACCAAAGTACCATATGCGAGTGCAATTGGCAGTTTGATGTATGTGATGGTGTGTATGAGACAAGACATTGCATAAGTAGTGGGAGTCCTTAGCCATTTTATGGTTAATCCTGGACAAGTTTATTGGGATGAGGTTAAGAGAGTGTTCAAATATTTATGGGGTACATTTGTGTATGCCTTGTGTTTTCATGGTTATCCTATTGGACCTCAACACTCTGTGAGTATTCATGGATATGCGGATTCAGATTGGGCATGTGACATTGACAGTAGAAGATCCACCAGTGGTTACGTCTTTATGATGTTTGGTGGTGCTATCAGTTGGATGAGTAAGTACAAGTTGTAGTTGCATTGTTTATGACAAAGGTAGAGTATATGGCAAGTTGTAGTTGCATTTTTTATGAAAAAGGTAGAGTATATGGCAGCCACTCATGCTTGTAAGGAAGCCATTTGGATTAAGATATTATTTTTTGATCTTGGTTTAGATGCGGGATAGATTATTGTTTGTTGTGACAGTCAAAGTTCGATTTGTCTAGCAAAGAATCTTACCTTCCATGGCAGAACAAAGCAAATCGATATTTAGTATCATTTTTTTCGTGATATGGTAGAAGATGGAAAGGTGGACCTAGAAAAGGTTGACACTTTGGTGAATGTTATAGATGTACTAACAAAACAGTGAGCATGGAGAAGTTCAAATGGTGTTCTGATTCCATGGGCCTTGGGGCCCTAAGCAAATGATTTTGTATGACTCTTGGCAGGTCTTTGATAAGTGGGAGAATATTGGCATTAAGGTGTCTCAACCTTAGAGTCCTAATGTTGATTTATTTAATGTATTATTGTATTTATTTGTATTATTTATTTTCCTATCACTAGTAGAATTTAGCAAATAAATGACTATGTGACTAAAAATTTTAGTCACATGACTAAAAAATTTAGTCACATGACTAACACTAGTAGTATTTGGAAAATAAATGACTAATTTGGTCATTTATAAGTGACTAATTTGGTCATCGGGTAAAATCACAACTAAATGACTAATATCAGACAAATAAAAATGACTCAATAAATAACTAAATAAATGTGCTCATTATTAAAATCTTGGCTATAATTTTCATTTTAATAAACATACTCTAAAATCTTTGTCAAGACTTTATTTTTAATTGTAGCCCGCCATAATTAATAATAAAATATTACAAATAAAATTACTAATAAATATTTTTTGTGGAATAAACATTTTGTTTTGTGGTGTCATCATATGAACACCAAAGTTTCTTCTAAATTGACGAAAAACCACCTAATTATAAAAATTAATGAAAACCATAAGAGAACCTAAAAAACGAAAACCCAAAAACCTTGAAAAATAAAAAAAATAGGCAAAAGGAAGAGAAAAAACAAAAAATAAGAATAAGCAACCAAATAATCTAAGAGGAAAAAGGCCCAATTTTTTTTTTATAAGCATAATTTTCATTTTAATAAATATACTCTAAAACCTTCGTGAAGACCTTATTTTCAATGTAGCCCGCCAAAATGGAGTAGTGAGTCAAAACCTATAGCCTGTCAAAATGGAGCAGTGAGTCGAAACCTTATTTTCAAGGTAGCCCGCCAAAATGGAGAAGTAAAGCACGACGCCTGATTTTGGATTGCAACCTCTGCCCATTTTTCCGCATTAGACACGATTTGTGTAGAATCTTGTGGTAAGTCACTTTCCATGGTTTCAATTAATTTTACTTTTCAAATATGTACGCAGTCAGGCCATATGATCCATTCTTTTTAATAATTTTACTAGCTACTTGTTGACTAACAGTGATTATGTTCTTTTTTAGGCTAATTATGGAAAAGTAGATCCATCTTATGTTGCAGAAATTAAGGATTTATATAGAGAACTTGGAATCGAGGTTTGTTTTTTCTTTTCTTTTCCGTTATGAGATGTTAAAAGTGATCTTTTCTTTTCAAATTTTCCACTATCAAATTGCATAGTTCACAGGAGAACTTACTTTTATCTATAAAAATGATATTAAGGGACATGTAGATTGAGTTGTCTATACAAATTTCAGAATTTGAACTCTTAAAATTAGCTTCCACTTTCTGAGGGGGCATGCAAATCACTTTTGAAGTTGAGTGTAAAAAACAGAGTAGCACGTAAAGAAAAAGGATGAACAATAATAAAGTGAAAAGTGGCTCTTCTTATATCAACCATGTAGAGTACAATGAAAGGAGTGTAGGGATGGTAGGGTTTTAACGTTTACAGTGCAGTGGAGCAGTAGTTCAGTTGTACAGTAGATGTCATCCTACTTTGTTTGAGAACTCTTACTGAATTCCCAAAAATAGGAGTTCCCAAATGACTCCAATAGATATTATAAATAGAAAACAAACAACAATATTTTCATATAAAAACAACAAGAGTTGATTCATAGGCCCTATGAAAATCTCTAACTTTTTGGCTCCCCTTTGATATTTTTATGCATACTTAAAGATTACATCTCCATGATTAATATGGACTAAAAGGGTTGAAAGGGCACATGTTAGTCTTTTCCATTTATTGGGAAATAAAGAGTTTGAAGTGACTGAAAGAATCAAATGTAGCTCTTTACTCTAGATGCTTTATTCTCATTCAATTATTAATATATCCAAATATAAACCATGATGACTTAAATCAGAACTAGAAGAAATCTCATGAAAACTACAAGAAGAGATCAGTGATTAGATGAATCATGGAAAGGAAACAAACTCCATTAGCCACAACAAACAAAATATGCAATGCAAATGAGAACACATGCCTTCAAAGGAGTTGTTGTGGATAAAGAATCATCCTCCCTTAGATCTCTTGTGAGAATGCCTGAAAGCTCTTCAGTTATCCACAATATCTACATGCTATGAGCTCTGATACAAAGATTGTGCATAGTTCTTAGTTTATTCAATTTGGTGCTATTATTTTTATCCTGTGATTCAAGCTTCAAACCAACCCCTCTCATTAGTATTTGTCTTCCAGAACTGTCTAGAAGAGGGTAATCAAAATCAATACTAGAATATCTGAAAGTTGAAGATCCTTTCCCTCAAGTTGAAGCTTTGTTCTCGACAAACTAGAGCTGAGACAAGCCAAGAACTAGTGGAAGGGAAGTTGAATGAAAACTGAGAGGAACAAAAAGCCTTCCTAAGAAAAGTGCCCTTTCTACTATAACTGTTGGTTCTAGTGTCTCCTTGTTCATTTTTTCTGGCATCTCCTCATTTTTCATTTCTTGATAGAGAGCTTATGAAATATGTGCAAGATGTTCTTCAATCTCAACAATCAATTTTGAGATAAAATGGAAGCATTTCTCTTGCAAATAAGGTGCTAAATCATTTATCCTTGAAGGAGATTTATGTGCATGAAGAAAAATTAGGAGGTCTTCCAAAATATTCTTGGACCCCTCATCTATGGTATCTTTTATTTGACTAACCTCAATTCCAAAATAAGTGTTAAGGCGACCAAACTAGTCTTCATCATTTTTCCTCATAAATCTTAAACTCAACCCAGGTAAATTGACACTTTTTAGGTCCCCTCTCCTGACAAGCTAGCCCTCACTAGTAATTAATTTGTGCAAATGGGTTTCAACATCTTTGTAACTTGCCAGAGATGTAACTTCAAGGCATTTACCAACCTTTAACTCTCTCACACAAATCTGCAAATCCATCAGCTATTATTTGTTTCATCATACTAACAAACAGGCTTTCAAAAAGTTCATCCCATAGACTCTTTGAGTGCTTCAAAACAATCTCACACATGCATTGCCATGGAAACCCAACATTTGAACCAAAAACCATTTTTATCCACTCCAAGATCCCTTCAAATGCATCCAGACTATCCAATGTTTCTCTGATCAATGTCTTATTCTCTGCAAGTTCCTTGCCACCTTTCACAAGATCAAGCAAATACTTTCCCCCAAGCCTATTTGTAGAGAGAATATCATCTGCACATGTCTTAAGCCATGCTAAGCAAGACTTTGATATAAATTCACTCAGCAAAATCATCATGGTAGCTTGTAGCTTCTCTCTATGAGCTTTCCACAACTACACCTCATTGTTTGGGTTTGGAATCCCACCAAACAACTGTGATCCAGGTGGCACTACCAACATAGTCTTATAAAAAAGAGGCAAATTGTGTAGAACCTCGAAGAAGAGTTCCCTAGCCTGACACAGCATTACCTGTATGACTCTTACCATATTACAGAAAATGGAACTGACTGCCCCGACCTTATTTTGCATAAGCTTTATCTAGTACAATGTGCTCCCACCTATTATGTGGTTGGCTAAATCCTTTTCCAAAGCATTGGTTCCTTGCCCCCATTGGATTTTTAATTATTTGCTACCTTGGTTGAGTTCTTGAGTTGCATTAATGGCAAATTGGTTCATCAAATTTATGTGAAGGCCAAGAACTTTGCCTCTGCCTTCACCTTACTATTATATTCTTTCATTGACTTATTATAGAAGGTTATATTTCATTTATGTGATTTGATCTTGTTTGTTTGATGATTGGATAATGGTCCCATAATCTTGGTAGACCAACATGGTGGGTTCAATATCCATATATTTATTTGCCAAAAAGGTCTCTATTGTTAGCATGGGCATCTCCAACATGCAGCCTGATAGCAATCAGGAGCACCATTCAACCTCACTTAGACAAATTTCACAAAAAATAGGCTTCAATCTCTCAATTCCTTCAATCCTCAAGCACTGTAGACAAGATATAAAACCATTTTTAGACACCCTTTAATGACTTCTAAAACATATCCCAAATTCACCATAGGTTATTTTGGAACAACCTACAAATTGCAATTAAATATGCAAATTGTATTTGCTTTAAAGTTTCTAAAGCCTTTTCAATAGATCTAATTTGTGTATATCCTACAATTATTGTAGTCCATGAGACCACATTTCTTTGAGGCATTTTGTCGAACACTTCAAGTGCCTTGTCTATGATCCCACATTTAGCATACATGTTGGTGCAGGAGCACCTAAGCTTCCATTTTCAAATTTGAAGGCCATTGCATCTTAGTAGGTCATTTTAGCATTTGAGGAGGTCATTTTATGTTAATTAGGTCTTGTGAGACCATTCACTATGAATTAGGATGATTTTAGAGTCAATTGGGTAAAAGAGACAAAGTTGCAAAAAAGTTGTAAAATTGCAAACTATCAAAAGTTGTAGGTCATTTTTGTCAAGTTTTGCAAAATTGCTAAATATAGTGCAACATGACAAATTTTGCATGTCTGAGGAAAATAGATGCTCCTCCACCTCCATCGAACAACAAATGTGCATTGATAAATTGAATATATACTTGATATACCAATTTAAATAATAAGGAAATATTAAATTGGAGACAACCAGATAATTGAATATTTTCAACAAACAATTGATACCAATATAAAGCCACAGAATCAAAGATCTTTCATTGATTTCCTCAAAATTATATTTGCAACATAGTCTTTTGAAATGGAAACATTATGGAAGCTTTATGTTGTCTATCTATCCCTATTCGCCTACTATCTTCTCCTATATCCTTCTTTTGGTCCTGGTCTCTCTTATATACACGAGAGACAACAAGCTTCAAACCAAAAGACACGACTCTTTATAACAAAACATGATTTTGAACTTAATTTAAGAAACTAACACAATCATAAACATGTGTACCAATCCATTAATCTCTGAGTAAAATTTCGTGGTCATCTAAGACCTGTTCAAAGCTTTTACTGTATGATAGGGTCCACATCATTGCCACCGACCGATTCTAACTGTTGCTTCCGGATTATCCACTACCCGACTTATAAATAGATTGAAAGTTGAGAGGTGATCAATGTACCCCTGTTTTGCATGAGTTTCAGCATTGGATATGATCTCCTTCATATCATACTCTGTGCGCATGAATTTCTCAATTTGTTTATGAGTATTTTGCAAGACCATATCCTCATTGTTGATCTCTTACAATGCAATTGTTAGAAACTCTGTAAATTTTGCTTTCCAATCATCCCTTTCTTGAAGATTCCCTGTATCATCATGGAGTGTAAGAACCAAATTAAAACAACTGAGGTCTTCTTTGAGTCTTTCTTGATATTGATTGTGGGATCTCACCAAGCTTTATATCTTTGCAGTGTTTGGTCTTTTAGGATCTGTTTACCCAAAAGTTCCTTCTTTTTATCAATCATTCTTCCTTGTAACTGAGCATTATCCTCTAGTGTTGATTGTATTTGCTTAAATACACCCCAATAATCATCAGCTTGCTTTATCAGCTTATTGAACCTCTCTTTGATTATCTTGGACACAACATTGTACTTAATGATTTTCACCTCCTTTTCTAGTGTTTTACACTTTTCTTGGGCTTTCAAATGGGAATTTTTCCAATAGGTTGCATCAGCTAATGCATCTAACACTCTCTTATCCTTTTTAAGCCATGGAGCGTACAATTCTAGAGTAGAAGAGGAAGATGACTTCTCCATTTGATGTGATAACTACTTTTTCAAATTATCATTCTCTTTGACCAATTTTTCAATTTGTGCTCTAGTGAATTTTGCCACATTGACATTCAGCTCTACAGTTTCTAAGGGAATAGTGTCCTCAACTCTTTTGACCAAAAGGTGTCCAAATACTTGATTAGGATTCTAAATCACTGTCGGCTTCTTATCATGAGGATATAGTGACCAAATAAGCAAGGCATCCTCATCTAGATTGTATCTAGACCCTGAATATATCTTATCACTAACTTCCTCTAATAAGTTCATTGTTGTATCCCCTCTTTTTATAAAATTGTCGAACACAATTGTTGAGCTCATGTCCCATCCTGGTAGAAGTAGTACCCCAGCCTCTTGAAGTAATTCTCTACCTCTTTCGGGAGTTGTGGATTGCATTTCCCTATCAACTTCCTTTTTCAATTCTTCTAAGGCATCAACTTCCTTTTCAAGAGTGATGTCTTGCTCCTTTTGTCTTATTTTCTTCCCCTTATACTCATAGACAAATGATTTGAACTCGGGAGTTTTAATAAAATCATTATAAAAAATGAATTCATGACCAACCTTGACCCTAATGTCATCAGATAACTCATTTGATGTTTCAAATTTTACAAGATCTTGAGGGGGCTCATATTTTGTAATCACAGGGGCTTTATTTGTTCCCATGGGGGCTCATATTGTGTAATCACAAGGGCCTTTATTTGTTCCATTGGTTGCTCCTCTTCATCACTCTCCTCGTCACTTCCTTCCTCTTCACTATTGTTAGTGGAGAAACATACACTAGAGGTGGGTTGTGAGGGTGTGTGATCCAAAGGCTCTGCATCCTCAGCCTGCATTCCTGTGTAACTCGTATGAGATGTATCAAAAATGTATGAGGTCACATCTTTTACTATTTCATTCATATGAGTAATAAGTTTCTCAATCCTAGCCAAGGGATCTTGTATATCAGAAAATGCTTCTCTATATGATGCGACATTCTTTCTCTTCCATTCCTCTACAAGCACAACTTTATTATATGAAGCCATTCTCTCACCAGTGGAAGCTTCATCTCGGTTCTTGATCACATCATCAAGTGCAAACCAATGCTCATACCCTAACAAATTCTAAGTTAATATTGCTTGATGAATAAATCCCTCTGCATCAAATTTATTTCTTTCATACCTAAGAGGAAGGTTGTAATGAACTAATTTAGCATCAATTTCTTCATATCCTTCAATGGCACATACTATGAAATCTCCAAAACAAAGAGTGCTAGGAAAGAGTGATTGTTTATTATGACTCTTGAGATGTTTAGTATCAGACCTTGCTAAATGTCGTATTATTTCCAAATAAGCAACTCTATTACGAACCACTTGGGTAGCAAATGTTGAACCCCTTCAAATCCATAAACCCTTATTACTGTGCAATCGGAGAAGGCATACTAGTCTCCCCAATTATGGTTCACCTTGCCTCTTGAGCTGTTTTCCTTTGGTCTCAAAAATCTTTGTAGCTCAGGGGATAAATTATGATCATATGAATAGCCTAGCAACTTCATTAGTGGTTTAACAAAATATTCTTCAAAATATAAATAGTGATACCTCTCACAACGACTATCCCATAGTGCAGTCCACATCTGTAAGGTTTAAAGTTTCCATCTTTATCTGTTTCTTTGATTCTTAATTCTTTACCCCACACATTTGTAGCATGTACCTCATATAAAAGTAAATGCATTAACAAGGAATAGTGTTTGAAATCTATGCAATCATTGTTGTTTTTTATTCTTTCAAGTCATTGATTTAGGGCATTCGCCAAATAGTTTGCATAGTCGAATGACCTAACATCTTTTCTTTGTATATTAGTTGCTAGAACCATCGGTGCAATAGACATAAGTGGTGGAACCTCAATTCCTAAGACTTGACCAGCTGAGTAGTAGGTATATTAGAAGTATTCTTCAAACAAATCTATATGAAATGGAGGGTTTTCATTGCTCAAAAATTTTCTGAGTTGACCTTGCTCATTCTTAGGTCTATGCAAAGCTAGCTTCCATCTCTTGTAACTAGTATCCATGCAACATTATTTTGTCAAAAAGTCTCTAATGGTGAATGGAAAGTTCATGGGACCTTCTAACTGAAATACATTAGAGATCAGGTCTTGGGAGATAACAAGCATATCAGCCCCATTTGGTGATTGGATAGTTCTTTTCTTGGCATTATACCGACTAGCCAGAGCTTTCACCAATTCTACGTTGATGAACACATTTGGCACCACAAGTCTTCCTAAGTTTAGTCTCCATGGGTTACAGACTAGTTGAAATCTGAATTGTTTTATGTAGTGATACATAAAAAGCTCATAGCCCCGGTGTGGCATCCAAACATCCCTAAGACCTGTATGTTTATCTAACAATTTACTTGCTTGAACACTTCTTCTGGGTCTTGGCCCTGACCCCGAGCATTGATCTATCAAGTCTTGGTTTAAATTCCTCTTTTCAACTTTTTGTTTCTTTGCCTTAGGTTTTTCCACAATTTTTTCCATTGCAAACTCTGAAAAAATGCAACTTTCTAGCTAAGAGTGGAGTACTTACATGAATTTTTGCTTCTCCTGGCTTCACTGCGTGAGAGCTCTGAGTTATGTCCTTTCTACTTCTGCCCTTAGTGTAGCCTTTCTGGTTTCTACAAATTGTATGATTAATTTGTGGTGCAATTCACCTCTATTCTAGATCATTAATATACCACTTGCTTCAGTCTTGCCATCGAGAAGAGAATTTATGTTAAATATCCCGATGATTTTTTTGATGTCACATTAGCTAGTAGTAATCATTCATCACTATATCGTTGGGACCTTGGTTTGTTTTCCACTGATGGCCACCTTCTCCATCTATAAGTGTTTTTTTTCTTTCGGTCTATCGGTAAGACATCAAACAATGTTACCCTGATGCATCCCAACTTCACCGATAAGTGTTAGAATTTGATACCCTATGATTATATCAGGCTATCGGGGGAGCTTCATCATTCATTCTACCAATGCACCAGAGTTGCGGCGATGTAATAATCTTTTTTGTTTCCATCAGCCCATCAAGGAGACTACCTTGGAAGTTAGCCCAATGGAAGGATATTATGCCGATGTAAGGATATGAATTGCCCCTATCGGGCTATCAGTGGGGTGGTGATGGGAGTTCCACTGACAGAGTATTGTTAGCCCAATGGTATCAAAGGACTTCAATGGATTTCATGAATGTAATTATTTGGGTATGTCGGTTACAAAAATTGATTTTTTACACGAACCTTAATAATTTGTCTAGTAGATCATGAAATTGAGTTTGGTGATATTTTGTAAGGATTAGGAGATAAATGAATAGATGTTAATGCAAATATGTGGGCTTTTTTTTTTTAGTCCTAACACAACTCTTTTGACATTTTTTTGTCTTATACTTATTGTGTGATGCATGATCTGTTATTTTTCTTTGTTATTTTGTGCATGCATGTGCCATGTGTAGCCTTAATAGTGGGTTATTGACCTCTCACATGAGTTGATATGTTGGTGATCTAGGTTTACTAAACAAAAGTCCCCTCGATAAAGTAAAGTCCCCTCGATAAAGTAAATTTCCTCCAATAGAATAATATGTAATAATATTTTGAGGGAGTATAATATTTCTTATAGGGATGTATTGTCTATACATTGATGGATATTCATATCATGTTTCAAAGCTCCCATTTTGGCACAAGCAGGGAGGATGTTAGCAATGGTTGTGGAATTTGGCTTTACACTTGCAAATTGTATTCGCTTGAAAAAATTTAAAGTCTTTCCACCAAATTCATTTTGTGCATATCTATTGTAGATGTCCTTAAGCTATATGCAAAAGGTGTATATACAATTTGAGATCAATTGATAAGCTGAGACATGTAATGTTGATTTGATTTACATTTTACTTAAGATATAATTTCGTTGCGTTGCTGAATTTCATAGTTCAATAATTAGGATTCTCAATGATCTTGTATACCCAAAGTGTATGTGATAGAAAAAAAATTAGGTAGTCATTGTTAGAGTAAAAGGTTTATTACTTAATTATTTTAATTAAGTTACCTTTTATATTTCTCTTAAGATTAACTTAGTTTGCATTTTGTAGGCATTTAATAATTATTCTAATTATTACCTTTTAGGTTACACTTTAGGGTTTCTTTATCTACTTCATAAGGATTGATCTATTTGTATTATTTCATTCGGTTAATGCAATTTCTCTTGAAGCTTGCATAGCTCCTTTGTCTTTTATCTCCATCTCTTCCATTCTATGACAGGTAATTTGCATGCAAGTGATCTTCGACTTCTGTGAAGTTGGCTTTCTCAACTTATACATGGTATCAGAGCTCCAGACTTGCTGCTTCTTGTTCATGTTTTGAAGGATTTTTGGAGCTTCAAGGGTTTGGGGCTTGTCTCTTTTGATCCAGGGCATACCTATTAGATCAGAGCCTTTTGAGTCCAAACGAACCTTGCCATTAAGTCCGCAACGGTCCAAAACCCCAGAAATGACTATTCATTCATCCATTTTGGACAAATTTGATCAGAGAGGAAAAAAAAAATTCTAGAGAGGTCGTACAGCCTCCCTAGCATGAGTTTCAAGGCAAAATTTTCAAAAAAAGGAGAAAAAATAAATAAAAATCAAAGTTTTTTTTTCAAAAACTTGCACTGTCGATTCAAAAGGGTCGCGCTGCCAAGTCTCCGCTCGGCGGCCACTAGTAGCGGTAGCTTTTCCACCCACCACCGGCGTTGCTCCCCACCACCGCTCTACCTCCTTTCAGCCCTCGAGGGCTCCATAGCACTTAGTCGTGGTCACATTGGCAATCGGGAGCCCGTGCCCAGCCTTGTCGATCGGGCCAGCTCCTGCGGTGGTCACGTGGGTGACCAAGAGCTTCAGCTCCAACCCCCAGTTGCCAACCCCCTGGTCCTGCATGTGACCAAGGGCCCCTTTTTTAAGCCCTTGAGGACTCCTAAAGGGCTTATTGGGCTTTTTTGAGCAATTTTCACAAAATCGGGTGTAAAATGGTCATACGAGCTCAAATTTTCAAAAATGAATAGGCGTTGGAAAGCTGGTTTCGAGCCAATCTGATGGTGGAGGTTTGATTTTTTGATTTTTCCTTTTTAATGCCTTTTTCATCAGTAAAATACATAACTTGTTTTTTGCACTCCTGTGGGCGTAACTTTTGCGTCTGGACTCCGTTTTGAGAAAACAAATAGGTGTTGGAAAGGTGGTTTTGTGATCTATCTAGATCTGCAATTTATTTCATCATAAAATATATCAAGTACACAAAAAAATTTCTTAAGCATATTTTTCTTTTTCTAGCTTTTCAGCTTTAAAAATTGTACCGGGGTTTGGGTTCTTGTGTTGTGGGAGGTGTTTTTTTCTTGCTTTCTGTAATTTACATCAGAAAATTAGAAACATATTTCATAAAACACATTTCAAAACTCATTCATTATGGTAGACTCTTCTTCCATTGAGCGCCTTACCCCACACAATTATCACACCTAGAAGGCACAAATGACCAAACTTCTCATGTCAAAAGGGTTATGGTCATGTTTGGATGATGTTCAACCTTAGTTGACACAAAAATTTGAGATCTTTTAGCACAGGAATAGAATGGATGAGGCCATGGGTTTCTTATCCTTGCATATTTCATATAGTCTTTTATTCCATCTAGAGGGTTGTACAACTCCTCGGGCTATGTGGTTGAAGTTTGAAACTCTATATGGCACCATTAATCAGTTTCAAGCACTTCAAATTGAGGCTGAATTGACTTCCTTAGTACCTAATTCATATCCTACCATTGAGGATTTTCTGATGAAGTTCAAATCACTGAGGTCATTGTTACAAGGTTGTGGTGAGAAATAAATAGATGAGGAGTGCATTTACCCTATTCTTTCTAAGCTTCGAGGTCCTTTTTAGATACTCTCTTCAACATTTTATTCCACCATGGATGCATTGGGTGCACACTTTACCATGCCTACTTTTGAGGTGTTTTGTGATCAGTTGACATGAGAGTAAGCCAAGATATCATAGTTGGATGCTCTCACAGGATCTAAGAACCAAGCACTGGTAGCTCAATCATCTAAAGGGAAAAAGAAGCAAAAACCGAAGCCCAAGACAAATTCAGCAGGCAGTGAGAGTTCCTCCAAGCCACCTCCTAATACTAATTCAAAACCATAGTTCAATCCTAAACAAGGAAAATCTTCTAAGTTTGGTGAGTCTTCCTCCAAGACTAAGAAGAAATCGGGTGATCCTTGCAATTTTTGTGGCAAGGAAGGAAATCCAGTTTCCAGGTGTTGGAAATGAATAGAGGCTTTAGAGGAAGTCATGTAGCAACATAATATCACCTCACCTCAGTCTCCTTCCCAACCCATAGGGAAAGGTCATGCTCTTTTTGCACGAGCCTTGCCTTCAGGATCCACTTGGATTCTAGATTCTGGTGCTTCTCACCATATGACACACATAGGAGTTTGTCACCTCACTTTCCCCTAGTGGCACTACACATATTATAGTTGGTGACTCAGCACACCTTTCAGTTCAGGATTTAGGTACTATTTCATTGGATGGTGGTTGTCTTCAGGATGTGCTTCTAGTTCCTGACATTTCTACAAACCTTCTTTCTGTTTATCAATTTTTCCATTCTAGCTCTGGTAAAACAGTTGATTTCTCACCACATGATGTGGTTATTCAAGACCTTCATGATCCTAATTTGGTTGTGGCTACTGGGAATGTTGATTCTGCATCTCACTTATACAGATTTGATGGCTTTGAGAGTTCAAACAGTTTAGGTTCCACTCTTATAGCACATATAGAATCAGTGAGCAGGATTTGGCATGAGCGTTTTGGCCATGTCAATTACAAATATCTATAGCAGATGAGCACTCAGGCTCTTGTGATTGGGCTCCCTCAGATTTCCTATACTAATGGTGTATGTCGAGGTTGTGTTCTTGGAAAACATCATCGAGATTCTTTTCCTACAGGTAGAGCCACACGTGCTAAGGCACCCTTGGAGTTGGTACATAGCGATCTCATGTCCTTTCCAACTCCTTTTTCAAGGCCCCAATATGTGCTCACTTTTATTGATGACTTCTCCAGATGTACATGGGTTTACTTTCTTAAGTACAAGTCTGATGTCTTTGATTCATTCAGGATCTTTAAGACATTTGTGGAGAAGCAATCTAGACTTTCTATCAGGAGGATACGCACAGATAATGGGGGGAGTATGTTAATCAGGCTTTCAAGGATTTTTGCACTGAGCATGGTTTACAGCATTAGTTTACAATGTCTTACACCCCTCAGTAGAATGGTGTTGCTAAGAGAAAGAACAAAACCTTACGAGAGATGGAAAATTGTATGATACAGTCTTGAGCTATGAGTTCTTTTTGGGCTGAGGTTGTCAATTGTGCCAATTATATTTAGAATCGGATTCCTCATAAGGCATTGTGACATATGACTCTTGAGGAGGCTTGGACTCATGTCAAGCCTGATGTTTCTACATTTTGAGTTTTTGGTAGTGAGGCTTGGGCATTTATTCCTGATGCTCAATGGAAAGCCATGGAGAGGAAGAGTCAACCACTCATATTTGTTGGCTACTATGAGGATGATAAGGCATACAGGTTGTTTGATCCTAATTCCAAAGAGGTCTTGTTTTGGCGAGATGTCCAGTTTGATGAGCGCTTTCCTCTGATGGATTCTCCATCACTAGCTTCTCCCTCACAACCTACTCCTCCCTCTTCATCTCTTGAGGATTACTTATCTCTTGAGGATGGTGTAGATGATGATCCACCACCACCAGCCACTTAACATTTGCCTAAGTGGGCCCGTGTTACTGTTGAGGTATTTGGTTCTTTGGCAGGTGATCCTTCAGATACTCGTCGTACTCGTGCTCAAACATCTAGTTCTAGTCTTTTGAGTCATGCCATTTTGGATGATCCTCAGAAGTTTTCAAAGGTGACAGGTCACCTTGAGTGGGATAGGGCCATGGATGAGGAGTATTCTTCTTTGATGAAGAATCATACTTGGGATCTTTGTCCTCTTCCTAAGGGAAGTAAGTTGGTTCAGTGTAAGTGGGTGTACCATACCAAGTATGTTCCAGATGGTTCAATTGATAAGTATAAGGCATGTATTGTTGCGAAGGGGTTTTCTTAGGTAGAGGGTATTGACTACTCTGAGACCTTTGCTCCTGTCGCCAAGATGAACTCTATTCACTTTGTACTTTCCCTTATAGCTTCACATGGATGGATAGTGTTTCAGATGGATGTGAAGAGTGTTTTCTTGCATGGAGACCTACATGATGAGATCTATATGGAGCAGCCTCAGGGTTTTGTGTAGGACTCTTCATTGGTTTGTAGACTTCGGTGTTCATTATGTGGTCTCAAACAAGCCCCTCAGGCTTGGTATGAGAAGATGAACTCTTTCTTGCTTTCCTCTCACTTCACACGCTATCATTCTGATCACATAGTGTACATTCAGTGTCAGGAGGGCGATCTTTTGATTCTTGTGCTATATATTGATGATCTCATTCTTACAGGTACCTCATCCTCCATGATTCAAACTGTTCAGAGAGCTTTGATGTAACAGTTTGAGATGACAGATCTTGGTCTTCTGCACTTCTTTCTGGGTCTACAAGTTATTCAGTCTTTGGATGGGATTTCCATATTTTAGTAGAAGTATGCTCTTGATATGCTTCAACGATTTTGAATGCTTGATTGCAAGCCTACTCCCACACCATTTCAGTCAAGTGTTGTCTTGTCTTCCACTTGCTCTACTCCTCTGGTAGATTCTACACTATATAGGCAGTTGGTTGGCAGTTTGTTGTACCTAACACATTCTCGTCCTGATTTTTCCTTTGCAGTTGGCCTTGTTTCTCAGTTCTCCCATGATCCTCATGAGAGCCATTGGCAAGCAGCCAAACGTATCTTGAGGTACATTCGGGGCACTACTCATTATGGCATTCACTACACTTTAGGATCCCCTCACATTGTTGTCTCCACTAACTCAAATTGGGTTGGTGATGTCAATGATCGGAAGTCTACTTCTGGCTTTGTTTTTTTCCTTGGTTTTGGTCCTATCACATGGTCTTGCAAGAAGCAGTCTGTTATTGCATTATCATCTACAGAGGCTGAGTACTGAACAATAGTGTTAATTAGTCAGGAGATTCTATGGCTTCGATAGTTGATGATAGAGTTTGGGTTTCCTCCTGATAGTCCCACTATTCTTTGGTGTGACAATCAGAGTACCATTCACATTTCCCACAACCCAATGGAGCATCAACGGACTAAGCACATTGAGATCCACATGCAATTCGTCAGGCATTTGATTCAGGATGGTTCTCTTATCTTGGAGTACATTCCTACAGAGGAGCAGGTTGCAGACATCTTCACTAAACCTTTGGAATCACTGCGCTATCTTCAGTTGTGCTCCATGCTTGGGGTGAAGGAAGTTGTCCTTGGGGGATCTCTGTGAGGCCTTCCTTCATATTTTTTTTCAGCATGTTTTTTTTCATCTGTTTTTGGAGAGGAGTTTTTCCCACTGGGTTTTCTCCTTTACTCCACTTTATAGAGATTTGGTTGTGATTGGGTACCTCATCAGGCCTAGTTGTCGAGACCCAAGTTTTCTTTCTAGCTTGTAGTTGCATTTATTTCATGCATTTAGTTTTTAGCTACTTCCTAAGTTCATCTTAAGGGGGGGTGTTAGAGTAAAAACTTTATTACTTAATTATTTTAATTAAGTTACCTTTTATATTTCTCTTAAGATTAACTTAGTTTGCATTTTGTAGGCATTTAATAATTCTAATTATTAAATGCTCCCTTTTAGGTTACACTTTAGGGTTTCTTGATCTCCTTCATAAGGATTGATCTCTTTGTATTATTTCATTTGGTTAATGCAATTTCTCTTGAAGCTTACAAAGTACCTTTGCTTTTTTGTCTCCATATCTTCCTTTTTGTGACAGGTTATTTGCATGCAGGTGATCTTTGAGTTCTGTGAAGTTGGCTTTCTCAACTTCTACAGTCATGTCGATTAGTTTGACAATTTAAATGATCTTGAGTTCACAAGTACATAGTGATAAGTTTTGACAAATAATATAATTTCTTGTTGCCTTTATCACATAAACAAATGCCTCTTTTGATTGTAGTAGAGGATGTAGAGAGTGAAGCATTGGCTACTTTGATCTTTGAAATTGATGATTTTTTTACTAAATTGATAATGTTTGAAGTTTCTTTTTCTTTCTTAGATGTTGAGTCTAATTAATAAGTTTAATGTTGTGTTGCAACTTGCAAATGAGCATGTTGATATGATAAATGCTAGCATTGTTGATCCTCTAAAAGTTATCATAATTGAATTAGTTGATGCAGAAAGGTAAAACTATTTATCTTTATTATAATTAGTGGAACTTGCAACTACAATATCTGATAAAAATCTACTTCCAAATATGCTTTTAATGGATGTTATATCTAATTCTGATGCATTCACTATATCTAGCGCCTAAGTTTAGGGTGCCATAGTTGGTAAAGGAAAAGAAAATGTTTGAATTTTATCCTTTGTATTATTTGACTTTTTTGAGTTTTTGATGTGCAAATTTTGAAACCTTATTTTCAGGCTGCAGCTCCAAATTGGAGAAGTGAAAGGTGAATACCAACGAGGAATATTTTGGAGGAGCCAAAACCAATAGCGGCAGGAAAGCTATGGATTTGCAAGGGGATTAAATGGGTCAAGATCCTATAGGAGGTCACTACCCTTCCAAAAGGACTGTAGTTAAGGAAGGGGAAAATAGTATAAGTATATGAAAATAGGAGTATTATGTTTATATAGTGTCTGTAAGTTGTATAGTGTCATTGAGACATTGAATGTAACCAATGAGATTTTGATTTTCCAATGAGGCTTAATGAAGTAAATTTTCAGAGTGGTTTTTTTTCCACTCATAAATACTATGTTGTGGCTCCTCTTGATTTGTAATTTGTTTGTGTTTGTGTCTGATCAATCATATTTGTTCAAGCATTTTAGTCTTCATTTTATGGTGTTTTTTAACATTTGAATATCTATGATACTTGAAGTTTATATGCATAAATTTGTGAGGATTAATTAAGTTAGATTTGATTTGTAATGAATAAAGTAATGACTAAATACATGACTAAATACATGACTAAATTAATGATTAAATATATGACTAAATATATGACTAAATTAATGACTAAATAAATGACTGTCATGACCAAATAAATGACCAGTTAACAAAAATCAATGACTAAATATATGACTAAACAAATCACTACCATGACTAAATAAATGACTAAATTAACGACAAAATCAATGACCAAATCAACGACTAAATAAATTACTGAAATAGTTTAGTCATAAATTTGGTGGTGTTATAAATGACTACAAATAAACCACTAAAATAGTTACATGACTAAAATTAATGACTAAATATATGACTAAATAAATGACTAAATCAATGACCAAATCAATGACCAAATTAATGACTAAAATTGTTTAGTCATAAATTTAGTGGTGTTATGACTACAAATAAACCACTAATAGTCACATGACTAAAGTTAGTCATTTATATGCAATTTTTAGTAGTTTATTTAGTCATCTATTGTTGTTTGTGTACTAGTATTGTTTCATGTCATAAATTGGGACCCATCAATTGGGTGGCATCCTCGTTAGAGGTGACTAGATGACACATAATCATCCCAAGTGGACATAGGCGTCCCACTTTGGAATCTTTGACTTATGAAAGATTCTATGACGCATCATAAGGCATCTTCATGCATGGATAAAGTTGGCGCCCAAGTTGGGTTATGACAAGTTGTAAGAGAATCTGATATTCTTGGTCAATTATGACAAATTCTCTTATAGTTGTAAGTGCTTTCAGTTATGACAGATTCTATGACAGTTGTAAGATGTGTAAGGCATCTGTCATAACCTATTTTTAGTATGTTTTGGGCACCCAAGCTTGAGGAAGGAATATTTGCGTGTTATGACAACTATAAGGGGTGTAAAGGAATATGTTACATGTGTCCAAATGCATGCTATGGTGTGAGATATTGTGCCATGTTGATTTGGACACCCCTCTCCTTCTAGATGCTTCTTGAAACTTGTATCTCTCTATAAATTGAGTGCCTTGCATTGTTGAATGTATAGTTTGTTTGCAGGTAATGAATTGTAACGAAGTTTCTTCATGGTTCCTTTCATATGTTTTGGTAGGATGGTGGCAACATGTTGTGAGAGATTATGTAGCTACTCAAGTTGTATGTACGGATCATTGTTATTGTTCTCGGTACTTCATGATTTGATTTACTTATCACGCCTCGATTCATAACGTTGATTGGTAGACTTGATATGCTTTGACATTACCTATGCAGTGGGAGTTCCTGGATATGTATGTTCTTCATTGACACATTTGATACAAGGAGCTTGGTTGTAGTTTATAGGTTGCATATGTTCTTGGCATGGGTTGGGTTTACTGAAGTATTGATACCTTGGAGGTATGGTTGGTTGGATGCATTAGCATGTGTTTTGGATTTTATTTTCAATCGTGTGGGTTTTTCAGTTGACAACAGCTTGGTTAGAGCCTTTGTTATCACTTGGATTTGATGCTTGTGCTCATGGATTGGTGCACTTTCACCTTGATGTGTTCCTTTTCTTCCATAGGTGGCATGTTGGAGGATGAGAGGATTTCTTTCTTAAGATGATGGTCACTTTGTTCTTATTGTAGGTATCTTGATGGAGCACGAGAGCTTGTTGGAGATTCATATGGTTTCATGTATTGATCTCTTATGCAATGTATACAAGTGGGAGAATGTTGGGATATGGTGTTGTACACCATTGCATAAATTTATTTATCATAATATTGTAATTAAATAAATACTTAGTTGTGATGCACCTTGGTGGTGTGGGTAATCACACTAGGTAATTATTTGGGGACCCACTTATGTTGTATTATAGCATTGCATTATTATTTAATGTGTGGGAGACATGTGATAATAATTTAATATTGGGGAAATATTAAATATTGTGATGTCTTAGTACCCAATATTAAATAAGGGGTTAGTGATTTTTTATTCACATGGTTTTGCGGTACATGGTTTCACCTTACCACTAGTTGTATTTTGTGTGAGCTTGTGTCTATAAAAGTAAACACATGTGTAGTGGTTTAGGTTGTCTGAGTGGTTTGGTTGTCATTATTAAGTCTTCTCGTGGAGTGAATTTGTGAAGCATGGCATGGGATGTGTGGATTCATGCTTGGACACATGGGAATGCATTGGAGGGCTTGATGCTTCAGAGGTATTCATTGTAACTCTTGTATAGCTTTATTGTTGAATAATATGATGGAGTATGGATGCTTTTGGAGGCTAAGTTTTTCCCTCTTGAGGGTTTTCCTAAGGTATTTCTTGTGTTATCTTGTGGCTTGTCTATTTGATATATGCATTTTGGCATTTTGTATGCATGTTTATCTCTCATGGGTTATGTAGGAAATGGATTAAGATCATGGGTTAAATGTAATATTTCCTAACAAAACATACAAAAATGTTAATCTTTAAAGTTATTTCATTTGGTAAACCTAACTTGTCCTACAACTTGGCCTTCTTAGAATTTTTAGCCTATATTCATGTTAATTTGGTGAACCTAACATTACGAACTAGTTCAACCTTCCTATAGTATCAATATTAGGTTCACTTTCATTATGTGTGCTAGTTTATCCTTCTTAGAAGTGCATGATATATCTTTATATTCTTGTTTATTATTTTGTGACCAAGTTGGTTCATGCCCTCCATTTATTCTTTTTATAGGATAAAAACCTTATCCTATTAGATCTATTCCCCAATGTATTTCATGTTTAAATCCCCTAATTTTTGGATCATCCTCCTCATTCACCCCCATTAATGATACTAATTCCTTTTTCCCTGTTACAAATAAATTTGATCAAGAAATTCAAATACAACTATATAACTAAGTCAAAAATATAACACAATTTAAAGAGGTTAATAATGTAAATAGTAATGATGATCCTCAAATCCAACCACTTCTATATATTTCTTATAAAATTTTGTCATAATCAATTTAGTTGTCCTAGAGATGTTAGAAAACATAGGAGACATTGTGTATGCAAATGTAACCTCCACAAATATTTTTTGATCCACTAAGGCGATTATGCCTAGTTTTTCTCCTACATATTTCACATCAATTTCTAACATCATCCCATGTAAATACCCTTCCATAATAATACAACCTCTCCTTTAACCTAATACCACAACATTCACATTCCCTTCCATTCCATCCTTTTTCGAGCCATCTTCTAGTTCACCCATTCCTCCAACTCCACATCACGCCTATATTCCTTCAAATACCCAAGTTCTCATGACTATCAATTCACGCCTTCCCATTACAACTATCATGATTTTTCATCCTAAATTCTCATACACATACCTTACCATTTCTATATATAACATTCTTCCCATCTAATGTCCACTGCATCCCCACCATTTACTAATCCCTATCAATGCCTACCATATTCCTAATCCCATCATACTCCATCATATTCTACTCCTCTAGAAATATAATCCACTCTTGATCTTTCCATGTCACATGCATTTCATCAAATATAATGGATGCATAAAACAAGCACCATATTAACCAATTTAAGATAAATCACATTAGGTCTACACCGTAACCCCTTATCACATGACATCCTCACACATCCATTTCGACCAAAATTCAAGGCATCTCACCTCCATTTCTATGATAAAAAAGAGATACCACAATCCACACACACATTTTAATCCTATCTATATTATGTGTATGATCACATTTTATGCAATTTATTTTAATAATCACTCAAAGAGCATGCATTAGAATAGTTGTATTCATTACCACATGGGTTTATAACCATATTTAACATGATCTAAAAATCATTTATAAATCACTTCCAAATCTAGATATTGCATGAAATATGGCTCACCAACCTCATACGTTGCAAACAAAAGCCACAAGAAAAATTGGGTATTTTGTCCTACATTTCTAATTGTATGGATCTGAAAATTTGATATGTGAGCTTAGATCCTTTACAACAACCACCAAAACATTAGAAGTAAGCTTGTAAAATCAAATCCAAAATAATGAAGCACAAATCAATATAAAGGAAATTCAATGCAAACAAACAAAGCAAAGTATACCTTTATACCTTCATTGGTTGATCTCCATTGCTCTTCTCTCCTTCGCTTTTGAAAGTTTAAGATATGTTGCTCTTAGTTTTGGAGTGCACAAATTAAATAGAATCAAGACGATAATAACAAAAGAAGGTTGAAGATGGCAACTCAAGACAATAATTTTGGCAAAGATTCGAAGATGGTGGTTAGAGAAATGAAGAGCTGAAAGGTTGAATTTATAGGTAAAGCGATGAAAAAATGAATGAACGAGATTGAGTAGAGAATGGATGGTTGAGATCAAATGAGACAACTTTAATGGGAAAGTTTCTCATTTGAAAAATGGAAAATGTAAGCGTTTCCTATTTTTGAAATAGAAGAATGGAAGGGAAATGTGGAGTGAGAGATGGAAAGATGTAAGAGTTAAGTTGAGAAATTCAAGGAAATGGAAGAGTAAGTGAGAGAAAGAAAATAAAAAAATGGAAGGAAAAAAGTGGAGTAAGAAATGGAAAGATGTAAGAGTTCATTTTTTGAAAATTAAAAATAAATGAAAAATCATGTATTTTCAAAACCATGGATAATTAATTAAAATTAAATATTTTAATTAATCATTAGATTAGTGAGATTAAATAAATAAACATATTTATTTAATCAAAGGCAATGTTAATAATTAAATAATTAAGTAATAATTATTTAATCGAATGGATTAAGGAAATGGAAGACTTTAGTATAATTAAATGATAAAAAATATTTAATTATGTGTGTGTGAAAAGAGAGTGAAATTGGATGAGGTTAGATGAAGAATTAGATGATAAATTAATAAAAAAATGTCATCACAATCTTGGGATAATTTTAAGTGTCTACATTTTGCCCCTCTTTGAGGCAATGTGATTTTTAGCATTCTCTCAAAGAAAAATTTTAAGAAAAAATCTGATTAGGTCTTTCCCTAGGTGCTCTAGTGGAAGTAGGATTATGATGCTCCCTTGAGAAATTTGGTGAAACATGCAAAAAAGATTGAGGCAAATTTTCCCATAAGATGATTGAATGCACATGGATAGAAGAAATATTAGCTAGAAGAAACAGTTAATAAGAAGTGAAGAATAGTTAGTTTGGTCAATATCTAATGGGGAGAAGATTGCCAAAAGAAGTGTTATCTAGAAGAATAGGTTAGTGAGAAGGGAAGAATAGTTAGTAATATGAATGGATGAAAAAAGGGAAGTGATGAATATATTTTCATAAGCCTGGATAAGTGCGCATATATCATCATCAAGCATTTTTATTTTGCAAGGGGATGATGTGCACCAAGGTATGGAAAAACCATGGTGCGAAATGTGATCCCTTTACATAAACAAAAATATTGCAAACAAGGAATGCCATGACTCAAACTAGGAACTTAGTTGTCCCAACCATATTGTAAAGACAAGCTGCAAACAAAAAACAAAGCTAAAAGGTCATGATCCATCCTTCCTCCTCTAATCACTTGTGGATATCCTCGAGTAGTATAGGAACATGATAACAAATAAATTAGAGAAAAATTAAGACCAACTAGACCAAACGAGTCAACAACCATTTAGATATTCTTTCTAGAGACGAAGAATATAAAAGAGACAAAAGACCATAAAGAAAGACAAATGATAAAGACTAGGGTAAAAGCACAAACCTGTGTCACACTTTATAAAGGAATCGACCAACAGCAAAAAAAAATATGAACTTTGACCACATAAAAGTGGTCTTTATGTTTTGAATTTCAAAATGATGTAAACTAATGAAATGTAAAACTTTTGATGAAGTTTATTCCTGTAATTTTTTAGATTTAAAAAAAATGTTTTCATTAGTTTTTATCAATTTAAGAACAAATTTTGGAATACTGAAAATTTCATAAAAAAGTGACTTCACGAGCCCTCAAGAAATAAATTGAAAAAAACTTCATTTCTCCATAATTTTTTTCTCCAAATAGGTAACTTCAATATCTTGTGCATGGAAAAAAATCAAATTTTGATGTATATTTTTCTCGTAATAATGTTTTAAAGTCAATCTTGTTAGAATTCAACAGTTTTCAAAGGCCATCAATTATTGTCTATTTTTTAAATCATTTTCAAAAAACAAATTATACCCTTTTGAAGAAGACTCTCTCTTCTTGTGTCCCATATATTTTTAAAAAAAAATTAATAAGTTTTACTATTTTTTTAATTTCTAATTAACCTGTTTCTTAACTTTAACAACCTACTTACATTATTTTAAAAATAAAATATATTAAAACTAATCAAAATATTAAAAAATTACATATTTGGATTCACCACTCCGAGCTCTACAAAAGGGTATTTTTCTTTTTTGAAGAAAAATAATTCTGACTAAAGAAATATTTAGTTGAAGTTAAAAGTTTTAGAAAATTCTAAAAAAAGTTGAGTTGGCTGCCAATTAGGATGCCACATAGACAGGTTCGGTAGAAAGGGTTTCGCCCGAAACCCTTTCTATAGAAACTTTGCACATTAAAAAATCCAATTTCAAAGCAGGAAAAGGAAAAATTTAATTTTTTAGGATTTGACCGAAACTTATTCGACCGAAACCCTGTGTGCCACGTATAGGCCATGTGCTTTCGGTCGAAACTTTTCTGGTCGAAAATATTTCGCTTGGAACTATTTATTTAGCTAAAAGTGTGACACAATTTTGTGCTTTTACCCACAAGTAATTGATCAATTAGACATGAAGGATAGCTTGATATTTTGTATGTTATTGTGTGATTTGTTAAACTCAATGTTTTTTGAAAGATTTTCTATTTGTGTTTAGAAAAAGTGTCAGTCTGAGCAAGGGATAAGTTATTATGGTAAAATAAATAGTGGTAGATATGATAGAGTTTATTATAGATTGGTGGATAGTGAAAGGTGAATAATGAATTGTTTATTATGGAATAACATGGATGGTGAGATTTTGTTATGGATAGTATATCATAAGGACCATGACAAATGCATGTGAAAGATACACATAAGCAAGCAAGCTAGCAAGAATGCACAAGGATACCAAGACAAACTTGATCTTACCCTTAGTCAAGATGAAAACCAATGGATTGATTGATAATTGATAGATAGACTGATTGATAGATTAATAATGTTGTTAATTAATTGATTGATAGATATAGGAAGGACACATCCCAAAAACAATGTGAGGATAGGGAAAGACATATCCTGATAATGACAATGTGACTAAAGGATCAAGGTTTGCAACAAGGCTGGGAACAAAACCAAGGAATGTTTTGGATGATGTGCTAGATTGCATATTAAGTTTGCATGAGTGAGGATCATTGCATTTGGATGGACTAACCTTAGGAAAAGAGGGGATATGAAGGGATGTTGGCGAGGTGGATTAGAATCCTTGATCCAATGACAAGGGAAAACCAAGTCCTGTCATAAGGGTAAAAGGATAATGGATTGCTTTGGTAAATGATAGGAGACATGAGGATATTGGATGGGGGATTTAGCATATGATATCCAAGGACTATTTTACATAGGAATGAATTATTTTTCTTTGACATATGGGTTTAGATAGTATTATATAGGCAATAACATGATATTCTATGGATAGCATATGACCAAGGGATAGACATGTCAAGATTTCTCCAAAGCTTGATTTATGTTTTTCCCCCATCCTTATCAAGATCAAGGTAGGTAGGGAATATGGATGGAAAGGGGAAGATGGATTGGATAGATAGGTGGAAATGTCATGAAAAGGGTATGGAAGATTGGATAACTTGCCCCCAAGTGTAATGGTCCACATAGATAATTGATTTTACATATGATTCCTACCTTTTAGGTTTACATCATGGTACTTATCCAAAGTGCCACCGAAGTGGTTTTCACTATTGGACAAAAAATATCTTTACTATTTTTATTTTAATATTTCAATTTTTTCAATTTTTTTGATTTTTTTTGAATTTTTGAATATTTCTAAATGGCCTTGATATTTTAGATGATCACCAACTATTCTAAATCCTTTTATGGTGTTGATGTAGAGACTAGTAGCATCATATTTCAATAATGACCTTTATGAAGTAGTTGCCTTGTTAGGATCATAGCGCTTGCATATAATTGATTGATGTCATTGTGATCCTTTTTGATACTAGAGTTGGCCTTATCAGAATACACATATTGTGATAGAATGCCATGAGAGTCCTTACAATAAAGAGTTGCTACCAAGACATGATGGATTTGTGAAGTAGGATTTTTAGACTTTCGACACGATGTAGGATTATGATGGATGATGGTAGATGTGGATGAATTATTTGGATGTTTGGATGTAGGAATTTTTATTTTCCAAACTTGGGGTGAGGGATGATGGATTTTGGATATTTGGTTGAGATAATGTTTGGAACCAACACTTTTATATGACTTGTATGATGACCATTTTGAAGGAGGTGGACTTTTTTATATGTGGGAGATCTCTTTTCTTGTGGCTCCACATTTTTATTGACTTTTGGATTTGAACTTTGTTCTTTACTTGATCCATTTTATTTGGGATCCATTTTAACTTTATTTGTCCACTTGGATTTTTGCATTCAATGGTCTTTGACATTTGATTTTGAACTTTGGATTTATAAGATTTTTTTGTTGTTGGTTCCAAATGGAAGGCTTATGAATTGGGAATGATAGTATATGGTGTGGATAGAAGGAGTATTGGCAACAACCTTATGGTAAGAACTCCACATGGCTCCCATTGTGATGTTTGTATCAGATAAATTTTCCCCCAATATCTTGGAGGTACCACTAACGTCATTTGATTTGCTAACTGAATAGTAACCAAGACCTTGATGTCAAAGATTTGCATGAAACTGAACTAATTCTAGAATGCCTTGCTCATGTAAGCCTAATCCTCTTCCTTGATACTACGTGCTATGATAGATTATGTTTACAATGGGGTATTTGTTATTTTGGAAACAAGATGATAACCTATCATTGTGTAGCTGGAAACCATTAATATTTAGTAGTTCTAATCTATAAGAAAGCCTAATTTGATAAAAGTAGATGATCCTAGTTGATAGGATATTGTATCTTTAACCTCTGCCATACTTGTTGCTTCTTGATCATTTGGAATGTCTATTTGATCCATGGTACATTTTGTATCTTCTTATTTGATGTGATCCATAGTAACTTCTTTATCTTCTTTGATTTGATCTATAGTAGCTTCTAAGATGTTTTTGATAAAGTAAGCAGCATTTACAGGGTGTTGTACCCTTCACATAGAGCCACAAGGGCCAAAGTAGTTCAAGTTCATAAAAGCATAAAAAAATAGAAAGCCAGAAAACACACACAATGGATCAACAACACACGGACAAATAACAGACTAACAACAGACTACCTAGCATCTTCCTAGTTCTTAGACAGGAGATGGACAACATCATCACCAACCCATTCCTGATGGTCTTCAATCTTTTTCATGTCCATCTTACCCTTCATTACCGTCGACAAGGTACTAGTGACACAATGAACCAGCTTGACCATGAAGCGGGTCAAACCACATAATTTTTTGTTCAATTTGTCCAATATTTCTTTCAACACACTAAGCTCCTCCCCACCAACAATAATGTTTCCATGAACAACTTGCTCAACATCCAGAGGTTTCAAAGATTGAAAGGTTGAACCCTCCTTCTGAACTTTTCCCAAATCATGGATGGAGTCAGGATCTCTAGCATGCTCTTCCTCCTTGCCATCTGACACCTCCTTGGCCTTGCTATCTTTGTTGTTCGACAGCTCCTCTTCCATATCCAAATCTTTAACCTGCACTTTTTTCTTATTCTTTTCCAGCCTACCAGAGCACTGAATGATGGAATCACAACCAATAACCACCATCTCCACAACCATCGTATCCCCCATAGAGTATTTTCTCACCACATTCTTTCCTTTGCTCGGAGGCTCCTTCAAAATTTTACCTTCCTCCTTGCCTTTCCTTTTCATGGAGGGCTTGCTGGAAGTCTTGGCGAGGGTAGACTTGAGATCACACAGACTAGCCGCTGCCATAGTTTGGGTCGTCCCCTCGTTTCCTTTAAGATTTTTATTAGCGGGCTTGGGTTTCAGCAAGTCAGTGGGGGTCAAGTGATTTTTCCTAATAGGGCCTTTGGATTCAGCCAAGGATAAGTTGGTTGCAGAGGGAATCTCAATCGCTTCAATGCGAACAACCAAGATGGATTTTGGTGGACACAGAGCAAGATGAAAGTGGTAGAGCCTCAAGATGAGGCCCTGGTGAAGATGCAGGGGCAAAGGGTCACTAGGATTCAAAGCAGCGGCCTCCACACATTTTTCAACAGAATATTCTAGGTCCATAAGCAGGAAAAAAGGAAAGCTTAATAAAAATTTATGCCTAAGGTGATTCAACAGAGGGAAATGGTAGAAGTAATAGGTCTTGTACCTACCTTTCAGTGTCACATACTTCATCAAGGTAAGGCACACCAGGTTCCACGGTTGAGGGAGAGCCTCACAGTCAAAACTCAACTGATTGCGCACCGGTGCCTCATTCCCCACAAAAAACTTGTTCTTGCTTTCATTGTCTTGGGTTTTGGTGTGTTTAGGATGCTTTATACCAGTGCACTGGAGACTCATCACCTGCATAATCACTTCTTCATCCACAGTAAAGGAAATTATACCCATAGTCACAAGAGGATCTTACCACGAGTTGACAAACTAAGCATACAGATTAGGGTCATGGCCCACAAGTCTCTCCATAAGAGGAGCAAGACAACCCTTGACACAAATGTGACAAATAAGCGGATCCTTGTGAAATTCTTTGTAGTTATCAACTCTGTCTGCACCCTATCACCTCCCATAATGCCACTCTGCACATTGGATATCCAGAAACTCTAAGAAAAAACAAGGTTAGAGAAAATAGAAAGGTGAAAAATCATCCGCACATTAAGGATTTTAAGCGAGAGACGATAGTTTTTTATAATCAAGGCTAAGGACATACCACATGTATGAGCCCGTAAAATCCTAAAATCAATCTTAGCAGAATCATAAATGAGGATCTCCACATACAATCGACTAAGTAAGTAGGATGTGAAAGGAAATGAAGGTTTTCCTTTTGCATGGACAGGGCACAAAAATCTAGGCAAGATGGCCGCATGGCCAGAATTAGAAACATCTAAAGGGTTAGCTATTAGGGGCTGGCCAAAAATAGTTAACCAAAAGAGGATAGCTAAAGGACGCAGGTCCAAAATAGCAAACAAAAAAAATCCAATCAGGAGCTTTATCTCATAATTATTAGTCACATCAAAATCAAAATCAAGGAGCTTGAAAATATGATAGTTTAACAAGACCCCCAGAAGGAGATTACGTAAGGTACGGTCTAGCTTAGAGTTAATCATCAAGTACTTAACACAACATTTCATGATTTCCTTTTTCAAATCAGGCTCCATTCCATGATTTGAAAAATACCACTTGTTATCCATCTCATCAGTAAAATTTGTCCACGTAGCCCAATAGACAAGCATGTGGACCCCCCAAATAAGCCAGCTAGGAGCATGTTTAGTTATCATCATGAGTCGTGTATGGGGTTTGTTCCTTCAATATTAAACCCTGGATGTTAGGAGGTAAGTTCCCTAAAGCACGCCAATATTTGGCCAATTTCCAGTGTGCCAAGATTAGCTAAGGCATCTACCACTTGGTTCCCCTCCAGTAAATATGGTTGGCAACTTTTAATTTTAATTTTGACACAAAGAATGTAATGTCTAGAAGAATGTCCTTAGTACACCACCTTAGTAATCTATCAAATTTAACAACATCAATAATAGTCTTAGATTCTCCTTCAATATGCAGATTCTCAATCCTCATGGAGACAGCCAACTGTAAGCACTTCAACAGTGCTCTAGCTTCTACAATCATAGAAGAATGAACACCAATCCCCCCAACATAACTAGCCACAATATTTCCTTTGTAGTCCCTGATCACACCTCCAATACTTGCTCTGCCTGGATTGCCCTTAACAGCCCCATCAAAATTTAGTTTGTACTAGCCCCTCTCAGGGGGTTTCCAAATAGTAGCACTCTGAGCTAAGGACCTTGAGTTGTCATAAGAGTTTGCATCCAGGTTTTGGTGCTAAGCTTTAGCCATGCTTATTTCCACCTCAATTGGACCTTTGTCTAGGGTTTTCCCTTTAAAGAGCAAGATGTTTTCTGCAATGAGTTGAGACCCAATACCAAACACTTCTTTCAAATCCATTTCAATGTTCCTAAAGATCCTATTGTTCCTTTCTTTCCATAAACACCAACATAGAATGGGAGGGACCTGGTTCCAAATTTCACCAGTTAAAGGGTGGGTAAAGGGTCCAAACCAGCTTGATATAAAGGAAATGATGTCCTTACACATAATCCATTAGATCCCCAATCTTCTTAAAGCCAGCTCCCACACCTCCATAGCAAACGGGCAGTGTAACAGCAGGTGATCCACCAATTCTTCATTGCATTTACATATAAAGCATCTTTTTGGGATATGGAATCCCCTTTTTCTCAGATTGTCCTAAGTAAGAATCTTGTTATGGCAAGAAGTCCACCAAAATAAGTTAACTTTTGGAATCATGTGATGATTCTAGACCTTCTTCCAAAGATCAATGACAATACCCTGGTCAGACAGTAAATTGTACACCGATTTAACTGAGAGATCACCCTCACTATCATGAATCCAAAAAAATTCATCTCCCCTACAAGAAGAAGGAAGCCTGGTGAGGGAGAGATTATCCTGTAGGGTCTTCGCAAGGAGACACAGATCAAGCAAAAAAGGGCAGCAAAGGCTTAAGTCATTCCATTTCTAAGATGTTATCTATGTCATTTTCTTGATTATCTATGTGTCCAAGTGAGGCAAGCATGTCATCTTGGGAAATGGAGGTAATTGGAGTATGGATAGGATCAAGTTTAAGTTCATGATCATGGATAGTATGGAAGTCAATGAGGGGATCATTTTGGATTTCTTGATCAATGGTAGAATCTAAGATAGGCTCATCTTGGATGTCATGACTAGAAATAGGATTTTGATTATAGATTGGATTAACTTGGATATCATGATCATCTAGATTGGATGATTTGATAGACTCAAGGCTAGGATAATGATGAAACAGTGGATTATCTGTAAGGAAGCTAAGGTAGCAGAAAAACTTCCTACACTAACCTTGAGAGGAGAATAATGCAAAACTTTTACAGATCTTCAACAGTTACAAAAACTTAAATAAAAATAAACATAAATATCATGCATACCACAATACAATGATTTACATGGGGAAAACCCTTTTGAGAGAAAAACCCCTCTCCAAAAGCCACCCAGTATATTATTCAGAAATCAAAAGATTACAATATACTTACAGAGCATGCTTCTCATAAGAGTATCACCACCAGAGATCAAGAGACAACACGACCACTATCAGACTCTCAGAATACACCCCCATCTACATACATCCCAACCGCTTATAACAAGCTTTTTGGAACCTTCTAGAATTAGGGTTTTGCTAGGTCTTTTTTCATTTTACATGTTAATGGAAAAACCTTGACGTGTTAGCAGGAAAAAACCTTGAAATATCAACAACAATAAAAAATCAGGGTGTTGCCCTGAACCCCATGTCTTGTTACGAGTGTACAGTATTTGCATGATCAATTGCCACATACCAACATACATCCTATCAACAATATTTACTATATATAATTTTAAGGTTGAGACACATTTTCCCAACAAATCTCCCACTTGTCGAACACCTTGAAAGAGCAACATGAGGGTGTAACCATTGTCTCTTTAATTTCTAGGGGCCGAAAGGCCCATAGTCTCTAAACACCATATGAACTTCTCTATGCTCACAGGTTTAGTTAAAGAATCAACAACATTCATCAAATTCTCTACCTTAACCAACTTCACTTTACCATCTTCAACCATATCTCTAAAAAAATGATATTGTACATCAATGTGCTTGGTCCTTGCATGAAATTCGGGTTCTTGGCTAGACATATCACACTGACTATCACAATAAATTGTCACTGCACCTTGTTTTATCCCAATATTTGAAGACAGTCTCTTAAGCCAAATGGCTTCTTTACAAGCATGAGTAGCTACCATATACTCTACTTTATTAGTGGACAAAGAAACCATAGCCTGTCGCTTACTCATCCAACTAATTGCACCACCAAATAAAGTAAAAACATAAGCACTGGTGGATTTTTTGCTATCAACATCACCTACCCAGTCTGAATCTACATAATCATGAGTATCAAGGGAAATCTCATCTTTAGTCATATTACTATGATAACATAAGGAATAATCTATGGTACCCCATAAATATCTAAAGACTCTTTTAACTTCATCCCAATGAACTTTACCAGTATTAAACATATATCTGGAAAGAACTCCCACTGCTTGAGAAATGTCTAGTCTAGTACAAACCATAGCATACATCAAACTTCCAACTACACTCTGGTAAGGCACTCTACTCATGTATTCCATCTCTAATGGAGATGTTGGATAATCTTAAATAAATAACTTTGTTCCAATTGAAACAAGAATGCACAATGGTCTACAATCCTGCATATCAAACCTCTGTAAAATTGAGTTGACATACTTGCTTTGCCCAAGCCATAGCTTTCTGATCACTCTACCTCTTTTAATTTCCATCCCAAGAATGTGTTTAATTGCACCAAGATCTTTCATTTTAAATTTAGCAGCAAGTTGATATTTTAGTTTTGAAATCATACATTTCCCTCTACTAATAAATAACATATCATCAACATATAATGCAATAAATAGGAAACGATCACCATCAATTTTATAATAAATACAATGATCTAATTTAGAATGCTCAAATCCCAAACTCAACACATATGTATCAAATTTTTGGTACCACATCCTAGGACTTTGTTTTAAGCCATACAAAGATTTCTTCAATTTGCAAACCAACTTGCTTTTACCTTTCACCATGTAGTGCTCTGGCTATGTCATATTAATATCCTCCTCCAAATCACCGCGAAGGAAAGCAGTTTTCATATCCATTTTCTCAAGCTCTAAATCATAATCAACAACAACAGAAAGCAAAAATCTAATGGATGTCATTTTTACAATAGGAAAAAATATCTCACCATAATCAACACCCTCAACTTGAGAGTAACTCTTTGCAACCAACCTTGCTTTGTACTTCTCAATAGCTCCATATGAACCAGTCTTTTTCTTGAACAGCCATTTACAACCAACAAGTTTTCATCCTTAAGGAAATGGTACAAGATCCCATATATCATTATTTTTCAAAGATGTCATTTCTTCATCCATATCAATCTCCCAGGATTTTGCATCATTCATACCTAGTGCCTTTTCTATAGATCTGGGTTCATCCATTTTAGTATTCAAAGAAAAAATACACCTCCAATCATCAAGTGAATACCTTTCAGGTGGTTGTCTATGCCTTGTAGACCTATGAACAAGTTGATTTGGAGGTTCTTCCTCCTCTTCTAAAGGCCTGGAGCTAGATGAGCTCTCCTCAACTTCTTGTCTATCCTTGGGCCTTGATTCAACTTTCTTAGGTGTAGAAGGAAATTGAATCACATCTTCCTGTTTACTTTGTTCTGGCTGTAATGTAACAGAAGAAGGCTTAGTTTCTCTAAAAATAACACTTTTACTATGTATTACCTTTTGTGCAACAGGATCCCAAAGCTTGTATCCTTTCACACCATAACTATATCTGATGAAGATACATTTCATAGCCCTGTTCTCCAACTTTGTTCGCTTCTCCTCTGGCACATGTGCATATACCTCACAAGCAAAAAATCTAAGATGTCTTAATGAAGGCTTGCGACCCGACCATGCCTCTATAGGTGTATTATCAAGGAGAGCTGATGTAGGAGACCTGTTAATCAGGTAACAGGAAGTGGCAACAACTTCATCCCAAAACCTTTGTTCTAGACCAACACCACTCAACATACTCCTAGCCTTTTCCATCAGTGTCTTGTTCATTCTTTATGAAACTCTATTATGTTGTGGAGAATACAAAGTTGTCTTCTATCTATGAATACCACGATCTTTAAAGAATCTATCAAACTCATTAGAGCAAAATTCACCGCCATTATCAGTCCTCAAACATTTTATTTTCTTTCCATTTTGCAACTCAACCATTACTTTTCTTTAAATCAACTGAAAACTTCAGATTTACTCTTTACAAAATATACCCATGTCCTACTATAATCATCCATAAATGAAACATAATATGTGGATTTACCAATTGAAGGAACATCTATAGGACCAAATACATTAGAATGAATAAGATCTAATACACTGCAAGATTTATGAGAACTCGAGTAAAACTGAACGCTGTTTTGTTTTCCATAAATGCAATGCTCACAGAAATTGAATTCAAGATTACAATCAGACAAACCTTCAACAAGGTTTTTATTTTTCAACCCTTTTCTCCAATGTGGCCAAGTCTCTGGTGCAATAACATAGTTTTCTCTGCAGATAACTTTGTCTTAGAAGAAAGAGCACCCTTGGGTACCCAAAAGCCATGACTATCTATTGAAGGTGAAACCCTCACTTCTATAGACTTTATTTTCATAGAAGTATTATTGCACTCAATAGTGCATGCATCAAGCTTATACAATGTCCCATATCTAAAACCTCTAGAAATCATCATAACACCTCTAACCATCTTGCATTATGCATCAAAAAATACTACCTGCACACCCGCCTCTATTAGTTTGCTCATAGATAACAAATTTCGTGCTAATCTAGGGATATGCAACACAACATTAATCCTTTTTATTCTACCACTAGGAAACTTGATTTTAACTTTACCATGACTAACATTTTCTAAATGAGAATCATCACCCAAGTACACCTTACCTTCGTCAAATTCTTCATATTCACAAAACCATTCTCTATTAAAGGTCATATAAAAAGATGCACCTGAGTCAATTAACCATGCATCATTACCTGCACGAGTTGCCAAAGCTGCAATGAATGTGTCACCATCTTCCTTCTTGAACTCAGAATCAAAATCAAATTTCTTCTTTTTCTTCTTCTTTTCTTCTTTGCATTCCTTACGAACATGTCCAGGCTTACTGCAATTCCAACAAATAACTTTGGACTTTCCAAGAGATTTAGATCTCCCCTTGGACTTGGATTTGTCACGCTTTTCATTCTTCTTTCCTTTTTCTTTAGGTCTTCCATGAACATTTAGGTCCTCCTTGGCAGCGATGGATACCTTCCTCCTCATCTCTTCAAAAAACAAAGAACCCACCACGTCTTCAATCTTTAATATAACAAAAGAACTCCCAATAGCCATAACAAGAGAATCCCATGAATTAGGCAAAGAAGAAAGCAAGATCTAACATTTCTCCTCCTCATCCATTTTGACACCAATTCATGCCAATTAAGCCACCAACATATTGAATGCTTCTGGGTGGTCTGTGATTCGTCCACCCTCTTCCATTCTCAAGGAATACAACTTCTTCCTTAAGAAAATCTTGTTCACTAAATATTTGGCCTAATACATCTCACCAAGCTTCTTCCATAGTTTTTTCACAGAGTTCTCTTCATGGAAACTAATTAAAACAGATTTCTCCAAGCACAATCTACTTACACCCTTGGCTTTACGATCCATAACATCATATTGAGCAGCTTGAGTAGGATCTGTAGGTCTTGAAACATTCTCATCAACAGCATCCCACATATCTCGATCTATCAACAAATCCTTCATCTTTAGCTTCCACATCTCAAAATTATTTCCAAAAAAATTCTCCACCTTTATTCTCCTTGATGAACTTGCCATCTGAAAATTCCTACACAAAGATCACAAAGTGTCTTCTGCACAAGCTCCTTGCACTCAAATCTGGATTATTTCAAAAAACCCAACAACCCACAACTGAAACCAAAGGTGATCAAGCTCTAATACCACTTGTAAGGAAGCTAAGGTAGCAGAACAACTTCCTACACTAACCTTGAGGGAGAATAAAACAAAACTTTTACAGATCTTTAACAGTTACAAAAACTTAAATAGAAATGAACACAAATACCATGCATACCACAATACAATGATTTACATGGGGAAAACCCTTTCAGGAGAAAAACCACACTCCAAAAGTCGCCCAATATATTATTTAGAAATCAAAAGATTACAATCACTAATACAAAAACAACAATATATGACTAAATAAACTACTAAAAATTGCATATAAATGACTAATTTTGGTCACGTGACCATTAGTAGTTTATTGCCGGTCATTTATAACGTGACCAAATTTATGACTAAACTATTTTAGTCATTTATCTAGTCATTGATTTGGTCATTAATTTGGTCATTAATTTGGTCATTGATTTAGTCATTGATTTAGTCATTAATTTAATCATTAATTGTTGTTAACTGGTTATTTATTTAGTCATTAATTTAGTCAGATATTTATTCATTACTTTAGTCATATATTTAGTCATTATTTTAGTCATGGTAGTCATATATTTAGTCATTGTAGTCATATGTTTGGTCATTATATTCATTTAGTTCAATCATAGTAGTCATTTATTTAGTCATTTATTTGAGTCAATCAATGATTCAAGTTATAAATCAAATCTAACTTAATTAATTCCCACAAATTTATGCATATAAACATCAAATATCATAGATATTCAAAAAAAAAATTGTATTGGATTAACATGAAAATAAAATAAAATCAACAAACAACTTTATGCATATAAAGCTCAAATATCATAGATATTCAAATGTTTTTTTGTATTGCATGAAAAAAAAAAAGAATATACAAACAACAAATAACTGCATAACCAAAGGAATTACAAACAACATACAACTGCATAAACAAAGATCCAAGAAATACATCCTTCACTGCACTCTTTGGTTGCCATGGAAGACAAATCCAAGATACGAGTACAAATGCTACAAACATTGAAGGGAGAAAAGACATGAAAATATATAGTAAATGTAGTTATATTATTTGTGGTGCATATATTGTCTGATTCAGAGCAGCCTTGCCCTCCCATTCTAGCTGGACAACCCTTGAGAGAAGATTGGAAGGATTCGAATGAGAAGGATGACAAATTCCTATCTAGAAATCTCATTGGTCATGGTCGGATGAAAGTAAAGAGTGCATGTTCACATCTCCAATTTGACGAGCTGCAACCTAAAAATAAGATTTCAATGAGGGTTTTAGAATATGTTTATTAAAATGAAAATATAGTTATTAAAATGAAAATACAGCCAAGATCTAATAATAAGCACATTTATATTTTTACAATATGGCAATATCCTTTACTTGTTTCAACGATTTTGTGAGATTTCCCATTACAGTGACTATGGTAGAACACTAATCTACAATATGACTGTGAGCTTGCTCAGTAATGGATTCAATGGTGATAAGACTAAAAGGTGCAACATCAACAACACTACCACTTGATACAATTATATTTGATAAGGCACATTCAAAAGCTATCTAAATGTTTATCTAGGAGGAAATGCATGTGGACTTATGATAAAACTAGAACAATGCCTTCAACTGTCATTTCTCCATTATACAACTCTGCCCATGTGAAACAAAGAGCTTCTAACAACCACATTTTATCCTTTGTGATCCTCCATAGCTTGCAATGATACTGTCTGACAATGCATAATTCTTACAACTAGAACAAAAGACCAAGGGTCATATGCTTGCAATGATATTATATTTGTTCCTTCTTTGATGCATGTTCTAATCTACAATAGGTTAAAACAAAGTAAGTTACAAATTGAAAAGAAAAAAAATTGATATGAACATAAAACAGTAAGGCACTGGGCATTTCAAGAATTATGCTAAGAATGGACACAAAATGACTACAAAGAATAAGATAGTGCACCACTACGAAGAGTATGCAAAATGGATAGAAACTGCTCAAAGCTTTAGTTGCTAAGAGTGTTAGAAAATGAGATGAGCAAAAAATAATTAGTACAATGTAGCATCTTAAGATGTTAAAAGGAACCCACCCTAGGACCATCGTCATGACCATTGGCTCTCAATAATTGAGCACTCAGTCTATTTGTAACCCTAATTGATATTCCTGTACCAAAAGACAAAACTCATATAAGACTTTGGCATGGCCATATAAGAACATAATTTAACAAAAAAAAAATATCATAACTCTGCATCTTCTCTTTCATGCCCACCATGTTACAATTTCTCTATTTTTTTTTAGTTTTTACCTAAACCTCTAGATACTACAAAGTACAAACAACCCTTTAAAAGAAAATACAACAAACATTCAAGTGGCCTGAGAATTGAAAAAAAAGATCAACTAGGTGACTTCTTCCTATATTTTAGATTCTTTTTGCTTCCTTAAATTGAGCATCATATACAACAACAAACAACATCAGACAATAGATTATGCACCATAAACATATAATCCTTTAATACAATAGAAATTCAAAGGGTTTTTCAATATATTCAAAAGAAAAATATTAAAATCAACTTTGTACAACACAATTGCATGTATCACAACCATTGAGCAGAGAGATAATGAAGCATTCTCCAACTCTTATTACAACGAGAGATCATAACCTACCAGATCCTCCAACAGCTATAAATGCAAGGCCACACCCAACTAACTTCTGCCTCAAGATGCCCTGGCATTACAAAAGCATTGTTAAGTAACATACAAAAACAACAGGTTGAAAGTTCATATCTCTAAGAAGAAATCAATATAAGAAAATCAGTCATGACATATAATGCATGAGTGTGAATAATCAACACCGGATTACCTTGCCACCAAATATCCCAGGACGAGCTCTCCTATATACCATAGTTGTTACCATCACATCATTAAGTGAGCATGATACTTGAGAAAATGTAGATAAGGCAATAAAGATTTGGGCTTCTAAGGATCCAATTATGTGAAAAAGCTACCAAAGACAAAAACCCGAATTACAATGTCTACTTTTCAAGCTCTTGATGAAGCCAATGTCTTACCTTACCAAGTTCTTGATGTAGTCACTATCTCACAATTGTGGTTTGTTGGACAATCCTTTCCAAGGATGTGTAGCTAGGAAGATTGGCATGTGTTGTCATAATCACAAGCAAAATGTTAGAAAAGATACATATAGCATACTTTTGTTTTTCCATGAGTAGTTCAATAACTTAATATCCAAAACAAAGGAAATAAATCCATATGAGAAAGTGATACTATCTTTAACATCCTCAACGTGAGAGATTAAAAATAGAAACTTAGTAACTAAAGCCAAAATAAGTATACTAACCCAAGATTTCCCGATTTAGTGAATCAACAACATTTTGACGACATTCTATGCTTAAGAGATGAAACATGGGTGACTTTTCAGGCTCCTCATAAGCAATAAGTTCCATGCAATCTTGCAAAACTAGGAAAAATACGCTAACAAGTAAGCAACAACTACTTGTGCTTTGAAGTACAAGTCGGTTAAACAATTTCAACACTACAATATATGAGTTATCACCAAACAAATTCTTCAACCCTCATTTCCTAAATCATGCCAGAAAGTCCAAGAAATTACATGTGAGTGTACTGAGACGCTTTCTTATTTATTTATGGTAATGCCTCCCAAACATCATCACTCAACAATTATGAAGGTTCCATAAAATGGCATCATTAAGTGCCTTTGCAGCCTCTCAATCCAACTTATGAGCCTTAAGCGGGCAAGGAAAAATAAAGAATAAAGAAATAATAACCAATAGAAATGGGAAAATTATATTGAATTATTTTTTTCTTTCTCACGTTGAATAGAAAGGAAAAATTGAAAATTGCAAAAAGTTTATCAAGTAAAAAGGCCCTAATGTATTGATTTTGAAAACAAATTTAAAAAAAAAAACTAAATATTTGTTTCTAGCAAGGCCACAAAAAAGCAGGACTATAGAATGGGATATTATCTTCTCTGAACTAAGGTATTATTATAGGCAACATAAGGTTTGAATTTGTAGCCTTCTCTGTCAGTCAATTGATGATGACCAAGCAGAGTACTCCATGGAGGGTCTCTCCACATTAATGTCATCTCTTGGAATGTTAGAGTCCTTATAAAATCTGCTCATAAGTTCTCAATTATTGTTATGTATTAATATTTGGGCCCATTTTACATCATTTGTTTACGAGAAATCAAAGATGATATTTTTTTAAGTTGCCTTTAAGACTATTTGGCCTTAAAGCTTTTCAAAGTATCAGCTCTCAATAGTATGGATGTTATCATGCTTGCATGTTAATTTCTCCAAATTTACACTTGACTATCATTGCTTCTAGGTTAGAGTTTAAACAATATATTGTGTGGGTGACCTTTGTCATTAATGATGAACAATGTCGATTGTCACTATTTATACCCCTAATAATGGTCCTAATGCTATTAACAGAGGTAAAGGATAGAAACAAGTGGTGTCAAATGCATCAGTGTGAGCAGTGTCATGCTTCCTTTTGAATGCACATATCCAAGCTTCCTCTTGAGAGTAATAAGCAAAGTGACAATACAGTGAGTAAAAGCATGCACTACTATAGATCTATAAAAGAGATGTATATTGCTACAGAGGGAGGGTTGTTATAAAGCAGACAGTGTTGAGTAAACATAGTTACAGTCCTATGCCATATCAGACAAAGACAACAAGAAGGTTGCATTATGGTGTTCTTGATTTATAGGCAAAGAAGAGTATAAGTGAAAGGGCCTTTTGAAGGTTTTCACATGAAATATGACAACAAAAATAGACCTGCTAAAGAGCAGCAAAAAATGATGACAGTCCAGCCTTTGATTTTTTTAGAAATCACAATAAGTAGCAGTAACAATGGATAGTGGCAAGGGCAAATGACTATCACAGTGAAAAGGGATTACATGAGAAGATCTCAGTAATATGAAGACAAGCACCCAAGAGGACAATAATAGGGATGCATGATAAAACGAAGCATAGTAAAATCAAGAACAAGATCAGTTTTGGATGTGTTAAGAGTTATCATCAGCATGAGCTTAGTCTCTTAAAAAGACAGCCACCACAGTGCATGACAGTGAGCTTGATAACACATAGTGAGCAATGTCATATTGAATGGGAAAATCATTGATAATAGGACCATTAATATCATGCTAAAGAGCAGCAATGATGATGATTTTAATGTGCAGCAATGTTAACTTTTCATGTACAACAATATCAATTTCAATGTGCAGCAATATACTGTGTTTAAAAAGAGCAGAAAAAGATGACAGTTAATATGAGAAAAAGATGACAGTTTATATGAGGTAGTTAATATGAGATAATTAATATGAGAAATAGATGACAGTTTATATGGGGAAATGATTTCCAGATTAGTGCAACAGATATCCAGTTAGTGAGCTGCAAATAATAAGTCAAAATTGTTGCAAAAATGAATTCATAAGGTACAAAAAATATGACATAAAGGAGCAGCAAATGTCAAAGTTAAAAAGCAATTTTATTGGTGGAAAAATGTAGCAACTGATGCGAATTAATGAGCAGCATTCTTATAAGAGAAGAGCAAAAATTCTCAGAAGAAAAGAGCAAAACCACCAAAACATATCTATACACATAGTGGCTTATGTAACAAATCCAGGGCAAAAAGATGGCACTATTCAAAGATGAAAACATAGTACATTGCTGTATATAGATTATAATCTATTTGTACGTGAAGAATGATCAATAACAATATGCATGATCATGATATTTTTAAGGCACTTTTCCTAACAGTTCACCTCCATCCGACTGATGAATTAGATCTACTGAAAAGGGATGGTGGTTTTATCTTGAATTATTTATTGACAAAACCATAAAGGAGATGGGATGGTCAAGCTACGAGCAGCAGTTTGATGTGGCAAAGTATTGATTAGGAATTGTTCTACTAAGACAAAAGGTGATAGCAAGAGTGGTAATTGAATGAGGAATCACCTTGGAGAGAGCATGCCAACTTTTGATGTCAAATACAAAGGTGCATTGTTTGACATCAAGGATCAATTACTTCAAATGTAGAAGTTATTAGACAGGGCAAAGAACCTGAGAATTATGCCCTGAGGACTCTTATGAAGCCAATCATTCAAGACCCTATTATGGAATCACAAGAAAGCAATTTTTGCATTCATTACATTTTTGGGTAAATCTGAATGGATTACATAGCTTTTGTTACTACTTGCCAGTTTGATTGTTACTATGTTAATGGCAACATTTGGTCTGAATTACAAACTTGCTACTTTTGTAATAAATAAGTTTGGATATATATCTGATTATGACATGTTAGTGCTAATGTCAATGCCTATCTGATTTAACATTGCTTTAACTTGATATGAAATTTTTTCTATGCATGATACTAAAATTGCTATCTTTTGAACAACAAATATGGATATTGTCTGAGAGGAAATGTTATCACTAATGTCAATACCTGTCTAATCAAAATTTGGTTTTTCTTAGGAAAATTACAGGTTTTACTATTAGAAAACATGGAGATATTAAATGAGCACAGTTGATTTAGAAGCTTAATGCTGACATGGGTGTTGATTTTGTTTTTAATTGATTGATGTGAATAAAGAAAAATTGGGAAAATTATTGAAAGCAATTTTAGTATATTTTCCCCTTAAATATTGAATCACAAGACGGAAGAAATTGATAAATAAAATCTCACTTAAAGCATACCCTACAAAATACTGTATAGTAATTTTGTGGAAAAGATCGTAGGAATTTTTAGCTTTCAGTTGTTATTCTTCTTATTTCTTAAGAAACGTTTGATTGAAAATCTGAAATCTACTTTCTGTGATAATAGGCTTTAGTTATTCTAAACAGAGATGCGGAGACAAGAACCGATAATAATTAGCTAAGCCATTGATTTTTAGAAGTCAAATAATGAAACAGAATTGTTTATGTATGCAAAGAGATATAAAAAATTGAAAATTATAGAAACTGCGCCAAGTGACATACCTGGAAAATCTGGTCAAATTTTGTCGTGAAAAGAATGTTGCCGATGAAATTTTGTACTCTTCAATTGTTGAAATGAGTATCGATTTGAATAGTTCCACAAAGGTCGAACCAGTCCTCACACGGGTGAAAAAATATTGAGAAATGAAAATATCAGAATAAGAGCAACGACATAGTAAGCTGAATTCTGACAGCATTAACAATGACCAGAGGAAAATACACAATTTTCTAATCATCAGTAGAAGGTTTATCAGCTGTCAACAGAAGCAATAGCTAAAAATGTGGATGTGTCTCTAAGCCTGTGTCAAACTCTCTTTACAATATTTATTCAGATAGTAACATTATTACCATATTCAGAGTTGTGGCATCCTTTGAGCAGTATAGTCAAAATGTAGAGCAAACTAAAAATTATTGGCTTACAAATGGACCAAACGAAAGCATTGAACTATAAAGTACACAAATCTCCTTACAACTTGGCACTACGACATTAAAAACCCCAAATCAAGGAGAAGTATAGGACATCCTTCTTTGACTTAAGCTCTCAAAACAAGTCACATCCTATCATAGCATCCTGAATGAGAATTTAGTGAATTAAAGCAATATAAGCCAGTGTATAAATAAACTCATTAATGGCTGAAACAACCCAAATTAAGGTAGCAGCTGTTGTATCAGTAGAAAAATGCTACCTAGGCAAACAACAATACTTATAAAGCCTCTGAGAAAACATTAAGACCAGCGGCACACTAAGACCTCTGATTCAAATGTCCAATTTCAATGCCCAAATTTCATAGTACATAGCTAAATTTATACAACCAAAGAACATGGTGCTTGATGAAGCCACAAGATCCAATCTCTTAGCTGGCAAGCACTAAAATACATTGAGCTACAAAATCAACCAAAAAAAAAAAGGATCTGTTGTTTGATAAAACTTAGCATACAAATTTTGAAGCCAAAAAGATATAAAGCATACTGTGATATGAAATATTTTAATTGACATCTTTCAAATGCAAATTTTTCTTTTAAAAGGGTCAGATAATAACAAGAGTATTGAATATCCCACCTGAAAAAAAATAGTGCATATGATCATTTAGAATTCTAAAGCAAATATTGCTGATTATTGACCAGATAGAGTTACATGTAAAATTTCAGTACCATGACACCTTAAAAAGCATGTAACCACAACAGGATCTATGAACCATAAATAAACAATCAATTTGGGCCAGTGTACATTCACATTGTAGACACAAAAGATTTAAACCTAATCCGCAAGAAGTTCACATGCTTTCTAGAAGCCCTACAACTAAGGCAAATAACATAGACAAGGGGAAGATAGAAAGGCTCCTCTCCTCTTCAAGGTAGTTGACATTCTGAATTCCAATTTTGAGAAAGGAATTGAGCTCCAATTTTTCTAGTTTGATCATTTTATGATGATTGGGTTTTGACTTTTTCCTCTAAGTTTTTTCTTTGATAAGATGGTAATGTTTGGCTACACGAACATGAATGGTTTCAAAGGTTTTCCTAGCAGATGTATCTCTTTATGAGGTTTACTTGGTCTCTGCCTTAGATCTTCAGTGAATCACAAAAATGATTGTTTTCTCTGCAAATCTATCCCTTTCAGAAGATGTCTTGCCTTTGAACTTCCAAATATGCAATTGTCAGCTTGTGGATTTCCCACAGTGTTTTTGATAAAGATCTATTTCTTTATGGAATTTTTGGATTTAGATTTAATAGATGTGAAATTTTTCAATAGCATACCTTAAATTTAAATACAATCTCCAAAATAAAAAAAATTAAGCACTGCCTTCAAATCCAATCCCCTAATTTTAAAAAAATAAGCACAACATTGAATTAAATCCCCTACTTCAAAAAAATCAAACAACTTTTCAATCCAATCCCCAAATTCCAAAAGATCAAATGCCACCTTCAAATTCAATCTTCCAATTCAAAAACATCAGACTCCACCTTCAAATCCAGTACTCAAATTTCAAAAGAATTGAAAAAGCACCAAATAGACAGGACAAATTCAAATTAAGATGATCGTCCTGTCGAGATTACATTTTATCTCAATTGCACCTCTAAATGCTCCAGGAAGATTTGTTTGGTTATTTAAGTTTATTGTCTATCACCTCAAGGATTTATATTGTTTAGATGGAATTATGTCTATTAGGGAGCTGGTAGAAGTGTTAGAATTCCTCTTTTTTCTGAAAGAGGGCCAGAACTTAAATATTTGATGAAAATTCTTCTGCTTAATAATTAAAATATTCTCAAATAAATGGCTGGCCTTGGCTTTACTTTAAATCACAGTGTTGATTTGGGCTTTAATATTGGGTCCTCTAGTCAAACACAAAGATGTGGAAACATGGCTATTCATCAATATGTTCCCTACTTCATCAAAGTATTCAAAATCCCAGCATATCAAAAGGCACCTAATATTTTCTCACCAACAAACAACACCAATCTGTATTTTGGACCTACGCAAGTAAATGTCGGTTTTCTTTTTTTTAAGTCTTCCGGTGATACCAGCAGGTTAGATCTACCTTCCATGTTCTGATCGCACTTCATCTTTGGGACTTCTGCTTTGTTAATTTGAATCTCTGTATTTTTTGTGCATAAATAAACTTATTTTATATAAAAGAAAAGGAAAGACAAAAAATATTTCATTTGCAGAAATGTATCACACGACAAAAATAGCTGCACATGACATTAAAGGCTTCTTAGAGTCCTTGACCTTGTGTATCTGAGACTTTCAATTGACTGAACAATAGAAACAGATTTCTCAGCAACAGATTACACTTTCATCTACATTGCAGTTCATGGCTCATATCTGATTTGTATTATCACTCGTGATGGCTACCAAATTATAATAGTTAGAAATTCATGTCCCCCAAACCTCAACCTATATCTATTTCTTTACCTTAAATCTTATTATTACATGCTCTCTCCTCTAATGTTGGTGTAATGGTTTGCTATATTCACACATTGGACTTGTCATTTTCTTAATTTGTCACTGCCATGTTTAGTTATTATGATTGTAATTGACTAGGGGAGAGAATTCAGTAGTTGTGCACCCTAACTTCGCACTTCTAATTATCCTACATGGAAATTTCAAATCACTCCCAATTTTTTACAGCAGCTTACTTGGCAAGTCCCCTGCTTATAACTAAGGTTTTAGGGCCACATCATCAAATACGATGCCACATCAGAATGCTTTTTGTCAAGGTGTCCAAAAAGGCCCAAAAAAAAAGTGAGACCAATACTTGTGAATTCACAGCATGTTTTATTGAGCACTGATGTGGAATCACATGATTGGTTGCTTTTTAAATCAGAGGAATACATTTTGTTTAATTATGGGTAGTCATCATCAACACTAACAACTTTAAGTCACAACTATTGGTCTAATATTGATAAAAATATTGAGCATCATATAAACAACTACTATCACAACTATTGGAACATGCTCAGGTACGGGGTCCTCTCCCCTATAATAGGAAGAACAAGACAGAGTCGCATTAGCCACCAACCATAATTCCCATAAGATTTTATATGGCATTATCAAGTTCAATCATAATAACTAAACATAAGGAATTGTTAGACCAAATATAAATCTCAAAGGTGCAAATAAATCAACAAATATTGTCCAATCAGAAGAGATTTTTAGTAAAAATATGTAGGCTAATGTGATTGAAGGTTTTAGACTTCAACATAAAAATATTTCAGACTTTAGCATAAAAAGATTACCTGAAGGTGGTGGACATGGTCCTTTCTCATCAGGGAGTCAAAAGGAAGAAACAAATTAATTTTACTACTAACAGATGCTGTAGTTTATCCTAATCTTGCTACATACTGGGAGCAGTGGTTCAGTTTTCTACTCTCAACCATATCAGCTTCTCTGAGTTAGCAACGAAAGCAAGATAATTGTTGGAGCAAACCAAATTGAGTGAAGTTTGCACCAACATTGATCAGATTTTTCCAGATTAAGCAATGCACAAAGAAGCCAAGGATATATTCCAAGCATATTAAATGTACCTTGAGAGGATGGGAGGCAATTTTTCACATTCAATTATCATTAGTTTTTCATTTCGAGTCTCTCAGAGTTCTTGCATAGTCAGACCCCTAATGGGAGGATTATGCTTTCATCATTTTGAAGCTTTTGTTCTAAGAGGCTGTGTTTCATTGCACATGTTAGAGACCTGAGGTTAACTTTATACCGACCTCTACTAAAGAATTTCTTGACAAGTTAATGACTGATGAAAATGTTTTCCTAATATTTCTATTGTTCAGCATCTCAACCTGTAAAGGTAGATGCACTTGAATGTCTTGGAAATGTTAAAGATGATACCTACAATCATGATCTATGGTGTGGTTATTCTAATGAATGTGGCTCCAAAATAATAGTCACTATGAGATTTAAGGGGCAGCAATAAATCAATGGATTAAGGACATATAGTGCAGGATTGTTGGTAGCCCTGTAGCTAGCACTTGCAGCTGATCCAAGCTAATTTGAGGGATTCTAAATAAATAAACATATAAAGCCAACATAATTGTAGCTGTATTATCTTTAAGCCTTGCTGGCCCAATTCACAACACATAATCAGTATAGCAATCTCTATAGTTACGTTTAAATTATTTAATTGTTTTCTTTTAAATATCACTTCTTGCCATAATTTCTTTTAGTTTATTCACTTTTCTGAAAATTGTTTTTTGAACGGTACCTAGGGGCATCATTGGTCCCAACCCAGACATACCACTATCTATGCTTGTGATTTAAACTTCATTTTCACAAAGCCCTATTAACAGAGATATATCTCCTCTAGTAGTTTTGTGGTCACCTTCACACCTGTGGGGGAATTAATCTTGGTTCTCCTTGATGAGAATTCCCCATTTGAACTCTTACATTCCACCCATGATATTTTTGCAAGTAGTTTTTAATGCACATAAATTTTACTTAATTTTTTCTCACTATTTTCTAGTTTTTAATGCCCTTAGTTGACATTTTCAAGTTTGGCAAATTTTGATGCCCTTGTAGATACACTACCACCAAGACTAAATGGATTTCCTGCTTTCATTTACTACTACATTTTTTTGCTTTCTATATGCCATGTGCAAGGGACAAGATCAGAGGAGGAAGGCCAACGTTCTTCTCTTTCAAAGCCTTGTTATGTATTTCTTGTTTGCTCAGGGTTGAGGCTGCAATTAGTATATAATTTAGATGAGGAAAGAGGTAGAAGGTAAAAGTGTTAGTAGTGAACATATCATAGATGCATGAAATGCATAAAGGAACAATTTTTGTGTGTGTGAGAGAGAGTGGGGCAAGATGACTGCATATGGAAAAAGAAGACTTGGGAAATTGTTAATAAAAATCCAGAATTGGTGACTATTAAACAAATGATTTCTCAATATCATGAATAAGAAGGTAAAGTATAGGAAGATTGGCCCTTAGAAAAGGTAAAGATTCCAAAGTTAATGTCGAGCAACAAGATGATTGGAAAAGATAGTCTATGAAAGAAGTACGGGAAGATGAAGAAGACAATAGAAGGATTGGTAGAAAAACTCCATGATAGTAGGCTAAAGGGTCAAAAGAAATAAAATGGATATCAAAAGTTGGACATGGTCAAGATTGTCGACCATTATATACTTCCCTATATTCAAAATTGTGAGCAACATGCACACGGTCAAACTTACCAAGGAAGTCTGACACAAGAGCATCCATGAAAAAATGGGTAATCTTGCATGTTTTGGACCATTCTATGGTCTTGCAGAAGCAACATCTTTGTCAATACCATTTTGGTGGATTTTGAGAGGACTATATTTGAATTCATCTTAAGATCGCTATGTTATAACTTAAAAATTGCTTCAAAATAAAAATATCAAGACTTGTACAGGCCATAACAGTCTCATATCCCATATTTGAGTGTCAATTTTTTGTGAATTCCTATATTTTTTCAAGAGGAATCCAAAGGCGCAATCAAAATTAACATTGAGTGTATGGGTACAACACAATGATGAAATGGTTTAAGACATGTAAATCTACAAAATGCTAGAGCTAATATGAACAGGAGAATGGACAGTTAGTGACAGTGTATGCTTAATGCTCTTAATAAATAGCCAGTTATCATAATTAGGACAATATACAGGGCTGCAAGTCAGGGGTGAATGAAGTAAGATGTCAAAGACACAATGATATAAGACCACCCAAGGTAGTGATAGATGTACCCTTCATGGATAATGTTTGGATATTCACCTTTAACAGTTTGATGCAATGGCATATGAATTTCAGGTATACAAATGAGAATTTATTTTTATAGTAGTTTCAATTTACCTAATCTTTGTCTAATATGTGGACAGGGAAGAGTACGCTCTTGAATAATTTATTCTGAACAAATTTCAGAGAGATGGATGCATTTAAGGGAAGGTGACTTTCTGGCTCCTACATTATTTTTATTTTTTAGATAGTTTCAGGTTTGTTTTGTGACATAATAAATAGTATATATAGGTTATTCCATGCATTAGGATTTCTGTAAGGTTATTTCTTCCTCATAGTTTCTCAAAGTACCTGTTTAATTACATAAGGTCCTACTCTATTGTTCAAGATTTAGTTGCAATGACGCTAATAGTACTATTTGGAAATCACCTGAGATTATTTCTTCATAAGTATCCTAATGTTCTAATTTTCTCACATGTGGTCTGGATCTCCAGGCTTCCAATGTTTTCTGAGTCTAATCCCTAGCCAAGAAAGCACACACAGTTGCAGCCTACTTCTGACTTTACAAGAGGGCAAGCAACTCTGTATAGGTGAGTGATGAGTTCAATTAACAATATTTACCTTTCACTGACACCAAATTATCATTCACATTTCTCCATTGCAGGATACACGTGTTACAGTTTTCCCCAGGATTGCTTGATAGACATTATGAGAAGCTTGTTGAATCCCCATACTTCCATGACGCAAGATTTAATGCAGAACATAACTACAATCAACTACAAGTTATAGACTCTTATACCCTAAAACAATCCTACCGATATGTTCAAGTGACTATGTTGATAACTTGAAGTAAATTGTTGAAATTGGGAATAATTTCTGAATACTCTAAGATTTATAAGAATTGAGAGATACCGAACACAAAAAACATCAGCAAGAAATGGAAAAGCATATGCCTCAAATTCTAAAAAAAATTGCAAAAACCTAACCAATACAGTGTTACAGTTTTCCCTAGGATTGCTTGACAGACATTATCAGAAGCTTGTTGAATCCCCATACTTCCATGACGCAAGATTTAATGCAGAACAGAACTACAATCAACTACAAGTTACAGACTCTTATACCCTAAAACAATCCTACTGATATGTTCAAGTGAATATGCTGATAACTTGAAGTAAATTGTTGAAATTGGGAATAATTTCTGAACACTCTAAGATTTATAAGAATTGAGAGATACTGAACACATAAAACATCAAAAAGAAATGGAAAAGCATATGCCTCAAATTCTAAAAAATTTGCAAAAACTTAACCAATACAGTGTTACAATTTTCCCCAAGATTGCTTGACAGACATTATGAGAAGCTTGTTGAATCCCCATACTTCCATGGCGCAAGATTTAATGCAGAACAAAACTACAATCAACTACAAGTTACAGACTCTTATACCCTAGAACACTCCTACCGATATGTTCAAGTGACTATGCTGATAACTTGAAGTAAATTGTTGAAATTGGGAATAATTTCTGAACACTCTTAAGATTTATAAGAATTGAGAGATACTGAACACAGAAAACATTAGCAAGAAATGGAAAAGCATATGCCTCAAATTCTAAAAAAGTTTGCAAAAACCTAACCAATGCAAAGATTAAAATAAATATGAATACTTATTACAAGAATTCAGATCTACAAACCATGAATTAAAGAAATTCAAATATATACATAAAGAAAGAGTAAAGAGGCATACTGTCAATCACAAATTAAGAAAAAAGCATTCACTAACCTCTCTAAAGCAGAAAGCCCTAATGTGCTCTTCTTCTCTGTTAATGCCTACTAATCGTCCCTGAAAAATTATAAGAGTCAAGGAAAAATATGCACAAATAAAAGCAAATAAACCTTATCATAACATTTTACCTCAAGATTCTGCACAAATTGTGTTTGCACACCAATGTCGATGAGCAAAAAAGAACAAAATATGCATGAAAAACTCCTTCAATTGTTGCTTCGATTGCCTTAACTATAGTTTTTTTTTCATGGATATCCAATGGCAGTGCTGTTAACAAGGTGTGTGAAGTGTAGTTGTGAAGTGCAGTCTTGCAAAATTCTCGGAGAATTCTCCAACAAAATTCCGATGCCGTGAGACAATTTCTCTAAGGCGTGAGACTTTCCTAGTGGGCAAAGCCCACAATAAAGAGCCTATCGGCTAATTTTTTTTTTAAGTTAAAATATATATATATATATAATAAGTAAAATCATTCAATGTATAAACTTTATAAAATATTTTCAATTTTTCACTTTTAAATTCTTTCTATTTTTATAAATAATTATTTAAAAGTTAAAAAAATATATCTACTACAAAATATAAATATGAAAGATAATATAACTTTTTATCTTGTAACCCTTATTTAATTAAGAAAATTTAAGAATTTTTATAAACATAATTTTTTAAAACTTAAAGTATATATTAAACTATATTATATCAATATAAACTGCTAACCAAGAAACATAGGCATTTTTATTTCCTCATGAGTGAAATTGTATTTGCATTTATGTTTATTTGTTAACGAGGAAAGAGAAGATATTTTAGGGTTTTGTTCTACTCTACTCTGCTCTGTTAACCACATGAAGATGGAGATGAAGATGATGCACAACTTTAAATGGATACACCCCCTCTTTAAACAAATAACTTCTCTTCATTCTACAAAACAATACCAAACCTCATCTCACCACACACACAAATAGGAGAAATCCCCTCCTCGCATCACACACAAATTTAATGTTTTGCACTTCACTCAGTACATTAATGTCGTATGTAAATCAAGAGACACAAAAAAGGCCTGGGACCTTTTACATTCAGCCATAACTGAATGCCTTCCTCTTGATGTCGTAGCCTTCGCCACACTTTTAAATTGCCTTGGTAACTCTCTTGATCTGCATAGAATCAACTCCCTTCTTGCTGAAATGAAAGAGATGGAAATACATTCAAATGTTATCACTTATAACACTCTCATAAAAACTATGTGTAAAGGGAATCACATTGAGGAAGAACTTGGTATTTTGCACAAAATGGGGCACACACATTTTTTTCCTGATATTGTTACATATATATAGCACCCTACTTGATGGGATCTGAAAAAGAGGCAGAGTAGATGAAGCTCTTGTTTTATTTGCTAAGATGATGCAATCTAGCGTTTCGCCTAATATTACTGCTTGCAGTACACTAATTAATGGTCTCTACAAGGTGGGCAGGGAAGATAAGCTTTAAGGTTGGTAGCTGGAATCAAACATAGTTACTGCTCTCCAAATATTGTCACATACAACACTCTAATTGATGGTCTAAATCACTAACTCGATATGTAACTTGCAGTTTTACCATGGCTATGCCAGCAACTACGCTTTTATGACAAAAAATAGGACCTTGATAACTTCAAGGAGGAACATCGACAAAGAGCACAATGAAGGAAATTCAAATAGGTGTTATGTTTGACCGGAAATAGTCTCATGCTAGCATACAAACTTTTTTACACAATTATATTTAAAAGGCTCAAAAAATCGTGTCTCCAGCTCAAATATCTACTATCTCTAAAACCTGTTGATCTTCAATGCAGCACCATTATGACCAGACAGTTAGAACATAAAGATTCATTATGGAAACTGGCCTGCATACATCCCCTAACCACAACGAACTACATTTAATATTTAATCTGACCAAACAAACCAACAAGAAGGATCAATTTTTTCATCAATGAAGACTTCTTAGAAAATATGTACCATTGAATGCAAATTTCAAGTTGGGGCCTTTCAAATTGGATACACCTTCTGTGTAAGAAATTTATTTTTAAAAAGTATTTTTTTTTGTCTTAATTTAAGACAATTAGAAAATTAAAAATATAATTTAAACATAAAATATATATTTAAGATAAAATTAATATTTTGTCTTAAATTAATGTCTTAAAATCACCTTATGTGTAGTAGTGGTAGGAAGGAATTGTAGTTTGATATTAAAGATGATGCAATTTGTCACAAAACTTACCTGAAGATTCTGCCCAAATTGTGTTATATTGTTAGCAGTTTTTTCTACTTTCCGCTCGCTATTGGTTTCCACTCCTCCAAACTCTTCCTCGCTGGTATTGACCTTTCACTTGTCCAATTTTGTGAGTTCTAGCCTGAAAATAAAATATTGACAGGGTATTAGGGTATGCTTATTAAAACTCAATAAATAGTAAAAAGAGGGGAAAAATAAAGCCCTCGTTTGAAAAACGTTTTAGCAGACGATAAGCCTTGGTTTCAAGTTTACGCAATAGGTATTTTTGGTGCACCAAGCAACCTAAGCGGCCAAATGGCCCACTTAGGTAGAGGTCCCATGAGGGGGGCTTAAGCTCTATGGATTATGGTCAAATTCAAAAGAAAAAAGAATAGAGTAATAGTCATTTATTTAGTCATTTTTATTTGTTTGATATTAGTCATTTATTTAGTCATTTTTATTTGTCTAATATTAGTCATTTATTTAGTCATTTAGTTGTGATTTTACCCAATGACCAAATTAGTCACTTATAAATGACCAAATTAGTCATTTATTTTCCAAATACTACTAGTGTTAGTCATGTGACTAAAAGTTTTAGTCGTGTGACTAAAAGTTTTAGTCACGTAGTCATTTATTTTCTAAATTCTACTAGTGAATATACTTGTAAAGTAAGCTTCTCACAGGAGTATCACCACTAGAGATCAAGAGACAACATGAAAGCTATCAGACACTTGGAATACACCCCCATCTACATACATCCCAGCCGCTTATAGCAAACTTTTTGGAACCTTCTAGAATTAGGGTTTTACAAGGTCTTTTTTCATTTGACGTGTTAACAGAAAAACCTTGACATTTCAATAGGAAAAAACCTTGACGTGTTAGTGGGAAAAAACCTTGACATGTCAACAAAAAAAAAAAATTGGGTCATTGCCCCAAACCCCACGTCTTGTTACGAATGTACAATATTTGCATGATTAGTCGCCACATACCAACATACATCCTATCAACAATAAACTGTATATAATTGCAAGGTTGAGACACATTTTCCCAACATTATATGAGTACTATAAATAATAAATTGGATCAAGGATTGGATTATCATGGATGTTATGAATAGGATATTAATCAAGGATTGATTTAACTTGTATATCATAATGATCCATAGGGATATCTTGGATAACTTGATCTTGATTTGTCTTGGAGTTTATTTCACCATGCTTTGGACTTTGCTCTTGACATATATCCAATGGCTTAGGCAAGGGAATATGATCTTTGATAATGATAAAATTTTGTTCAATGGACTTAGGATTTTAGATAGGAAGCTCTTGAGTTAGCTTGATAAGTGATGGAGTACATGATAGTGGAAGAGGGTTGGAGGGTGTAGGATTAGCAACGTGATGGGATTGTCCAACTTTGTTTTGAGGAAAATCCTGTGCTAATTTTCCTTGGAGATCATTGCTAGATGTTTTTTATTGCATGGAATGGATTGGAATGGCCTAGTGGATTACAATGTCCTAATGGATGAAGGATTATGAGAGGAGGGGGAGGCTATAATAATAGGTCTATGTGATATGGTTTGTTCTGGAGGAAGGCTTTGAATGGAAGATTGGTTTCCCTTGTCAAGGTTAGGATAAAGGTTACTAATGGATGTTGGTTGGGAGATCAATGGTATGGATTGTGTTAACTAGTTTTTGATATTGAGGGTAGATAGATGGATGACTAGGGATCATAGGTTGTTGATAAGTAGGTTGTATGGATGGGTTACTAGAGCTTGTAGATTGTTTCATTATGGTAGAGGTATCAAAACCTGTAGGAAGCCTAGCTCCCTTTTGTATAAGTTTTAAAAGGTATTCCGTGGGATGTTTGGCCATGATTGCCAATATTATCTTTTGAAACTTAGGATCCTCTAATGCTACTTTGAGATCTTCTTGATAAAAATTTTCTTCCTGATCTATTCAATATAGTTCTCACTATTATTAGGGGTTAAGGTATATTTTGGTATGTGCTTGCGTAGGGTTGATGGATGGCTAACTAGGGATTATGGGTGATTGGAAAGGAGGGCTAGGTGGTATGTGTGTACTTCTAGCAATGGGATAAGGGTATATTTCCTCCATTGTGTATTTCTTTTTACATGGATGATTTTACAACTTATGGGGAATACCTATGAAGAGGAACTTTCCAATTTGGAGAAATTACTATAAATATGTTGAGATCATCACCTATCCCTGAGTCATGAAAAATGCTTCATGATGATGACTAAGGGAGTAGTTTTGGGAAATTTTGTGTCAAATAAGGGAATCCAAGTGGACCCTAAAAAAATTGAGATCATATCAACCCTACCTATACCCAAAAAACAAAAGGATGTTAGAAGCTTCCTTGGGCATACTAGGTGTACTACAAAAGATTCATACAAGATTTTAGTAAACTTGCAGCACCACTATTTTTCTTATTGTCCAAGGATGTGGATTTTGAATGGACACTTGCTTGTCAATATTCCTTTGAAGATCTCAAGACATCATTAACCAAAATCCCTATCCTAAGAGGACCAAACTAGAATCTACCTCTCCATAGCCATACATATGCTTCTGATTTTGTAATAGTTGTGCTAGAACAGAAGGATGGAAACCTTGAGTATACCATTTATTATATCAGTAAAAACCTTCAAGGGGTAGAACTCAACTATACAGTGACTAAGAAGGAAAATTTAGTAGTGGTTCATGCAATCAACAAGTTCAAACACTATATTATAGGGTATTCTATATTCAAGCATACTAACCATACAACAATAAGGTATCCAATGAACAAAATAATAGTTGGTGGTAGGCTTGTGAGGTGGTTACTACTACTTCAGGAATTTGATATAACTACTTTGGGAAAGCCAGGGAAAGCCAATGTTGTAGCAAATTTCCTCTCTAGACTGCCAACCAAATTAGAAGAAGATGTTGTAGATGATTCATTCCCAGATGATCACTTATTTGCTCTCTCTTTGCATACACCATGGTATGCAGAAATAGCTAACTATCTGGTAGCAAGGAAAACACCACCACACCTTTCACCAAGGGAGAAGAGGCAATTAGTTTAAATAAGTTTTACTTACTCATGGATAGCAAGATATTTATTCTACACAGGGCCTAACAACATAATGAGAAGATGCATCAGAGAAGATGAAGTATATGATATTCTTAGAGAATTCCATGATGAACCTTATGGAGAACACTTCCTATCAAAAAGGAAAACTCTTAAGATTTTGAGTACTAGCTATTATTGGAAACACTTCATAAAGATGCAATCAATTACACCATGCTCTATGATAGATGTCAAAAAATGGGAAGATCAACAAAGATAGGTGAGATCCCATTACAACCACAACTGGTAATAGCACCATTTGATAAATGGGGACTAGAATTTATTGGTCCCATCTCCCCAACATCAAATAACAAAGAATACATACTAGTTTGTACATATTACCTTACTAAATGGCTGTAAGTTAAAGCTTTATAGTTTGCAAGAGATGGGATGTGGGAAAATTTGTCTATGAAGATATATTCACAAGATATGGTATTCCTAGAGAAATTGTCATAGACCAAGGACCACAATTCACATAAGATATGATCACAAAAATAGTGCAAGAATATGAGATTAGACATAAAAAGTCCACACCCTACCACCCTTAAGTAAATGATCAAGTGGAGGTCATGAACAAATAAATTGAAAATATCCTCACAAAGATAGTGCAACTCCATTGGAAGGTTTGGGCAGCCAGGTTACCTAAAGTAGTTTGGGCTTACAAGACAACTTGGAAGATAACATGTTTTACACCATATGAGTTGGTATATGGTAAAAATGAAATAATTCTAATAGAAATTGAATAAAAGACTCTTAGGAAAACAATCAAATTGGGCATGGAGTTATCAATAGCACAAAAGGAGAGGTTACAAAACCTAAATGTATTAGATGAAATCAAAATGAAAGCCATACACCATACTAAAATCATCCAAAAATATAGGATCCATTGGCATGACCAGTTTATTAAAACCAAGGAATTTAGTGTAGGTGATTGGGATTTACTATATGATTCAAGGTACAAAGATTACAAAGGAAAATTATAGAGTAGATGGCTTGGGCCATACGAGATTAAAATAGTTTTTTCCAAATGTAGTTCAATTACAAACAATTGATGATGTAAGGTTTTCATTGCTAGTTAATGGCCATAGATTGCATCTCTACAAATGACCTTTACAAAAGGCTGACTTCATTTTATCACTATAGCATCAATTTGAGTCATAGATACATAATCATTAACATCAACAAGTAGTTCTTTCAAAGTATTAGTAGATGAACAGTACAACTCACCCATTGAGATTTCACATATATAATTCTACCACATATTTCTATTAGATAGTTTTTTTGAGTCATTTATATATTTATCACAATCATTAATGACTATCCTTGTTTTCCTTCTCATAGGACTGTCATTTTTCTTGCATTTACCTTCTTGGACTGCCCCTCTTATCTTCATGTTCTATATTTTTCATAGGGGTCATTGTATACTCATCAATATTTCCTTCAAGGTAACTATGCAGTTATGAATTACTATCAAGGAGTTCACTGTCTTGAAGACTTGACTGTCTTTTGTGAAGAGATCGTCCTCCATTATCAGCTTGATGAATGCATTTTCTCATGAATTCTCAAGAATATGACCCTTCACTCCTTTCATCACAATGGTATTCACTATTATTTTTGTATAGTGACTGATACTAATTCATGAGCATGGTTGAAGGTTTTCCTTCATTCTTCAAAAACCTACCATTGTTAAAAGTGACTGCCCATTGCATTATTCATTAAAAATTTTCTATGTCTATCCCTTTCTACATGAGATTGTGTCCTCTTTTCCATTGTATATGTTTCATCATGTATTATGAAACTCTTAACATATATATTTTGTAATGTTTCATTTTTTCCATATTGAGACGAAAGGTCCTTATCTGCTTGGCATAAAGTATAAAGTGGGTGAAATGTATTTATCATCATGAGGTCTCTCAATAAGCCTTTTTGTAACATTCAATGAATATTAACAAGTTCTTCATTCTTTATGAATACCATGGGAAATATATGGTTATATACCTTCAAATAGACCCCAATAACTACCTTATAAGCAATCCAAAAATAAACATCAAGACAATCCATAAAAAATTGCTTGGCATAACATTCATCATGGCATTCCATCACCATGAGACCACATTTCTTTGAGGCATTTTTTCAATCACTTCACTACCTTGTCTATGCTTTTAATTAAACAAAGAAACTAATGAAAGTGATAAAAAAAAACTTCATATTTGTTGTTTCATTTTCAGATGTTGAAATTAGATATCCCTAGCGATGCTCATGGCATGATGGATCATGGAGTTGCTACAAAAATAGCCAGTTATGATCCTTTGATAGAGGTATGTGATAGATTACTAAATTTGACATTATATTTTCTCTTAAATGGTATGTTATAAAAAAAAATCATGATACTTGTATGTAGTTTAATTCATATCCTGATGGTGGCATTCAGAAAAAATGAATGATGCGAGCGGAGGTGAAGGTTCTGAAGGTACGAAGGCAGCGACGATCGGCAAGGCTAAGGATTGGCCAGAGGAGGCGCAGGCGCTTGGCAAACTATTCATGGAAGCCAATCAAAAGTTCTCTGTGGGCGAGGATGAGAAGAAGTATGCAAGGGTAGCAGTGAAGAATGTAAATTTGTCTATCGCGAAAGGGGGCACAAAGCATAGTCATACTAGACTGCCTCCTCAACTCTAAGGTGGAGCACTTGAAACAGACAGCGATGATAGCCAAATTCGTGGGTATCTGGCCTTCATTGATTCAAATTAAGAAATGGTGTGAACTACAATGGAAGGGTTCCTCCCCTTCCGTTAGCTTTCTGTCTATGGGATTTTTTCAAATGGTTTTTGCAACAGAAGCATAATGGAATGCTCTATTAGAGGGCGGCCCGTGGTTTATGGGGGTTGCAGGGCTTTATTTGTGGGCATGGACCCCAGGCTTTAACCTGATTACAGAAAAAATTTGCAAAGTCCCGATGTGGGTCAGGCTCTTCAGGATTCCATATGAACTGAAATCGGAAGAAATTTACAAACTGATAGGCAACTCTTTAGGGTGCTATATCCGGAGCGAACAACTATTAGTCAATGGGAGGTTTGCGGATGGGGTTAGGATCTGTATCCGGATTGACCTTAGTCGCCCCATTCAACTTTCGCTCAGAATCTATTCCGCCTTGGGGGTTTGGATGCAGAGTATTGAATTCGAGGGCCTACCAATCAAGTGTTTTAAATGTGGTAAGTTAGGGCACATGGCAAGGTCTTGTAAAAGGATGGGGCCTTCTATTGTGTAAGAACACAAGTGTGAACCCCCTTAGGATGCTAGCAGCGGCAAAAACTACACCAACAGAGAGGCGGTTGAGGATTGCAGGGAGGACTGGTCTCCAGCTTCAGGACATGATGGGCTCCCCCATCCATGGGTGCCTGATACCAAGACTAGATTGGATGATTTTGGATCTGCTCCTGGACCTATTCTTGGTGGGCCCAGTGTTGTGTCTCCACTGAAAGCAAATGTTTCACCCGTCATTTGGGTCGAGAGCAAGATTTTGAATAGTACTATTAATGTTGGCCTTACACCCATTGCAGGCACAGAAACAGGAATTCAGCAACAAGTTTGCACAGTCTCTAAGGGAAGCACAGATAAGGCCGAGGATGTGGCACAAAGCATGTCAGATGTCAAAGAAAATGAATGGAGCATATCAATGAGGAGAACAAAAAAATTTGGTGGAAAGCCGAATCTGTCTATGGATGCAGGAGGATCAAATGGCAAGGGGAGAAAAATTGATGCTCACAAAGCCAAGATCAAGGCCCTAGAGGATTTAGAGAAAGGCTCTCAAGTTTCGATGACAAATTTTGTCACATCTGGAGGCGAGCACCTCCCTGTAGTAGGGAATTAATGAAGGTGCTCAGTTGGAACATCAAGGGTCTCAATGGCCCTGAGAAACACCGGTACCTGAAATGGCTCATTGAGATTGAAGCGCCTAACTTGGTGTTTATTCAGGAAACTAAGGTGGAAGAAGCCAAATTCAGCGAAATGTTGCATAGGATCTAGAATAGTGGGGACGGTGTGGCCGAGAGTGCCATTGGCATTGCTGGGGGATTGGCCATAATTTGGAACAAGAATGTTATCAATGGTTCTATTGTGGAAGCCAAACCTTTTTGCATCTCTGTGCAATGCATGGATGTGAGAAATGGCAGACAGTGGATGGCCTCTAATGTTTATGGGCCAAACTCAGAGGTTGAGCACGTGATGGTCTGGGACTACCTCCACTCTCTCAGATCATCCCACGCCCTCGACAATTGGGTGGTGGGTGGAGATTTTAACACTATTTTGTCCCCAAAAGACAAACAGGGAGGTAGACTTCTTGGCAATCAAGGCTCCATCAATTTCAAGCATTGGTGCAATGATCTTGCTTTGGTGGACGTTAAGCCGAAGGCAGGCTGGTTCACATGGAATAACAAGCGATTGCTCGAGGACAATATTCAATGCAGGTTGGACAGATTTTTCCTTAATTTTGAATGGTTGCTAGATTTGGGCGAGTTCTCCATAGAGGTTTTACAGTTTGGAGGTTCCAATCATAGGCCTATCTCTTTGTCCATGCATTGCTCAAACAAGCCAAAGGGCATCCCCTTCAAGATGGAGGCTTTTTGGTATGAACACCCTGACTTTGACAATTTGGTTGGTGGCTGGTGGCACACCATGTTTAGGGGCTGCAGTAGGTATATATTAACAAAGAAATTGCAAGAAGTAAAAAAGAGGGCCAGGTGCTGGAACAAGGAAGCCATGGGCAACCTATTTGTCAATAAGAGCAAAATTGAGGCCGAACTGAAAGACACTAGTATTGCTATATCGAAGGTTGGATACACGCCATACATCAGGGAGAAGGAGACCAAGCTTTTGAAAGATTACGATAGATTGCTTAGAATGGAAGAGATCTTTTGGTGTCAAAAGTCTAGGGTCAAATGGTTAAAGGAAGGAGATAGAAACACTGGTTTTTTTCAGTTGTCCACCAAAATAAGGAGGCAACACAACAAGATCATGAGTATTCAAAATTATGACAATGTTATGCTCGAAGACATTGAAGCTATCAAACTTAACGATTTGAGATTCTTTTAGGAGCTTCTGGGCCACACAGCTGATAACGACCCACATGCGCAAGAGGAGTTGCTGGCTGGCATTCCTAGCCTAATAAGAGACGCTCAAAATCAAGCCCTCTTGTCTCCCTTCACTAAGGCAGAGATTAAGATTGCTGCCTTTTCTCTTGGTGCCAGGAAGGCTTCTGGCCCTGATGGCTTCTAGGCTAAATTTCTTCAAAGATACTGGGACCTGGTGGAAGAAGATGTTTGGCGGGCTGTGGAAGAGTGCAAGCTGAGAAGAGCGATCCTGAAGTCCTAGAATGCTACTTTCTTAGCCTTGATCCCGAAGGTTAAGGACCCGCAAACCTTTGATCAATTTTGGCCCATTGCATTGTGTAATGTAATATACAAAGTGATCTCCAAGGCCATGGCCACCAGATTGAGGGGGTGTTTGAATAGTATTATTTTTGAGGAACAAAGTGGGTTCCTTAAGGACAGGCAAATTCTTGATGGCATTATCACTGCCCATGAAGTGATCCATTCAGTTCAAAGGAAAAAATGAGATGGGATGATAATCAAATTGGACATGAATAAAGCTTATGACAGGGTTCCCTGGGACTTCCTGATCAAGGTCATGAGGAAATTTGGATTTAGCAAGTCTTGGTGCTAATGGGTTTACAGCTGTATTTCTACTCCTACCTTTGTTGTGCTGGTGAATGGTGTCCCAACTGAATTTTGTAGCGCTAAGCGGGGCTTACGTCAAGGGGACCCTTTGTCCCCTCTTTTATTCTTAATCATTGCAGAAGTTTTAGGCAGAAATTTGAAGATGGAGGTGAGGAATGACAATTTGAAGGGCTTACAAATCTCTAGAGGCATAGGTAATGTTTCCCACTTACAGTTCGTAGATGACACTCTCCTTCTCAGAGCTGCAAAGGCCAAGGAGGCTAGAATTTTTAAGAAGGTGTTAAGCAAATATGAGGTAGCTGTTGGGCAAAAGGTAAACACGTCCAAGTCTAGAATCTTCTTTTTAAAAGATGGATGCTTAGATAGATTGGAGATTCAACGGATTTTGGGTTTTGAGGTTGACAACCTTCCTAGTAAGTATTTGGGGATGCCATTGACAAGTAACAGAACGTCCGAAAGGGAATGGAGTCATGCCATTAATAGGGTCCAGGCAATGTTGGCGTCATGGAAAGGCAAGTGGCTTTCCTTGGCTGGGAGAATCACTCTTATCAAGGCTTCTCTGATGGTTGTTCCGGTCTACACAATGTTAGTTTTCCAAATTCCCAGCAAGGTTTCCAAGCATCTTGAGGAGGCGAAAAGAAGCTTCTTATGGAGGGGCAATGAAGAACAATTCAAGTTTAATTTAGTTAAATGGGATGAGGTGTGTAGGACAGTTGAGCAGGGTGGGTTAGGCATCAGAAAATGCAAAGATATGAACATGGATATGGGAATGAAATTGGTTTGGAGGATATATAATGAGGAGAATAAATTATGGAGCAAGGTCCTGCAAGCAAAGTATTTGCAATGCAATGTGGATAATTTATTCTCTAGTGAACTCCCTAGAGGCTCTAGCATTTGGAATTTTCTCAAGACTCGTTGTCATTTCCTCAGCTCAGATATGATGTGGAGGCTGGGCAGTGGTGAAAAAATCAGATTTTGGAGGAACTGTTGGCTGGAGGACAAAGCTCTTATTGATCACCCTCTTCACATTCCCTTGATGACACACTTTGAAGGTGTTGAGGGTATGTGGGTGAAGGATTACATCGAAGGCAACCCCCCTTTCAGAACTTGGAAGAAGTTGGTTACTCATGTCGAGGAGTTGAGGCATGTGTGTGACGGGTTACAGGCGAAACTTGAGAGATGGCCTCTATCGGGCGCTGTCCAAGAGGACAAATTGGTTTGGAAAGGGCATGGCAGTGGGGTGGTGTCGGTCAAAGGTGCCTTCCTCACCTATTGCTCTAAGTCTTCGACCAAGGGTAATTCCAAAATTTGGAATAAATATGGTATTCCAAAAATGAACACCTTTTTGTGGATTGCATGGAAGAAGAGGGCTTTGACATGGGACAGACTTCTACAGATGGGAAAGGTTGGCCCCTCTCGTTGTGTCATGTGCAAGGTTGAGGAGGAAAGCAATAGTCATCTTTTTGCACACTTCGAGGTGGCTTGGCAGATTTGGAATCATTTTTGGGCAAGGTGGGGTCTTCAGATGGTCATACCCAAAGATATTGATGGTCTTCTGGAGTCTTGGGTGGTAAAGATAATGAGTTCGAGTCTTCAACTTATTTAGGGTGTTGCACCTGCTATCATTGTGTGGAATATATGGCTAGAGAGAAACCGTAGGACTTTCAGAGATGAAGAATGTTCAATTGACAGGTTATGGGATAGAGTGGTTGGCACAATAGAAGAGCTTGGGGAAATACACAGGAAATATTGTTGGGCCCTGGATGTTGCTGAGATGAATTGGGCTAATGCTTGGCCCAACTTTAGGCGGATGGTTCAAGTCCCGATGCTTGCTCCTCGTACCATGAAGCAACCTAGGTGGGAGGCTCCTAATCAAGGGTGGTTCAAGTTGAACTTTGATTGTGCAGCCAAAGGTAACCCTGGCAAAGCCGGTGGTGATGGTGTCTTTAGGGATGCTGTGGGGAAAACAATATTGGTATATGCCTTAGATTTGGGCATTGACACTAATAATCAAGCTGAAGCCAGAGCTGTGTTGTGGGGCCTGATGTTAGCCAGGGAAAAAGGATGTCGAAAACTCTGGATTGAAGGCGACTCCAAGCTGGTCATTAGGGCTTTGAAGGGAGGTGGGCTACACAACTGGAGACTAGAGGTGATTGTAGAAGTGGCAAGATGCTATCTACATGAATTGGAGGGGGCAATCATTAGTCATATTGGTAGGCTTGGCAACCAGGTCATTGACTAGGCTGCAAATGAAGGCATTGAACTCAGTCTCAAGTCTGGCCTTTCCAGTAAAGTTTGGTCAAGCTTATTCCCTGTCGATGTTGCTCAGCTAGCAACAAATGACAGGAACAACTTAGCTTATACTGATAGGGACAGTGAGGCGACTGTTTAAATGTTTTCTAGTTTTTCTCTTTGTGGTACCCGCTCTTGTTCGAGTTGGGCACAACAGTTAATTTGGTGATCTCAGTTCGCTGAGCTTGGGAAGTCTCCCTCTTTATTTTTTATTTTTTTATTTTTAATTTATCGGGTTCCTGGTCCTTTAAAACCAGGTTTCTTATATCAAAAAAAAAATCATATCTTGATGGTTGCTACAGGTGCTTTTCACTCCAAATCATTGATGTGTTCATGTTGTGGATGAGTGTGATGATTATTTGTTTGCAGTAAGTGATTATTTTGTTAGATGTCATTCTATAATTCAATTTCTATATATTAACATCCATACTTCTTACTGTATCAGTTGTGTCCCCAGATGAGTGAAGAGAGGAGGACTAGTGAGCACATTCAAAAGACAAAGAATCAACAGACACTCAATCCAGTTGACCATTGAAGGTAGCGTGTGATCATTTTCCTTCCCCTAGTAGGAAATGACTATGTATTAGGGTTGTTTGTTGTATGCCTACATGGCATTTTTGAACATATGTTTTGTACTATCGATATATGTGACATTTTATGTCCATATGGTTCTTTTGTAGTAATCTTGTATGAATTTATTAGATATATTGTATACTTTTATCGACATATATCATTATATAGCCTTACGAATTTTTTATTAATGCAAATCTTATTTTACTACTACTATCAATTTATATAGTTTTATCCTGAACTTTGTCAACACGAGGATTAAGTAAATCCTATATTTGATAATTATTCTTGAATGATGTTATCATGTGTATTGTGTAAATTGTATTCTTGAATGTTGTAGGCATGGTTGTTGTTTGCATCTTGTTCTTGATTGTTACTATTGAATATATTCATTGATTATTTATTTGATGCTTAAATAATTACTGATGATTTTTATTACATGTAAATTTTCACACGTGCCTATAGATTTATAACATTCATGACAAATGTTACTGAGTAGACATTTAATTATCTAAACACTCCTGCAATTAAGGCTAATAAGCTTGTTAGCTTCTTTAATAAACTATTCAACCTTCTTCTGAAGTATGCCAATAATGCATTTCTATATGAGTGTGTCTTTCATGTGTATACTAGTGACTTATATGTATTCATACTTTACGACTTACATGTATACATGTTAATACTTTGTGAATTACATGTATTCCAATGTATACTTTGTGGCTTATGTGTTTTCATGTGTATACTTTGTCTTCATACGTATACTTTGTATTCATGTGTATACTTCATGACTTATGTGTCTTAGAGTACATGCTTCACTTATTCATGTGTATGCCTCCTGCTTTGTGTCTCATGTGTATTTATGTGTATAATTCATGTATTGTGTGAATCCATGTGTATGATTCATGCTTCCTGTGTATACTTCATGTATTTATGTCTATGCTTCACGCTTCTTGTGTACACTTCATGTGTTCACATGTATGCTTTAGTCTTCTTGTGTATTCTTCATGTATTCACCTATATGCTTCATGCTACCTGTGTATACTTCATGTATTATGCGTATTAATGTGTGTGTTTCATGCTTCTTGTGTATACTATGTGTTCATGTGTATACTTCATGTATCCACATGTATGCTTCATGCTTCTCATGTATACTTCATTTATTACATGTATTCACATGTATGCTTCATGCTTCTTATGTATACTTCATGTGTTCACATGTATGCTTCATGCTTCTTGTGTATACTTATGACATTACATGTATTCATGTGTATGCTTCATGTTTCTTGTGTATAGTTCATGTATTACGTGTATTCATGTGTATGCTTCATGTATCCTATGTATACTTCATGTGTTCACGCGTATACTTCATGCTTCCTATGTATACTTCATGTATTCATGTGTATGCTTCATCCTTCTTGTGTATATTTCACGTATTATGTGTATTCACATGTATGTTTCATGCTTCTTGTGTATACTTCATGTGTTCATGTGTATGCTTCATGATATTTGTGTATAATTCATGTATCAATGTGTATGCTTCACGTATTACATGTATGCTTCATGCTTCATGTGTATACTTCATGTGTTCACATGTATGCTTCATGCTTCTAGTGAAATGTAGCACAAACCACTCCAACATGTTTGGGTATGAAATAGGACCTTACCTAGCGTAACCTACCCATTTGAACATTTTTTAACTATCGGTTTGGTCACATGACAAACAAAATGAAAGTTACACCACCTTGCAACTTTACAATGCATGCATCTGACGCTTTTTTATCAACTAAAATCTCGACACCATGGGCAAACGGCTCAGAGATATCAAAAACTGAGAGAGGTTATCGTAGAGGGGCCCTACATGATCCCATACCTTTAGATGAAATGTTTCAAAGTGCCACCGTTTTCGAGTAACAACTCATCAAATTTTGTTGTTTTTTGCACTTTGGTTTCTTAAGAGATATCATCAGTGCATTGTAGCTCGAACCACTCTGACATGTTTGGGTGTGAAATAGGACCATGCATAATATAAACCTACCCACACGAACATGTTGGAACCGTCAATTTAGTTGCACGATGAATAGAATGAAAGTTACATCACTTCACAACTTTACACCATGAATTTGATGCTCTTTCCATCAATTGAAATCTTGACACCACAAGCAAACGGCTTAAAGATATCATAAACCAAGAGAGGTTATTGTATAGGGGCCCTATATGATCTTATTCCTTCATACAAAATGTTTCTAAGTGCCATGGTTTTTAATTAATAGCTCATCAAAGTTTGTTGCCTTTTTGCACTTTGGTCTCTTACGAGATATCATTGGTGCATTGTAGCTTGGACCACTTTGGCATGTTTGGGTGCAAAACATGACCTTTTCTACCATAAACCTACCCTCTCAAATGTGTTGGAACTGTTGATTTGATTTTATGATGAATATAACAAAATTTACACCACCTTGCAACTTTACACTACATGCATTTAATGCTTTTTCCATCAACTAAAATCTAGACATCATGAGAAAATGACTTGAAGATAAAAAAAAATAAGAGAGGTTGTTGTAGAGGGTCCCTACATGTTCCCATACCTTCAAATTAAATGTTTCTAAGTCTCATAGTTTCTAAGTAATATCTCATCAAAGTTTGTTGTCTTTTTACACTTTAGTCTCTTAAGAGATCGCTTATGCATCGTAGCTTGGGCCACTCTGCCATATTTGGGTGCAAAATAGGACCTTTCCTAGCATAAACCTACCCATTTTAATGTGTTGGAACTATCATTTTGGTCGCATGACAAGTAAAATGAAAGTTACACCACCTTGCAACTTTACACTGCATGCATCTAACGCTTTTTCCATCAACTGAAATCTTGACACCACGAGCAAATGGATTAGATATATCAAAAACCAAGAGAGGTTATTGTAGAAGGGTCCTACATAATCCCATACCTTAGATGGTATGTTTCTAAGTGTCACGGTTTCTAGGTAATAGCTCGTCAAAATTTGTTGTCTTTTTGCACTTTGGTCTCTTAAGAGATATCGTCGGTGCATTATAGCTTGGACCACTCTGACATATTTGGGTGTGAAATAGGACCATTCCTAGCATAAACTTATCCATCCAGATGTGTTGGAATTGTTGATTTAGTTGCATGACAAACAAAATGAAAGTTACACCACCTTGCAATTTTACACTACATGCATTTGACACTTTTTCCATCAACTGAAATCTCGACACCACGAGCAAATGACTCAGAGATATCAAAAACTGAGAGAGGTTATTGTAGAGGATCCCTACATGACCCTATACCTTCAAATGAAATATTTCTAAGCAACATGGTTTCTGAGTAATAGCTCATCAAATTTCGCTACCTTTTTGCACTTTGGTCTCTTGAGAGATATCGTTGGTGCATTGTAGCTTGAACCACTCTAGTATGTTTGGGTGTGAAACAAGACCTTGCCTAGCATAGCATAAACCTACCCATTCAAACGTGTTGGAACTATCGATTTGGTCATATGACGAATAGAACTAAAGTTACACCACCTTGCAACTTTACACTACGTGCATTTGATGTTTTTTCCATCAACTGAAATCTTCATACCATGGACTAACAACTCAAAGATATAAAAAATTGAGAGAGGTTACTATAGAGGGGCCCTATGTGATCCTGTACCTTTAGATGAAATGTTTCTAAGTTCCATGATTTTTCGAGTAATATCTCATAAAAGTTTGCTATCTTTTTGCACTTTAGTCTCTTAAGAGATATTGTTGATACATTGTAGCTCAAACCACTCTAACATGTTTGGGTGAAAAATAGGATCTTGCCTAGTATAAACCTACCCATTCAAACATGTTGGATTTTTCAATTTGGTCATACAATAAACAAAACAAAATTTATACCACCTTGCAACTTTACACTACATGTAATTGATGCTTTTCCCATCAACTAAAATCTCGACACCACAGAAAAAACGGATTAGAGATACAAAAAACTAAGAGAGGTTATTGTAGAGGGGCCCTACATGATCCCATACCTAAACAAATGAAATGTTTCTAAGTGCCATGGTTTCCGAGTAACAACTTATCAAATTTTGTTGATTTTTTGCACTTTGGTCTCTTAAGAGATATCATTAGTGCATTGTAGCTTGGACCTCTCTGGAATGTTTGGGTGCCAAACAGGACCTTTCCTAGCATAAACCTACCCATCCAGACATGTTGAAACTATCATTTTGGTTGTATGATGAACGGAATTAAAGTTACACCACCTGACAACTTTACACTATATGCATTTGATGTATTTTCCATCAACTGAAATCTTGACACCACAAGAAAATGGCTTAGAGATATTAAAAACTGAGAGAGGTTATTGTAGAGGGGCCCTACATGATCTAGTAACCTCAAATATAATGTTTCTAAGTTCCATGGTTTTTTAGTAACAACTCATCCAAGTTTGGTACCTTTTTGCACTATGGTCTCTTAAGAGATATCACCAATGTATTATAGCTCAAACCACTTTGACATGTTTGGGTGCGAAACAAGACCTTTTCTACCATAAACCTACCCATGCAAACATGTTGGAACTATTGGTTTGGTCGTATGACGAACAAAACAAAAGGTACGCCACCTTGCAACTTTACACTACATGCATTTGATGTTTTTTCCATCAACTTAATCTCGACACCATGGGAAATAACTTAGAGATATCAAAAAATAAGAGATTTTATTGTGAAGTGGCCTTACATGATCCCATATCTTCAAACAAAAGGTTTCTAAGTGCCACGATTTCCAAGTAACAGCTTATCAAAATTTGTTGCCTTTTTGCACTTTGGTCTCTTAAGAGATATCGTTGTCGCATTGTAGCTCAGGCCACTCTGGCATGTTTGGGTGTGAAACAAGACCTTTCCTAGCATAAAACTACCCATCTGGATGTGTTGGAACTGTCATTTTGGTCGTACGACAAATAAAATTAAAGTTACACCACCTTTCAACTTTACACTACATGCATTTGATGCTTTTTTCATTAGCCAGAATCTTGACACCACAAATAATTGGCTTGAAGAAATAAAACACCGAGAGAGGTTATTGACATGGTTTATGAGTAATAGCTCATCAAAATTTGTTTCTTTTTTGCACTTTGGTCTCTTAAGAGATATCGTCAATGCATTGTAGCTCGGACCACTCTGACATGTTTGGGTGCGAAATAGAGCCTTGTCTAACATAAACCTACCCATCTGGATGTTTTGGAATTGTTCATTCAATAGTATGATGAAAAAAATGAAAGTTACACCACCTTGCAACTTCACACTTCATGTATCTAACACCTTTTCCATTAATTGAAATCTTGACACCATAGGAAAATGGCTCAGAGATATCAAAAACAAAGAGAGGTTATTGTAGAGGGGCCCTACGTGATCCCATACCTTTATATGTAATGTTTCTAAGTGTCATGATTCATGAGTAACAACTCCCCAAATTTGTCTATATTTTTGCACTTTGGTCTCTTAAGAGATATCGCTGGTGCATTGTAGCTCGAACCACTCTAACATGTTAAGGTGCGAAATAGGACCTTGAATAGCACAAACCTACCCATCCAGACATGTTGGAATTGTTGGTTTGGTCGTACAATGAACATAGCAAAAGTTAAACCACCTTGCATGTTAGTTTGGTCTAATGGCACATATACCATTGAGTTTCATGATGAGTCAATTTGGTCTAATGACATGTTGGTTTTCTCTAATGGAATGTATGCCATTGAGTTTCAAGTGCACTTATGTATTAGGGTTAAATGATTTAGATTATATTTCTATTATACATCAAACTTTTATGCCATGTCTAATGCATTTGTTTATGCATCATAATTGAATGGCATTGACTCTTATCTTTGATTATTCGAATGCAGTATGACATATGTGTTAGGTTGAATGGAATATATGGCAACATCCTACCAATTTTGGATCTTGTGTTAAGCATACATCCTAACTAGTGTTCATTATGGTGTGCTTAGTGTGTTTATGCATGCATGTTGATTATGAATTTTTGAGTGAAAGTTCTAATAACATATATCCACTAAGTTGTATGGATTTTAGTTGATGGTTACAAATGATTTTGTATGGTATTGTTTTAAAAGTTTCTTTTTCATGCATTATGGTTGAGTGACATTGATGCTTCTACGTGATTGTGTGGCATTTGCATGAAGGAATTGATGATATATATCATTTTTTTGTATGTTGGGTTTTGTTGAAAGGTTGCATTATATTTGTATGGAATGCTTGGTGTTCTTGTTTATACATCATAGTTGAGTGCAATTGCTTCCTACATGATTGTATGGATTTTGTATGGAGGATCTAATGACATAGATAGACTTGTATGATAGGTTTGATTTGGAGGTACTAATTACATGTATGTCATTGAATTGTATAAGTTTTATTTGAAGATTGCATCAAACTCATATAGCAAGTTTGGTGCGGGTCAAGGTTTAATTGATATATATGACAATATCATATGTGTGTTATTACTTTTGTGTGAAGTGTGCATTATGACTAGTGTACATCAAGCCCATATGGTATGCCTAGTTTTCTTATTCATGCATTATGGTTAGCAACATTCATCATTTTGCATTACAATAATACAAATTACATGTGGAAGGTCAAATAACATGCATGTCATGGAGTTGTATTTGGTTTGTTTAATGGTTGTATCACATATGGTGTGCATATATAGTGTTTGTTCATGCATCATGGTTGACTGATGTCTTATTTGTTGAACATGATTATTGTATAGATTTCACATGAACAATCTAATGAACATGTATATTGTTGAGTTGTAAGGACTTTGTTTGAAGGTTGCATCAAACCCCTATGGTGTACATAATGTTCTTGTTTATGTATCATGGTTGAAAAATAGTGATTCTTATTCATGATGTTTTTATATCTTTTACATGAAGGATCTAGTGACATGTTATTAAGCTTGAAGGTTTTAATGGCATGAATTTCATTGAGTAGTAATGGTATTTTTTTATGGTTGCATCACTCATATGGTTTGTATAGACTATTTGTATGTATAGCACCATTGAGTGACATTGATAAAATATGGCAGAGTTAGCAAAGGTTGAGAATGGATGGGAAATTGGTAATGAAAGACAGTCACTTATGGAAATGGTATTCATACTTATGTTCAAACCTATAGAGCCATCAAAATCCATATAAAATTCATAGTTAACTCATCAACTCACTAAGGGATTGTGCAAAGATAATGATAGGCATAGAGAAAAAGGAAACACAGTGCTACAAATCAAGAACACAACCATATTTTCAGTCACCTACAAGTGAAGGAAGCAAGAGAAGATTGCATGAAACTATGAACATTATCAAAGTCACCAAGCAAGGTATATCAATCATGGGACAAGTTTTCAGACCTATGAGGAGAAAAGGATAGTCCTTTAATACATAAAGGGTAGCAACTTCATACACACACATATAAGAGAGGAAGTGTATGATAGAAAATGAAGTCATTAAAGAGAGGAAGTGTATGATAGCAACCTTCAAAGCATTAAAGAGTTGCTAATCAAAGAAGAAGAAATTGAGCCAAAAACTCTAGTTTTTGTAATGTCCCCAATTAGACAACTCTAGGAAATGGATGGTTTACCGAAAACGTGCAAGCTAAAACAATAATCAAAGACCAATACAAATGCTAAACCCTAGCTAATTAACAATAATTAAATATTGCAAATCCTTGTACAGTCAAACTTACACATCCAAATAGAAAAGGAACCCTCATAATGCTAGTATACATCCTCAAATGCAACATAAATAGTAAATATGAATTGTATGTATCAAATATATCAAATATGATAGTTAATTCATGACCAAGTGAAGGTTGTTCTATTTATTATGTGTAGTAATATGCATATAGTGGATAGTCCTTTAATACATAAAGGGCAACAACTTCATGCACAAACATATAAGAGAGAAAGTGTATGATAGCAAATGAAGTCATTAAAGAGAGGAAGTGTATGATAGAAAATGAAGTCATTAAAGAGAGGAAGTGTATGATAGCAACATTTAAAGCATTAAAGAGCTGCTAATCAAAGAAGAAATTGAGCCAAAACTCTAGTTTTTGTAATGTCCCCAATTAGAAAACTCTAGCAAATGGATGGTTTAAATCAGACATGTGCAAGCTAAAACAATAATCAAATACCAATGCAGATGCCAAACCCTAGTTGATTAACAATATTGAAATATTGCAAACCCTTGTACAATCAAACTTACACATCTAAATAGCAAAGGAACCCTCATAATGCTATTATACATCCTCAAATGCAACATAAACAGTAAATCTGAATTGTATGTATCAAATATATCAAATATGATAGTTAATTCATGACCAAGAGAAGGTTGTTCTATTTATTATGCATATAGTGGACAGTCCTTTAATACATAAAGGAAAACAACTTCATGCACACACACATAAGAGAGGAAGTGTATGATAGCAAATGAAGTCATTAAAGAGAGGAAGTGTTTGATAGAAACCTTCAAAGAATTAAAGTGTTATTAATCAAAGAAGAAGAAATTGAGCCAAAAACTCTAGTTTTTGTAATGCCCCCAATTAGACAACTCTAGGAAATGGATGGTTTATCAAACATGTGCAAGCTAAAACAATAATCAAAGACCAATGTACGTGCCAAACGCTAGTTGATTAACAATAATGAAATATTGCAAACCCTTGTACAATCAAACTTACACATCCAAATAACAAAGGAACCCTCATAATTTTACATGTATTTAATGTTAGATGGTACCATGCAAAAACATATTACATCACCCTAGGCATGTGAGATAAGGATTGATGCCCTTATTAGATGATTACAACTTGGGATCAACTTTGGAAATGGGTGCTTCTCCTATAAATGTGTTAAATGACAATCTTTGATGTACCTTAAGATATGGATCTCAAAATATAATGTTGCTCTTCACATGAACCTTCTTAAGATTAATAAATTAAATAGATAGCCCCATTCTTTGATGCACAAACCAATTAAGTACTATTTTACAATGAAAACATGTTACAACCTATTCAATAAGATATTCAATAGAAAACTTGACACATGGACATGTTTATGGTGTTCAAACCACTATGTTGATTAGTTACAAATGGAGCAGCAAATAGTTAGATAATTGCTGACTAGCTTGAATTCACTATTTTGAAGCTGCACTAACACACAATTGACAATACATGAAAAACACTTACAAAACACAACTTTTATGTGTTCTTTGCATAATTTTTTTATTTCTCAAATAAATCATGACTAAGTTTCAAATCTCATATTCTTTATAATTTATACCAACTTATTTAATCTACATATTCCTTTTATTTTCTATTCATTTTGTCCACCTATCTTCTTATCTTTTGGTGTAATTTATTTATATGTTTTGTATAATCTTTAGCTATTACACTTATTTTATGTTCTCCAATCAATTTTCCTAATTCTGAATTTATTTCTTTTGGAATTTATCATACACAATTAAAAATGGTGATCTTCCTATACTCATACTAAATTTTTGTAGGAAAAGCCAATTTCCAGTAATGTTGAAAGAAGAGGTATAAATCTATGAAATAATGTGATTTAAAAAAATGAAACTTTATAATATATGTCCTTTTATCATTTCCATAGCAGTTAGAACACAAGATAATGTTGCATATTTTAATAACCAAAAAAAGTGATTAATAACATGACTTTACAAATTCAATGTACATACTTACAAATCAATCCAATAAACCATCCAGGTCTGCTTTACTAACATGACTTTAATGTTGCATATTTTAATAACCAAAAAAAGTGATCAATAACATGACTTTACAAATTCAATATACATACTTACAAATCAATCCAATAAACCATCCAGGTCTGCTCTACTCTTTATTGTGTCAAGTATTGCCTCATGGTCAGACCCACACACCTTCCACAAGTTCTTATTCATAGGTCTGCCCTGATATTTGACCAAATGAACGTTGGCTTCCACGACAAGGTTGGAGTAGTGAAGAATCTTTTGATGCATTTCGAAGTCCTCAAACAACCAAACTGGAGCATTCTTAATTGGGTACCTTCTAAGCCTTGTTCCAGTAACAACCACTAAACTTGTAGGATATTATATGTTTTCTCCATCTATAATTGGGGCCTCTAATTTCTTTTTAGTCTTGATACAATGATACAAGTAATAATATGTTCCCTCTTCATTGTTCATATGCAATCATTACATAAACATGTCCTACATTGATATGTTCATCTAGTTAGATGTATTTAATGAACACCACAATAAAACTACAAAGTAAGATAAAACTAGGAATTTTGTATTAACTATGCAAGAAGACATATTACCTAGTTCTAGTAGATCTAATACATTATCAATGTCAACAGATGACTGTATCTACGTGATTTGTAGAGCCATCGGGAGTTGATACATGTCAAGTGGGGTTAGACTTCTTAATGACCACTCATGAATCCACTCTGAGTCGCATTCCATGTTTGAAGTGTACATGCAAAACAAAAGCATGCCATCTTCCACATATGGATAGTCCATGTACCTGCATTGGAGATTCTAAAAGAGTGTAGCTCACTCGATCCTATCAATGTACAATAGTCCTCATATTTTTCAATGTTTGTATCATCTACCAACCAAAAAAATCTACGAACTAAAGAATTACCTTCATTACCTAGACCCATAGCATGATTGCACCATTGGATAATTTATTTTGCATCTGTCAACTTTGGACTATCTTTTTACTTTAACTCTTCTCGTGCTAAGACTCTTTTGATAAGTGCTCCTGCACCATCATGCTCCCCCTTTCCATGCTCGACCTCTAAGAAATTTCACATATGTTGAACACCACAGATCATATGCATCCTGCTCAACCAATAAAAAATTTTGAAGTTCTTGAGTTGTGATGTATAGTTATTCCACCATATGATATGCTAACTGAATGATATGCCCCTGCTATCCAAATCAATGTAGAACATATGAAATCAACCTTGCACAAACTTTGTAGAATGTGTGTGATCATCACTAATGAAAAAGTGATACTCCCTCAATACCTCCCTGGTATTCTTTGTACTATCATTTGCATGAATGAATGCTATATGCATAAATATAGAAAATTGTGTGGAGTTGTAGTATTGTGATTGCACCTCGTTCTGTGGCTGTAGTGCATAGTTCTCTGCCAAGTTGACAATTGAAACGATGCTATGAAGTGGAAATGTTTCCTTGCATAACTTGAACTATGAGTCCAACCATCGAGCTCTATGTGTATGCCTTGCATACTTATAGACCACATGAGACTATCACTATCCCAACTAGCATACGGGTTATCATTCATCATTCATAAGATTTTGTCATATAAGACTATCATGAATAACGAGTGATAAGACTACTATCACATCAAGGGATTGTTCTAAATGCAACAAGGGTAATCATAAATGATATCCACTATATCAAAACTACCCCAAGTACATGGAATATTGTCATAATAATAAAAAAATGAAGTCACTCTATTATCTTTCACATCACTATGGTGATCTCATAAAGGTGGATAAAGAATCATGAAAATGGTAAGCCATCAAGCCCTTTATATTGTCATCACCATATCACATGAACTATCATAAATTCTTAAAGTTGTCATGCAAACTCACCTCGAAGACTATCATGGGTTCCTTACTACAAGAAGGGAACTTTGTCACATAATGATCTAGGAGACAATATGCAATGTTCGTCACAAGTAAATATCATATCACTCAAAAGATAGTCACAAAATATTATTATCGGCAATAAGAGAAATTGTTGTAGGTAGTCAGGAAAGATTGTCTTAGTATAAAACCTCTCATATACAATAAAAATATTGTCATAGAGATGTGAAGGTGGATTCAAGGAAGTTCCTAATGTTGCTATCATCCAGGGTTGTCCCTTACTTCTAAACCCTATCATGGATCAAAGCTAGTTATCATCTAGGACTATGAAAGCTAGTTATTATACATTGTGTTACTAGTCATGTTCCTCAAAAGGAAAGCATCCAATTTGGTGAGGTTTCTAGAAGCAACCATATTGGGTATTACACTAGATGATATATTCATAAGGCTATGTAAAATGATTATACTATATTTTGGCTAACATGATAGTGTACTGGCAATATGTGTTTTGTTGCAGGTGTATAAGAAACTTTGATTATACCCTCATTGTTAATATAAAATGAATTATTTCAAGAAGACTAATATGGCTATATCTTCTTTGACTTTACGATAGGAGAAGGAAGAGAGGTCCTCAAATGAAGGTTATAGAACATGATGTTGATTTGAATGTCCTAACTGCTGAAACAAAGTGCCATCATTTCTTATTTTCTATTATACCTAAACAAATAAAGATAGAAGTTTTCAATAAGGAGAGGATGTCCTAAATCTAGACAAGGAAAATGTTTCTCATCTACCCGATAGGAATTTATTGCTATTGTCATACTACTACAAGGGGGCTATCAATGCGTAAAAGTGAAAAATATCCTAATTATATCCCTATGAGGTCCTGATGGAGATTGTGTTATAGAAGAAGAGCTTAGAGATGATAAGCTAGTTAAAAGCATGATGTATTATTTAAGATTTGAGGATCATTCTTGGACCACTCATGCCTTTCCAACAAAGGAGAAGATTTCTATGGATGTACAGCTAAAAATATTTATAAGGGTTAGGATATTAAAGTTGACTTTCTAAATATTAATGTACTAACCAAACTTTAAGTCTTTTTACTAGCATTCTGACACCTTGATGAATATTGATGAATTTGTGATGTGTTTCATATCATTAGTTGTTTTCTAATGGTAAATAGATTTATGTGGTCAACCTAAACCCCAAAAAACCAACTTTGTGAGCTCCCTTCAATCTAAATGACAATTTTCTACATAATATAGGCAGTAGGTAATTTCAACTTAAAAGAAAAGGAAAATGAAAAGCAATTGATCTATGTGACAAGCAAAGGCAAATCATTTTGAGATTTCCAAATCCACTTACATTCTTTCCAATATAGAGTGAATCATTTTTATTTTTTTTAGGTCATTTGCTAAAAAATCAAATGAAAAAGAGTGAATTCCACTAACCATGATGGAAATGGACCACTATAAGCAATACAAATGGAATACATAAGCATTTTTTTGTTAAGTTGAAATCCTCTATATAATTTTACATGAATTCATCTAAATTATGTCTTGATTTTTCTTTTATTTTTTTCAAACTCCTAAAAATTTCACATTTTTATGCAACTTCTATCTTATTCAATGTTTAATTCTATGTACAACTATTATGATAAATTATGAAAGGAATGGTTTATATTGTGAAAACTAAACAAAAAACTCAATATAAGCATTTCAATTCTATAAAAATGAATATATTACTTGAGATAATCAAATATGTTGTAGAAACTTCAAATTATATTCTTTTGTGTTGTCCAACAAGAAAATTGGTGCTCAAAAGGTGATGGAGCAAGCATAATATGGTACCACAAGAAGTCAACTGCATAAAAAGGTGTTTTCTTATCGGAGAATGCACAAAACTAGACAAAGGAAGCAAATTGTGGGTCTGTATCATGGGTCAATTCCATTTTTAACCATTTTTTGAAAAATAAATTTGGCTCTTTCCAAAATTTGCAAGCACCAAATGTGTTGCATAATAACCTTCCTATTTAGCAAGTGTCAAATGTGATGTTTTCACGCTTTCTAATTTGGCGAGCGCCAAATGTGCTATATAAAAAATTGGTAATTGTGATAGCCTTGACCTTACATGGAGACCTATTGAAGGAAGAGAGAAGAGTGGGAGAGACCTAGTAGAGTACTAAGGGATGGAGGGAGAGTTTTAATGAGCTTTATTGATAATGAAAAGGAAAAGGGAGATGAGTGGGAGGGACCTAGAGAAGTAGTAATGAGACAAGGAGTGAGAGACGTAGAGATGGTTGAGGGATGGAGAGGAAGAGAAGGATTAAACTCTAAAGCCTTAAACCCTATACCTTAGAAACTAATCCCTCAACCCTCAAACCTAAACCCTTAAACCCTATACCTTATACACTAATCCCTCAACCCTCAACCCTAGAACCTTAAACCTTAATCCTTAGCCCTATACCCTTGACCCTTATACCTCAACCCTCAACCCTCATCCCTTAATCCCTAAATCCTTAAACCCTAATCCCTCAATCCTATAACCCTCATCCCTCAACCTGTAAACCATAAACCCTCAACCATTAAACCCTATACCCTTAATTCCTCAACCCTCAACCCTTAAAACCTTGACCCTCAACCCTTTAACCCCAACCCTCAACCCTTAAACCCTAATCCCTCAATCCTATAACCCTAAAAATTCAACCCTCAACCCTAATCCCTCAATCCTCAACCCCTAAATCCTCATCCTTCAACCCTCAACCCTTAAACCCTAATCCCTCAAACCTCAAACCTCAAACCCTTAATCCCTAAACCCTTAAACCCAAATCCCTCAATCATATAACCCTCAAAATTTAACCCTCAACCCTAAACCCTAATCCATCAATCATATAACCCTCATCCCTCATCCCCCAACCCTTAAACCATCAAACCTCAACCTTTAAATCATATACCCTTAATTCCTCAACCCTCAACCCTTAAAACCTTGAACCTCAACCCTCAACCCTCAACCCTTAAACCCTAATCCCTCAATCCTATAACTCTTAAACTTCAACCCTCAACCCTAAACCCTAATCCCTATATCCTCAACCCTTAAACCCTCATCCTTCAACCCTCAACCTTTAAACCCTAATACCTCAACCCTTAAACCCTTAAACCATAATCCCTTAATATTATAACCCTCAACCTTTAGCCCTCAAACTTCAACCCTCAACCCTTTAACCTCAAACCTCAACCCTTAAACCCTAATACCCCAATCTTATAACCCTCATCCCTCAACCCTCAACCCTTAAACCCTATACCTATAATTCCTCAACCCTCGACCCTTAAAAACTCAACCCTCAACCCTCAACCCCTCAAAACTTAAACCCTAATCCTTATACCTATACCCTCAACCCTAATCCATCAACCCTCTACCCCTAAACTCTTAAACCCTTAAACCCTCAAGCCTCAAGCCTCAAGCCTAATCCCTCAACTCTATAACCCTCAAAATTAAACCCTAAACCCTATACCCTAATCCCTCAATCCTCAACCCTTAAACCCTCATCCTTCAACCCTCAACCCTTAAACCCTAATCCCTCAACCCTCAACCCTTAATCCCTAAATCCTTAAACCCTAATCACTCAATCCTTTAACCCTCAACCTTCAACTCTTGAACTTCAACCCTCGACCCTTTAACCTAATCCCTTAAACCCTAATCCCTCAATCCTATAACCCTCAAACTTCAACCCTAAACCCTTAAACCCTAATACCTCAATCCTCAACCCTTAAACCCTCATCCCTCAATTCTCAACCTTTAAACCCTCAATATCCTTAACCCCTATACCCTCACAACCCTCAACCCTTAAACCCTTAAACCCTCAAGCCTCAAGCCTCAAGCCTCAAGCCTCAAGCCTTAAACCTATCAACCATCAACCCTTAAACCCTAATCCATCAACCCTATACCTTAGACCCCAATCCCTCAACTCTCAACCCTTAAACCCTAATCCCTCAACCCTCAACCCATAATCCCTTATCCCTCAACCCGCAACCATTAAAACCTCGAACCTCAACCATTAAAACCTTGACCCTCAACCCTCAACCCTAATCCCTCAACCCTCGACCCTTAAACCCTAATCCCTCAACCCTCAACCATTAAACCATCAACTCTTAAACCCTCATCCATCAACCCTCAACCCTTCAACGCTCATCCCTCAACCCTTAAACCCTCAAACCTTAATCCCTCAACCCGCAACCCTTAAACCCTTAACCCTCAAACTTCAACCCTCAACCCTAATCCCTCAACCCTTAAACCCTCAACCCTCAACCCTCAATGCTCAACCCTCAATGCTCAACCCTAATCCCTTAAAACTCAACCCTTAAACTCTCAACTCTCTACCCTATACATTAAACCCTCAACCCTAATCCCTCAAGCATTAACCCTATACCTTAAACCCCAAGCCTCAATCCGTAAACTCTAATTCCTCAACCCTAAAACTTGAACCCTTAAACCCTTAAACCCTCAACCCTAATATTTGAAGCTTATACCTTAGCCCCTATTCCATTAACCCTTGACCCTTAAACCCTAATCCCTCAACCCTCAAACCTTAAACCCTAGTCCCTCAACCCTCAACCCTTAAACCCTAATCCCTCAACCCTCAACCCTTAAACCTTCAACCCTCAACCCTTAAACCCTCAACACTCAAGCCTCGACCCTTAAACCCTAAACCCTTAGACCCTCAACTCTTGACCCTCAACCTTCAAACCGAATCCATCAACCCTCAACCCTTAAACCCTCAAACCTCAATCCTATACATTAAACCCCAATCCCTAAACTCTCAATGCTTAAACCCTCAAGCCTTAAAGCCTAATCCCTCAACCCTACAACCCTCAACCCTCAACCCTCAACTCTTAAACCCTAATACCTCAACCCTATACCTTAAACCCTAATCCATCAACCCTTAAACCTTGAGGAGGGAATTCAAGGTAGAGAGGGTAGGAGAGGTGTGGGTAATGAGACAAGGAGGGAAAGGTAGAGAGATAAAGAGGGAAGGAGGGAGACTCATGGAGATAGGGAGAGAGAGATGGTGGGAGGAAGAGGTAATGATTGAGATAAAGGATATAGATTGGAAAGAAACAATAATAGAGAGGTAGGGAGGCAAGGATATAGATGGGGGTAAGGATAGAAGGCAACATAGAGAAGGAGATAGGGAGAGAGATTGAGAGAGACCTATAGACGGGAGATAGAGAAGAGAGGGAGAGTGAAAGGGAAGTATTAGTAGATGAGCAACAAGTAATAGAGGGAGAGGTACACATGGAGGGAGTGAGATACATAGGGAGGAGGAGATAAAGATTTGATGACTTAGAAAAGGGAGGGAGAGGGAAGACAATAGAAAGAAGAACGAGATGAGAGATAAAGGGGGAAGAGAGGTGGGTAATGAGACAAGGTTGGAGAGACTTGGAGATGGGGAGAGAGAGAGAGAGAGAGAGAGAGAGAGAGAGAGAGAGAGAGAGAGAGAGAGAGAGAGAGAGAGAGAGAGAGAGAGAGAGAGAGAGAGAGAGAGAGAGAGTGGGTTATGAGACAAGGAGGGAGAGACTTGGAGATGGGCAGAGAGAGAGGCTGGGAATGAGATGTAGCAATCAAGAGAAAAGAGAGAAATGGGTGAGAAATAGTAACAAAGGGAGATAGAAGAAGAGAGAGGTAGGGAGACAAGGATGTAGATGGGGTTAATGAGGGAAGGTAAGGTATAGAGGGTGGGAGAGACCTAGAGAGGTTTGAGAGAGAATAGGGTAAGTATTGGTTAAGAGGGAAGGAGACAAAGAGGGGCTGAAAAGTAAAACCTCGACTATCCATCATCAAACATAAATTGTAAACTTTGAGCCTTATCAAAGTGGGGTAGTGAGAGACAAATAGAAAGCAAAAAAGTTGGTGTTCTTATCACTATAATACATTTGGCAAGCATGTCAATTTTGGAGAGCACTAAATTTGGTGCTCGCCAAATGTGCTGCATTGGGAAATACCAACCCTAAGGTTTGGATTTTTCCTTGGGCATCCAACCCAAAGGGTTGGATGACCATTTCATGCCAAGGATGATATTTTTTGAAAGGGTAACAAAATTTCACATATTTTTCGCCATGATAATCGTCAAGTTTGCATGTCTTTCAATGCAAGTTTATAAAAAAACTATGATGACGTTAGGCTCTCTCTTACCTATGTAACCATATATATTTTTTAATATTTTGAATATGTTAAGGTTTTCATTCATAACTTCTCTTGTTAGTGCCTCCATTTTTGGTCAAAAACCAACACGTGCTAGTTTTAGTATAGAGTTTTACTTATTCATTGAATTTTTATAACAATTTACATTTTTATAAACTAGACTCCATTCTACACATAATAAAAAAAGTTTTTTTTATTAGTTTTCAAAAAAATTAGGGGGGAGCACGCTCAAATTTTAGCTTTTCAGGATGTGTCCACTTCAAAAATTCGTAAAATATTATAAATTCATTAAAAAATTAGCTGAAAGAATTGGGATAAACTACATGGTGTTAGCTAATTTCTCACCATTCAGATTTTTGAAATTAAAAAAAAAAAGTTAATGACGAAGGGAGGCCACAACAGATGCTGTGTTGTTTTTTTTCTAAAAATAGGACCACTTTTGGTGGCCCCCTTTTTGAAAGGTCCTTAATCTTCATTATTTAAAAAAAAAAAAAGATGCTATGTTGTTTTTTTTATAAAAATAGGACCACTTTTGGTGGCCCCCTTATTGAAACCCTTAATATTCATTATTTTCAAAAAATAAAATCGTAGCTTAGAAAGTAGACTCAGAGCATTTCAACTCTTGTTCTTGTTGCATCTTCAAATTTTGAACGTAACTATCTTCATTTTCTCGTGAACACTAGACTTTGCTGATTTCAGATAGAAAAAAAATAGCATCTTAAGAGCCAAACTTGGTGCACTTACCCTAACATTTTCATATTTATCGAGCAAGATCTTAAAATAGAATAAAAAAGAATATATGAATGTATAGAGATGCATAATATTTATTTTTTATACTAATTATTTCCTCACAGACATAGAAAAGTATAAACATAGATGAGAAAAACTATAGAAACATGCATATATAGATATTTATATTGATTTATACAAAGAAATGATTGTTAGTATACCTACCTAATTTTGATCACTATGGATAGATGACCCATATGGAAATTTACTAAACCAACTTAAGGGTTGGATATGCCAGATTAATAGTAGTTAACATGATAAATTATAAAAAATAATATGTTGGTCTATTCATTATGTTCCCTTTTACAATTAGTTTGGATGAGTTGGGCAAGAGATAATAGTTTGTGAATATATGATAGCAATTTAAATAAAATTCATAGTTAAATTATTTGGCCAAAGTGATGTTATAGTTGTATGCATCACTAGTTCACAACAATCTCAAGATTGCATGTTAGTGATAATTCATCAATATCTAGAGGGTATATACACCATCTAATAGTGATTGTACATATATATAATTGATTCTTATATTTTGTTTCATTTTAGATGTTATTATCTACCTCCCTTATTGAAGGGTTAGGCTACTTCTAGTAGGAAGATGAGGGAGGGATTGCCTAGTTTGTGGTTGGAGGTAAAGTGCTTAGATGATGCTCTCCCTCCATACAACTTGAAAACCTTATTTCTTGCACTCATATGAGATGAATTCCCATGGAACAATTTTGTATAATTAAAAAGATAAATATCTTATAAAAAATGGTGCACACTTGTAGATTGTTAAGACAATAGTCTTTATTTTGATTTATAAACCTTATTCTTGTTTTGAATATTATTTTATTGTAGAAATACGATGTACTATGCAAATAGTTAATGTACACCATCTATTTCTTGTTATGATATTTTATGTTTTAAATAAAAATAAAAATTATCATTTATGGATAGCATTTAAATCCATTTCTTTCCAAGCATATTATCTATTTTAAATTTGGAATTTTTGGGGAGGTTTGTCACATCAAGTTGAGAGGATTTGCTGTCACATGCATAATTTTTTCATATAAAGCCTTGACTATTTGTAGGATGATAGGGTTCAACACTTTAACATTGAGGAATTTGCCAATTCCCACGAATAGGGTAGGCTCTAACACCCACTTAAATTAGAATTTCTCAAATTTGATGGTAAAGACCTTACTAGTTGGTTCCAAAAGTGGAGGAATATTTTATAGTCCAACAAATTCCAACTAGTCAAATTCTCTTTATAGCTTCTTCCCACCTTGAGAATGAAGCCATTAGGGGTTATTGTGGTTGAAAAAATCTCAATTATTTATTGTAAACATGGATATAATTTTACAAGTCCTTAGCCACTTTGGTCCAAGTGCATATGAAGTCTTTATAGGTGCCCTCACTAAATTGTGCCAGAGATATTTAATTTGAGAATACCAAATAGAATTTGAGAATTAGTAAATAAAACAAATCTCTTTGATGAACTTTTTCAAAAGTTGTTTATTACTTCTCTCAAAATAAATTTATTAGACTAAGTTCCACATGTTTAAATTGCCCACATTTTGGAACACTATGAGTTTAACTTGCTTAGAAAAGGATAATTTTGTACTATAGAAAAAAAAATTGGGATCTTCTTCTCTATCTTTCAAGTAGAAAAAACATATGACAAATTAAGATAATAAACCCCACTATTCATAGATTATGTAGAGAAGATTTAGCTAAGGAAAAAGGCTAAGGGATATGTTTCAATTATGAGAAAAAGTGGGGAAAAGGTCACCAATCTAGGGATCAAGGCTTGTATCTCATCTATTTTGTATAGGTGTCCATTGACATGGAGGAAACTTTAGAAGAGGAAGAAGAGGCTGCTTTGCTAGAAAGTGAGCCCACTAAGAATGTTCACATTTCTGTTCACACACTTGCTAGATTTTCTTCCCACAAACCCTTAAAGTACATCAAACACAAAAGGGTAGTGATCCTAATTGATGGTGATAGCACACACAACTTTATTAGAAAAAAAATTATTGGGCAACTCCTATACTATACCCATGCGCATAATAATTTCTAAATTATGTTGGCTAATGGGAATACCATGTCACATGGTGGCAAGTTCCGTAATGTAAAACTCACTATAGAATACTATAAAGTGACCATTGATATGTATGATCTTTCCTTAGGAGATGTTTATGTAGTGTTGGGAGTACAACAACTATAAACATTTAGTCCACCAACTTGTGACTACTCCCAAAATTATGAATTAAATTTAATCAAGAAAGACAAGAATATAACTTACAAGGTATGATGGTTGATGATGTTTGTGTAGACACGTAAAATGTACTGATTGACATTACACAACTGATCCTGATTTAACTAACACTGCTTCATCCAGAATCATCCCTTTGTCTAACCATTTAATCAAATAGCCCTTATTTGATTAAGTTCATCTATTTTCCTCTCTTAATTAAATAAAACAATTTTATATAGTTAAGTCATTATTTCTCATTAATTAAACAAATCATTTGATTAATCCCCTTATCTCTATTTTAATTAAATAATTCACTTTATTTAATTAAATCTCTAAAGTTCTTCTATTAATTAAATAAATTAAACCTCTATCTAATTTAATCTAAAATCATCCCCTTTAGTTAAATAAATCAAAATCTTTATTTAACTAAGTCTAAATCATTCTCCTCTCAACTTTGATTTATTTAAATCCTAAAATCTAAGTCAAAATTGTAAAATCACCTAACCTCCTCTTATTAAATCTAATCTTAATCTGTGTCACATCCTCTAGCTTTTCCCACTTGCACAAATAAATCAATTTAATTAATTTATTAAATCTTCATTTTCTCTCAACTTGGCATCTTTGAGGGAATATTCCTCCAAATTTGAAAATCCCTCCAAATGGGATGTGTCCTTCCAACATGGAATTTATTTCATCTTACAAGTCCTTTTTCCTTGAGCCAAGTGGCCATGACTCTATTTGACTCTCCCTCCACCTTGTCATTTCACTAATTTCAAATTTCAATTAATTGCATTTATGGGCACATTAATCAAAATGTGCACATCCTTTGCCCATTCACATTTTGACAAGTGGCATCTTGTCATTGGCTCAAGTCTAGTCCCACATTCATCCATTTTGCCTCTCCTTCTCTCAATCTCACCTATAAATAAGAGGCTTTTCTTCTTATTTTGGATCCACAATCATCCACAAGTTATGCATTTTTGAATCCACCATCTTCAAGGCATTTTTATCATTGAGTTTGTCAAGGGTTGGAAAAGGGCCACTTTTCATATCAAAGTGGCACCAATCCACTATGGAATAGGTATGCATTGTGCTTCTTTAAGCTTTGAATTGGTTTATGTTGTTATTTTATTTACCTTATGAGGCATGATGGATTATTTCATAAAAGCACCACTTCATTTGCTTGTTTTAAACTAACATTAAGCTAATCTGTATGGATGAGTTTGAAGTTGTTTGCAGATTTGTGGTGCTTACATATGGTGCTAGAAGGAGGGAAAAAATAGTTTTCACTGTGACAACTACATATAGTTATTCAGCTTGGCATTGAAGCTTGTTTTTTTTCTTTTTTTTTTTTAGTATTTATACGTATTTAGGAAAAGCTTCTCTGTTTAGTAATAAGCATAGATGAGTCCAAAAAATGGTTTGTGTTGCTTTCTGACAGCTATGAAGCTTAATAATCCAGATTATTATGCAACTTGTTAGATAACTAATCTGTAACGACATATTGCAATGTAGCTTATATGAAAATGGTTGAAAATCATAACCCACATCAAAAAAAAAATTGGTTGCACAAATCTTTGTGGTTTATACCACCAATTTACCAATAGCTGTAACTTTGGTTCCTGTGGATTCTAATTGAAAGGTTATATGTTGCTAGGTTTTACCACCACTATTTCTATGTTTAATTCTAAAATAATTATTCTTGTGTAGAAGCAAAATGAAGAAGAAAGTTGTAAGTGAGAAGAGATACTATGAGGACAAAACTTATGTTGATAGTAAGATTTGTAGAATTTGAGTTTGTGCCTATGCGACTAACATTGATATTTGTTTGAAAGTTTACGCCTTTTCAACCTTATGCCCGATAATTGCATTACCTTGAAAGTTTCTAAATGCCTTTGAGTTCTTCGCAGGCTGGGAGGATGCTACACAAAGGTTGAGAATTCAGATTTGCACCTGTCGATTTGCATTTTTTGAATGCATTTTTCAAGCCTTTTCATCAAAATGTTTTGCGCATATCCTACAATCAACACATTCCATAAAGATGACAATTCTTTGAGGGATATCCTGCATTGCTTAAAAATCTATTACTAGAAATTTTTTGGTTGAAAGGAAAAGTAATTCGTAACCATCTCTATAAAGATTCACAGAGATTTTCTTGCCATTGCCATCGTCCAAATAAAGTTGATTTGTCAAATACTTGTTGATCATGTTTATTCATAAGAGCTCATCATAAATGGCACTAACTTGGTAAGGCATTTTAATACAACTTCGACTGTTGGGATATGCAACGCATTTTAATATTCCCTCTAGATGTTTTTGGTTGTCCATAATCTTTTACAAAACTACGCTTTTTAGAGGATGCTGGTCAAAGGTTGTAGAGTACAGCTTTACACATGCTAATTGCATCTTAAAATCTTTTGAAAGGCATTATGGGCACTAATTTTAGCCTACCAATTGCATTATTTTGAATTTTTTTTGCAAAAGTTGTATGGCGTCAACCTTCAGTGTGTCAAATTGCATTGATTTGAAAGTTTCTAAAGCTTTTTTTTTAAAATTAGTTTTACACCTGCCAAACACATTTTCTTCACTGGTATCTTCTGTCAATCTCACAAACCTCCAAATATTCTTGTGATAATTTGTAGATCTTAAGATAGTGATAAATGTCAGTCAAAGGTTGTGGAATTCGCTTTTACACCTGCCAATTACATTAAAATATGAAAACTTCTTAAATGACATTGTGGTCATTGGCTGTACACATGCCAATTGAGTTTAGTTTGAAAGTCTTTGGCATTAGGGGAGTGGCTTTATCCCTGCAACTTGCATTAATTTAAAAGTTTCTAAAAGTATTTATAGATCAAGATACCATAGAGCAGATTTGACAATCATAGAAATGATTATTGAGAATTAATGGTAGTAGATGGGCTCCATTCCCTTTAATTTTTTTGTGATAGAGACTCAAGTAGGATTTGATACTTGTTGAAGATATGAACTTATCGGGGAAGATTGTGTTTATTTCAAGATATATGTTTGGCTCAAAAGATTGTGTTATGTGATAAGCAAGAGCAACATTTATGAGGAGAGCAATTTGCTTTTTTTGAATTTATTAACGAATCATAAAGTAGTCTTAAATCTGATTTGAATATATTTGTAGGCTGAAAGTGGGTTAGGAGGCAAATGTTTAACAAGTTATTCTTGTAGGAACTATTAAACTAAATTTTTATTTATCTTTCAAACATTTATCTCTAAGGATTTCTTTTTTCTTTTTCTTTTTTTCTTGTTTTAATAAATACATTATGTTTAAAATTGTATTTGTTAAGATAAGTTATTATTTATTCCTTGAAATAAATCTTATTTGTCATGGATTTGTGATGTTTATAGGAAAAAGGTAAGGTTGACATCAGAATGAGCATTGGAATTCAGCAAAGGCAAGCAAATTAGAGCTGAAGGGAATTTAGCATCAAACTTGAGATTGACAAAGCATTTTTAAATGCTTAGAGCTTCCATTCTATGCTTTAATTTTATGTTTTAGACCAACCCTCATCTTTTTGGATTCTAAAAGGACACCACAAAAGCTTTCATTTTTTCTACAAAGGGTTAAAAAGAAATTTAGGCAAACTTACTAGATTTTGTTTAAGGTTAACAATTGAACAAAGCAACTTTCATCTTTTGTTTTGGTGCTCTAAAAATATTCAAGTCATTGATTTGAGGATTTAAAATGAACATGTGCATCTTTGTTTTTATAATCAGTTACTCAAAATAATATCATCAAAAGATGTATGCACTTCTCTCACGCCTCACAACAATCTTGAGAATCAAAAGGCTTTTTGGTGGCATTAAGTTGTGTAAGTGATTACCCACACACTTCAATTTGGATCCTAAAATTGAACACATCTTGCGAGTGTGAGTGGAACATATTGCGTGTGTTCTCTCTTTGTTTCTCAACAAAGATTGATCAAACTACGAATATGTTTGCTCGCTTTTGTTTATCTTAGAGGGCTTGTCTTGTGGGAAAAAGTAATCACCCAAGGGAATGACCCAACCAGGAACACGCTAAAGCCAAGTGACTTCCACCTGGGATATAAGTGTGGGTACTAGAACAAAGGCCAATATCACAAGGATTATTTCGATGAGAAGCGCAGCAATGGTCTCTCGCCGCATTAAAACCCTTGTTTAGAAAAGGCCAAAATCCTTGATCTATTTGTTGGTGCAAGAACGGTCGTTCTGAAGCCACCCCACACTTTTACGACTTTAAGTAGAAATGGAAAGTATGTCGTGGGAGTTTCATGGGTACTGATGTTTGGCTGCCCCATATAAGTGAGTGTCGTGGAGGGGAGCCAATGAGGTCAAGCATCTAACCATTCGCTAAAAGTAGGTGTAGCTGGACTTGTCCAAGTGGGGATTCAACAAATACAATCTTTCATATCCATAGGGTTGTGCTTTTTCTTGGAAAAAAACACTTTGCTTGTTCATAAACATTGGGAAAACAAACATTCAACATTATCATCAAACTTCAAACCCTTTAGGAAGCAAATACCATTGACAAAATCTAAGTGTTATTGCTTGCCCTAGGGATTCTATCCTTAGAGGTTTCGAAGCATTTGGATTTATATCTCAATTTTCTTACTAAAGTCAACAATAGGAAAATTTTGCCTTGATTTCCTTAATTTACACACAATACACTTTGTGGGATCATAAGAAGTTAAGACATTGGACATTTAGTTTGAAAACCTAATCAAGAATTGTTTGTGGTAAAAGGAAGTCATTAAGCAAAGCTAAGAACAATTGAACCCCACACATGTGTCTCAAATGATTTCATGCAAGATCAAAATCTGGAAACCAAAGTCAAAAGATCTTAGTCCAAAAGATCATCAAAAGTGTCTCTCAAAGCTCTATGAATTTAGACAAAGATTACTTTTCAACTTTTACAGAAGAGCTTCAAGAAACAATCCCAATTTGTACTCATTTTATTATTGTCAAAATCTAAGACTTTTTCAACAATTTGAGCATCTTGTTTAGAGTAAATCGTGTTCTTCAAAACCGAGGTCTTGTAAGCAAGAGTCTTTTTTAGGTACACATAGGATCAAATTCAACCTTCATCCATCTTTCAAACATCAATCAAAATCATCTCACCAACAACTCTTGAAAATATTGAAACCATCCTTTATGCTAGACTTTTGGAAAATCCATGAATCAAAGTCCTTGAATCAAAACATAAAAAACATTTTGTTTGGCTAAGTATGTGTAGATGTATCGTTCTCCATATGCTTAGTTGAATTATCATCAAAACATCTTGTTTGGTTAAGTGTGGGTTGATGCATCCTTCTCCCTACACTTAGTCAAATTATCATCTTGTGAGCAAGTTTATCCCATAGATAACATCCAACATCTTGGGATCTATTTGTTCATTATCCAAAATCAAATCAATCCAAAACCAAATCAAGGTCAAAATCAAAATCCGAGAATCCCAAAATCCAAGAGTCAAATCAAATCAAAATCCAAAATCCAAGAAAGTCCCAAAAGTCTAGCATCTCCCTCAAGATCTTCTAAGAGTTTAAATCATCCATATCATCCACCTTTCATACATTTCACCATCACCCTATTGATCCTTAATCATCCAAGAGATTCTCTTTTTAAGCCTAAAGTTAGATCAACCTAAAGAATTATAGATTCATCTCCCACATTCTTGAAAATTGATCCCTATTTTATGGTTCAAACTAGATCTCAACACAAGAAGAGCATGGAAACCAACAAAGAAACATCAACTTCAAGTGATTTGAGTCAAACCACTGCTAAAATAAATCCCCTTGGGTCTAGCAATCTCATGATCAATCTTCCTCCATTTTCACAAGACCATCAAGAGGAAGGTGTCCAAGTGGAGGACGTCACCAACACCGTGCTAGGGATGACACAAGATGAAATCATTGAAATGGTTCAAAATACGAAAACACACAAAATCGTTGATGTCATGATGAAACTCAATCCCTCACAATACATGCTTGAATTAGCAAAACAAGGGGCTAAAATCCCTTCCGATTTTGATGTGAGCTCTATAGTGGAACAACCTTTTGGGGCCATGCCCCCAATTTCATCCACACTCCCAATCTCATCCACACCTCCATTCCAAAACATCACCCAAATCATACCCCAAATCACAACATCCATTTCTCCAACTCAACCTATTGTGAACAAGGGGATCTCATTTCTTAATGCACTACAAACACACCCCCTTGTGACACAACTAGGATTTGGACGCAAACACCATATTGGGTCAATCCATTCCCCAAAATTCATTACACCCTTATGTTTCGATCACCTTCCAGGATCCCAATGACCCATCATCGTCTTTTCACACAAAAACCAACATACCCATTAAATACGCAAACCTCTCTCCCCATGACTTCGTAAGGATGGGGTGGGCTATTTGGACTAGGGGGCATCTTCGATCCCTCTTCATCATCATCATTTGATCAAGGAAACACACCACTTATCTTCCCACCACTTCCACCTTTACCATTAACATCTGCATCACCCCTCGATCTAGGATTACCTCCCTTACCACCACTCAATCAAAACCAAAACAACCCCCCAATCATGAATCAAGTCATCAAATAAAACCATTTGAACAGGCCATCAATATCGCAACAATAGATGGCAACCATTCAAAAAACCCAAGCAATCATCACACCATCAACTGCACCCCAAATATCCACAACAACAGTCGCTCAAGGACCAAACAAATCAATTACACCAGGCATATCAATTACACCAAACACATCAATTGCCCCATTCACCACACAAATCCCCACCATCAATACAATAGTGTCTCTCATCACAACAATGAACACCATTCCAAATCCACCTCCACTGCCGCCACCAAGAACAAACATCACCAATCAATATAGCATCATGTTGCAAGTAGCATAATAGGAATATCAAAAGGCACTTCAACAATTCCAAGCACAACAAGCACAAAAATTGCAAGTTGTACTACAAGCTACTTAGCAAGCACAAGCCACTCAAGCAGCTCAAGTTGCACAACAAGCACAACAAGCACAACAAGCTGCTCAACAAGCGCACACCACTCAAGCAGCTTAATCTACACAACAAGCACAATAGGTTGTTCAAGCCCAAGCTCTATTACAACAACTGTAAGCCACCCAAGCTGTGCAAGCAGCTCAAGCCACTCAAGTCACACAAGCAACACAGATTGCTCAAGCTCAAGCTCAAGCCCAATATCAAGCTCAGCAAGTGCAAGTGCAAGCTCAATACCAGGCACAACTACAAGCAACCTGATAACAAGCATATCAATAGGGCTTACAGTAGTATCAGGCACAACAAGAAGCATCCCGACTGGCAGCCCAACAATAAGTGTTGTTGGTGCAACAACAACAGGCACTATTAGTGCAACAACAAAAGGACCAACAACAAGCATTGTTGGTACAATAACAATTGCAAGCATACTTGGCGCAACAAAATGTGCAAGCACCATCCACCAACACACCAACCAATCCACCCATCCTGCCAATGATTGAACCACTGCAGAACACCTTCATCCCACCCCCCGATCCGCAAGATGACAGAACAACACAAATCAAGTTGCTCTTGCAACAAGTGCTTGATCTTCAATTAGGGAAAACCACAAAGACACCCAACAACTTGTGTCCCTATCCATTTGTCAGGAGTCTTGCAATGAAACCATTCCCAAAGGGATTTGAAATCCCCAAATTTGATAAATACTGTGGGACGGGAAACCCTGAAGATCACATCAAGGAATTCCAAGTACATTGCATGGAAGTCACATATGACGATACATATTTGTTGCCGCTAGTTCCTAGAAGTTTGGTTGGCCACGCCATGGAGTGATTCTCTTGCCTTCCTCCTAGCATCAAAAAATTTCCAAGAGATAGTAGATGCATTCATAAAAAAATGCGCATTCAATATCGATATGGATGTCAGTCTAGAGGAACTATCAACTCTTAAACAAGGTAAAAACAAATCATTTGCTTCTTTCCTACAACGATGGAGATCCAAGGCCAATAGGAGCAAATGGGTCATGCTAGAAGAACAACAAGTTTGCACTATCATCTCTAATCTGGAGGGAACCTTGGCATTTCATCTTAAGGTGCAAGGTATCACCACATACGACCAAATGATCTCCAAATCACTTAACATCAAATGAGCCCTTATCGCACAAGGATGGATACCCACATATCTTGAACAACAAAACAATCGCCCATCCACCAGCAATAACGACAAACCTCACACATGGGTGAAAAATAGAAACATTACTAACGATGGTGTTGTTGACGCCAAAGTTGTCATTAGTGCTCCTCGACAAAACACACCAACACCCCAGTGAAAACCCCAAAACAACAATCAGAACAATCATCAAGCTAACACTGTGACTCAACAATCGAGCCATCAAACAATCAACAATGTGAATGATCAAAGGGGGCCATCCCAGTTAAACAAAAACTCCCCCAAGCGGAAGTACACATCCCTTGGGGAATTTGCTGAATCCATCATGAAGAGATTGGTGGAGGAAAAACTCATCACAATCCCCACCTATGACAACTATCACAATCCACAAAATCAAGGGACACATAACTGCCAATTGTATGAGGTTGAAAAACTTAATTCAAGACCTCATTGATGATAAAATCATAAATGTGGAACAACCAGCGGGAAATCAAAATCTTAAGATTTACATGAATCTGATGCCCAATCATAAAAACAAAGGGAACAATAACAATGATAAGGGGAAGGGTACATTCAAAAGTGTGAATCATGTATACAACCATGTTGTCGCATCCCTAGATGAGTATTGCACTGTTATCACCATAAAAGGGGCCCAAGCTAATTATGGAGTCACCACAAGAGGCAGAAAAATCACCATCGTAGGGCCATCTTAGCCTCTTAGAGCTCCCACTTCCAACCCAAGATCAGTTCCTAGTGGCTATAATGTCCTTGATCAATTGAAAAGAACCCCAGCTCATATCTCCATCATGGAGTTACTGAAGATATCATCAGCCCATTAAAAGATCCTTGAAGAAGCATTACCCTCATCCACCGTCTTCGTAGATCTTGATACTGAACAATTCCAAGCTATGGTCGAAAACATCATTACCCCAAATCTTCTTACATTCTTCAATCAAGACTTTCCCACCCAACCATCTCACAATCATGCACTCCATCTGGAGGTCCTAGTGCATAAGAACAAAGTTAAGAGAGTCTTGGTGGATGGAGGTGCGGGTTTAAACATTTATTCTCTCAAACTCATAAAGAATCTAGGAATCTCAGAGGATTCCATTGAAAAAGGTAAAGGCATCACAATCAGGGCTTACGATGATCAAGAAAGAGTGTCTCAGGGCACTATCCAACTCCATGTTCAAGTAGGGCCAACAATTATGGAAACCACCTGTCAGGTCCTTGACCTCGATTTTCCTTACAACATTCTCTTGGGGCGTCTGTGGATCCATGGGATGCAAGCAGTGGCATCAACCTTCCACCAATGTGTCAAGTTCACATACTAAGGCCAAGAGGTCACTATCCATGGGGATCCCGAACCCTTTTCTTACTACAAGAGCCTAGAAGCAAAATATTACAAAATCCTCCAAGTGCCAAAAAATGATGAAGGCCCATCGACTTCATACATTGATCCAACTACTCTCGCCTCCACTTCTGTGACAGAGACACTCACCATCCCCGCCATCCCCCCCATCTCCGATATCAAGGTCATAATCCAGGACAATAGGTCTGGACACTATACAATTCCAAAAAATGATTTTTTGGTAGGAGAGTTACCACAATCTCCCAGGTCATGAGGATGACCACAATCAAATGACGCTTCCTCATCCCAAACCTTTATAGCAAGCTCTTCTAGGTTTAGAATTTGGGGAGACCTGTGGTGGTAAGTAAGAGAAGAGGACCCATCCCATCTCCTGTAACAAGACAATAGACTGGTAGTTAATCTACCTATGGATGATAGCAGTAAAGGCTTACAAATGATGCTCACAATGGGATATGACAGAAACTAGAGACTTGGAAAAAATGACAATGGATTTCTAATACCCATCATTCTTGAGACACGAATGAAAAATATTGGCCTCGAATGTACCCCTTTGAGTATAACTATACGTGGCCAAAATCCCCTGGTTAAGAAAGTCAAAACTCCTTAGCAAACGACAACCTCCCTTCAATTACCTATATCCACTGGTCTGCCTTTAGACAATTTCACATTTGACATAACTGATGTCTATAGTAGTAGTGATGAGGAAGATGCCATAACTTAATTACCTATGATTTTTGAGAATTCCTCTCTCCTCATGATTAGTACCGTGTCATTTGAGTCAACTAGTCAAACCCATGAGATCAACCTAGTCTACCCCCAGCTTATCAATTACAACCAACGAGGACCGCCAATTCTAGACACTTTAAAAAAAATGAAGCACTCTCATAATTCATGGGATTGTGGAGCACTGTACCATGCAGAGATCACAAGGCTAGGTTTGATATCATTCTAGACACACAAGCTTACTACAGGGAGATGATTGAATCCTTTAGTCGCAAAAGCAAAAATTTGAGAATAATCTCAAGGTCTTTGAGTGAAAACCACACTGTGGCACTCTTTGGCCCTAAAATAGTAAAAACAAAGGACGTATCCAATGGTGAAAACCTCTCTGAGGTGCTTGAGGATGAAGGGTTCAATCTTCCTCTTAGTGCTCTACATCAGGAAAATTCAGCAGTTTGAGCCGAGAAGTGCAACCCAGTCAACTTGGGAACAGAGGTAACTCTGCATATCACATTTTATGTTGAATCATTGATGTCAGAAGAACAGGAGCTTCTAGCTGCCTTCTTAAGGGAGAGAAAGGTCAACTTTGCATAGAGCTATGTCGACATGCTTGAGCTTGATTTAGAGATTGTGGTCCACTATCTAGTAGTTTACCCCGAAGCAAAGCTTGTCAAACAAAAGCTCAAGAAAATGCATCCCCATATAGCCTTGTTGGTTAAAATGGAATTGAAGAAGCTACTTGATGCAGGGTTCATACGACCAATCGATTATCCAGAGTGGGTATCAAACTTGGTACTTGTTTCAAAACTTGATGGGGGCATTCGTATATGCACAAACATTAGAGACCTGAACAAAGCATGTACCAAAGATGACTTCCCGCTTCCCAACATTGATATGATTGTAGATATGACTGTGAGATATGAGATGCTCTCACTGATGGATGGATTCTCTAGGTATAACCAAATCATGATAGCTAAATAAGATCAACATAAAATGGCTTTTACTTTTCCATGAGGGACATATTGTTGGAACATGATGTCGTTCTACCTAAAGAACACTAAAGCAACATATTAGAGGACCATGACCTTAATCTTTCATGCATGATCCATAAGACTGTGGAAGATTATGTCGACGACATATTAGCAAAATCTAGAAAGAGACAGGACCACATGGCAGCATTGAGTGCCGTCTTTGATAGGCTTGAGGAACACAAGGTCCACCTTAATCTAAAGAAATGCGTCTTCGGCATACAATCAGGGAAGCTCTTATGATACATTGCATCTATGAGAGGAATTGAAATAGATCCCGCCAAGATAAAGGCAATCCTCGAGATGGAGGCACCTAGGACATTGAAACAGTTGAGAGGTTTATAAGGCAGGCTCCAATCAATCCGTCGGTTCATAGCTCAACTAGCAGATAAGTCAATCCCATATTCTCACCTACTCCACAAAGGGGTAGCATACAAGTGGGATGACAAGTGCGATCAGGCCTTTAACAAAATCAAAGAATATTTGCTCACACCTCCTGTGCTTATGCCGCCAATCCCAGGAAAGCGCCTAATCCTCTACATATCGGCAACAACAGCAGCTCTTGGTGCTCTCCTAGCTCAGCATGATGAAAATGGAATAGAGAGGGCCATCTACTACATCAATTAGACCGTGGTAGGGCATGAGTTAAATTATTCCTTCATCAAAAAAGCTTGCCTAGCAGTGGTGTTTGCTTCACATAAGTTCATAAACTACATGTTAACACACAAAATCAAGCTCATTGCCAAGATCGACCCACTCAAATACCTACTTTCCAAGGCAGTACTCATAGGAAGGATGGCCAAGTGGGTCATGATCCTATCAGAATACGACATTGAGTACGTGGAGTTGAAGGCTATCAAAGGGCAAGCTATTGCAGACCAATTGGAAAAAGCACCAATCTATTCAGAGAATCCACTAATTTCATAATTATCTGATGAATCTATCTTCAACTTGAACATATCAGACCACTAGAAGTTGTACTTTGATGGTTCCTACACACAACATGGATCGGGAGTCAGGGTCTTTTTCATTACCCCACAAGGAGACTGCATACCAAGATCCTACAAGTTGGCATTTCCCTGCACAAACAATATTGCATAATATGAGGCTCTAACGATAGGACTCAAAATAGTAGTGCAGTGGCATATCATGGCTCTCAAGGTTTATGGGGACTCGCAACTAATAATCAATCAAGTGAATGATGAGTACCAGCCTAAGGACGACAAGCTAACTACATACAAGAAATTGGTGGAAAGCCTTAAGAAGTCTTTTATTGAGATCACATTCGAGTAGATACCTAGAGCAAACAACAGAGTGATAGACGCCATGGCAATAATTGGATCCCTATTGGATATCCCTCGCAATGTCAAAAAGCATGAATTCCTAGTAGAGCAACTTCTCGTGCCTACATTCGAGGTACCAAAGTTAGAATCCGTGTGTGAAATCGTTGGTCTTGGTGGTCCTTGGTACCACAACATATACACTTATCTGAGAATAGGAGTCCTCCCAGCTGACATAACCTCAAACCTTAAGAAAACCTTTGTCAAGAAAGCATCTTGTTTTGTCATCTTGGGAGAAACCCTTTACCATAGGAGCATAGAAGGAACCCTATTATGATGTCTAAACGCTAAGGAGGCATTGACCGCCTTAACTGAGTTACATAACAACATATGTGGTTCACACTCGAGCGGTATAACCTTGGCCAAGAAATTGCTGAGGACAAGGTATTATTGTTCTATAATGGAAAGAGAAGCACATGACTATGTCAGAAGGTGTCTACAATGCCAACAACATGGGGACCTCATCCATGCACCAGCTCAAGAGCTACACCCTATTGTCACACCATGGCCCTTTTCGCAGTGGGGGCTCGATCTCATTGGAAAAATCACCCCCACCTCATCTAGTGGTCACAAGTTTATCATTACTGCCACTGAGTACTTCACAAAGTGGGTAGAAGCCATACCCATGACTTACATTACTGGAAAACAGATATCAAAGTTCATCCTGAACTACCTAATATGCCACTATGATGTCCCACAAGCCATTATCTCAGATAATGGGACACCATTCAAAAATCAGGGTGTCCATGACCTATGTGATAAATTCAAAATCCAACATCAATTTTCTACCCCGTATTATCCCCAAGGAAATGGTCAAGTTGAGGCTACAAACAATACCATTCTAAAAATCCTAAAAAAGACGGTCAATGAAGCTAGTCGTGATTTGGCATCTCCAACTAAATCTTGTCCTTTTGGCCTATTGAACAAGCATTCGCACACCCATAGGTGCCACCCCCTTTTCCCTGGTCTACGGATCAGAAGCCATATTACCCATTGAGATTGAGCTCCCGTCATTAAGAATATCACTGCAGAATCTCATCACGGATGAGGAGTATCGGGTATCAAGACTAAATGAGTTGGAACTGCTAGATGAACGGTGAATGGAGGCATTAAAACACTTGTAGGTGTATCAAAATTGACTCAAACAAAACTATAACAAGAAGATCAAGAGCAGGACCTTCCAAGTCGGAGAAGTTGTGCTAAAGGAGAACCATAAGAATGTCCCAAATCTAAACTACAAAAGCAAATTTGAACCCAACTGGTTGGGGCCATTCATCATTACAACAAGCTATAAGTCAGGGGCATATCAGTTATCGAAACCCAAAGGGGAACCTCTGTAGGAGTCCATGAACAACTCCCATCTCAAAAAGTTTTATGCCTAAATATCCCAAGGTATAGAACCAAAAAATCAAAAAAATAGAAATTGTCCTGAAAAAATGGTCATCCTAATGAAAACCAGGCAAACAAGCATCTTGGTGACAAAAAAAAAGAAGAAGAAAAAAAGCAAAAAATCTAAAAAAATCAGAAAAAGGATCAAAAATAGTAAAGAGAAAAATCATCCTCTAGTGAAAACCACTTCGATGACGCTTTGGGCAAGTACCTTGGTGAAAACCTAGCAAACAGGAACCTTGTGTAAATAAGCACTTTCCATCCACCAAGATCTTCACGATTCATTCTGCATCATCTATCCATTACGCTTCCATCATCCATCCATTACACTTCCATCATCCATCCATTATGCTTCCATTATCCATCACATTCCATATTCCCATCCATCACCCATCTATGTCTGCATCATAGCTTGATCCTGTGTTCGTGTCATGATCCCTTCTAGTACTACTCAGCCCATTCTCAAGGTCAGTTTTTCCTGCCTATATTGGAATAGTCTATTGCTTCACGCTGGGGGCATGTTCTCATTGAATCAGATTTGTGTATGCTCTTGAAATCCCAAAATCAAAAAATCCAAAAACATTAGAAAATCCAAAAAACATAAGAAAATAAAAAAATCCAAAAACATCATAAAATAAAATAAAAATCCAAAAAAAAAAGCCAAAAACATCAGAAAATCAGAAAATCCAAAAACATCAGAAAATCACAAAATCCCAAAACATTCAAAACATATCAAAATCCCAAAACAGGTCAAAAAAGTAAAAAACAAAGTTGTCCTGTCGAACTACGGGTCTTTGAGCCTTGAACATAGGCAAGGTTGATCTTTGATCATCCCTTGAGATACTTAGGTCAATCCTTTAGGAGTCTATCATAATAAACTGGCAGTCCATTTGTTCATATCTCATTAATAATCAAGTTTGTGTCGGTCGAACTATGTGGTCTTTGCATGTATAATGTAGGCAAGGCTAATCTATTGATCAACCCCCAAGGCCCCTAGGATAGGTCTTTAGGTTATTCTCTTGGTTAAAATCTCAGAAAACCCCAAAACATTTGAAAATTCGAAAAAAAAAAAACATTTGTAAAATCTCAAAAATACCAAAAACAACCTCAAAACAGTTTTAAAAACTCCAAAAACATCCAAATATTTGAAAAAATCCATCTGTCTCATCTCGCTTTCACCCACAATAAACATCACTCATAATAAAAAATCGTCATCCTCAACCTTTGGTATAATAGTCTGAAACAAGTCTAGTAGATCAAAAGTGAAAACTCAAAACGTCAAAGTCTAAGGTCTAGGTTAGTATGTAAACAAGTTGGTCAACTCTTTGTGTCAATAGCCTATCATCCAATCAATCCCAAATCAATCATCTGATAACATCATGTACTAGGATGTACCCTTCCTACAATGGGCATTATTTATTGGAAAGAACACTTTGGATAAATGAAACAACGTGCCACCATCCACTAACATGTCCTAGGATGTATCCTTCCTACAATGGGAATTATCTATTAGAAATCGTTTCGGTTCTTATCCTTTAAAAACACATTTCCTTTTGGTTAGAGGTATTAAGAACATTAGCTTGTTTGTTTACTTTATCTTTGTCCTTTTGACTTATCTTATTGCACTCATTTCGATGACCTCCCGATGATGTCCCAAACGAAAGGATTTAGAGAGAAAGGAATGAGACAATGATCATTATCGTTTATCTATTGTGCTTATTGGATATTATTGTATTATAACCTTGGTCATGCATGCTTTGTATGGTTTGTAGGGAAGGTGTTTTAGGTTTCTTGTTGACCACATAGGAAGGCTTTCTTTTCTCTATTTTGGTTTAAGATATTTGAAATATCTGAACTATATTCTGAATAAGGTTTTGTATGTCAGGTGTGAACAGGAGTACTCCTATCTTATTGTTGAGTCAAAGTCCATCACACTAGGTGCAACACCATCCTAGTTATTTATACCTTGATGCATTGTGCTTATGTGTGTTATCAAACATAAGGTAAGTAGCGCTTTTAAAGTCCCAATTCCTGATAAGCAAATCATCCATCTCTCATCATCATAAAGTTGGCTTGTTGAATCCTCTTGTCATCATCTGATTTCTTCTTTCTTCTCTCCGCGCTAACAGTTAATCATCATCACCAATGCATCCATCCTACATCCATAAACCATTAGCATGTTGCATATCATTCACATGCATTTTCATCATCGCATAATATAGATCTATTAGTCTAAGCATCTCATAAACCATACATTGGCATAAAACATTCATTGCATAATCATATAGGCATTATCACATCATCCATCTCAAATGCATTCCATCATCATTTAAGTTGTTTATGATAATATAGATTGGTTATTCTAAGCATCTTAAAACCATCTCATTTGCATCATCATCATCATAACCATCCATACGTCCATCTTGAACCTCTTTGTGGTGAGATCAACCTTCAAATCAAACTTTTCGCTCGATCTCTCAAGGGGGTAATGTACCAGTATACTTCTTTTCACTGGGGCGTCCAAAAAAACCAGATTTTTTTTGAATTTTGATCAAGACATGTTTATTCTTTGAACCAACGCAACAAGTGCATCGCTTCAAAGAGGGGCAAAATTTAGACATGTAAAATTTATTGATTGACATTACACAATTGATCCTGATTTAACTAACAGTGCTTCATCTTGAATCATCCCTCTATCTAACCATTTAATCGAATAGCCCTTATTTGATTAAATTTATCTATTTTCCTCTCTTAATTAAATAAAATAATTTTATATAGTTAAGTCATTATTTCTCGTTAATTAAATAAATCATTTGATTAATCCCCTTATCTCTATTTTAATTAAATAAATCACTTTATTTAATTAAATCTCTAAAGTTCTGCTATTAAATTAAATAAATTAAACCTTTATCTAATTTAATCTAACATCATCCCCTTTAGTTAAATAAATCAAAATCTTTATTTAACTAAGTCTAAATTATTCTCCTCTCAACTTTGATTTATTTAAATCCTAAAATCTAAGTCAAAATTGTAAAATCACCTAACCTCCTCTTATTTAATCAAATCCTGATTAAATCTAATCTTAATCCGTGTCATATCCTCTAGCTTTTCCCACTTGCACAAATAAATCAATTTAATTAATTTATTAAATCTTCATTTTCTCTCAACTTGGCATCTTTGAGGGAATATTCCTCCAAATTTGAAAATCCCTCCAAATGGGATGTGTCCTTCCAACAAGGCATTTATTTCATCTTACAAGTCCTTTTTCCTTGAGCCAAGTGGCCATAACTCCGTTTAACTCTCCCTCCACCTTGTCATTTCACTAATTTCAAATTTCAACTAATTGCATTTATGGGTGCATTCATCAAAATGTGCACATCCTTTGCCCATTCACATTTTGACAAGTGGCATCTTGTCATTGGCTCAAGGTTAGTCCCACATTCATCCATTTTGCCTCTCCTTCTCTCAATCTCACCTATAAATAAGAGGCTTTTCTTCTTATTTTGGATCCACAATCATCCACAAGTTATAAATTTTTGAATCCACCATCTTCAAGGCATTTTTATCATTGAGTTTGTCAAGGGTTGGGAAAGGGCCACTTTTCATATCAAAGTGGCACCAATCCACTATGGAATAGGTATGCATTGTACTTCTTTAAGCTTTTAATTGGTTTATGTTGTTATTTTATTTACCTTATGAGACATGATGGATTATTTCATAAGAGCACTACTTCATTTGCTTGTTTTAAACTAACATTAAGCTAATGTGTATGGATGAGTTTGAAGTTGTTTGCAGATTTGTGGTGCTTAAAGTTTGAATAATTAGTTTATGCTGCATGGAGAAGTTGTTAAAGGAGGGGTGTTCTAGCTTTATTGTATAGTTCCACTCTATTGAAGCTCAACTTTCTTTGCATCGTTCTTCTTCATTTTATTTTGAAGGCCTACTAGATCAATATCACCAAGTGTTTGAGGACCCCAAAGAGTTATCTTCCTCACGACTCCATTAATATGACATTTCCATTATTTGTATAGTCAACCTTGAAATATTAGGCCCTATAACTATCCTTTTTAATAAAATAATAATATTAAAAAATGGTTAAAGAGTCATAAGAGGTAGGTGTTATCCAACCTGCTACTAGTCCTTATTCATCCCCTATGGTTTAGGTTTTCAATAGAGATTACATATGTATATGTGCTTTAATCTATACTTTCACTATCAACAAATTTGTGTTAAGGAGGAGGCTATTCCCAAAATGGCCTTCCAAACTCATGAAGGTCACTAATTATTAGTAATGCCCTTAGGTTTAACTAATATTTCTTAGACCTTTTAGAGTTTAATGAATAAGGTGTTTCGAGGTTGCCTTCACAAATTCATCTTGGCCTTCTCAATTGACATTCTAATTCATAGTCACATATATGGGTTGATCATCAAAGGTGTGTGGAGATAACTCTCAAGATTTTAAAGGTATGCCTTTGGACTCTAGTATACGCAATATCTTGGTCATGTTGTTTCATATGGGAGAGTGAAAATTGATCCTAAGAAGATTGAAGTAATGTAGGAGCGGCATAAACATAAATCTGTCAAAGGTTTGTATGGTTTCTTAGGCCCAACAAGATATTATTAAAAATTATCCTCATGATAAAATTGTGGGGCTTTACATAACTATTAAAAAATAATTTTTCATTTGGATGGAAGAAGCTAATTTGGAATTCCTTGTACTCAAAGACATTATGTGTTCAACTCTAGTTTTGTCCATGCTAGCTTTCAACAAACCCTCTGTTCTTAAATGTGATGTATTAGACACAAGTATGAAACTTGTGTGATTATGAGAAAATCAACCATTAGCCTTCACTAATAACCAATTAGCATGATGCAAAATAGCTAAACCCACACATGAAAAATAAATGATGGCTATCTACCATCTTTCTTATATAACATACTCAATTCATACTCTATAGTTTTCGCCTAAGTTTTAACTCATGAAGTGGATAATTCAAGTTTCCAAAAATAGGGAAATGATTTTTTCTTTTTCAGTAATATAACTGCATACTGCATAAATAGTTTTATATAACGTTGCATAAATGAAATAACATAACATAATTCTAATTAAATGAAACTCATCTTTTCAAATACAAATTACAATAGATTCATGGTCATATATTCAATTTTATAACTTACAAGAGATCAAGGTCAAGGTATCCTTATCTAGATTACTTCTTTTGTTTCACAAGTCTCGCCATGTTGTTTGCAAGAGAGAGATAATCAGTCAAGTGCTTTACCTCCAACCATAGACTAATAGTGTCCCACACACCTTCCTAATTGGAAGTGGCCCTCTCCTTTGACAAAGAGTTTGGTATGGGAACCTCTAGTATTGCATATTTGAGTATGTAGTGTTGTGTCCTACATAACAAGTACAGTCATACAACTATGGATACCTTCCAACTATGCATGATGCTACTGAAAAGCTATGCAAACCTAGAGCACAATGAACTGACAAGTGCAAGCAATGACTTTTACACTTACTTTGGTCAAAGTTTGATAAATAATCAATCCACTTTCTAAGTGATGTTGTAAGTTCACCAACCTCTAAGTTGACGTGGAAATCCTATTGACCTGTGGTTAACTCTACTTTTGGCTTGACCCAAAGATTAACTAACTCAAATAAAATCTCTTTCAATAGTGATGACTTCACTAGTGTTGATTATTTAACTAAATAGGTTTAACACATCTAACTCGAATATCCTATTACATACTTGTAACAATCTAGGTCTAGACAATTGCCTCTTATTTTAGTCTTTTCTTACTAAGTCATTAAAAGACTTGACTGGTTATACTTTTCTGACTAGATCTTTCCAGTCACATTCATGTAACATCCTAGAACTTGGCAACTTCCTTTTAATCAAGTCCATATTTTTTAACCATGGGAGTAACCACTCTCCTATTTTATGCATAACTAGTTAATACTAATGGCACAATGTCACCGACTAGACACACTTGGTCACAATCTAAAAGTACTGACAATATGTCTATATATATATATAAACCTTAAATTGAAGATTATTTATTCATATTAAAGATTTAGATGTCCAACATTTATTCTTATGATTTTGTTCCTAAAGAACTCCATACTTAATATGGTTAATCTTGAAGTGGTCATAAATAGACAATCATTTTCTTCATAAAATAATGGTTTAGACTCTTTGTTGTTGTACCAAGTATGGTTTTGTTCTTCTAGAACACCATAATCGATCTGGGTAATTATGATATTAAATATCATTTAATGTGTTTCAATATGAAACTTAATATCCATAGTGATGTCCAATAATAAATTAGTATATTAAGTTGTTTAACTTTTGATAACACAATTGAGATCCATTCGACTAATTTCCAGATTCATCACAGGCTTCTTCCAAGTTACCCTTTGCATAATTTATATAAGGTACCTACATTTTTATGTATATAGATATTCATATATCTATCTTTCTATATGTCACACATATCTCATATTTAAATGTATGATAAGTTTTTATCCAATCTAGAGAACATTTTCTACTTGAGAGATATCTATGCTTCAACACCTTAAAATCTCTTAGCATTATAGCTTTGGTTTTGTTGAGAACATAAAGTCTTCTTCTCAAGCTTAAATTACCATGCATAGGTCTTAATAAAGACTCTTCGTCTAATATATAATATGATAACTTTCAAAGACAGTAAAGACATATTCACTTCTAATATATTTTCATACCCTCTTGCTGATATGCAATATAAATTTGTTTAATAACAATATAAATAAGACATTTTCTCAATGGGATAATATCACATTCCCATACTTAGATTTTCTTTGCTACTTTGGTTTAACAAGTTGGTTGTTTTGGTTAAACACAACTTTCAAGAGATTCTTATCTTTTCACTAAAGCTCTCAAAAATATTTATTAATTCGGTATTATGTGAATCAAACACAATTCTAATAATGTTTTTAGTATAAAACCGCTTTGAACTAACCATCTAGTTACACTAGCTCATATTAACTCTTTGCATTCTTAATTGGCTTTTTTCCAAATTAAACTAATATTTTCATACAAGCATATATATACTTTTCTAACAACCACTCTCTGCAAATAGCAGGGGCAAGCAAACTCAGATAGATAAAGAGATTTAATTAGAATTTGAAAGAGAAGGAAAGAGAAATATTTTAATCATGCCTAGATTAAAATAGCTTGACTTGATTCTTAATACTCCTTGCTTTATATTTGCACTATAACTCAACTTTAACCTACTGTCTTCTCAATTTCTAGCTCTTAGATATGTTCTTGCACCTCTCCCTTATAAACTATTAAACTACTTCTACCAAACAATCTATAATTGAAACTAGCAATCTATCCTCATTCTTTGATGAATTGATATACAGATTTCAAATACCCTTCACTCTTCTCTCAAAATCACGAATGCACTATCTCCGAATTACCAATTGAATGAACAACCAAATGATGAGCAATTTCCCTCTATTTATACTAAAAATGAATAGTAATAAATTGCAAAAATGAAGCTTAAATCATTCAAATGATGTCACCTCTCAAAAATCTGCCAAGCATGGGGGTTTATCTAGTCATCCCAACCACTTTATACTTCCACGACTAGCATTTGGATTTAGTCAACCTTGCCACTACTAAACTAAAAATTAAAATTTACCTCATTTTGGTTCGCTGCCCCAACATATTTTTTCTCATTCTTCACTACAACATCCATCTTCTCACCTCTAACAACAACTTTTGCAAACTCCTCTTCACTAAATTCAAGAAAATTTAACTTTATCTCTTTCTCTTTCGCTGTCCCATTATCATTTTCTTCATCTTGCGTTGCAACTTCCTAGCACTCCACCACTGCAACTACATCATCTACTACTGCAATTTCATCAATAGCTATAATTTCTTCACGTTCTATTGTTGTAATCACAATTACATCTTCATCCTTTATAGGGGTTTCTCTCACTTCTTTTTCCTTCTCTCTTGGGCTACAACACTCATTTTCTCTACTCTTCTTCTCATTGTCATCTTTCTTCTTCTCGCTTTTCTTCACCAATATCCTCTCATCTCTACCAATATTCTTTTTCAATTTATCTCTGCTCATCTTGATGTTTCTCACTTCCTCACGCACCATCTATCCCATCTTCTCAAACTTCTCATTTTCTACCTTCTCCCAATATTGTTCCCAGAACAATATTCTCACGAGTCTCCTCATGACCCACCCCATCTTGTTTGCTATAATCTCACCTCAACTCACATGCTCTATATTTCCATGGCTTTTCCCTCTCAGCTCATAATTTCTTAGGACTCCTTGCACACCTACAACAATTCTCTTGAGCTTCTCAGATAATTTTATCGTGCTTCCTCTATCCACCCACCGGTCTTGGCATAAGCTGGCTCACGTTTGAAGATATACTTATGCACGCGAAACCTCTGGCTTTGGTACCATTTGATGTAAAATACAACTTCTCACAAACATACAATGTAGCATAATCTTTGTTACAAATAAGAATAACTCATAAAACCAAAAGAAATGCAAACACATTCAAATTTTTATAGCATTCATTCAACTTGAAACAATCACAAAATTTTCTCAATATATAAAGGATTCATATCTACTCAACATGCTCTTCTTGTATCTTCCTTTCGTTGCCCCAAAACTCTTCATACCATTTTTCCAAAATTTATGAACCTTTTCTCTTGAACTCCACACTACCCTCTTCCTCTTTTTCTTGCACAGTTTCCAAAACCCATCACATTCCGTCTATCACTATTCACTCATTTTTTTGAATCTTCTAAAATGGTTTATGTGTTTTGTGCACCTACTTCTTAGCTTTCTAGAACACTTTGAACTTCTTGATTTCTATTAGAAATGAGAAATTTATGGTTGTTTTACTAGGGTTGGGTCTCACAAATATGACCCCAGACCATCTTCCTCTACCCTGCCAGTCAACTCTAAGAATACCCCCCTTATTCCTTCTTGGACGTGGGTTTTCTCTTTTTGGCTTGAGAATTCAATGATATTCAAAAAAATATTCTTGCCTTACACCCACTTTTTCCATTCCATCAATACTCATCATTACAATCCTCCAATAAAATACAAATTTCAATTTATGAATGGAGTTACAATTTTACAATAAATTCCCACTCACATGCTTGGGCATGGAAGTTTTCTTTTTTTGAAAAATTAACACTTATCAAACATTTTAAAACAATAAAAAAATGAATCAATTAATTAATTGATTTTTCCCACAATCCATCACCAAATTCTGCTATGTTGGAGGAGTTGAGAATTTCAATAATTTGTGCCTACAACCAAAAATCAAAACAAAACACAAGCATAAAATTTTAAAATATTCTTGGTTGTGTAGGATTGCTTGGTACCCCTGGATGCTCCTATATCATCGACATTCTGGCATAAGAACATTTTGAACATTAGCTACTGGTAATGTTTGAGGAAAAACTTGCATAATGATCTCACAGGTCCAAGTGTTGAACCTTTCTCTAATACCACATGTAACATACTCAATTCTTACTCTATGGTTTTCACCTAAGTTTTAACTCATGAAGCGAATAATTCAAGCTTCCAAAAATAGGAAAATGAAAATTTTCTCTTTCAATAACATTATTGCATGTTGCATAAATAGTTTTACATAACATTGCATAAATGAAATAATATAACATAATTCTAAGTAAATGAAACTCATCTCTTCAAATACAAATTACAATAGATTCATGATCATATATTCAATTTTATAACTTACAAGAGATCAAGGTTGAGGTATCCTTATTTGGATCACTTCTTCTATTTCACAAGTCTTGGCATGTCATCTACAAGAGGGATAGCATCACCTAAGCACTTTACCTCCAACCACAAGCCAACGGTCCCCCACACACCTTCCTAATTGGAAGTGGCCCTGCACATATGGGAACCTCTAGTATTGCCTATCTGAGTATCTAGAGTTGTGTCCTACATAACAAGTATGGTCATACAACTATGGATACCTTCCAACTATGCACGACTCTACTGACAAGCTATGCAAACCTGGAGCACAGCGAGCTGACAAGTGCAAGCAATTAATTTTACACTTACTTTGGTCAAAGTTTGATAAATATAATCAATCCACTTTCTAAGGAAGCAGTGTCGTAGGTTTACCCACCTCTGACTTGACTTGGAAATCCTATTGATTCGTAGTTAACTCTAATTTTGGTTTGATCCAAAGGTTAACTAACTCAAATATAATCTCTTTCAATAATGATGACTTCACTAATGTCGATTATTTGACTAAATAGGTTTAACACATCTAACTTGAATACCCTGTTACATACTTGTAACAATCTAGGTCTAGGCAACTGCCTCTTATTTGAGTCCTTTCTTACTAATTTGGTAAATGAAGTTTGACTGGTTATACTTTCCTTACTAGATCTTTCCAGTTACATTCATGTAACATCCTGGAAATTGGCCCAACTATCTTTTACTCATGTCCTTAGTTTTTAACCATGGGAGTAACCGCTCTCCTATTTTATTTATAACTAGTTAATATGGATGGCATAATGTCATCGACTAGACACACCTGGTCGCAATCTAAAAGTACTAACAATATGTCAATACATATAAAAACATATTATTAACCTTAAATTGACGATTACTTTTCCATATTAAAGATTTTGATGTCCAACATTTATTCTTATGATTTTGTTCCTAAAGAACTCCATACCAAATACAGTTAATCTTGAAGTGGTCATAAATAGATAATTATTTTCTTCTTAAAATAATGGTTCAAACTCTTCGTTATTGTACCAATTATGGTTTCGTTCTTCTGGAACACCATAACTAATCTAGTTAATAATGATATTAAATATCATTTAATTTGTTTCAATATAAAATTTAATATCCATAGTGATGTCCAATAATAATTCGACATATTAAGCTGTTTAACTTCTAATAACTCAATTGAGATCCATCCAACTAATTTTGTGATTCATTACAAGTTTCTTCCAAGTTACCCTTTGCATAATTTATATAAGGTACCTACATTTGTATGTATATATAGATATTCATATATCTACCTTTTCATATGACACACATATTCTCATATTTAAATGTATGATAAGTTTTTATCCAAATTGGAGAACATTTTCTATTTGGGAATGCAAAGTCCTCTTCTCAAGCTTAAATTATCATGCATAGGTGAGAATAAAGACTCTTGGTCTAATATAATATGATAACTTTCAAAGACAATAAAGACATATTCACTTCTAATAATTTTTCATATGCAATATAAACTTGTTTAATGACAATATAAATAAGACACTGTCTCATTGGGATAATATCAAATTCACATACTTTGCTTTTCTTTGCTACTTTGGCTTAACAAGTTAGTTGTCTGGGTTAAACACAACTTTCAAGAGATTCTTGTCTTTTCACTGAAGCTCTCACAAATATTTATTAACTCAGTATTATGTGAATCAAACACAACTCTAACAATGTTTTTAGTATAAAACTGCTTTGAACTAACCTTTTGGTTACACTAGTTCATATTAACTCTTTGCATTCTTAATTGGCTTTTTCCCTAATTAAACTAAGCATTTCGTACAAGTATATAAATACTTTTCCAATAGCCACTCTTTGCACATAGCAAGGGCAAGCAAACTCAAATAGATAAAGAGCTTTAATCAGAATTTGAAAGAGAAGGAAAGAGAATTATTTTAATCATGTATGGATTAAAATAACTTGATTTGATTCTTGATACTCCTTGCTTTAGATTTGCACTATAACTCAGCTTTTATTTGCTATCTTCTCAATTTCCAGCTCTCAGCTCTGTTCTTGCTTCTAAATTGTTAAACTACAGCTACCAAGCAATCTATAATTGAAATTGGCAATCTATCCTACTCTTTGACAAATTGATATACAAATTTCAAATACCCTTCACTCAAAACTTCACTCTTCTCTCAAACTCATGAATGTACTATCTCCAAATTACCAATCAAATGAAGGACCAAATGATGAGAAGCCACCCTTTATTTACACTGAAAATAAATAGCAATTAATCAAGCAAAAAGGAAGTTTAAATCATTCAAATGATGTTACCACTAAAATATATGCCAGGAGTGGGGGTTTATCTAGTCGACTCAGCCACTTTAGACTTCCACGACTGGCATTTGGATTTAGTCAACCTTGCCACTACTCATGCGTGGAGTTTTCCGTTTTGAAATAATGTAAATTCTGTTTGAAATTGGACTTTAAAACTAATTCAATTACCTCTCTTCATGGTCACGACTAGCTGGGTGCAACCTTTCTGAGTTTTTGGTAGTTAATTGTTACAAATAAAGTCTCTCTTTTTAGCATTTTGGAAAGTCAATAACAAATCCAACACTTTTTCCTGCCTTTTGCCCAAGTCGTGGGCTTGTGAGATAACAAAAACATACATTTATTCACCATTTCACCACTTTCACCTGGCTGTTTTAGCAGCTATAAATAATGTAAATGCTCAACCACTTATGTGGCAATGATAACCATAATATATGCATGTGATGCCTACAATGGTGACCTAACTTACTATTCTTAACTACCATTTCATCAAGTATTCACGTGGCATAACTACCATTGAATATGTCTGCCAAATATATTAACTTTAATAATATATATAGTATGTATATATAATAAAGCATTATATATATATATATATATTCAAATATACGTTACATGTAATATATGCTATTCAAGAGAGTTTCAATATTTAAATTCAATTTGATTAAACAGTCAAGGAGGATTAAAGATGACCAAACAAAACTTTACCAATGACACAAAAAGCCTAACAACTTAAGTTTAGCACGTACCAATACTCCAATTGACTTGACAAGGTTCCTCTAACCTATGCAAGTGAGTGTGTGCTTCTACTTAGATAGAAATACCAAGGTTCCAATACCAACCTCCTCTCTTGGGTGATACTCTCTCTCCCTCATTGGAGGGTTTGAACTTTCCTACATCCAACTTAGAGCAACATGTTCGTAGTTAGTTGATAACATATAAATCATATTCACAATATAGCTTAAACATCATTAAAGCATTTAAAATTAGTTTCACCATATTGCATATTCTTTCCTGTCAAATATCATCATGACATAATCTTGCATTAAATCCATATTTGCACATAAAGATTAAAGTAATTTAGTAATTTAACATTGGGGTGTAATAGTTTAAGAATGACATCCTTACCTCTCGGGCTAAGAATTACAAATCAAATATGATCACTATAGCTTGAAATATTTCTTGTGGTAAAGGGTTTCCTCCTTCAAACGAAAAATGGGTGACTCAATGAAAGGTTATGATTACCTTCTCTTTTAGTGTCAGTACCTAACTACGTGGGAGAGATTGGTCTTGAATCAACAACCAATCCAAAATTTTTGGCCATCATCTATCAATTGGAACATGATCATTGGTCTATGCCAAGTTTTCAATGGTGAGAACAAATGCTAACATATGTTGATTGCATTTATTTATGGCCCAAGTACTTGCTCAAGCCTTAGTTTCTCCTAGAACTAAATTTCTCTCATAGTATAGGTCACTTAGTGTTTTGAAGACATATGAGTGTGGAAAATAGGATTTCTCTTGGGATAGTCTTAAGTAGGATGTAAAAACATTTGTGAGAGAATGTGATGTGTGCCAACATGTTAGAGGGGAAGCCATCAAATTGTTAGTGTCTCTAAAACCCCTTCTTATTGTCAACATAACATGGGCAAATGCTTATATAGATTTTATTATTGGGCATCTATGGTTGGGTAGTAAACTTGCTATTTTCATTGTTGTTGACCATTTTACTAAGTATTCTCATTTTTGTGTGTTTTCTTACCCTTATACAACCACTATAATAACTCAACTCTTCTTGGATTTAGTCTTCAAGCTTTCATAATATGCCTTGTTCTATTGTTAGTGATCATGATCCCACTTTCACTAGCAACTCTTGGCATAAATTGTTCTTGTTACAAGGAACTTAATTAAACACGAGCTTATCCTATTACCCATAAATTGATGGGCAAATCGAGGTTGCCAACAAATGCCTCAAGACATGTTTGAGCAACAAGGGTAATGACCCAAATTCTTGCCTCTCAGAAAATGGTGGTATAATACCAATTTAAAAAACCTCTAAGATGACCCTATATGAGGTTCTCTATGTTCACCCCCCACCTTCTTTGGTTACATATATTATAGGTTCTTCCAAGGTTGAAGTAGTTGATAATTCCTTTGCTAAAATGTGGAAATTCTCAAGGTCCTTCAAGATAATTTGGTACAAGCACATAAGCATATGAAACAATAATTGGATCAATGTAGGATACAACATACCTTTATAGTCAGTGAGTAGGTATTTTTACATCTCTAGCCTTGTAAGTAAACATCCTTATATAACAAGGTGTGTCATAAGTTGGGTCCAAAATTCAATGGCCCTTATTAGGTAGTGTAACACATCAGGGAGATGGCATACATACTTGCACTCCCATCCTCTTTCAAAATCCACTCAAATTTTCATGTCTCTTGCCCCAAGATAGTGATTGGGCATGCTCTAGGATTTCCAATATAACTACTTACGCTGGATGAGGAAGGGTCCATATTTTTAGAACTTGAGGGTATATTGGAAAAATACACCAAGTAACTTCACACTCATTCTACTGAGGAGATTTTAGTCTAATAGAAGGTTCTCTAGTCTAAATATGTCACATGGGAGCTAATTATCATTTTCTCTAAATTTCCTTATTTCAAGCTTTGAGGATAAGTTTTTTTGAAGTGGGAGGCAATGTTATGAACCCCCACTATATTAAATGTATTAGTTAATATTTAGTATTCTACTGGGTGCATATACTCTGTAAGTCATCCTTATGATAAATTAGAATAAAAGCAATTATCTCACATGCATAGGATAGTCATGTTTATCCTTAGAAAGATCCATTATATTGTAATAACTTCTCAAGTGGAAGGTATTGGATGTTTGTAATTGGAGTGTGTGCTTTGTTGGGAGGTTACCCCCTCAAAGTGGCATTATGAAGATAATATAAAGTATTTTGTTGCACTCTTTTGCAGACTTTTATGTTATTATCTTAATTTCTCTTGTAGGTTCCTTGCATTCACATTTATATTCAAGATATTGAAATCAAGCAAAAAAAAATCTAATCACACCCATCCCAACACATGTAATCACCTAGTAATCATTATAAAATTCATATGCATGTTTGAAGCTTACTGTATATCAAGTCATTTTTTTTGATTTGTAAATAGGATTGTATTAATTGCTTAAAAAGATATTACATTCAATCCATTTTCTACAAAATTTCCAAACGCCAACCCTAGAACCACCCAACAAACTACCCAAAACCAGGCAAAATCATCTTACCAGACGAACCTAAGACTAGACCATAATTTTCCAGATAAACCCATACAAAAGACCAGTCTGAACCACCAAAGAACCCCTTATAGACATCAGAAAAACTAAACATCAAACACAACATTGTGAAACCTAGAGATACTAGTTACTCCTTTGATAACACACCTTCTACAATCAAGAGACCCTTGAAGAGTTGACGCCAATCCACCCCTCTTGACAGCGCCAAATATAAATAGTGCTTTAAGAAGATCAATCCGCAACTCGCCCGTTCACGATGCCTTCGTAGCACCTCACCTTTGATGTCCAGTATGAAAGGATAGCGCTTAATTCTCATGCCAGGAAGAAGTGCCTGTTGCATGTCTCGAGGCTAAGGGATCCCCACACCCAATTCGACAATGATCACCACATCCATAACACCCTCCCACAAACTCTCCCAAACAAGTTTCCTCGCCATAAGCAACAACATAGCTTTCAACACTTCCAAATCCAGTAGCGCAACCAGAAAATGCACCACAATATTTGCATTTGTCCGCCAATGCTCCACCGAGTTCATGAACTCCTCCCCCAGAAGCAATTCTGTTGCCCCCAAAACTAGTTCATCTTAGTCTTTAAACACCGATTTCAACCTCCCATGTCGGATTCTCCCATAGAAGGCCCACAACTTTCTAGCAGACGGTAGAGAAATCAGAGTCTCCATCATTTTATCGAATGAGAATGAGAAGAGCCTAGAGCATTAAGGGTTGATGAAACACCCATTATCTATGTGAACGTCCTATCATCTCGAAAACCATTCACCTCCTCGTCCTTCGACATGAAAATCCATAAATGCAATTGAACAATGGGCTTTTAATCTCCCATCATCTTTCTTCATTTATCTCCCTCCGCCGCCATCCTACTTCACTGCGACAACCAAGCCTATGTCATCGGCCACATGCCCATAATGACACCAATACCAGAGCCTCCCACTTGGTAGCTGCGGGGTATATCAAGTCATTTTTAAATACAACCAACATAATGAAAAACTTTGAGAGTGACATAAATTATCATAATATAGTAGTCTATTGTTTAGAGAATTTACAAGGCAAAATCCAAAGATCATCATAAATCAAGTTCATAGGTATAGAATTAGATCTAGATTCACAAGGGCAATTCAACACAGAGCAAAAATGAATATTTTGATTCTCATCTTCATACATGATTGTCTAAAGCTTCTATAGATGTTAATGTGCATCCATTTCGTGTCTCCATCAATGAACACTCAATCTTCAATCATATAACTAAATATTCTATCTCCTTATTAATTACTATTGCATTCGTTTGATATGCTTTTCATAGGCAGCATCAGCCAATTACATTTCTGTATTTTAACATATTACTTTTTATTTTTTATAATATAATTGTACTCTCAAAAACCTACAATTAATCTAAATTGATTTATATTAAAAGTGCTTTCTTTAATCAATTAACGTAGGATACCCCAAAGGAAACTTCTTCATTATTTTGCATTCTTATTACAATTACATGTCTATACATTGCATCAACAACGGTCCCGTTTTATAAAGTTTTTTTCTTTATTTTTTTAACCCGTTCTATAAAGTTAAGAGATAAATATTACGGTTTTGCAAGGGTAAACAAACGAGTTGTGGAAGTGTCGGACAGTTGCAAAAGGGTTTCAGAGAGTACGTACATGTTATAGCATTGGGTGTTTTCGGAGAGTTTTTTGAGGTTTCCAGGAAGTGAATAGTTCGCCGAGTTTCGGTAGCAGAGCCTCCCGTGTTTTGCAGAGATGGGTGTAGGCTTAACTGCCGTAGCGGAGGAAGATGGGCAGCTCCGTTTAGACACAGAGAACGGTGAAGAAATCAGACATGTTCAGTCAAAAGTGGCCATTGTGCTGGGGAATCGAAACCCAGAGCAGCCTGGGACGCTCTACATCACCACTAAGTATGAATAAAATTTGCGTACTTTTCGTTCTTTCTTTATTTCTGTTCTATGTTTCTTTTACTGCTTGATAAATTATACTTGTTTTTGCACCATGGTGAGAGGATACTATTTTTGGCTAAATTTGGGTAGCCACGGGCTATATATTTCTTTAAATTCATCCAAGGCTTGCTCCCTGGTCTTGTTAGTGGTGCTTTGGCGCCCCAAAAATCAGTTGTGGTATATTACATTGTTCTTCTTGTTAGTTTGTTCCAAACTTCTATGGGGCAGCTAGGACTCAGAGTTTAGGACCTCTCATAGGCTGTTGGGTCACTCTAGAACTGAACTATTTGCCCTCGTTGGTCCAGATTTCCAGAATGTGGGTTGTTTCCAACATTCCTTGGTTTAGGTATAATGAATTCAGAATAACTCAATATCAAACCAGTTGGGTCCGCTGAGGTACTACACATTGAGAAACGACTTTAGCGTGATACCATCTGCTGTCCTTCGAGGTACTCATTTATACCCTGCTCTGTTCCTTGAGCTACGCTGTTACACCGCACTCAGAATTGGATGGTTTTATTACTTATTATTATACTTTACTTTCTGGATGGATGAGGCGTGGCAACCAGATTTGGATTTTTTATTTTATTCATCATCATATAACTGTTGTCTGTTGAGGTAAGCTGCACCCAGAATTAGATGGTTATATTACTAAATATTATTGTCATTGTTATGCCACACCCGAATTGGATGAAGCATGTTAATAAATATTATACTGTCCTTGTGGGTTGAGGTACCCTGAACATCCTTGTGAAACGACACGTGCAGTAGAGATAAGAGGCACTTTCCATGGAAACCCAGACCAGATATTCTGCCATCTTAGAGGCTGTCTCCAAATCAGAAAAAATTGAAAAGTTTAGGATAGGAAATGCAAGGGAATCATCGAACAGTAGCACAAATAGAAGTATTAACCCTGAAAAGAAATCCATAGGGTCTTGAGTTTCCTTTCAATTCCTTTCCACTTACTGTTTGGTAAACATGTTTTCAAGCACCCGCCTGTAGCGTGCTTCTTCACGGCCGTGTTGTTGCAGCGGAAATGTTAATGGTCCCATTGATGCTACTAAAACCATTTTATTTTATTTCTAATGAAATCTCCATTGGTAAAATAGAGAAATTCGTGGTCATTTCAGAAGCCATAGGGCTTATGTTTTCTCTTCATCTTTTCTGGCAGGAGGTTGATTTGGCTGAACGATGAGAATAAACAACATGGTTATGGTGTCGATTTCCTGTCAATTTCTTTACATGCTGTTTCCCGAGATCCCGAGGCATACTCACTTCCTTGTATTTATGCACAGGTACCACTTTTGAATATTTAAAAAATAGTATTTTATTTATACATTCATTTTATTGCTTTCTTTGTTGGAAACTTGTAGTTTTGGTTATGCTCTGAAGAGATATGGTTATATTCCTTAATGGGAAATTATTTTTATCTCATAAATTCTGACTCCAAAACAGTAATGATACACATTCCTGTTACTAATGAAATGAGGATGGAACAGATCCTAGTCAACCCCAAATCTAATCATATTGATACAGGGTCAATTATTGAGCAAATCCGCAGTTCAGCTCGTATTCTTGACTTTAATTGTAATATTCACTTCTTGTCACTGGAATATACTGAGTGAGATGAACCATTAAGCTTAGAACATCTTGAAAGTTTAGGTTCAGAAGTCACTGTTGGGTGTATTATATTCCACCAAAAATATCTGCAATTGCATTTAGCCCTGGAGGGTGTCTAGGGGGTCTTCAACCTACATCATCACCATCACCATGGCAGTTGATCTGACCATGGCTCACAGGACTGAACTTTGAGTTAACCTTTGCATCACCTTTGTGATTACATTGGACACATTTGGAAGGCCCTGCAGATTAAGGAACAAATTCAGCAACATCTCAAGTTAACTTCTACATACACTTTTTGTCATTCACAACAATCTTCATATATTTGTGTGTGTGTGTGTGTGTGTGTGTATAATATGTATAGATATTGTAATGTCTCCTTTTGGGAAATTCCTAATTTTAGGCCTGCAAAACAATAATAATCACTAAAAACTGATATTAGTAATAACAAGTATCAAATTTATGGTTATATTCAGATTAATACATAAAATATTGTAATATTGAGAGCAATACATCATAGCTAAAACATTATAATATTCAAATCAATAGTTCATAACATTGTCAATATTTGAATTCAAAGGCATCTTAACATAATTAATGATTATTCCAAGGTATATTCCTATAGCCAATCACATTAAGAATTCATTTGAAATGTTTGCGAACCGTAATCTCAAGGATGGTTGTCCTTGTATTGCGAAAGCAAGGGTGGATCCTCGTCCATCCATCTCGGGGTGGCGTACTTGAGAAGACCCTCAAGCCCAAGAGCACTCATTCGCTTTCTGGCCACGAACATGGCAGGATCGTAGGTCCTCTCTATCTCTCAGTCCACCTTGGAGGCGCTCCATTCTCCTTGATCAAGACCAGGAGCACTCATTTGCCTCCTAGCCCATGTGCATGGTAGGAGCTCCATTCCATCCATTTGATGAAGGAAAGGTCGATACTTCACCTCTCGTGAACTCGAAAGGTTGGTCGGCCTCCCTATTTGCAAAACACCTCTGTAAATTCAAAATAGATTGCTAAGGGAATCTACAATATTAATTGGTAATAAAATATCATTATGCAATTATATATATATATATATATATATATATATATATATATATATATATATATATATATATTCTCAAACTTACTCCCAATAATATTCTCACCGAAACAATATTTATTTCCAACATATATCTTATGTGTAATGTCTCAACATCTCAATAGTCAACATTTCTAGTTCATTTAATTAATGAAATATTAAATTGTCTTAAAATAATATTTTGGACGCTTATACTTAATTAATTAAATGTTAAAGTGTCTTTATTAAATAATATGCTCACAAATATTAAATAAAGTTATTTATTATTTAAAGGTAAATGCTTTTTGACTTGTAGCTTCGGAACCCATGAGGTCACAAACGACCCTTTCATCCCCTAATTTAAACATTCAACAATTACTACACTTCAAAGTTGGGGTTTGAACTGATGGCAAGAACAACACCACAACAACTTAACCATCATACTATGCCACTATTGGCAAATATTAAATAAAGTTACTTTTACAAAGGCAAAATATTTAATAAGTGGTGAAGTATAAAAGGCAAGGATAGAAGGGAATTAGGGTTCATCCCATAGTGTGATGGTAAAACATCTCCGGCGTTATCGATAAAAAAAGATAGAAGGGAATTAGTCATTGGGGAGAATTATTATCGAGCAAATTTGAGAGCACAACTTCTCAGAACTTTGAGGGACTAAACCCTTTGAGCAGTGGGTGGGTAAAACCCAATTCATCTATTGGGTGGACTTATCTCAGAGTTCACCATTAGACCTAAGAGGGCAAGTTGGTTTTGGTACTTGATGCTATCTTGGATGTGAGAGAGCATAGGCTGAGAAACAGGGTGATTAAGGAATATTTGATTAGGTGGAGAGATTTGCCTCTTGAGGATGCTACGTGGGAAGGAGAACAGATATTGCGGCATCCTGGTTTGTAATTGCTTGAGGGCAAACAATGTCAAGAAGGGATGATTGTAATGTTCCCAACTTCTGAATAGTCACCGTTTAGTTAACTTAAATAATTAAATATTAAATTGTCCTAAAGTAATAGTTGGATGTTTATATTTAATTAATTAATAAAAACATTAAAGTGACTTCAATAAATAATATGCTCAAATATTAAATAAAGTTACTTTACAAAGGCAAAATATTTAATAATTGGTGAGGTACAAGGCAAGGATAGAATAAATTAATCATCGGAGCAAATTTGAGAGCTCATCTTTCAAGAACCTTTGAGGGACAAAAAACTTGAGCAAGTGGTTACCTGTTCCAATTCATCTATTGGGTTGACTAATTTCAAAGTTCACAGTTGGGCTTTATTGCGAGAAATTTGTGAAGTCTTTTATGAAGACAAATTTCAAAGTTTCATTTGATTTCTAGTTAAAGGTTTTTAGGACGAATGTGTTCAGAGGAATTCTATAGGAGAGGATTGTAGACATGTTTTCATTTGATTTGGGTAGAGTGAAATATTATTATTCTATTATGAAGGGATTGACTATACCGATATTCAAAGGATTAGTGCCCACGCTTTGTATATGTATTGTTGTACCTTTGAAGGCATCTATACTAGCAGATAAAGCACTGGCATATTATACCAGAGTCTATACTAGCAGATAAATCATTGCCTTATTAATCTAGAGTTTTGCCAACTTTCATAGTTGCCACATTATATGGGCGAAGATTGTTATATGAAATGGATAGCATATCATGTGCCCCATACTCCGAAAGAGAAGGAACAAAGGTATTAAATTATAATGGTTGCCACAACTGTGAATAGTTGGTAATCGCGCCTAAATGAACTGTGGTCTTTATCAAGTGCCAATCGATGTGGAAAGTAATACTGCTGGTCATGGGGAATAAGGACAAATTTGACAATTCAAACTCTGGCAAACAAACACACAATCATGCCAATTTCCAGAGCAGCAAGGTGCCAGGAGGGAGTTGCATATATTAACAAAACCAATCGCAGCAGCTGAATATATTGCATTTCACCAAGTCCATCATATGTACTAGTTAGAGGTCAGATATTTTCCAAATATAAAAACTGCCTTTGAAAATATTTATATATGTATACATGCCTGTTGAAGCTTGAAATTATCTATGACTGAATTTGGAAAACTATGTGGTGATGATGATGGTTGTGTAAATTATTTAAATTCATATAGTTTGGTGGGAATTAAATTCATAGAGTTTATGGAATTGATATTCATATATATGGTGGATACTACTGATATAGAGATTATTAAAATTAAGTTAGATTGAAAATACACATTCAATTCTAAAATCTATGAATAGTTTGACAAAATGCTTGCACTGTCAAACTTGTCAAAATCGTAAAATTCTATCTACCATTGGAGAGGTTCTTACATTATGTTTCAATTTCGCATTTTTCTTTTTCCAATCTCCTTCACTTGATGCCCCTCCCCAATCATTTGTTCTCCCTTTATATCTTCTATGGTTGGGAGAGTCACATCCTTTCCCCCAAGCACTGCCTTCGAATCTCTCTTAATCATTAATTATATGTTTCTTTATGGAATCGCTGCATTGGCATCTCCCTTAATTCATTCTCATTGAACCTTTTGAAGAGTCTCCTTGGTTGCCACTTCCATATCAGCAATTATCATTAATTTTTGGACAAGCTGCGGTCAAGGGGTTTGTTATATATGGTGGGGGGCATGACAGGTATGCATCTATATTTGCATACATATATGTCTATATATATTATTAATTACATGGGTATACCTCTATAGATACCATAGTTATAAGACTTGGACTTGACATGGACCTTGCAAGCTGATTTTTGATTTGGATTGAGACTTGGTGCCAATGCTTAGACTTGGCAAATTGAAAAAACTGTGAAATATAGAGATTTTAAAGGATTTAAAGCTTTTATCATGCACCCTTCGATAAATAAACTTTAAAGACACAATAAACTAATCAAATAGAAGCTAATTTGATCACTTACATAAGTATACATCAATTACATGACTGGAAAAGTGGGTTTTAGATGAAGGAAATGACATTTTTAAAAATCTATAAATATTGTTGAGTGTTATAGGTGTACAAAACTTGTGGATTATGGTATCTATGGCATCGACAACAAAAATCACAATATGGAGTCATGAACTATGGTAGAATGAAACTTGTATTGCTTAGCCCAACTTCAGGAATGGTAAAAACATTCTATTCTATTAAAATGAAAAAAAAGATGTTACAATATAAAGAAATTACAAGTTACTATAGAAATTAATGAAGTCACCTACTCCAACTACCTATAGACTTAAAGAAATCTAACCTAACTAAATACATTAAAATATTGACCATTAACTATACAAATGAGATATGAGATATTATTCTAACACCCTCCCCTTAATGGTCAATCATTAACAACACCCGCTGCTCCCCGACCCACAACCTCATCCTACCAGACTTGGTGAGAATATCTACAGTCTGATTTGCTGCCAAAACATACTGAACTAATCCATCTTCTCCAGCTTGCGGATGAAGTGACAATGAAACTCGACGTGCTTGGTACGTTCATGGAAGACTGGATTTTTGGCCAGTTTGAGCACGCCTTGATTATCAATGTACAAGGGAGAAGGTCTTGCTTGTGACATGTGCATGTCAGAAAGCATCTTGCGGAGCCAAACTGCCTCACATGTTGCCTTAACTGTACCTTGATATTCAACTTCAGTCAAGGAAAGAGCCATTGTTTGTTGCTAGTCCATGTTACAACACCTGTACCCAAACTGAATACATACCCAGAAGTGGATTTTTTGTCATCCACTGAACCTACCCAATCGGAGACTGTATAACCAATCAGCTTTGGATCCTTGCATTTGCCATACAGAATGCCATAATCGGAAGTGCCCTTAACATATCTCAGCACTCGCTTCGCTGCAATCCAATGATCAACTTTTGGAGCTGTCATAAAGTGAGAAATGTAGCTCACTGCAAAACTAATGTTAGGTCTAGTGGTAGTGAGGTAGATGAGATTGCCCACTAGTTGCCTGAATGTTGTTTCATCGACCGAAGGTGAATCAGAGTTGGCTGACAACTTCAGCCCCTTCTCCATAGGTGTAGAGGTAGGTTTGCAATCTTGCATTCAAAATTTGTTGAGTAGACTTCGAGCATATTTAGAGTGAGAGATAAAAATACTATTAGTTGTCTGCCAAACCTCAATACCCAAACAGTAATGGAGAAGCTCTGTCATTGCAAAAGCCTGACACAAATCCTGTTTGATTGTTGCAATCAAATGTGTTGAACTGCCAGTAATGATCAAGTCATCAACATAGATAACAAGAAACAAAATATCATCACTAGAGTGCTTGACATACAAATTACTGTCAGAAGGGCTGCGCTGAAAACCATGATCAACCAAGTACTGATCAATTTTGATGTACCATGCACGAGGAGCTTGTTTTAGTCCATAGAGTGCTTTCACGAGCTGACATACCTGATGTTCTTTTCCGACAACCTTGAAACCAGGAGGCTGCATCATGTAGACTTCTTCCTGCAACTCACCGTTGAGAAAGGCACTCTTGACATCCATCTGATGAACTGTCCATCCAAACTGGGCCGCAATAGCAAGAAGAAGACGAATTGTGCTCATCTTGGTAGTAGGAGCAAAGGTCTCCTCGTAGTCAATGCCCTCCTGCTATGTGAATCCCCAAGCAACCAATCTGGTCTTATATTTATCCAGAGTACCATTGGCATGATACTTGACCTTGTAAACCCATTTGCAGCTGATAGGTTTCTCCCCAGGAGGAAGATCAGAAAGAGCCCAAGTGTGATTCTTCAGAAGACTATGATATTCTGTCGCCATAGCCTTTTCCCACTCTGGAATTCCTTTAGCCTCTGAATATGTATGAGGCTCATAGATGCTGTGAATGTTAGCCATAAGAGCAAAATTGATTGTGTTTTGCTGCTTGCTCTTTCTACGAGTTGATCTACCCTCAATGAGTTCATCATTGTGAAGATCTCCGATAGTCTTGAGCCACCACTTAGGCCGACGAGTAGAAGTACCAACATCTGGAATAGGAGAAACATCTCCTGGGATTTCTGGAACAAAGTCATCTGGATGTGAGTCCTGAGGAAAATCAGGTGGTGCAATGTCATGACTGGTAGACTTCTCATCTTCAAAGTCAAAATGCTCTAAAGCCCTCTCATCATGGGAACCAAGAGGAAGACGAACACCCTCATCAGAAGCCTTCATAGGCTGATCTGCAGGACTGGTATTAGGAACAAATGGACCAGTAATCTCATCAATCACAACATCACGACTGAATATGAGACAATCTGTCTCCACATCAATCAACCTGTATGCCTTGTGATTGTCGCTGTAACCAGTAAACATAAGTGTCTGGCTCTTGGAGTCCAACTTGGTACGCTTGGCTTCTGGAATCCATACACGAGCTGTAGAACCAAAGACTTTCAGATGGCCCACCTTAGGCTTACGTCTTGACCAGGCGCTTCTTCTAGAGCCATCTTCTTAACGACTTGTGTAGTTGACCGATTCAGGAGGTAGACTGCAGTGTAGATTGCTTCAGCCCGGTATTTCTTAGGTACATTTTTGTACTCCAGTATAGAACGAGCCATTTCAGTAATGGTGCGATTCCTATGTTCAACGACACCATTTTGCTGAGGGGTGTATGGTGTAGTGAGTTGGCGTTTAATGCTGTGTGTAGCACAAAAAGAAGAGAAGTCAGTTGAACAAAACTCTCCCCCATTATCTGACCTTAGAGTGACAATCTGAGAACCTGATTCTTTCTCAACTAAGGCCTTATACTGCTGAGGGGTGTATGGTGTAGTGAGTTGGCGTTTAATGCCGTGTGTAGCACAAAAAGAAGAGAAGTCAGTTGAACAAAACTCTCCCCCATTATCTGACCTTAGAGTGACAATCTGAGAACCTGATTCTCTCTAAACTAAGGCCTTATACTGCTGAAATGTATTGAACACATCTGATTTATGTTTCAAAAAATATACCCACATTTTCTGACTGAAGTCATCAACAAATAATAAAAAGTACTTGGACCCAGTAACAGATGGAGTGTTCATTGGTCCACATACATTAGCGTGAACCAATTGAAGTACCTTGGAGGCTCGCCAAGAATCACCATCCGAGAACGGTGTCCGATGTTGCTTCCCAGCTTGACAGGCTACACAAACTCCATGATTTTGAGTGTAGATCTTAGGTAGACCAGCAACCAAACCCTCTCGAGATAGTTGAGAGAGATAGTGCACATTCAAGTGCCTATAACGCTGATGCCAAAGTTTGCTGATGGAAGTACTCCTTGCTGCCAGAGCGTGCTCCTGAGAATCACCGGAATCAACAAGTCGATATCAGCAAGTCGATAGAGACCATGATCCTCAAGTCCCATAGTGATTGTAATACAAGTCTCCCTATCAACGATGCTGCAGGTGGATGAGCTGAAAACAACATCCAATTGGGGAGAATGCCGCATGATTTGACTGACTGAGAGAAGGTTATGTTCCATGTCTGGAACATGGTAAACATCAAGAAAGAGTAAATTTCTTCCTCTTGAGTGAATCTGGACAGTGCCCTTACCAGCAACTGTGTACTCTTTGCCTCCTCCAAAAATGATAGAATCAGAGAATGGTTCGAATTTTGTGAACCAATCCCGACGATGAGTAAAATGCAGAAGATTGTACTGGATCTGCTGTTCTCTTGGCCATAAACGCATAGAATGCAGACTCTTTCTGCTCAGTGTGCTTTGCAACATTTGCCTTTTGTTGAGACCCTCAATGCGACAGTCAACCTTCATGTGACCGTATTTATGGCAATAAGTGCACTAAACGTTCTTTTTCTTCTTGCTGTCTTGAGAAGAACCAAAGCATTTTGGCTGAGAAGTTTGAGCCTTCCCTTTGTTCTTAGCAGAAGATTTGGCAGAGAACGCTTGTTCTGTGGAGGTGGAACTGGTACTGCTTCCAAATTGCCATGTCCATCGATCCTGTTGTAGAAGCTTGTTACACAAGTCTGGAAACTTCAAGTCAACATTTGTTGAAGTAATATTGAGTGTCTCAATGAAATGCTCGTAAGACTTTGGCAAACTCTTCAAAATAATGACAACCATGTCCTCTTCCTCCATTGTGTGACCAATCGCCTCCAACTGATCATGAATGTCCTTAATCTTTGTCAGATGCTCCTGTAAGGACACTTTCTCATCCATCATGATGGAAAAGAGCATGTTCTTGAGAAAGAACGCTCTACTCTTGTTGGAGGTTTCATGAAGGGCCTTCAAATGATCCCAGATTTCCGTAGCAGTTTTGCCAGATGGTACTTGAGGTAGTTGCTCATATGTGACTGAGAGTTTTATGAGCATGACGACTTCCTGATTGCATTCATCCCATTTGTCCTGGTCCTTGCCGGCCATAGTGGGACGAGTTGAGTTCCCCAAAATGACTTGATCGAGGCAACGATATTCAAAGATCGTAAACATGCGCTACTTCTAGGTGTTGTAATTCTTCCCATTGAACTTTTGGCTGCTTTTGGGCATTATATTTCTCAGAGATGCCATTTTGCACACCTTCCAAAACACTGAGAATAGAGACAAAATGCTTCAGATTTAAAATTTGTTGCACAAATCCCAATGCGCTGAGCAGAGAATAGAGACAAGTTGTATGCACAATTTTCGAGGCACCGAAGATGGCAGAGACTGATTTAGACACATAACCCAATGCAACTTTGCAAATTTCGAGGATTTACTGAACACCCAGAAAATATGAGAAAGACCCAGAAGATGTTTAATAAAAACCCAGAATTTTTTTTGAATACCTAGAAAATTCAACAGAAGACCGCATAAAATTTTATAAAAACCCACAAAATTTCTGTAACCAGAAAAAATTTTCGACTTTAAATAGAGGGTTTACTGGCAAAACCCTAGTTGGCTGTAAGAGGGTTTTATAAAAAATTTTGATTTTATGAAAAAATCAGGACAAGTTGCAGAACTGGAAACTCGTAAAGCATACAGAGGATCGGAACCCTAGCCGTGCAGAAAAATAGTCGCAAAAAAAACGTGGGCAGAGAAGATCTTTAAAAATGTGGCCGAAAAAAGGCAAAAACGCGAGCATAAAAGGACGCAGGTCAGAGATGCGGCATAAAAACAAACTGAAAATCGCATTTTTTAAAGATTAATAGAAACGCGTTCAGATTTTTCACGAAAATCTTGCAAATCGTGACCAAAACTTCAGGAAATAATGCGTCCAAATCAGAGGTCGTGGGCCTTTTTCTCATGCAGAAAACACATTTTTTTAAAAAACGCCCAAAAAACGCAAAAAAACGCCTTCAAACAGACGCGACCTGTAGCTAGGAAGTAGTGCCAGAACAATGGGCCAGAAGAACGCGCGCAAGTTGCAACAAAATGTGGGTCGTGCGCAGCAAGAGATAATCCTGTCGCCTTCAGAAAAAAATAGCGTCCAAAACTCGCGGGTGCAGAGGGAGGTCGGGTTTAAACCAGAACACAAGAGCCCAAAATCTCACGTGAAGCTCTTCACGAATTACATATTAAAAAAAAAAATTGCCCAAAAACCCTAGATGCTCTGATACCATGTGAATGGTAAAAACATTCTATTCTATTAACTGAAAAAGATGTTACAATATAAAGAAATTACAAGTTACTATAAAAATTAATGAAGTCACCTACTCCAACTACCTATAGACTTAAAGAAATCTAACCTAACTAAATACATTAAAATATTGACCATTAACTATACAAATGAGATATGAGATATTATTCTAACACAACATTGCTTGCTCATTGATTCCCTAGTGCCTAGGGGCATCAAAAGTTTATCTCCAACTTTCTCATATCTTTTTTACATACATAAGTTTTTTGCCCAAGGGCATTGCCATATCAATTTGTGTTCTTTTCATTTTGGAGTTTTGCATTTTAGTAATTTGAGTTGAGCAACACCACTTTGTTCTTGTTGCGTATGGTTTTCAAATTCATTAGTGTGCCAAGCAAGTTCTTCTCATATATGTGAATATGACATTGGTAAAAGTAAAAACCAATATTAAATTTGTTGGAAAAGGTGTTGTATGTCTTTCAAAACATATTAAATTTTTATAATGTTTTGGTCCAACTTGAAGTGGAATTCCACACTTTGGGTAGTGCAATATTTTCCAATTACAAAAGAAATGATAAAAAGACTTTTAATTGAAAAATAAGAATGCTTAAAAAACAAAAGAACTTCATTAGAATGAAAAGAAATGTAAGTAGGTGATGTAGAGAAAAACAAGAGCAAAAGACAAACTAAATCCATCGTCATCTTTATTTGTATTCAACTCACAAACAGCAAAACAAGAAAGATAAAAGCTTTCCTGTTGATGTTATTGAGCAGCGTTGGGATCTTCTTCCAGCATGATCTCCTTCGCATTAATGATAAATTAAATAATAGCCCTTGGCTATTTAATTTATGTTGATAACGGTTATGAGGAGGCACCTCATTTATTTAATATTTAATTATTGCTGAAGGTGGCCGATATCTTGAAGACACGAATTATGAAGAGGTGCGATTTCCTTGTGGCTGACTTCATGCTTTATGGAGACGTGATCCTTGGTGAAGGCCGACTTATAGTTTTGAAGAGGCACATCCTCTCCCATCGTCTTGTATAGATGTTCAATGGTCTTTCATTGTTTCACATTCGTTCATTGTTCATCACAAGTTCGATATATATAAGTGCGAGTTTGTCATCAAGTGCAGATCGATATTTTGTGGAAGGCTGAGTTTATCATGAGCAGATTGCATTACTTTGTTACTGTGTTAGCATCAGATTGTGGTGCTTCTATTTGGCCTTCATATCGGCCTCTTTGTAAAGGAGACAATTTTTGTTGACATTCAATATATAAGTGATATATTGTTGCTGGGTTTTTCTCCCTCAAGTGGAGGGTTTTCCCAGGGTATATGCTGTGTTGTTGTGTCTGATTTTGAATTAAACTGTATCTATCTATCTGATCATAAAAACTAACATGGTATCAGAGCGGGTTTAAAGGAGATCTGATCAGATTTTATTTAAAACAGATTCAAGATGTAAATCAGATCTGCAGTTTGGCATGTGATTAATTGTGGAGATTGGTCATTGCTATCTTCATTGCGTTCTGGTTAAAGTTCATCCTCTTTCCTCTTCTACCAGTAACATATGGGTTAGTACAGTTGGGCATGTTATTGAAGCCTTGCGTCTCTCAGAGTGGAGCAATAATCTGGAATCTTGATGCAGAGCACCTGATATCAGCAATCATGATGAAGAACAGATTTATCAATGCCTATGTATCAGGCAATTTGGGATCATGTTCTTGTGTTTAAACTGATGCTTTAAGGTGCTGCTATATCCGTCCATGTTGGCCGCATGACTCTTGTATCAGACAAATCGTGAAGCAAGAATTAGGCTCTCAGGTCAAATGACATTGTTGAAAGCATAAAGGGCATCTGGCAAGATTTATTGCTAATATTGAGACATGGGCCTATGTTCAAGTCATGAACCTGTTGAAGGAAGGTCGTGGACTGATCTGAGCGTAAAGAGTAGTAAATTATATTGAGTACAGTGATTAGCTGAGATAAGTATTCTTTGATTATATCTTTGAATTCACCTCTAGGCTAAAATTCAGTTTGCTAAGTTGTGCAAATTTGAGATTGGTTATTTGAATCGTGTGTGTAGAAAAGATCTTGTTTTCTCTTGAATTGTGATCCCTGGGATGAGATCCTTTGGAGACACCTTTCATTCATTGTGAGATCTTCATGCTAGTTGTGAAAATTTCTGAGTGTGACTTAGAGATGAAAAGAGAATTGCAATCCCAATTGTGATTGGTTGATCACATCGATAACATTCTCTTTGTGCATGGACTATGATAGTGCCTTGAGAGGTCTGATTCTATGTAGTATATGCTGGCTGCATAATGCATCTAAGAAATCTGAGTTGAGCAGATTATCTTTTGTTGTACTGAGATTAACACTCTCGAGAGGAGTAAAAGATGGAAGAAAGATATATCAAAATTCAATAAAGATAAGTTTCTTTATCCCTTTATTCTGTTTTTTGATATTTGCTACATATTTCACTTATAGGTTGATTCTTATATATAAACTATTAAGAGATAAGTATTTCATGTTTTGATTAATGTTCATAACATTGGGATAGAGAATCTTGTATGCTTCTAGCTTTGGTACTTCTCCTTGAAGATGGTTTTATAAACTATTATTAATCTCTCTAAAATGCTTCCAGGACGGATCAAGGAGCAAGAGGGTGATGAGAGATTGCTTAGAGAGGATAAGCTTGAGGCATCCTGTGAGGAAGTCATGCCGACTGAAGACACGATCAAGCATGGAGTCTTAGCTTGCAACCATTGGACTGAGTTGATGGCTGGGGTCGTCTATTGAAGAGGAAGAACTTATTCAGGTTGCCATTGTGATCAACTACTTCGAAGAGGGAGTTAAAATCTGAGGATTCAAGGCTCGAGTTGAGAGCATGTTCGGAAAAAGGCTTGAGGTTTTGAGATCCATCAATGATAGGATTTCACTTCCGGAGGATTTCTTTACAACCTCTGAGGTAGGGATCAAGAGGGAGTTTTGTGACTCACTAAGATGAAGTGAAGGTTGCAGTGTTGCAAGGCCAATGATAAAATCCTTGGAAGATCTCTTCAGCTGCTGAGAACAAAATTGCACTGGATTTGACATTGGTAGCTCCGCAAACCTTTTCAGAATAGAGTGATCTGAGATGAGGTCAAGAAGGACAGTCCTGAACTCTTTATAGCATCAGAGGTGTGCACTGGGAAACATTCTCTAAGGTAAGCATTGCTGGCAATCTTGGACGAAGAGGTCAGAAGGTTGATGCAAGTACTTGTAGATTCAGAGGGAGCCTACTGAACCTGAAGAAGATGGTGATCTAGTTGAGCCTCTGGAACCAATTGATGGCGAAGCATTGTTTTTAGTTCTCTATGTTGATCTATTCATTACTGGAGAAGAACACCTCATTATCAAATGGAAGGAGTTGGCTTCTGAATTTGAAATGAAGGATCTTAAGTACATGCATTGCTTCCTTGGTTTAGAAGTATGGCAGAAGCCAGATGAGATTATTTTGAGTCAAGGGAAGTTTACTATTGACATTTTGAAGAGATTTGGTATGATGGATTGCAAATCCATGTCTATGCCTATAGAGACCAAATTGCAGAAGCTAAAAGAGGCTGCAACTAGTTCAGATCTGGTGGATCCCACTATGTACAAACAGTTGATTGGATCGTTGATGTATCTAGTCAATACTGGACTAGATGTTTGCTATGCAGTGAGTGCACTTAGTCAGTTCATGTGTGAACCAAGGCAAATACATCTAATTGCAGCAAAGCATATCCTGAGATACTTGTGTGGCATAGTTGGATATGGCTTGAGGTATTCTTCTGATGTGGACTTGGAGCTGCAAGGATATACTGATTCCGATTGGGCAGGGTGTGTCACTAATCAAAAAAGCACCTTTGGATGTTGTTTCAGTTTGGGGTCAGCGGTGATCTCCTGGTGTAGTAGGAAGCAGTCTTCAATGGCATTGAGCACTGCAGAGGCCAAGTATATTACAGCTTGTGTGGCAACTTGAGAAGCAGTGCGGCTTCAGAAGCTCCTTGTAGGATTGTTGGACAATCACTGAAGCCAACTGTCATTCATTGTGATAATCAAAGCTGTGTGAAGCTTTCTGTCAATCCAGTGTTTCATGACAGAACTAAACATGTTGAGATCAAATACCACTATATCAGAGATATGGTATTGAGGAAAGCGATTTAGTTGAAGTATATCAGCACTGATGAGCAGACGACAGACATTCTCACCAAGCCTCTCTCTAGGATAAAGTTTGTGTACTTTCGAGACAAACTTGGTATGGTGGAGAATGAAGCCCTAGCTGAGAAGGAGTCTCAGTATCAGTGATCTTCTTAATGCATTTCTCTCTGTGAGAGAGATTTGAGGTGCAAGCCCTTGTTAATGCATTTCTCTTTGAGAGAGATTTGAGGTGAAAGCCCTTGTTTCCACCCTCTAGGAGTAGCCATGGTGGATGTCATGTGTGTGACTCCATGACAACATCACATGAGAGAGTCTGTGATGATTTTCTTGTACTTTTGCTTTTCACCCTTTGGGAGTGGCCATGGTGAATGTCATGATGAGGTGACGACATCACGTTGAGTGATGAGCACTTGTGCACGTTTACCATACATGGGAGTAGCCTTGATGGTTGATATCACGATGAGGTGATATTTCTCCTTTCCACATGTGGGAGTAGCCATTGTGGTTGACATCACGATGAGGTGATGTGTCTTATACAGTTGGAAGTATCCTCCCTAGCTGAGAGGGAGTGTTGATGTTATTGAGCAGCGTCGGGATCTTCTTCCAGCCCAATCTTCTTCGCATTAATGATAAATTAAATAATAGCCTTTGGCTATTTAATTTATGTTGATAACGGTTATGAGGAGGCACCTCATTTATTTAATATTGAATTATTGCTAAAGGTGGCCGATATCTTGAAGACACGAATTATGAAGAGGTGTGATTTCCTTGTGGCCGACTTCATGCTTTATGGAGACGTGATCCTTGGTGAAGGCCGACTTATAGTTTTGAAGAGGCACGTCCTCTCCCATCATCTTGTATATATGTTCGATGGTCTTTCATTGTTTCACATTCATTCATTGTTCATCACAAGTTCGATATATATAAGTGCGTGTTTGTCATCAAGTACAGATCGATATTTTGTGGAAGGCTGAGTTTATCATGAGCAGATTGCATTACTTTGTTACTGTGTTAGTATCAGATTGTGGTGCTTCTATTTGGCCTTCATATCGGCCTCTTTGTAAAGGAGACAATTTTTGTTGACATTCAATATATAAGTGATATATTGTTGCTGGGTTTTTCTCCCTCAAGTGGAGGGTTTTCCCAGGGAATACGCTGTGTTGTTGTGTCTGATTTTGAATTAAACTGTCTATCTAATCTGATCATAAAAACTAACATTTCCAAGCCTCTAAGTTATCTACATGCTCGTTGAATTCTTATTTAAAAGCTGCCAAGCCATGTCCAATGATGAGAAGTCATAGCAAACTCTATGCTGGGCAGAAAGATCATGAGTGTCTCACACACAAATGAAAGTGTTGAAAATGGGAGGAAAGTTCCATGCAAGTGTGAAAGGGTTGAGATTACAGTAAGCATTTGACAAATGTTACAAGCATGTAGGCTACAACACTTTGGGTAGTGCAATATTTTCCCAGATAGTTGTGTATTACATTGGAAATTCATTTAATTTTGGAGATCAATTTACCTTCATTTAGTGTGGAGTCACATGAAGACAAATCATTTTGAGCATTTGAATTGGAGACAACATTTGGGTTTGTTTTAGAGGTTGTAATGACTTTTGGTGTAGAGTCAAACTTGGGCACCCACACTTGGGTGCATTGATTAGAAAACTTAGTAAGTTCTGTTGTTGCTCTCTTGCCTACACTAGGGAAATGTGAGTTGGGTGCATTGATAAGAAAGCTTAGTAGGTTTTGTTGGTCTCTTGCCTATATATCGAGCGCTTGAGATGGGATGAGTATGGTTGTTGGGAGATAGGTCTATGCTACCAAAAGAGCTCCAAGAAGTGAGGTGAGGATTTCCTTGATAGTATGGTTAAATTCTCTCATTGTGTAAACATCTTATTGTGAATATTGAAAAAATAAGAACTGCAAATTGTAATAATATAGAGTATTGCACCATGGTTGCACTAAATCGAAACTATAAAATATATCATGTGGGATTAAATTACAATGGTAGATAGATGGCTTATATAATTCTCTCATTCAAATGACCCACATATCTTCTCAAACAACCCACTACCAACTACTAAAACTTCCTATTAAAAAATATGTTAACCTTTGTTTATTTATTATGTGAGACTTACTAACTATACTAACCAAGATGTAGTATTTCCAACTTTTGCACCCTTATTATCACCCTAAACCTGTTATCGGAATCGCCCCTTTACCCCATTCTCTGGATACGCCAAACGGATTCGTGTTGAAACCCTACGGATTCAACTGGGTTCGGATTTTTGTTTTGAAAAACGTTTCCACTTTCCTGCACGATTTTTCCTCGAATCACGCCGTTTTTTCGTGACGTGGCGTTTTTTTTTCGCTGCGGCAATTTTCTTGGTCGTTTTCAACCCTATTCCGTCCGCCATTCAGACACAGGCAAGCCGCAAGGAGATTGGTCGCGCAGGAAACCGCCGTCGAAGGAGATTTTCCGCCATTTATTGTGTCTTTCCTCACATTTTCCTCTCCCGATTTTGTCTGCCGTTTTTGTCCGCCCGCCATTTCCAGGTCCGCCATTTCTAGGTATTGCGGTATTTCTCAGCTCCGTAAAAATTAAAACTTCAGTTTAATTTTAGTGTATACTGTAGTTTATATTTTAATATTTTATAATAGTTATTAGTTTTTATTTTTAATTTTTATATTGTTTTATACTTTATATGATAATATGATAATATTAATAAATTATTAAATAATATAATATTTAAATTTTTAATAATGTTGTTTTTATAAAATATAAATTTATTATATATATTATAATATATTAAATTATTAATACATAATTTTAGTTTATTTATTTAGTATTAAGTTTAAACAAATTTTTATTGTAATAATATTTAATATTACACAATTTAATGTTTTTACATTTATAATTTTATAATTTTATTATATATAAAAAAATTAAATTTATTTTAGTATTTTAATATAATTAAATTTTTAAATTTAAAACTTTAAAATTTACATTTTAAAATAATAAATATAAATCTAATTTACTTTTTAAAATAATAAATATAAATTTATATCTATATCTATGTCTATATTTATCATTTTTATATGTTTTATGTACGGACGTACCCAAACGTACCCACACCAAAAAAATTCCGTATCCATCTCGCACATCCGCGCATCCGCATTCCATTAAGCAACTTAGCCCTAAACAAAGGTAGGAACAGATATTGTATTGGGACAAAACCAAAATATCACACACCATCAAGGACACACCAGTATTTCTTATTTAAGACTTACTAACTATACTAATCATGATTTATATTTCCAACATTCGCCTTTATTATATCACTCCAAACAAAGGTAGGAATAGTGGTATTGCATTAGTACAAACAACCAAAAATATCACACTTTCAAGGACAACTTATCGAACATATTGGTGGATTAATTGACTATCCATTAATATGTGTGAATCAAGACACACTCACTATCCACAAGTACAACAATCGGGATATACTATCTGCAAGAACAGTACTCTACATGTGAATTGAGACATACTTTACACCACAATGCAACACTCCATCTGTGAACTATGCCATACTTTGCATCCACAACAACACTTCACTTGCAAATTGAGACATGGTCAACATTTATGAGTGAACCAAGATATACTTGGCATCCTCAATTACAAGACTAGGGAACATATACCCCTTGCTCCAAAGGAGAAACAAAATTAAGATCTGGTGCCTTTCAAGTAGTGTATTAAGATTTTGAGCAAGAAGCTAACTCAAGATTGTTTTAGTGTGCTCATCATACAACCAATAAGCTTTTGAGGATTCTGAAATGCCTCCAAAGATACACTTGTGAGTCTTGTGGTCCAACTTGTTCTTGTTCTCCTGGGAATCAATGCATAGCATTGCCACACTGATGGATGACCACACCAAACTTCATTTGGAGTCTTCATTTGAAGAGCTGCTGAAGATGATGTGTTGTGAAGGCATACGGATGTTTTTGTTGCTCCTCTCCAAAAGTGGAATTTTAATCTTGTGAAATACAACAATGGCTAGACCATGTTCATAATAGTTTTGTTCATCCCTTAAACCATTTCGTTGAGGATTGTGAGGGACTGTTTGATCTTATTTTTCTTGAGGTAGTCTTTAAACACCTTTGATTTGAATGCACCACCATTATCAGTCCTCAGTGTGCCAATATGATATTGAACATCATTTTCAACCATTATGTGAAACTTTTTAAAAGGTTCAAAAGCTTCATATTTCTGCTTCAAGAACAAGATCTAGGTCATTCTGTTATAGTCATCAATGAACAACATGAAATACTTACTACTATTGGTAGAAGGAAGGGGTAATGGGCCACATAAATCAGAATGGACCACTTGCAACTCCCTTTCAGCTCTCCAGTTTTGGGTAGAGTGAGCACGTCTACAACATCATTCTTTTGCATTGATTGAATGCGACCATAATTCAAATGTCCAATCCTTGAATGCTAAGTTACTGGTTCGGGTTCAGGTTTGAGGATTCAGTTTGTGGGTTTGGTCAAATTTTTTTTGGGGTTGGGTTCGTTTTGGGTTCATCCCTACAAAAACATATAAAAATCAGAAATATATACATATTTACAACAGTAATAAGTTCAAAATACCACACATAGCATCATATATTGTATAATAAACAAAACCACCATAAAAATAAAAGACATTAGAATGTCAATTAGTCAGACTCGAACATTATGATATATACTATATATTAAAATTAACTACGTTGTTGCATTTATCCTTGTAGATAAGCATCAAGGAAGATTGTCCAATTGGATGACAACATTATAGATGAAGACTTGTAGGCAAACTTGGACTTGGAGAGTACATGGAAAATCAAATGAATTCAATTGGAGTTTGGAGCAATGCTCCCAACGGGGTTGAGGGGCAGCGCCCCTTGTGGGGGTCTAGGGGCAATGCCCCCAATGGGGTTGAGGGGCAACGCCCCTTGTGGGGGTCTAGGGGCAACGCCCCCAGCGGGGTCAAGGGGTAGCACCCCTCGTAGGGGTCTAGGGGCAGCACTCCTAGCAGGTTTGAGGGGCAACGCCCCTCATGGGGGTTTGGGGGCAAAGCCACTAGTGAGGTTGAGGGGCAGCACCCCGTGTGGGTTCTGGGGGTAGCGTCCTCGACATGCTCCTTGTCGTGATACAGGGTGGGGTCAAGGGGCAAAGCCCCTGCCACCAAGCCCAAGTTAAGACCTCCAAAACCACACAAACTGTCATGGTGTACATCATTTTGCATTCACAGTAAGACCCAAATTAAGACTTTCAAAGCCACACAAACCTTCATGGCGAACATCATTTTAGGGTTAGAGGACGAATTGGACTTTTTAAAGTTAAAAAAGGTCAAAATAAATTTAAAAAGGGGCCAAAGACGGCTCGAGTATGCCTGGGTTTGATAGGGCTGGACCCACAGTTTGTGGGCCGGACCTTGTCCGAACCCACAGGGGACCAAACTCAGACCCCAAGCCTGGGTCGAACTACATCGGGACCCAGGGGTTCCCTTGGGTGAACCGGTAACATAGCTTGAATGCTACAAAAGACTTGAAGTACCTCCTTTAGTGAGGTGGGCAAAATTCCTCAAAATTGAACATCTGCCTTTGAATTTTATCAATTTACCTTCCTCATACCCTTTGAAGGTGAATTTATTACCTTTTGATTATTACCAGATTTCCTTTTGATTATTACCTCTCTATTATCTAGCAAAATTGACTCAACTTGTTGCTAAATGAGCCCAAGAGACAAAAGTTTTGTATGAAATGGAGGAAGTTACAATACATTGGAGAATGAAATCATGAAGTCTTCACAGTTTGGGTTGAGTTGTTCCTTTTCAATCTGGTTACAAACTTGTTTTTTGTTTGCCAAATATATTTGAATACTTTGCCCATGAAACACCTCAAAGAAGTCCCTTTGGAAACTTGTGTTGCATGGCTCTAGTATCTAAGACCCAAGCATTAGCCTAGTTTAGATTCATTAAGGCACAATTGGTGTCATCTAATGTAGAGACTACACTTATTGTGCTTATAGTGATACCACACAAGTTGTGCTGAAGTCCAAGCTTTATTCTTACCCATGTTTTTTCTTTTTATTTTTTTATCCTTTGAATTCATGAGCCTCATGACTCCCTTTTCTACCACACCTTTGCAAAACAGGTCTTGTCTATCATTTTGCTTTTCATGGTGTTGACCATTGCTATTGTCATTTCTACCTCTTTGTTTATTCTCTTGTTGGCCTCTTCCTTTGCCTTTGTTACTCTTATCACTCTTAGAAGAGCTCTTATTTGAAGATTTTCCTTTTTGATGGGCAAGATTCTTTTTCACTCTAGTATTTTCAATCTTTCTTCCAAAAGCTTTTTCCTTTTCAATCATCTTTTCGATCAATTGATCAAAGGTGAGGGATTTTAATTGATTGCTTGCTTGCGAGGACTTTAGGCTGAATATGTGCAAAGAAGCACTTTTATGAATGCAATCATATATAATAGTTGAAAAACTTGCAGAGTACTTGCAAAACTTGTGAGTCAAAAACCTTGGTGAGTTACTTGCCTTAAAGCTTGCTGATGATTATTTGCTAAACTCGCATCAATTTCTGTTTAAAACTTGTCAAAAACTCCTTGAAATCTTGCGGTTTTTTATGAAAAACTTGCCTAAATGAGGGTATAAATGTGCTTTTTCACCTAATGTTAAAAAACTTTTATGATTTTTGCATTTTGAGCATGCTATTGGCTACAATTGGTGGTGATTTAGGGCACACAAAACCTAGGGGATTTGAAGGGCCACCCAAAGAAAAAACAAAATAAAAATCATTTTTATAAACAAAAAAGTGCCAAATACCTAAGTTTTCCCTCAAGTGATAAATTGTGAAAATAGCAAGTGCCATGAAGGTTTGTGTGGTTTCAAAGGTCCTAATTTGGGCTTGGTGGTGGGTGCTTTACCCCTCAACCCTACATTGTATTGCAATAAGGAATGCGCTAGGGGCATTGCACTTGAACCTCGCAAGAGGTGCTGCCCCTTGACCTCATTGGGGGCATTTGCCCCTAAACCCCCACAAGGGGCATTGCCTCTTGATCCCACTAGGGGTGTTGCCCCGAGACCCCCATGAGAGGTTTTTCCCCTAGACCCCCACAAGGGGCATTGCCCCTTGATCCCACTAGGGGTGTTGCCCCCAGACCCCCATGAGAGGTTTTGCCCCTAGACCCCTCACAAGGGGTGCTACCCCTCAACCCCATTGGGGTCTCCACTTCCAAATCCCCACTAGTTATTGGGATTTCTTGTCACATAAGAAACTTGATTACAATGAGGGGTTGATGAGGAATTGGGATATGACTCTTGAGCATGTTGATCCCACAACTTGCCATAAATCTCCTTAGATGAGGCAAGTTCTACATATGACATGGCTAGTGGACTTGCAAAACTTGTGAGTCAAAAACCTTAGTGAGATGCTCACCTAAAAACTTATCGACGATTATTTGCAAAACTTGTCAAAAACTCCTTGAAAACTCGCAATTTCTTATGAAAAACTTGCCTAATTAAGGGTATAAATTTCTTTTTTCACCTAATGTTAAAAACCTTTTATTATTTTGCATTTCGGGCATGCGATTGGCAAAAATTGGTGGTGATATAGGGTGCACAAAACCTAGGGGGTCAGAAGGGCTGCCCAAAGAAAAAACAAAAAAAATCATGTTTATAAACAAAAAAGTGCCAAATACCTAATTTTTTCTTTAAGTGATAAATTGTGATAAATCGTGAGATGTGCCATGAAGGTTTGTGTGGTTTCAAAGGCCTTAATTTGGGCTTGGTGGTGGGGGCTTTGCCTCTCGACCCAACCTTGTATTGTGACAAGGAATGCACCAAGGGCATTGACCTCCAACTTTGCAAGGGCCCCTAGACCCCCCACAAGGGGTGCTGGCTTTCAACCCCATTGGGGTCTCCACTCTCAAACCCCCACTAGTAATTGGGATTTCTTGTCACATAAGAAACTTAATTACAATGAGGGGGTGATGAGGAATTGGGATATAACTCATGTCTGCTGATGTAAACTTTATTATCTCACTACTTGCCAAAAATCTCTTTAGATGAGACAACTTTTACATATGACATGGCTAGTGGAAGTGGCATTATAACTCATTTAGAGGTTCAACTCATTTTTTGGTCTATGATATATATTAAACTCTAATTTTGATTTATATATGATGGATATCAGTAATAGGTTATACAAATTTAGTAATATGTGTGTAATGTTAGATAAATTTGCTGAGTTTTTACGAAGTTCCAAGTTTTTAAAAATCTTGGGCCTGCTAAGTAATTGCCAAGTCTGAGTTTTTCAACTATGATATATATATATATCAATTCTCCCACCAGCAGCTTCAACATCATGCTTTATGGCCTGAAGCCAGATTCTTTGTATCTCCATTATTCAACTTAAAGTCAAAGAGCTTCAACTGCAATTGTATGAATTTCAGTTCCAAATGAGAGTTGTAGAAATCTTAAAACTTGTGTAGTGTCTCCCATGGTGTGTTGCACCCTTGTATGTGGCGGAAAATTTCTTCATCAAATGAGGCCCTTAACACGGCCAATCCTTGCATTTTTGCATTTTTATGCTTCTAGATTGGTAATTTTGTCAGTGATTCTATAGCGCTTCAGGTTTTTTTTTCTCCATCACAAATATCATCCCACAATTCATTGAAGATGAAAGTATTTTAAAATTTCCTTGATGATCTCTATATACCCACCTGTCCGATATATTTATTAATACATAGAAGAAGCTAGTTAGTTTTGATATACCAGTTAGTAAGTGAAACTAGTCCCTTAAACACATGGGAGCAAAAGTGTACATGGTATTCAGGCAGTACATTAAACGAATTTGTGCTGTTAATGATAAACTAGTATAGGGTCACTCCTATACAGTATACATGCATCCTACGTACTTCGTGATGACCTACTTCGACTTTTATAACTTAATGACATTTCACATATGGGTAAATAGAGAGAAATGGGAAAGTGAAAAAAATGATCTTATTTCTTCCAAACAATTGACAGGGATGATGCCACAAACACAGTTGTTGCAGCTATATAAGGTGTTAGATATGGTAGTCAAGTTCGATGGCATTACCCATGTTTACCAGAGGCATTGTTAATACCAAATGCTGCATTTGTTTCAAGGTTTGCACATTTGTTTTGTCTTGATTTTGTGCAGCGAAGAATTAAATAAATAGGAGATGTAATGTTCAAAATGCCCTGATACTACTCTAAAATGGGTAAAATAATGTAAATGCCACTTTAAAAATAACCTCCTAAAAGGATAGCCCCGCTGATTGAAATAAATTACCCATTTTTTTGAACAAAAATAATTCCACCAGTAATAAAGAAATAAATACATGACAACCTCAGTATAAAACACCTCCTTTTCTAGACATAACAAATCACTCGACTATAGTGCACACGGTGATGCTAAGAGGGTGGGGTGGAGGATGAATCAGTATCCAACAAAACTTAACCAATTACAATTAAAACCATTCAAATAGGATCTAGCAATTAGAAACACAATAAGAACACTCGATTTACGTGGAAACCCTTTCGGGAGAAAACCACGGCACAATATTGCATATATATTATAGTTTAATCTTCTTCTTTTTGTAGGCTCCAACCTACTATCAAAATTTCAAATCTAAATACCAACTGAGCTCCAACTCAGCAAGAGGCGCCAACCTCTACTTGATAGGCTCCAATCTCCCATACACAAACTAAGCTCCAACCCAGCAAAAGGCTCCAACCTTAATTTGATAGGCTTCAACCCCCCACAAATCTGGTCCAAACTTCATTGTAAATCTGATCACAAATCACAAATTTGATCCAACATGTACTCCTTTCATAAATCTGATCCACTTTATGCACCAATTATTTTCACACAACTGATCATAATCATGGCAATATTTTCATATAATTTTCTGCCTTACTATTCGCTCAAATTCACTTTACAATCTGCTATTTATTTTTCACATATATTTGATATGTATTTTTGCAAGTCTTTCACACATAGGCTGCATATATTCTTTAGTATGAATCTGATATACTCTTCATTTCTGCTCGTTTTCTCTTTTATATCTGCTCTTTTTAATCAGAAAGTATTCATTAAATTTGTTGCCTTTTGGTTCCCATTTCAACCTCTATTTATATCATCTCAAATTGCTAAGGGACGTGTCTATTTGAAAAGAGACAACAAATAAATGGATGTCTTTTGATAAACCCAGTCGCTGCCTCCATATCTTCTTAATTAATTGCAGCCTTTTTAACTATTTGAGTCACACCTTTTAGAAGCTTTGTTTCCTTTAAAAATGATCGCTGCCATTTAATATTTCTAATTGCACCTCTTTGAAATATAAGCGCTGATTTTTGTCTTGACAAGAGGTCGGCTTCTTAATCTTAATTGGTACTTCTTCAAAATGAAATATAATATTACTCTTTAGTTGTTAGTGGAACACTCCATTTTGTCTTACATGAATAAGACTTTTTGTCTTATAGCACATCACTCAAAATTCGTATCTCTTCATAATTTGTATATTGAATAAGACATGCTGTTCTTATATATCTGCTGCCTTAGTATAAGCTTTAATCATTGCCGTGTAAATGTATCTGCCTTTCTCAACATATAAATTGCTGCCATATATTTTATATTGCAATTTCTGCCTTTGCTAACTCGTTGCTTCCTTATTATTAGGATATATGATTTCATTTGGTTATACTTGTCTAAGCATGTTTGATTTTCACCCAAGTCAGCCAGCTTTGAATTGATTAAATACAAGTTTAACTCTACATTTTTATATGAGGATTGGCCATACTTAGAGTGCTGTCATAACATGAAATCAGCTTCATTTCAGATTCAGTCTCTGCATAAACATCTCACCATCTATGAAGTCGGCCATTCATAAAAGCTTTGTATATTATTCCTTTAACATTAATGGCAATTAATTTAACAATCCCATTCATATATCCTTTGATGTCAATGACAAGAATTTCTTGGACAACATATTCCTTCTTGACATCAATGACGACATTTGCAATAATCTTGTTCATATATCAATGATGATATCCTTCTGCCATGATTTTGACATCAATGGCAACATCGACAGCAATTTGTTTGAACAGGGTCTGCAAGTATTTTGGGGTGCATAGAGTGTAGGGTGCAGAACCATGAATGGAAGAATGGGCTGAGCAGAAACTAGGGCAAGCAAATAAAAGCGAGCTAAAATTGTCTGCAGTAGCTTCAAACCCTAGAAGTCTTTGCTTGGTGCAGATTAAAAAAAATAATGCATGTGCTTTGATACCAATGTCAGGCCAGGAATTTGGACTGAAAAATGAATTTGAAAATTGTTTTGATTTAAATTCAGAATTGTCTATTGATTCAATGTTCTCAAAGACATATTTATCGATCTCCAAATGACTGTTCACGTCATCTTCTAAGATGACTGTTCAGTTTCCCCCACAGCAGAGTAATAAGAACAAAAATATTAAAAAATATTATTATTACATTTATTAGGGCTACATCTAGGATTATATGCAATAATGTTAAAGAGTCTTATAAAATACTCATGAAGTGAAAAAGTCACTGGGAATGCTCCCCTTTTCTCTCTCTCACACACACACTTATTAAACTGCTAAGTAAACTGTGAAGTGCTCTTAAATCTGCTTATTTTTTTCTATTGACCGTGTATTTTATTGGCACTGTTGCTTATATTGTTTTTCAGATTTAACAAACAACATTGACTATTTTTTCTAGATTGAAAGCACAGAAACAGATGGTTATGGCTATGAGGATTTGGAAGATGAAAACTCAACAAATGATGAGGACCTGGATTTGTCACAGGTTACTGAGATACGACTCATTCCTTCTGATGCAAACACATGTATCCTTAAGCTTTTGTAATTTGTTATTACCAAAGATTGGATGGTTTTTAAATCTTGTCGCCCTTCACTTAAAGGTCATTGATTTGTATTATTTATGTGCATTGTAGAGCAGAATGTAGGAGAATAATGAGGTCTATAGCTTAGTATCATCAATTATTCAACTTTTCCTTGGACTATATTTGTACATTTGAGTAAAGATGAAATAAAAAATTTGAATGATCTTATCATATATTATAATTAAATGTTCATTCATATGGAAGATCTTATAATTATTGTGGTAAGTAGTGCATCATGACAGTTGTTGAATTTGTTTTGAGCACATTTTAAAGGATAAATGTTTCTTCTGTTTGTAGCAGCCCACCCACCCGTTTATTGTATATGGTCAGAAGTTGGGATTGCACATGTGCAAATCAATTTGGTGCCTTAAACGGTTTTCTATGTTATATTATAAGGTAAATCAGGTCTCAACATTTTCCTTCGAATTCCCTTGAAACATTTTCATTAACATGGGTAGAAGTTGTGGTCGGTAGAAGCACAACAATTAACTGCTAGACCACAGCCAAATAGGCATTCATGATTCCTTATATTTAGTATTTGTCTACAATCTACTTGTTAAATATGCAAACGTTACACCAGTCTATTAAGTATGTTTTATGGCAATTTATATATACTAAACACAAAGCTTGGTTTGTTGATTGTAGTCATTCAAGCACTTTTAACCTTTCATCTCATTATTGATTATAGTCTAATCTTTGACCTTTATAAGTTTATATTACAAGTATTTTATTTTTGTATTATTTTCTTAATTAAAACCAAGAAATAGAAAAGCTTTATCTATGAATCAAACAGAATTCACGTTTTTGAAGCTTAACTAGGATTTAGCAGGCGAGATTATTTCTGGTCTCAATGGAATTTTTTATAAATTCTAAATTAGTTCTTTTAGAACTTCTCCATTTCAAAGTTGAACTGTAATTGTTACATAGAAGGTTCCTCATTTTTCCGCTTTGCTTTGCTTTGCTTGATGTTGATGCAAGCGTGTTGCTTTATTACCTTCTAATTTTGTGACTTATTTAAATTGCATATAGCGGATGCACTTCCAGAATGTCATCATGACAAGCTATAATCATCAGGATTTACAAATTCCTGAATTATTTTTGTGGTTTGATTGCATTCTCATTATTAAACCATTGGGTAAACAGTTTATTTGCTGTCAAACTTTGACTTGTTTTAAAATCCCAGCATTTTGCTCTTTTTTCATCAGAGTAATAATATGAATTTATTTTGAAGATTTATTATCTTTTGCTTAAAGAAGTGCTGATGGCAAAACATGGTCTAGTTCTCTGAATTTTTTTCTTCTTTTAACTTGTCAACTTAGTTTCTATGGTTGAAGATTCTTCTGATTTTTAAACTATAATTCTATTTTTTCGAACTGGGCTCCTTAACCAAGATGATTGTATACTAGTGGACGATCTGTTTAAGGTGTTGTGTGCCTGTGCAGAGTTAAATCCAGAACCAGATGGAGGTTTGTTGTGCTTGCGTTGGATTTACCTTACGTTGTTTCTTGTTGCTTGATCAATTTCCTCCGAAGACTGGATTAACTAAGTTTATTTTTTCTCTTTGAATCTCAGATGTAGAAGGGGAAGGTGATTGGATTTTCAGTGCTGAGGACATGGCTAATTCTGGTCTACTTGCTGGTAAGCCTTGCTGTGTGCCTGTGAGTGAATTCAGTTTCCAATGTTCTGGTACGAGCAATTGACCTTTTGATTCTTTCCCAAAAATTATGGCATTTCAGTACAAGCTGCTGAAGATTTTGAATATGATGAAGAGGACATGGCTAATCCAATTGGTTATTCTAATGGCTTGGTACATAGCTTGCCTGAGAATATTTTAGAGGTCTGTATGAATCATTATGAATTTGATTTTTAAAATTTTATTTATTATATTAGGATGACAGACAGTGCCAGTAGTATTGTCATTTCCATTTACAGATAAGCTCATCTAAATGCTTTTGCTATGTATTTCTGGTCCTTTCAGCTTCGAATTGATGATGAACGCTTTGAAGATGCAGTGGAGATGGAAGATGAAACACAAAGACCCTAGAACTAAAATCTTATCAGATATATGGCAAGTAGAGATGAGGAAAAGGCAGTAAGGGTGGTCGGGGACCTCACTGGTTGCTCTTGGTTATTCAACTTAAAGTCCCTTGGCTTGAATGAGCATGTTTAGCTTTCTATCCTGTGTGCATGCAACTTTGCATACCGAGTTTAGGTTTTACTTAACACCAGCTTGTATGTTTGGATTTACCTAGCTTCAGTTAACACCAGCTTGTATGTTTGGATTTACCTAGCTTCAGTTCAAGGCAGTTAACCTTAATTGTAGATTAGAACTGTATTTAGTTAATTAACCCTTGACTCTGACCTTGAATGAGGCATCAGTATGCACTGATGTTATCTTGTGCAGCTGACTATTGGAAGGCTAAATTGTACTATGACCAAAGATGTCTTACCTTGCTTGTTGAAGTTTTGTGGGAATATCTGGTTCATTTTTGTTCAAAACTCAGCATATTATTCTTTCGTAGAATTTTAAAATTTATCAATTGAGGCTTGAAATGGATATGCACTGTAATTTCTAAGAGTGAATATTATCATGACATCCTAATTGTTGAGAATATCTACAAATGCGTGAACTTGAAAATATGTTTGGAAGCTTAACTATCATATTGCTGAACCAGCAATTTTTTGAATTCAATAACTAAGATTGTGGCACTAGCAAATATAGTTTGGCTCCCAAGTGCAAACAAAATAAGTGAAAAAAAAGAAAATAATTAACATGCTTAATATTTTGACTGTTTTTTAAAAAATCCATTCTTTTACTAAGCTGACTGTTGTTTCTGGTAGGGAAGCCGATGATAACCCATTCAGGTAGAGCTAAAGAATTATGAAATCTTCTCTTGTTCAGGTGCTATTTTTGCAGCCATAGAAGTTAATGTAAAGAACTAAAATATGAGGGCTTCTGTTTCTATTCAATGGAATTTGTGCGGTCCAATAAAGTGTTAATTGTGTTTGTCGAAGGACAAGCTAAGGATTTAGTTCCAAGGGAGTAGGTTGTACAGAACTGTTAAAAGTATGCTTGTCTTCATTGTGATTGAGTTGACCTTACTAGTTTTGTTTATTATTGTCATGTTATATGCTATTATGGATAATAATACTCTGAAGTAGGTGATTATCCAAGGGTAGAACTGTACTGCAGGAATGATGCTAATTCTCTTCCACATAGAAGAGTTAAACTTATGCCAAGATAGTTACCACCTTCAAAGAATGGAATTTTAAGTCTTTTTTGTTTTTTAATTTTGTTGTTTAACTGACATCTTATTTTATAACTAGGGGCATAAAGCAAGAAAATATTATAGCAAGCAGAATGATTAGAGTTTATGTTACAGGCTTTGTCATTAGAGCAAAAAGTGCATCTGTTTTTAGTAACTTTTTACAACTGTGTTAAAGAGGAAAAATGATTCACAAAAGCAATGAGAACGGGAAATGCTATCAAACATCTGAGTTAGCAGTGAGTAGAGCAATGAAGCTCCAACTAAACTCAAATAAATGCTATGTATACAGTATATTGAAATCCACAATATCATACTTTCACAGAGCCAAAATGCGTATGTTGTGCACCAGAGGAGGTTAACAAATAAGATTGTATCGATCAATCTATATTTTTTTGGTATATTTATTTGAGGGCAAAAGTGCATTGTTAGTCAATTTATTATGTTGATAAATGCCCACTACAATGCAATGTGGCAATCAATCAGTAGAAAGTTATGCTGGCCCGTATGATAGATCATAGAAGAATTTGATGTTAGATGTCTGTCAGACCGTTGGCATTGAGGCACCTATTGTTTGATACCCCTTGCGCCCACCCTCCCAAAAAGAAAACGGATTCATCCCATAATAACTAACTATTCACATTTTTATATTAAGAACTTCAAAACGATATGGCAAAAGTTTCCTACATCCGACATCCTACATCTTTAGTATGAAGCATGTTAGGTCTGATTGTAGAAAGAAGAATTGAGGATCATGTCTTTGTCATCATGAAGTCTGCAACACATATGGTGGTTGGACCTAAGTTGCTCTGTTAATGAAAACCTTGTGCTGTTGAAATAGAGGTCATAATTCTGAATCCTATAGAGGTAGGGTATGTATGCCTTGTATTGAAAAATAGATGGGTGCCTCTCTCAACACCAGTGGGAGTACAAGGTAGTCCATATGATACAAGCACCTATAAGCTAGGTTGCCTGGCATTGTGGACTGTAAAATGATTCCATTACCATTCTCACTCTTACTTGCCACTTATTCTTCACTCCTCTTAACACCACTTTACGTTTGGCATGTGAGATGGTGTAATGTCCCCTCCTAGCTTTTGAGCAGTGGACAACACCTTTAGCCTATCTCAGAGTCCTTGTAGGCTAAGTGGTTTTGGTAAGGGGACTTAGTTCTAGCTCTTGGGTGTAGGGTTTGCAGTATTCAAGGAGACTTTCTATTTTTAGCAGGGTTAGTATGGTGCTCATTGTCTACAATGAGTCTTTGAGCCTATTAGATATTTTTAAAATAATAAGTCAATGTTGGGTAAGCTGGACCAGGTCATTTTCAACAACACATTATCAGTTGGTATCAAGTTGCTAAAGTTAAAAAAGTTAATACATTTTAATATTTGATTTCCCCTTCGAAAATTATTATTATAAAGTAACTTTATATTTTAATGTTGAGGGTCAAAAGGGGACAAAATAGTACCATGGTGCCTAGTGTAATGACTTAAGTTGTTTTAAAAGGCAACAAAAACAATTCAAAAGGCTAGATAAGGGGATCGGCCTTTTGCCTAAGGTTGAGTTTAAAAAATCAAATTAAAATCAAAAGCAAATGCTAAAGTGGCATGGGTTTTAGGGTTGAGGCTTGGTCACCCTAATTTGAAGGTGAAACTTTTCTCTTTTGAAACCTCATTTGGCCTTTGGTTGATTTGGCTACTTACAAAGATGTTGCTGGTTTTTCACTAGAAGGTCTAAGAATCGGAATTGAGGACGAAAACCCTCGATATTTAAGGTTGGTTTTAGCAGTGCAAGATCTGCCCTAGTTGGTAGAAGGGTGGTTTCAATTAGGAATCACATATGGGCTTCAATTTGTAGATCACAGGCTTTGAGAATGAAGATATTTCAGTTCTTTTGAGGTGTTTTAGTTTGGTTTTTGGCGAGTTTGCTACTTTCAATTGGGTGTGGATTTTTAGGCAATTTTGGTGTGTTTTTTTTTTCATTTTTTGGGCACTTTTCTCCTAGATTTGAACATGAATATTTGCTCATAACTCTATAATGGTCAAGTTTCTCCACATGGGTATTGGTTTATCTGATTGCACTCCTCAGGGTGCCACTACTAAGCTTTGGTTCACATTTTATTAAGGAGTTTGGGATTTTTAAGGGCAAACTGCCCTCTTGCAACCAATGCCTTATTTTTGTGTGTTGACCCAAGTCTGGTCGACCTTTTTCTGAGAGGGAGTTTCTGTCATTTGGAAGTTGATTGAAGGATGCCTTAGCTCAAGCTAGCATCAAACTTGTTGAGTCATTCCTTGAGTGATGGACGTGCCCTCTGAAGATGTCATCTGCTACTAAGGAGCTTAATATCAGGTCTAAAAGTCATTTATTTGGGCTTTGTAATGAATGTGAATGATTGTAATATTAGTGTTATTAAATCAGTTAATTGAGAGTTTTGAAAGTGTTCTTTTTAGAGCATATTTCTCTCCATTTTATGCTCTTTGTTTTAAGTACTACATGCAACATCAAAGAACATAAAATTCCTATGAAACACAATGCAAAACATCTCATAAACACACAAACAACAAATCAACAAACTAAGGGGAAAAAAATAAAATATTTGGGGTCTTATATTACAGATGGCCTTTTGGAAACTATTAAAAAATATATTACTTTTGAAGCGTCATATTATATTGAGGGCTTTGTTTTAGACTTGTAATGCTCTACACACTCTAATTAATTCATTACATCGAAGGCATTCCCTTTCTAAAATGAACTGGGCTGATTTTGCCAATGAACGACATGTAGTGGTGAACAAATGCAAGACGATGAGATGGATCTCATCTGTTCATAAAAATTTTGCAGGTACCACACAGAGATCAAGGTTAAAGTCAGCGTGAACGAAGCCTTTCACTTTTGTAGCAGGTAGCACCATTAGCATACTGTAGGCAACAGTCTATACTCCACAACATTTGCTACCATTCTCCTTGCTTGTGCAAAATGGGGGCTTTGGAATAGGGTATGGACATCCATCAAAGCACAAAAGAGAAATTTTGTCAGATGTAATTGCAACTGCCTTGGTACAGATGTATGCAAAATGTTGAAGCATAGACAAGGCTTGCAAAGTGTTCGACAAGATGCCTCAAAAAGATGTGGTCTCATTGATTGCAATGCTTGTAGGATATGCACAAAATGGATTTGTTGAAAAGGCTTTAGAAATTTCCAAGCAAATGCAATTGTCAGGTTTAAAGCCAAATTTTGCAACCTTTGCTAGCATCCTCCTTGACCATGCCAAAATGGGAGCTTTGGAACAGTATGTACATCCATTGAAGCATAAGGATAGAGGAACTTTGTCAGATATTATAGTAGCAACTGCCCTAGTAGACATGCATGCAAAAAGTGGAAGCATTAACAAGGCACGCAAATTGTTTGACAGAATACCTAAACATCTCATGGACTGCAATGATTGCAGGATATGTACAATATGGATTTGTTGAGAAGGCTTTAGAAACTTTCAAGCAAATGCAATTGGCAGGTGTAAAGCCAAATTCCACAACCTTCGCCAGTATCCTCCTCGCCCGTGCCAAAATGGGAGCTTTGCAACAAGGTATGGACATCCATCAAAGCATCATGGAAGGAGGATTTTTTTTTAGATATTATAGTTGGAAATGTTTTGACATTTATGCAAAATGTGGAAGCATAGGAAAGGCACACAAATTGTTTGAAAGAATGCCTCAAACATAGGTTATCTCATGGAATGCAATTATTGTAGGATATGCACAAAATGTATTTTTTCAAAAGGCTTAGAAAATTTCAAGCAAATGCAATTGGCAAGTGTCAAGCTAGACTCCACAATTTTTTCTAGCATTCTCCCTGCCTGTGCCAAAATAGGAGCATTGTAACAGGGTATGGACATCCATCAAAGCATAAAGAATAGAGGAATTTTATTAGATGGTGAATACTCTAAGCTTCCTCTTTGGTAAAAGACCACCTAGTATACTACAATGTAGAGTGTTGTATGAAATCATAATCATGTAAGTGGTCATGGAGCTCTTGTATCAAATAGTAACTAGAAGCTCTACGCCCCTATCCCAAGGGGTAAATGATCTTCACATAGGGCTTGTGATGATCAATTCCAAAAAACTTTACTTATGAATGAGTTGGTAGAGTCTTTCCACAATGACATGATTGAATTAACAAAAACCATGGATATAGAAATGGAAGGAATTTTTAGTATATAGGGGATATGGGGAAAGAGAGGAGCAGGTGGAAGAAGGTGTAGGAGAGCTGCAATAGGAAAATATTTCAATATATTGCAAGAAGAGGGCATCTGTGGGTTAATTGTTGGCCACAACAACCATTTGAAAACTTGGCTTTGTTGGGGCCAAGGTAAAATGAATGCTTGTGATAGTAATTATTCTTCCTATTACAACTTTCAGACTGCTAACATTTTGCCAATGGCACATTACAGATGTACTAGACCTTTGGAATATGAAAGGCTCCATATTAGCATATGTAGGAATAGATACAAAGTTTGTAGGAATATTTAGTGTGGCAGATTGTATCTAGTCACAAGAAGCAAAATCAATTAACTTGACAAGAAGCAAAATCAATTAACAAACTTAAGGTTAGATGTTAATAATTGTTTTTGCTTTTAGGATGCATTCATTTTTTTTCATTTTTTAGTTTGGTGATTTGTTTGTCATTATTTTTGTGGATTAAGTTTTTTTTGGTTTATTACTAATTTTAAAAATTAGGAGCATTTTATCTATTCCATTTGCCATTGTTTCACGGCTCCGCTTTGACAATAAGGTAAGTTCACAATCGACATGTAGACATTATTATGATAGCAATGCAAACCCTAAAATGGCGCACGAGCAGGGATCCAATGACACAATAGTGTGATTGGGGTCCTGCCCCACTTGGCTTGTGTTCATGTCGCTGGGGAATGGGGATTCTTGTCAGGAGGCAACAATCTTCAATAACAAATGTTGGGTTGTTCTGTTGTATACAAACATAAATCATAGGGAAAGTATGTTAGCACAAAGAATTCTCAATTGCAAGCTGTAGAACACTTGCCAGACAATAGTCTCCAATAATAAAGGTTATTCCATTGTATGCAGTCATAAATATAGGGAATGCATGTAAACACAGAATTCTCAGTTGCAAGTTGTAGAACGCTCGCTACAAGGACGTAGCTTCATCCATGGGTATAGTGCTAGGCAGGGTCAGTTACTTAGAGACAAACCATATATGCTCCATTAGTTTTGGGGGATCTCTTGTTTCAATCCCAATTATTGATTTTGGAGAGGATATATTGGAAATTTAAAGAGAACATATGAAACTAATCTTAATTTTCAAGTTTCATCATCTCTTGCTAATCTCGTGAATCTGAATTAGAGGATATGGAGACATGGATGCCTCTATGGAAAGAGGAATTTTTTATTTGCTAGTGTGCAAAAGTGTTTTTCTTTATCTTATTTGTGATTCTTCTATTGACAGGGATATGCTTCTACAAGAAACCATGGTACTCAAATTTTAATCTATTTAACAAGACCTTGTCTGTCTCACTTGTTTGGGCGTGACTGCTTAATCTTCTCCTACAGTTTTGGGGTGAAGATAGTTTATACTGTATTAGGAATTTGATTGATAATACTCTTGGGGTCCCAAATCTCTGAGAGCTTAACTCTCTTCCATTTATGTTCAAATTTCTGTGGAGTTAGATCTCTCGAAGACTTCATTTATTTGAAGAAGTTTGGCTCAGGGTGGGTACCCGTTTGTGAAAATAACAATGGGTACCCGTTTGTGAAAATAACAATTGAACTAGGAAGGAATTGCTTTCTGGTGCAGATTGTGTTTTTCTACTGGCAATATGCTTAAACACCTCCACTAAAATTAAAAGGATCAAAACTACAAAACAGGCTACATGGTGGACAGGGCAGATCTAAGCTATCATTTTATTACTCCTTATCATCTTAGTATACCAATTCCGCCTCTTCTACTACAAAGGTTTCTTCTATTTCAATGATGGAGATGACCTCTTTGGTTTCAAAGATGAAGGCTCCAAGCAGTTATATGAGATGGTGCCTTCCTCTACACCTAAGGACTCCCACCCTTCATGAAAAATAAAATGGCTTCTACAATCACGATTATTGTTTCAAGCTCTATGACCCTTCACTCTCGTGGCAAGATAGACTAGAACGATGCAGGTCTAGATAGGGTTGTATGAGGTTTTTGGTAGGTTGATTGTGGTTATGGCTAAGTATTATTTTATATAAAGCGCAATCATCTCTTGATTTCTTGTATAATTTGAAAGAGTTACATGCCTTAAATGGCTCATTTGAGTAGGCAATCAAGTCAGAGCATTTTTAAATGACAAAGGATCCCTAGTAGTGGTGTGCACGTAGGAGAAATTGAAGTTCATGCCCAATTACTCCAAAAAGAAAAGCTTAGATTTATAGGAGAGCTAAAGCAAGAGGGCATGATTGCCATGGTGGGCAATGGAATTAATGATATACCAACATTAGCAACAATAGATGTGGGAATAACTATGGGTGTGGAAGGCTCTGCGGTAGCCATGGAATTTGTAGATGTAGCTCTCATGTCTAATGACATAAGGAAGATTGCTGGTGTAGTGAAAGGAGAGAAAGGTGGTCATGCTCATCATTGTCATCATCAATGGGTGTTGGAATGACTCAGATGTGAATGTGCATGCAAATCATCTTCACAATCATGATCTTGATCATGGTATATGCAAAGAGAACCATGGCCATGAGCACAATCACAATCATAACCATAATCACAACCATGATCATGACCATGAACATCACCATCACCATAACCATAATCATAGCAATGCCCATGAACATGAGTGTTATTTTGATGTGGTGAAATGTAGTGTATGCATCCTTCATGCAGTAATTTACATAGAGTGTGGCTGCCTCAAGCCCATAAATCAATCATACAACACTACTGCCAGAATTGAGTAGACTCAAAATAGATCAAGCAACTGTTGCAACAAAAGGAAATTTACCCTTCTAATCAGGTCGTCAACCAAAAACAGGTTTTTAATGTGGTCAAATTCTAAATTGTTAATTATTGATTTCAACTAGTATATAATAATTTAGTAATTTACCATAGTTCTTTCAAAATTCCTCACCAACAAGCAGGACCACATAAATGGAATTTTGAAAAGAATTAGGGAGTAAAAATGTTTGACAGAATGCCTCAAACAAATGTTGCCTCATGACTTGCCATAATTACACAATATGAATTTGTTAAAAAAATTCTACAAACTTCCAAGAAAATGCAATTCCTAGGTGTGAAGCCAAATCTTATTAATTTTGCCAATGGGAGCTTTGGAACAACGTATGGGCATTTAGAAAAAAAAGGTAAGTACATTTTTTTTATAGTTGGACATTACCGTGTCTAGCTAATCATTGTAATGGCCATGAACATGAGTGTTATTTTGATGTGGTGAAATGTAGTGCATGCATCCGTCATGTAGTAATTTACATAGAGTGTGGCTGCTTGAAGCCCAAAAATCAGTCAAACAACACTACTAGCAGAATTGAGCAAACTCAAAATAGACCAAGCAGTTGTTGCAACAAAGGCAATTTACCCTTCCAATCAGGTCATCAACCAAAAACAGGTTGTTAATGTGGTCAAATTTCAAATTGTTAATTATTGATTTCAACTAGTAAATAATAATTTACCATAGTTCTCACAAAATTCCTCACCAACAAGCAGGACCACAAAAATGGAATTTTGTAAAGAATTAGGGAGTTAAAATGTTTGATAGAATGCCTCAAACAAATGTGGCATCATGACCCACAATAATTGCATAGTATGAATTTGCTTAAAAAATTCTACAAAATTATGAGAAAATATGATAAAATTTTTAATGTGACCAGCGGCGCTGGCGCAACACGCCCTCCGATACCACGGGGGTGGAGGAGACTAGACCTCGTGACCAACCTCCTCCAACAGGAAAGATTTAGCCAACCGAGCCCCAACCCCATGCATGTAGATATTTATGGTAAAAGAGCTTGATTATTTTTCTGATTTAAAGGTTTTGTTTCAATTGTGTTTGGATCCTTGGAAATAGATGCATATCACTTCTCCAATAAAATCTTTATTGCACAAATATACTAAAAAAATAGATTTTTTTTTCAAATTGACCTTCCACACCTCTTTGGCGTACCCATTGCACACCAAGGTGCGATTGCTAGTGGTATATTCTCATTATTTATGATGGTGATGGGTAGCTCATCAAATTGAAGAATGGGTCAAGACGATACTTATTTGTGCAACTTATTGCTTTTCTTAGCCTTTGACGTTGCTCTACCTTGTAATAATCAATGTTGCTGCCATGGAGAAGCATCATGAAACCGATATTCAGGGGTTGGTGCATTCGTATGTTGAACAATATCCCTCACGAATTGAGCCCTCTGCGAACTGTTAATGGTTATTATGCAACTTTTGGAGACCAGTTCATAATCTCAGAGTGAAATCAAATGGCAGTAGCAAAATTAAAGAGACCCCAGATGAGCGCAGGTAAAAGTAGCCGTTGCCTTCTCACTTCCAAATCAGTCATAAAAAGTCATTTTACATTACTATCTTTTACAATGTTTTTTCGCTCATCCACTTGATATTTGTCAGCAATGAAGAGATTTCCTCCCTATTATCATACAGGAGTCATGGAACTACCGCTGTTTTACGTTTGAGAGAGCTACCTTGTTTCTACAATATCACATTCTGCTCTCTGCTATTTTCTCAATCGTTTATGATGCCATCTGACCAGAAAAAGGCGGATTACAGAGTCTGTGAGGCTCTCTGGGTTTGGTTTTTGGCTCTGATTTTGTGTGTGCGTTCGTGGACTAAACACGTGCCATATGTGAGGTTTTGCTTTTACGGTTCTGGGGTCTGATATCTTCGTCAGGAGGCCCAATTGTACCGAGTGTTGTTTAATGCAAAGAATAGTCACATGTTCACCTCGGATAGACTGGTTTCAGATGGGTTTGTAATTCTAGGTTGAGCACTACTACTTTCGAATTTGCAATGTCAAAACCCGAGATTGTTGACAGGCTGCGCAGTTCCTATGTAAGAAGCACGGGTTGCTTAATGAGAGTGCTACTTTATGTGAGAAAAATGTGAAGATGCATATGGTGTTGATAGCTTGGAGGCTCGGGTGCTGTCCATTCCTGTGCCCAAGTGTTAGTTTTGGGATGCCATGAACAGACATGGTGAGAAGTTCTCGTTCTCTTTTTTTCAGATTTGAATTTTGTCATTGATTTTTGAATATTATAGGTTCCTATGAAAATATAGCAGAATACATGGAATTCTGTGAACAATGTAATTGTTTTTTCCTTTGTGAAGTCTTTGCTTTAAGTAGGTGCTATAGTAATGAATATAATTTCTTAATTCTATTACTCATTAATAAAGCTAGTCACTCTTCAATGCTCAATTTTTTTTTTTCCAAAATATTCAATAATAAAATGTATTTTGATAGGAGTGTAATCATATTAAGAGAAATAAAATGCAATGCTAATCATACAAAAAGTAGATGGAATGGAATTGTATGCTAGTGGAGGTTTTTCATTTTATGAGATATATGTATATTTTTAAATATATTATTAAGTTTGCTTATGTTATGTATACTTGGTTATTATGAAGACACATGGCATAATCAATCACTTATATATGTCATTGTCACCTATACTTGGATAGTTAAGTCCCACACTCTATTTTGAATTTATATGACATCTTTTATAATTATTTCTGCAACCATGTAATTTGGTATATACGAAGTAAGTAAAACTCTCACCTATTTTGGGTAGTTGGAGTTATTACACTTCTTGGACGTATACTTTTTTATTTGTGCTATATATAAAGAGCATTCATCTCTCTACTTTGTTAGTTAGAAAGAGTAATGTGAACATTGCTTGTACTCATGCATTTTGTCTTTCGAGTTCTCTCTTTTCAAGATTTTCTCTCCATTCCTCTATTTTGATTTTGATTATTTGTTGATTGGAGTGCATGTAATCTTCTTGACATTCGAACTTTGGCTTATATTTTTGCTTCTCACAAAATCTAACATGGTCTTAGTACATGCTTGTCTAGTAAAGTTCATTTTGTAGTCCTATTTTTGATAGATTTGAGATATTTTTTTTCGAAAATCTAGTATGCTCTTCTTTTATATCCTTGGATGATCTAAAGAATCATAACAATTTAGATAGAAAAATAAACATTTGTAATACTGTTGTTTGTATATGTGTGTTTTTGTGAAAATCGGGCGATTGTAGCTTTTTGATAATTTTGGAGGCAATTTAAGCTATTCCATAACATTTATGAGGCTTAACAAAGTCAAGATAGACTTCTTTTTCACCAAAATTAGAGATTGAAGGATCTAGTTGCAAATAAGGGCTTGAAGCATAGTTTTAGAAGGTAACTAATATTTTAGAGCATTTTCAACCCAAATGGATTTCGTCATCGCACTCAAAAGGTCCAAAATGTAAAGATATTGATTTTAGAGAAGTTGACATTTGGGACAATTTTTTTTTAATTTCTTGAGTTGTACGACTCGTCACATTGTAAGGAATAGCAAAATAAATAAATAAATAAATAATATTATTTCATAATGCATTGTAGTGATGTTGCCACTTAGAGCAATTGTTGTTGTGCCATTAGTGAGTTGTTCGAATGTCACTGCCTTTTATTGAAAAGTGGTTTTGTGCTTGAAAAATGATGATTTTAATTTGGAAACGACGATTTCAACATTTATAGGTGGTTTTTTGACGTTATCGATCGAGGTTGTATATCAATACAATCTTTAGATATTTTGTTGCTAATGTCATCATTATGTTTTTGAAAGAGAAAAAAGGGTTTTATAGGGACCTGAAACCACAAATTTTACAAACAAAAGATAGAAAAATTTAAAACACCAAAGTCAGACAGGCTAAAAAACAACTACAATAAAAGTCCACAACCACCAAAAAGGTTAGCGAAGGCCACATAACCAAAAACCAGACAAAAAGCTAGCAACAACTAAATTTGGGTCTTTAATAAATCTGCAGTCTCAACTTCCAGTTTGTTCATTCATATCTTGAACCCCCTCTTTAGATCTGAACCACCATAGGTAGTAGGAGGCAGGCACTTTCCTTTTTGGCACAGGTCCTTTTCAAAATCCCTTGGTCCTCATTCTTGCTTTCCTTGTTCTCTTCCAAATCAACAACCAGTGAACCTTGTTGCATTTTTTTTAGCTTTTCAGACATAACATTGATGATAATGGCATTGTGCCTAGCCATTTTATGGTTTTGTTCCTCAACTATTTTCAAGTTATTTTTAATTTTAACCATTTCATTTAGACTTGTACTTATCCTCAATGTCACCTCCTTCCTTTCCAATACTATTCTTATTTCTATTTCCCTTCTTCATTGCTGAGAGCGGCCAACTTCAGTTCTAGCTCCTCTGACTTACTATATAGAGCCCTATTTCTTTGACTAAGATCATTAATTTCTTGATAGGCCCATTTCAAAACCCTAAAAATGTTACTAATGCCATTTCTAGCAGAAGCCAGAATGTCACCAGACTGAACCCGGTCTAATATGAGGTTAACATCACTCGGGTTGGGGGAGCTAGGAAATCTAGTACCTACCTTCAAATCAGAAAGAGGCAGGAGGGGAGTGAATAGAGTTTCTACTAGCTTTAGGGTTCTCGACTTTGTCTTCCAAGGAGTCAGAAGAGTAGGAAACCAACTTGTTGGTAGGGGAGCCCTTGAGAATAGGGTTCTTTAAGGGGACAAAGTAGTTAGGGTATGTCTTAGGGTTAGCTTTAGCAAGCTGGGGTTTTTTAGACTAGGTTTTCTTACTAGACATCTCAGAGGACGGGTGGGCTTCAACAATTCTCTCTTGGTTAGGCTGACTCTCCAAACCCCCACTATTTGTGTCATAGTCCTTAGACGCCGAGGAAGCAACAAATTTAGATAAAGCCAGCATACTTTTATAGTGTTCAATGTCATCAATATGTTAGTGTGATGTCACCCTCTTGTTCACCCAACTTTGCCCCCTCTTTCTTGAGCTTTTCACTTTCGTAGGCCAACTTCAAGAGTTTTGTACTCAACCATACAAAGCTTTTTTTGGCACAATTTTTTTTGGTTTGGTGCAGAATTTCATGCTTTACATGATGGTGAGATTGATTTTTTGATTTTACCCCCAAGTATTTGCTACACAATTCTTGTTTTGAGACCTTCTAGAAGCCATAACTTATGTAACTCCTTTTTGGGTCCTTTTTTTAAAATTGTTTTGGTGTACTCTATCTTGGTGTTTACAAATTGATCTCATATTGTACTTGAGCTATAATTTTAGTGTTTTTGGCCATTTTAAGCTTTGTAAGAGTATGGAAATCTAAAATTTGCATTAGAAATCACACTAATTATGAAGTTCCAGCATTGTAATTTTTTAGGGGATCATTTCAAAAAGTAGTGAAAAGAGGGAGTATCTCGTGCATTTCATTTTTTCACTTCTTTTTCTACACAATTTAAACAATATACTTTTCTATAGTAATGGATCAATCAATAAATTTTATCTGAACATCTTATAACTATTTTGAATAGAAATAAAAAATGATAATCTATCTCAAAAAGCAAGGGTTGCATAAGGTTACAATGAAACTTTGAGCAAAACCCACACAAGATGCATACAAGTTAAAATGATTTAATAAATGTTATTAAGCATTTGATAATTTATGTATTTTAGTGTTTATTGACTTATTTTTCACATTGAATCTACCACCACCAAATAATGTATGAACCACATTGATAAATCTCTTTGGTAAGAAGGATGAATTGAGGGGTCATCAATTGAAAAATAAAATCATAAGGTTGAGTTCTACCATTTTTAAAACCATACAAGAATTTTTCACAAAATTAAAATCCATTAGATTGGAATTACAACAATACAAAATTAATAAAGATGATAAACAACCGATCTCAATCATTCTTTCTAAGCTTGGTCCCAATTATTTTGTATTTGTTTCTACATTTTATGCCACAAATATTGCCCTAGGTTCCACTTGTAAAATGATTTCTATAGATGAATTTGTTGTAATATTCACTAGGGAGCAAGATAAATCGGTTCAAATTGGTGCAATTAAACCCTTAGAGTCACATGCCTTGGTTTTAAATCAGAGCACAAAAGAACAAAACTGGTCTAGCAAACATGACAAGAAACAAAAGAACTAAGGAGAGAAGAATAAAGATTAGAAATGTGTTAACCTCAAATGGAATAAATCAAACTTCATCAAAAGGTGAACAACCTAAGAAAGAGAAGGTCAAGTTTTCATATTGTAAAAGGACTGGCTAAGATAAAGACATGTGATTAAAGGAATAGATTGATCACTTAGCACATCTTATTGAAAATAATAATTTTAAGGTGTTTGACTTAGTGAAACAAGGTTCATCAAAATGGTTTTCTAAAGTCACAAACAAAAGGGAAAGAGAAAGGGCAATGTCCCAGTAATAGTTGTTTCACAGCCCAATACATAAATATTAACTTGTGCTTCTTTCCACATTACTTCGTCACATGATGGTTTCATCTCCTTAGAGAAATGTTCTATGCTTGTCATATTAGTGGGTGATGACAAGCTTGTAGAAGTGCATGGGAGAGTATGTCTTGATATTGGTGAATGTATATTTTAGGATGCTCTTTGTATTCCATCTTTGTTAACTAATATCCTATCTATTTATCAAATTACTCACATAGGATTTGGAAAGAAAGTTATGTTCACACCATATATAGTGGTAACTAGTGAAATCCATAGTGGGTCTTTGATTGTTGTGGGAAAAGAAAATAATTAAACTATACTATATCAATTTTCTCATTTAGTACTTGACTCTTCAACAATATTACTCACTCACTTAGATGAGATGGGGTGTTTATGCCATCATCAGTTTGTCCACTTAAAATACTGCTACTTGCAACAATTCAATCAATGTGACATGGTTTTAGTGAACTACCTTCTATTTGATTTTCTAATTGGAGTTTTCTAGGGGTTCTTTCTTGGTAAGCATCCTAAAGATAAATATGATAAAGGAAAAACATGGACAGCTACACAACTATTGGAGTTAGTATGTATAGTGATTTGACATGACTATTTATACATCCATCCTTTAGGAGGGCTTGATATGTCTAGACATTTATTAATGATCTTCTTAGATACAATTAGGGTTTACATTCTTAAGAAAAAGTTTGAGGTCTTTAAGTCTTTTTTGGAATTCACAGATATTGTGGATAAACAACCAAGAAAGGCCATCAAGATTCTGCATACAAATAATGGAGGTGAATATGTTAACCATTGGTTTGAACAATTTTGTACTTTAGAAGGTATTGAATTGCAATACACAATACTATATAGTCCATAGAAAAATGGTGTCACATAATGAAATAACATGTATTTTAAGGCCATTAAGTATGTGTGTTACACCATAATTGATTTCATCATTGAGATGTGAAGGGGGCAACTCCTTTTCAAGCTTGGACAAGCCAAAAACCTACATTGGAGCACTTTAAAGTGCTTGGTTATCTTTCATGGGCCCACATCCTAGTAGAGAAACAAAAGGCTATGAATTTGTAGAGAAATCCTTGCATATGTGTTGGGAACCCAGATGGTGTCAAAGGCTACATGCTTCTTCATCCCACCATTCATGAGTTGTTCATTGAGAAGAGTGATCATTGAGGGGATCCCTTCCAGTTCTTCTCCTACCACTTCTCCATGTGCCATCATATTATAGACATTGCATTAAGATGACAATTCTTAAGATCTCAATCCTCTTGATCTTGGTAAGGAGTCTTCTTCCTCCACTTTAGATGGAAACAATGATGATGAGGATTCACATTCCTCTCCTAGTCATCATTCAAAGGTTGATGATTCTCCTCCACACTCTCCAACCTGAGGGCCTCTTTGGACTTGTTAGACATTGCAATCGATATGTGATTGGGTTGATGATCCTTTATATACTAGAAGAACAAAGTCATAGTTTCAAAATGCTCCACATCTCTTTGTTGCTTCAACTTTTGATCTATAGTCCTTTTGACAAGCTTCTATATCCCCAAGTGGGATGCTATTATGCAAGAAGAGTTTAATTTCTTAGAGATGAACCATACATGGAATCTAGTTCTCCTTCCTAAGGGAATAAAAAGTGTTTGATGCAAAAAGATATATCAAAAACAAAATTATTATTTTTGAATAACAAGAGTTGTCCTTCTCAAGGGAGTAATGATTAACAGGAAGTACCTAACTTGTAGCTCTAGAAATATGTACTAATATAAGGGAAATATAAGAATGGTTAATTACCTAAATTTTTAGATGGAGAAGCATATGGCATATGAAATGGTCATATCAATTTACTAAAGTGTGTGGTGATATTGCATATTAACTAAAGATCTTGGCCAAAGAAATGGTGAAGCTAGTGATCCTTTTGGTGTAAATAGGTGTTTTACCTTACAAGTTAATTAGTAGGTCCTATTTACATGTTACGTCTACTTAGGTCCTAGGAATATTTCTAGAAGTCTTAGTTTTCTAGATAATATCTTATCATATCTTAAATCTTTTTAACTTTCATTTAATTCCAATGTCCTAGGTAATTTAATAATGATATAAGTCATTTAATGTTTAACATTAGGTAGTTCATCATACCTTGTGTATATAATCAAGGTCATTGTAAACTTTTGTAACATACCTTGTCATCACATTTAATAGATCTTAATATGAAGTAAACTCATTTCTTGTGTACTCTCTTGTGGAAGGTTTTCATTGTTTTTGTAGGTGCTCTTTGGTATTGAGTTAATCTTCAGATCCTACATGGTATCAGAGCCATGGCCATGAAAATCCCTTCTCATATTTAAGGGTAGCTCACTATTGCCATATGAGAGATCTTGGTGGATTTTAGTAAAGTTGAGTATGCTCTTCTCTTGACCTATATGGTGATCCATAGAATAAAAAAAATTGAAAGAAATACCAAATTTGAGGTGTATTTTTTATGGCTTTGTATTACAGGTTCATTTGAAGAATTTTGGGTCAAAACAAACCCTTCCATTGAATCCAAAATGCCCTAAAACCCTCATTTTTATATAAAATACTTCATATTTTAAAGATTTTTTTGACAAATTTTAAATTTTTTTGGTCGACTATCTTAAATTTGATGACCAAATGATCGTCACTGATGACTGTGTTAAATTTTATGTTTAAAAATCTGTCATATTAGCACTCATCACATTCTGCTATTTTTTGGTCACATGGGGTGACCACTCGCCAACCCTTAGAAGGCTTAATTTTGGCCCCTCAAGCCTTAATTGGGTAGTTTTTTAAAATTGCAATAACTTTTGACTTGTGTGTCAGATTTTGTCAAGCAAGATATCATTGGAATATTGGTTTTGAGTACTTTCCAATAGAATATGCTTTATTATCATATTTTGTTTGGTTTTTTTTATTGCAAGATAAGTGCAAAAAGATGGGGGCCAAAAAGGGGTCTTAAGTGGCCACTTTTTTTTTTTTGAAATCATGAAATATTGAACTTGGATGAGAAATTGAGGATAGTTAAACTCAAAATTTTAAGATGCAACCAAAACAACGTTTTAGTGCTGCAATTACGCTTTCTAAAAGCACTATTTTTTTTGAGAGAAAATAGGTAGATAAGGGTTAAAAAGAGAGCCACAAATATTGGTGTTGTTTTGTCAAAAAAACACTAACATAGTGTTTGTGGCTCCCTCAAAAGGTTAACATTTTTTTGGTATTTTTAAAATTGCTTCAGTGATAAATTAGCTAACATGTAGTTTATGCCTAATTTTTCTAATAATTTTTTATTGAATATTTGATTTTTTACTAATTTTCAAATTGGATGCATCCTGAAAAACATAATTTTGGCCCGCTACCCCTATAATTTTTTAAAACAAATAGAAAATAATTATTTTTGAATGTGTAGA